>CM077019.1:11491678-12691678 GCA_039090855.1 Macrothele yani
AAAATTAGGGAGCGAAAGAAAATATAGACCGAACAAGGTAGGTTCAGATATATATATATATATATATATAAAAGGGTGGGGTTTTGCCCGAATCTTTGAGACGACACCCATCGAAAGTATGCGAACAACTACTGCCGGAGTCTCCCAACTTCTTCGCAAGCGCTCCAGAAACATCAAGTGACCCGCCTGGACATTGCTTCTGTGGAAGGAAGAACAAAGAGAGCAGGATTCACCCCTCACCCCCTGGCACTTCGCCAAAGGAGTAGCTGTCACCTGATCCCAGTGTGGCTGATGCTCGTTTTCAGCTGATTGCGTGCTGCTAGTGCTTTCGGACCTGACGGCATCTTGCATCTTCTTCACAGAAAGGCCTCCGTTCTTCCTTCCCGACCGAGGAGCGTGGAAAGACCGAAAGGTTTGATCACGGTGAAGTGACAACGTGTGGAAGATCAGCTTATTGCGGATTTTCATCAGGGGTGTGCTCACAAAGATTGTGTCACTTGGAGGAGCAGCGTAAAAGAGTGTATTAAAACCATGCTCTCCCCAGGATAACGCTGAAAACACAAAACGTTGAATTTATTACCAATTACAGGAGTCCAAGTAAGTCCTGTTTGTCATCTTGAATTTTTTTGGAATGCAGGGGCGACAGTTCAGGAACTCTTAATTCGCATGAGTTAGCGATTGGCTGGTGAATCCAATTAGATAATGTTAACATAGTCATTTTTGCAACTACCCCATCAGAGCTTCAGAGTATGATCCAGGAACTTGCTGACAAGAGTAAAGAAGTGTGATTACAAATAAACTTTCAGAAGACAAAAGTGATGTTCAATGCTTTTTCAAGAAATGAAGATTTATCGATTGATGGAGAAAAGCTGGAGATAACAGACATCTTGGACAGCAGATATCAAGTGAGGGTCACATTGATGAAGAAATTAATCGGCGTATAAAACTTGCCTGGAGAGCTTTTGGAAGAAACAGCATAATTTTCAAGAGAAATGTGCCATTATGTCTTAAAAGAAAAGTGTTTGATCAATGCATCCTTTCCAGTGCTTACGTATGGTGCAGAGACGTGGACCTTAACTAAAAGAGACATACAAAGGCTGCAGATAACTCAAAGAAGCATGCAGAGGCGCATGCTTGGTGTAACCAGGAGAGATAAGAAGAGGAACTCGTGGATCAGAAAAATGACAAGACATCATGATGAGTAAAATCCCTGAAATGGCAATGGGCTGGACATACTGCCAGAAGGACAGACCATCGATGGACAGCCGAAATTTTAGATTGGATTCCAAGGGACAGGAAAAGACCCAGAAGAAGACCACATGGGAGATGGGTGGATGAAATTCGAAAATATGCGGGAGTGACATGGAGGAGACTGGCACAAGACAGACCATTGTGGAGGAAACTTGGGGAGACCTTCGTCCAGCAGTGGATTGATAATGGTTGACAATGATGATGATGATGATGAAATAGCCGAAAGTCCAGCCCAACGTTTTTAAAAATTTGTGTAAATTATTTTAACTTCTACCAATTAGTTTATTTTAATAATTATCTGTATTAAAAGTCTGTGCTTGTCTTTAAACACTACCGATTTTCTTTGGACTGGTCTGAGTCATTTATTCAATCCTCTCACCTGCAATATGCATAAAAGAGCCCGGAGTGCGACCAATTCGCAGCCCCGGTAGTAACAATAGTTTTACTTTTGTCTCATATGATTTCCACTTGGTCAGGAACAAAGACTTTAGAAGAAGGACATATTTCAAGGCAGTGACTCACCAAATGTTAAAGGTTTCACGTTGCTGTGTACAGCGGGGTCCACAATAGAGATGAGTTCGGGCTCAATTTTAGGGGCCCGGGTCCAAAAGCCTAGAGCCCGGTCCTGGCCCGCTTTCTTTCAATCCATATTATGGTCTTTTTCTTAAGCTCACGGTAATTTGACGTAATAATTTTTCTTTGTAATAGTGTTCGTGTGTTTTCATTTTCACGTAACGATTTTATTAAACTATGAGATTTATTTTCTAAGGCGCTTAATGAAATTTTTGTTCAGGTCCCGCTATTAAATTTCGTCCCAGGCCTCGCAAAAGTTCCATCCGGCCCTGCCGCTTAGCACTGAACATCCGAGTTCAAATCTGTCGAGACTCACGTATTTGCGCTTTGACATGCTGCCAGGAGTTACCAACGTCAAGTTTATCAAGAAGGGAAATGTGACGCTGTGACTGAAATGGTTTAACCAGAACAAACCAAGTTTGTATAAGAATACAGGAACTAAAAAGGAAGGTTAAATTCGAATATACGTCACAATTTCCAAGGTCTGTAAACAGCCGTCCGTCTTTAATTTGGGGTCACATGTTGCAAAGGACGAACAGAGCCAGCCAAACATACCACTTAAAACTAATTTGGGACTCGAACGCGAGGCACGCTCCAACAAATGACCTCTGACCTCTGGACACCGGGACAACTGTCATTGCCTTAAACGAAATAGAACCAGATATCTGCACTGGTACATGAAGAAAGCTGCTTTAAAACTGCAGTTACTTTGAAAGAAACCTGAAGAACAGAAAAACGTTCGTCCAGATGAAGCAATACGCATAACGATGCACTTATTATTTATAGATAAGCAATACGCATAACGATGCACTTATTATTTATGGATAAGCAACACGCATAACGATGCACTTATTATTTATAGATAAGCAATACCCATAACGATGCACTTATTATTTATAGATAAGCAACACGCATAACGATGCACTTATTATTTATGGATAAGCAACACGCATAACGATGCACTTATTATTTATGGATAAGCAACACGCATAACGATGCACTTATTTTTTATGGATAAGCAACACGCATAACGATGCACTTATTATTTATAGATAAGCAATACGCATAACGATGCACTTATTATTTATGGATAAGCAACACGCATAACGATGCACTTATTATTTATAGATAAGCAATACCCATAACGATGCACTTATTATTTATAGATAAGCAACACGCATAACGATGCACTTATTATTTATGGATAAGCAACACGCATAACGATGCACTTATTATTTATGGATAAGCAACACGCATAACGATGCACTTATTATTTATAGATAAGCAATACCCATAACGATGCACTTATTATTTATGGATAAGCAACACGCATAACGATGCACTTATTACTTATAGATAAGCAATACCCATAACGATGCGCTTATTATTTATGGATAAGCAACACGCATAACGATGCACTTATTATTTATAGATAAGCAATACCCATAACGATGCACTTATTATTTATGGATAAGCAACACGCATAACGATGCACTTATTATTTATAGATAAGCAACACGCATAACGATGCACTTATTATTTATAGATAAGCAATACGCATAACGATGCACTTATTATTTATGGATAAGCAACACGCATAACGATGCACTTATTATTTATAGATAAGCAATACGCATAACGATGCACTTATTATTTATGGATAAGCAACACGCATAACGATGCACTTATTATTTATAGATAAGCAACACGCATAACGATGCACTTATTATTTATAGATAAGCAACACCCATAACGATGCACTTATTTATAGATAAGCAACACGCATAACGATGCACTTATTATTTATAGATAAGCAATACGCATAACGATGCACTTATTATTTATGGATAAGCAACACGCATAACGATGCACTTATTTATAGATAAGCAACACGCATAACGATGCACTTATTATTTATAGATAAGCAATACGCATAACGATGCACTTATTATTTATGGATAAGCAACACGCATAACGATGCACTTATTATTTATAGATAAGCAACACGCATAACGATGCACTTATTATTTATAGATAAGCAACACCCATAACGATGCACTTATTTATAGATAAGCAACACGCATAACGATGCACTTATTATTTATAGATAAGCAATACGCATAACGATGCACTTATTATTTATGGATAAGCAACACGCATAACGATGCACTTATTATTTATAGATAAGCAACACGCATAACGATGCACTTATTATTTATAGATAAGCAACACCTATAACGATGCACTTATTTATAGATAAGCAACACGCATAACGATGCACTTATTATTTATAGATAAGCAATACGCATAACGATGCACTTATTATTTATGGATAAGCAACACGCATAACGATGCACTTATTATTTATAGATAAGCAACACGCATAACGATGCACTTATTATTTATAGATAAGCAACACCCATAACGATGCACTTATTTATAGATAAGCAACACGCATAACGATGCACTTATTATTTATAGATAAGTAATACGCATAACGATGCACTTATTATTTATAGATAAGCAATACGCATAAGCGATGCACTTATTCTTTATAGATAAGCAACACGCATAACGATGCACTTATTATTTATAGATAAGCAACACCCATAACGATGCACTTATTTACAGATAAGCAACACGCATAACGATGCACTTATTTATAGATAAGCAACACGCATAACGATGCACTTATTATTTATAGATAAGCAATACGCATAACGATGCACTTATTATTTATGGATAAGCAACACGCATAACGATGCACTTATTATTTATAGATAAGCAACACGCATAACGATGCACTTATTATTTATAGATAAGCAACACCCATAACGATGCACTTATTTATAGATAAGCAACACGCATAACGATGCACTTATTATTTATAGATAAGCAATACGCATAACGATGCACTTATTATTTATAGATAAGCAACACGCATAACGATGCACTTATTATTTATAGATAAGCAACACCCATAACGATGCACTTATTTATAGATAAGCAACACGCATAACGATGCACTTATTATTTATAGATAAGCAATACGCATAACGATGCACTTATTATTTATGGATAAGCAACACGCATAACGATGCACTTATTATTTATAGATAAGCAACACGCATAACGATGCACTTATTATTTATAGATAAGCAACACCCATAACGATGCACTTATTTATAGATAAGCAACACGCATAACGATGCACTTATTATTTATAGATAAGCAATACGCATAACGATGCACTTATTATTTATAGATAAGCAATACGCATAAAGATGCACTTATTATTTATAGATAAGCAACACGCATAACGATGCACTTATTATTTATAGATAAGCAATACGCATAACGATGCACTTATTATTTATAGATAAGCAATACGCATAACGATGCACTTATTATTTATAAATATCTACAGTGCGTGTCAAGACATTGTGAGTTAAAAATTTCTTGAATTACTGCTGGAAAATGAATATGTTGAAATCGTTGCTGTAGGCACAGAAATGGCCAGTTTAATTACTAGGAGAACTAAGCGGCTGCCTAGGGTGCCAAGATTTAAATTTGATAAAATTAAACGAGTCCATAAATGAGAAAAAATAAAAATAAAAAATAATTTCATTTTCTCTTGTCTGTTTGATATTCGATATGAATGAACGAATTCTCATTCTTTGCGAGAGCGAGAAACGGAGACCTCCGCTTATAGACCAGGAAAGTCAACTTACAGAAAATTCGACACCGAAGCGAGAGCAGAAGTTAAGGCTCGGTGAGACGTAACTAGCGCCGACATATAGTGGATTACAAGAAGCAGTGCACAGAAACCAACATACAGGATGATGCCGGAGCAGACTGCGCATGCGTGTTTGTGTTGTTTTGTTGACTTCCATTCTTCTAGTTTTCTAGTTCGGTGTTACAGGGTATGTGCTATAATAGGAGCTACTCACATCACGTGATTACTGCCTTCTCGGTAGCATAATCACTTTGCAAATCGGATTTGCTAATTTTGTTGCGCCAATCGCGTTAGTTAAGACTTTTGTTTGCTCTTCAGTTTTTCAGAAACATTTTCAGAAATGCCAAATACACTGCTGGCCACCCAAAATGCAACACCAAGAAGGACACGAGATAGCAAAGCCAGATTTACTGGACACATAACAACAGATACAAAGATGAAACGATTGAGCTTACAGGCCCGTGCGACTTGCGGAACACGCAGACATCAATAGTTCGTGTGGCCCTCATGGCTGGCAATAACGGCCGCTACACGCCGCGGCATCCAACGAAAGAGACTTTGGATGTGGGCTTGGGGTATGTCGGTCCAGGCTGCTTCCACACGTTGCCACAGTTCATCAGGCGTAGCCGCGGGTGGTGCTTGCCGGGCCACTTGGTTGCCGATCAGCGACCAGACGTGTTCGATGGGCGACATATCGGGAGGACAGGCCGGCCACGGCAGCAGTGACACCTGGTGGGCCGTGAAGAATTGTTTCACGATGCGTGCCACGTGCGGGCGCGCATTGTCCTGTTGAAACGTGGCCGCTGGCAGGTCCTGCAGGTAAGGAAGGACTACAGGCCCCAAAACGTCGGAGATGTAGCGGTGGCTGTTGACTGTACCGGTGATACGTACCAGAGGGGTGTGGGTGTCATATACAATTGCGCCCCAAACCATAACATCAGGCGACGGACCGGTATGGCGATGCATAATGCAGGCGTCATACAGTCTCTCGCCGCGGTGCCGCCACACGCGGATCCGACCATCGTGGTGTTGCAGGCAGAAGCGGGATTTGTCGGAGAAGGCAATGTCGTGCCATTCCGTAGTCCAGGTGGGGCTTTCAACGGCCCTCTGCCGCCGTACTCGCCGGTGGTGTAACGTCAATGGTAATCGGAGCAAGGAGAGCCGTGCGATAAGTCCCCGCTACTGCAGACGTCGTCGAACGGTACGTGCTGACACAGGTTGTTGCGCAACACACCCTAATTCCTGCGCTAACGTTCGTGATGTGGCGGTGCGAGCCGTCAATGCCTGCCGCACAACATGCCGGTCCTCTCGTTCGGTGGTGTGCCGCGGCTGCGGCAATCCCTCACGTCGGTCCGTCCGTCCCTCCTGCAGCCACCGAATCCATACTCGCCTCACTGTGGCTGGATGTCGTCCCACACGGGCGATGTATCGGTACCATAAACCGCTGTCGTGATAAGCCACTATTCTTCCTCTGTCGAACTTCGAAACGTGCTGGAATGACTGTCGTATTCTGCGACGAGTCATCAGGAAGCTTCCCAAGCACAGGTCCGGCAGCGCAACACACTTCCACTACTTACACTCCGCCTTCTGTGCACCCTTCTCATAGTGCTTCTCGGTGGCGTGCCGGGCGCACATGATTTGCATATGCCCTGCAATACTAATCGTTTGCATGTCCTCTCGCGGGCAACGCATGCTGCGAATTTCAGGCTAATCGGATGCTTCTTTCTTGGTGTTGCATTTTGGGTGGCCAGCAGTGTAGTAGGGATTGTCTGCATTTTGCGCAGAATTTTAGGCCTAACTATAATATTTGCTAAAATTTAATTTAAATAGCAATATTAGTTGCTATTGCATATTTGTTTCACCAGGTAAGGGACGGGCTGGATATCAGAAGACAACAACAACAACAACAAAAATAAAACTGCTCTAAGCAAATAGTCATCAGATCGAAGGAAACAATCGTAGTTCAAAGAAAAGCTCAGCTTCCATAGTCCTTTAACGCATTTTGTTGCTGAATGTTTGCTTTCCGGTAGAGCACATAAGCTACCAGGATGTGTGGGCGCTGTCGTCGCCTGGTTTACGTTATCTCAACGGGAGTTGACGTTCATCGCGCGAAGCTTTATATTCTTTGGCGAAAGTACGCAAAACGAATCTGCGGAAAATTTGCGAAAAACCAGGTCCGTCTCTATGCAGCAGACGAATCAGGCAACGCCTGAGGCCGACAGAAAATTCTTAAAGAAAATGGATTCTGTGTTAATCCGGCTTTCAATGGAAATATCAAGACTGTCCACATCTTTCACAAATACTGGCAATGCTGAACGCCTGAATGTTAGCAACTGTCATAATCACACTATTTTTTACTACAGTAGAATAGAGGCAAGAATAAGAGAGGCTCTACCACTATATTCATTCCACTGGAATTCTTGTTTCATTCATTCTTTTCTGTTTTTTCCATCTGGGGATCCAGAAAAGAACATTGTTTGGTAATCTATGTTATCGATCGAACAAGAAATTACCCGTAAAGAACATAACTTATAAAGACACTTGTTGGCAATTTTAAGAACATTGAAGCACCCAAAATGAATTTTTAATTTAATTAACATTGGACCAGTAAATAAATTGATACACTTATCATTAGTTTCATTCTATATAATTTACACTATATTTTAGCATCTTGAAATCACTGAATAAATGCAATTTATTTAACCACACGAATGTATAACATAAATTATTGGTGCTCACGGCTGATGGTTTACCTAAGGTGTCAAGCAATATACACTGGTGTGCAAAAATTAAGGACGAAGAGGAGAAATTAGCATAAGAGCGGAACGGAGCGAAAGACCACTCAGGAGATAGACTAGGGTCCAGTACGGTAGGACATGCGCATATATGCAGCATGACGTAGGGGGTGTCGGAAGGGTATAAAGCACACGGGCGGTGTACGCTCAGCAATTCGGTGAAAGCTATTGCACGGTGTACGTCGGTTTGAACGACGTCGAGTTGCTGCCACCGTGTGATATGGCCAACAGGCAATCCAGTAGACGACATCTGGATGACTTTACCCGAGGTCGCGTCATTGGGAAGTTGGAAGAAGGTCGAAGTGTGACTAGTGTGGCCGAGGAGTTCGGGATCGTTCACAGCATCGTTTCACGAGCTTGGAGAACATTTCAAACGACAGGAACAGCTGTCCGAGAGTTTAGCAGTGGTCGTCCACGAGTAACCACGGCGGCGAACGACCGGTATATTGTCCTACAGGCGAGAAGAGACAGACGGCAGACAGTGTGAGAAATCGCAAGGCACATGCAACAGACAACTGGACGTCCGTTATCGCGTTTACCGTGGCCAGGAGGCTGCACAAAGGTGGTCTATTTGCACTACGACCAGTACGGTGTGTGCCATTAACGCCTGCTCATCGGAGACGGCGGTTTCAATGTTGCCAGGAACACAAGAAGTAGACACATCAGCAGTGGAGTCGAGTTCTCTTTACGAATGAGAGCCGATTTAGTCTGACGAGAGATTCTGGACGTATACACATCTGGAGAGAGCAGGGAACAGGCAATCACACCTCCAATATCATCGAAAGGGACCGGTTTGGAGGTGGCGGAGTTCTCGTTTGGGGCTGTACAATGCTTGGTAGCCGTACTGACCTCCACATCTTCCAAGGAGGTTCAGTCTCTGGTGTCCGCTATTCTACCGAGGTTATCCTGCCTCACGTGCGTCTATTTAGAGGTGCTGTGGTTCCTGAGTTCCTCTTCATGGACGACAACGCTACACCTCATCGTACAGTGGCTGTCGCAGAGCTGTTGGAGAGTGAAGATATTCAACGCATGGATTGGTCCACAAGGTCCCCGGACCTAAATCCAATCGAACACGTGTGGGACCTTCTCGGGAGGCGCTTGGCAGCACGTCACCAGCTACCAGCTACCAGCAACGATTCCGCAGCTGCGATTGGCGCTACAAGAGGAATAGACAGCGATGCCTCAACAGCTTCTTGACAACCTCGTCCTCAGCATGGACAGACGTTGTAAATCCTGCAACGCAGTCAGGGGTGATCATATCCTTTACTAAAGACTGGATTTTTCTTGGAAGCCGCCTGTCACATGGACGTTTCTGTCTTCTGTCCAGTTGTGCTCGAAGCTACCTTTTCAATAAAGTGCCTTTGTATCCTTTGGATTTCTTGTTTTAACGGTTTTGCTCACTTGTCCCATATTCTTACATCTTGGGGATCTTATGGTATGATTTGAGTCGATGTGGAGCACTTCTGCACGAGGTTACATTCGAAAAACCACCTCATCCTTAATTTTTGCACGCCAGTGTAGTTTCCGTCCCGGTCATAGAACATAAATGAAGTTATGAAACAGAAAAATTGACTCAGTTGGAAAGATCAGCATTAAACAATCCCGTAAATTCTTGTAAAAGCTGATTTTCTGCTACACTGGAAGTCATTTCATTTGTACAATGTTGGATTCTTTCAAAGAAACTTCTTTGATATAATACACAAATATATCTGAGAATTTTCAGAGCTTAGGTTTCTGATGATATTATCATACCAATTTGCAATGTGACAACAAAACGACGGTTGCTCGTGAAATTATAGTTTTATACTTATTTACTGCTAAATTATAATCTCCTTGTTCCGTAACTTCGGATATTAAAATTTAGTGCACAAATTCACATTCCAGCCTTCATTTTTCTACACTCTGATGTATATTAACTGCGTATAATATCGATAGGCACTCCTGTGTAGTAAAGAAAAACAAAGAACTTATCTGTTACTAAAAAAACACAGCATCCTTTTTTCATTCATTTTTATTTACATACACTGTGGTATACAACACAGTTATCATGAATTTTCACATTTATCACTGAAATTTAACTATCTCACTCACTTGGGTGAAAACGAAACACTTATGTCACTCTGCAACACAACGTATATACAAATAGCTAAAAATGTCCTTCCGACAAAATACATTAGATGCAATAATAGAGTTAAAATTTTATATGCAAAGAAACTTGGTCATTCAGTGACTAAATAGATTGCCTGGTAAGTTCCTAAGACTTTCTGGAACTAAACGTATATATAGATAAGAGATTATAATATAATAATAAGTTTTCTTCGAACTCAACGAATAAAACGATAAAGAGATAAGATAAACCTTTCTGGAACTCGATGCATGTTCAGATAAGAAATTATTTTCTGGAACTCAACGTATATACAGATAAGATATTACAATTAAAAGCCTTTCTGGAACACAATGACTGTATAAATATGGTATAATAATAAATATTTCTGGAACTCAAAGTGTATACGGATAAGATATTACAATAGTAAAGCTTCCTGGAACGATAAGATATTACAATAGCAAGGGTTCCTGGAACGATAAGATATTACAATAGCAAGGGTTCCTGGAACGATAAGATATTACAAGAGTAACGGATGTATAGATAAGCTATTAAAACGATTAGCCTATCTGGAACTCAAAAAATATATAAAATAGATAATAAGAACTCAAAATATATGAAAAAATAGATAACAATATGCCTCGCTGGAACTCAGCATATATACTGATAAGAGATAATGATATGCGTTTCTGGAACTCAACGTATAATCTGATAATAGATAATAATAATAATAATAATAATAATAATAATAATAAGCATTTCTAGCTCAACGTATAATCTGATAATAGATTATAATAATAATAATAATAATAAGCATTTCTAGCTCAACGTATATGCAGATATGTACAAATTTCCTTTCGGTTCATTCTCCAAGTGCAGCAACAGAACATTTGAATTTCTCTAAAACCTGAAAAACTTGCTGACTCGGAAGGTACATTGAAAATAATGGCCAGCGAATTCACAGAATGTGATTTTTCTTCATATGTGTCTACACAACAGGCTGGAATTTGCCAGCATCGGAGTATAGAATTCCACTCAATGGTCACGCAACATTTATGGCCCACGAATTCACAGAATATGCTTTTTCTGAATTCAAAATATGAACAGGTATTTAGACATCATATTTTCTCCAACTCGTCATATTTTTCGATTTATCCACATCTCAGTAAGTTGTTCTCCGTTGTATATTGTAAATGTTACCTCTCATTTCACACATATCTCTGAACTCAATATATATGTATTGATATGTGCAAACTCTACTTTTACTTCGTCCTTCCATTTGTATCAAAACAACAGGTTGGAATTTGTCTGTATCAGAGTGAACTCTTGCACTCAATGATATATACAAATAGCTAAAAATGTCCTTCCGACAAAATACATTAAATGCAATAATAGAGTTAAAAATTTATATGCAAATAAACTTGGTCATTCAGTGACTAAATAGATTGCCTGGTAAGTTCCTAAAACTTTCTGGAACTAAACATATATATCGATAAGAGATTATAATATAATAATAAGTTTTCTTCGAACTCAACGAATAAAACGATAAAGAGATAAGATAAACCTTTCTGGAACTCGATGCATGTTCAGATAAGAAATTATTTTCTGGAACTCAACGTATATACAGATAAGATAATACAATTAAAAGCCTTTATGGAACTCAATGAATGTATAAATATGGTATAATAATAAATATTTCTGGAACTCAAAGTGTATACGGATAAGATATTACAATAGTAAAGCTTCCTGGAACGATAAGATAGTACAAGAGTAACGGATGTATAGATAAGCTATTATAATGATTAGCCTATCTGGAACTCAAAATATATAAAATAGATAATAGGAACTCAAAATATATGAAAAAATAGATAGCAATATGCCTCGCTGGAACTCAGCATATATACTGATAAGAGATAATGATATGCGTTTCTGGAACTCAACGTATAATCTGATAATAGATAATAATAATAATAATAATAATAATAATAATAATAAGCATTTCTAGCTCAACGTATAATGTGATAATAGATTATAATAATAATAATAATAAGCATTTCTAGCTCAACGTATATGCAGATATGTACAAATTTCCTTTCGGTTCATTCTCCAAGTGCAGCAACAGAACATTTGAATTTCTCTAAAACCTGAAAAACTTGCTGACTCGGAAGGTACATTGAAAATAATGGCCAGCGAATTCACAGAATGTGATTTTTCTTCATATGTGTCTACACAACAGGCTGGAATTCGCCAGTATCGGAGTATAGAATACACTCAATGGTCACGCAACATTTATGGCCCACGAATTCACAGAATATGCTTTTCCTGAATTCAAAATATGAACAGATATTTAGACATCATATTTTCTCTAACTCGTCATATTTTTCGATTTATCCACATCTCAGTAAGTTGTTCTCCGTTGTACGTTGTAAATGTTACCTCCCATTTCACACATAACTCTGAACTCAATATATATGTATTAATATGTGCAAACTTCACTTTTACTTCGTCCTTCCATTTGTATCAAAACAACAGGTTGGAATTTGTCTGTATCAGAGTGAACTCCTGCACTCAATGATACCTGGAATACATGGTTGTAGAGCTCACACAAAGTGTGTTTATGAAATGAATACGTCGCATTTTGTCAGTATTCGAGTGAATTTTTGCGCTCAATGGTCACGTGGAATATTTGACTGTAGAGTTCACACAAAGTGTGTTTCTGAACTCAATACGTCGCATTTTGTCCGTATTCGAATGAATTTTTGCACTCATAGTCACGTGGAATATATGACTGTAGAGTTCACACAAAGTGGGTTTTTGAACTCAATACGTCGCATTTTGTCAGTATTCGAGTGAATATTTGCACTCAATGGTCACGTGGAATATTTGACTGTAGAGTTCACACAAAGTGTGTTTCTGAACTCAATACGTCGCATTTTGTCCGTATTCGAATGAATTTTTGCACTCATAGTCACGTGGAATATATGACTGTAGAGTTCACACAAAGTGGGTTTTTGAACTCAATACGTCGCATTTTGTCAGTATTCGAGTGAATATTTGCACTCAATGGTCACGTGGAATATATGACTGTAGAGTTCCCACAAAGTGGGTTTTTGAACTCAATGAGTCGTATTTTGTCCGTATTTGAGTGAATTTTTGCACTCAATGGTCACGTGGAATATATGACTGTAGAGTTCACACAAAGTGTGTTTTTGAACTCAATAAATCGCATTTTGTCCGTACTCGAGTGAATTTTTGCACTCAATGGTCACGTGGAATATATGACTGTAGAGTTCACACAAAGTGGGTTTTTGAACTCAATACGACGCATTTTGTCAGTATTCAAGTGAATATTTGCACTCAATGGTCACGTGGAATATATGACTGTAGAGTTCACACAAAGTGGGTTTTTGAACTCAATAAATCGCATTTTGTCCGTACTCGAATGAATTTTTGCACTCAATGGTCACGTGGAATATATGACTGTAGAGTTCACACAAAGTGGGTTTTTGAACTCAGTACGTCGCATTTTCAAACATTGTTTTGCCTCCTATACCTTTCAGTTCTATCAACACCGGAGATATTAATTTATCCGCATTCGGGTAAAGTCTCATGTTAAGTGTGTATTGTAAACACATTCCTGGAGGTCATTCTAAGACACGTGTCATCTTATTCATCTAATTGTTAATACTCAGATATTAATGAATAATGTGCATCAATGCACGATTAAGTCACTTAATAAAGGACTGCACCGTACGTCTCTTATTCGAGCTCTCCAACAAGCGGTAAGTGATTGGAAAACATTTTTCTAACTACGCAATGCGGTTAAAATAATAATGGGTTAAAATAACAGTGCGATAGCTGCCGGTAATTATACTTTTACAAATTTATATGAGCCCAGTTAATGCACACATAAAGTGAAAATCCCCCCAAAAATAAGAACTAATAAATTTACAAATGCATTTAAGAATTTATAATTTAACATGTAAGAAATACTTTGATATGCAGATTTCGGGAATGCAAAATACATGAAATTGAAAAACTATCTATGATGGCAGAAGACTTCCGCAAACCGTACTGTAAACCTGAAAAAGTTCCATTTCTTTTTAATGGCAGTAATATGATTTACTCAAAGGGAAATATAGCGTAATGCCTCTCACATGACTGCATTAAAGGGCGGATGTTAGAAGTTGAAATATGGAAGAAGATAATCCCTAAATGTTTAATCAAAGGAGGACACTATCAACACAACTATAAAAAACTGTTTTCCAAAGAATTAGGAGTTTTCCAAATGGCCAAAATGACTGAAAATGTACCTCTTTTTATAAAAACGTATAAAAGAACTTTTTTAAAAAGCAGATATTAATAAATGTAAGATTATAGTAGATATTCAAATCTACTTCATTCTTGTTCTCTGGACGGTAATGCAAAAAAACTCTTGTACTGTTACAGGTTTTTCAAGCTAAAGTTGAGAAATAGAAGTCGATGAAATATTCCTGACGAGAGCACAAATTCCTTTTGTGAGGAAAGAATGGCCTCAAAGTATTTAGAAAAATGAAATAAGAATTTGTGAGGCACAAAAAAGAAGAAAAAAAAAGGAGTTTAAAGTGCCAGTAAATGGGAAATAGTTTTGCGATATGCTGCTTTTCGCGTGCGGTGAAATTCTCGATATTGCTAAGGAAAAGAAGGAAAGCTTCAAGAAAATTGCAGTTACTCAGGGAAAAAATAATTTAGGACAAGTAGGTCGTTTTGCCGGAATTTTAATTTCCTTTTACAACTTTTTTATTTTAAGTCCTGTCCATACTTTAATATGTAATTGCACATTGTCAAATTGTGGGTAATGAATGGTCTTATGCATCGCTTGAAATAAGAGGAAAAAGTAATTTTGATGCTGAGATGAATTATAAATAACCCTAACTGATACAGCAATGACAGTGTTACCCGGAAGATCAAAGTGTTCTCACACGCACGAAAGTGTGGGTGAGCACAAAAGTTATTGCGGAAGGAACATACAAATAAGGTTCTTTTAAGTTGTCCACAGTCGGGTAAAGTCTCATGTTAAGTGTAAAGTCTTATTCTCTCTTTTCCTTTATGTGATGTTCATCCGGATATCTTCATCCTTCCACTACGTGATATGGCGTTCCTTCATTGTATCTCATGCTTTTGAGATGCAATGAAGAAACGCCATGATATACACACCTTCCAAAGTGTTTATAACACCATGATTCACACGATGTAGGAACGCCATGATTTACACACTTTGGTAGGTGTGTATATCTTGGCGTTTCTTCATTGTGTGAAACATTGCGTTATGTAAACATTATGGAAGGTGTGCTTATCATGACGTTTCTTCATTGCATCTCAAAAACGCCATGATTCACACAATGAAGAAACACCGTGATATACACACATTCCAAAGTGTGTTCAAAACGCCATGATTCAACACCTTCTAAAGTGACCCCTCTGGGTCTCCAAGACTCCAAACATCTCCCAAGCATGGACCAAAACAAGTATAACAAGAAAAGAGAGAAAGAAAAATTGAGAAAGAGGGAACGAGAGGGAGGGGAGCGGTGGAAGGGATTTGGAATTGAGGGAGAGGGACGGAAAGGGATTTGGGAGGGATCAAGCTAGATGGGGAGATTTAGGTGAGAGGGCGGATTTGGGAGGGTGGTCGGGACAGATAGTGGAGGGAAGGAATTGGGAGAAAGAAATGTGGGGAAATATAAAGGAGGGGAGGATGGGTGCAAATGGGCGGGGAAGGGATTTGGGAGAGAGCGAAGGAGAGGGTGATGTGAGATAGGGACGTGGAAGGGTGGGGAAGAGGTGCGGAGAGATAGAGCTCAGGGAGAAAGGAAGAGTAGTGGGGAAAGATGTAAAGGAGGAAAGGAAAGGGAGGGTACGTGGAGAGAAGGCTGAGGAAGGGGAGGGAGAGGGGTGGAAGGGGATGAGGGAACGGAGAGGGGGTGGGAGGGGAAGGATGTGGGAAGGAAGGGCAGGGAAGAGAGAAGGAAGAGAGAAAGCAAGAGAAAGGTATACTGAAAGAAAGAAGGAAGAGAGACAGTAAAAGCAAGAGAAAGGTATAGTGAAAGAGAGAGGAAAGAGTAAAAGCAAGAGAAAAGTATAGCTAAGTAGACAGAGGAAAAAAGAATAGTAAAAGAAAGAGAGAGAGAAGAAAGGTAATAAAAGCAAGGGAAAAGTATAGCTAAAGAGACAGGGAAAACGGGAACAGCAAAAGGAAGATAGTGAAAAAATAGAATAAAGAGATTGAGAAATGTTGAAAAAGAAAGTAATGAAAGAAACATAGAGAAACGTCGAGAAACACAGAAGGAAGACAGGAAAGACAGTGAAAGAAAATAGCGAAAGGAAAAGAAGTGAAGGAGGTAGTGAAAGTACAGGGAACGACAGAAAAATGAAATAAGACGGACAGAAAAAGAAGGATATTTAAGGGAAAATGTGGATGGCAAAAGACAATACTGTAAGAAAACGAGATAGAGGAAGAAAGAAAAATCAAACCAGTTAGGTACATGACAAAGAGAAACAAAATGAACTGGGAAAAATGACAGCAGTACAGAAAAATAAAACTGATGCGCACAAGATAGCAGCATACGTAAACAGCTGCACATAGAGAGAATTTGCATGGGAGATAACAATACGTAAAGGCAGGTAGTGCTTGCACCACCTAGAGAGTAAATGCGGCATAAAGAAAGATCTCGAGAAATCATAAAGAGATAAAAAGTAACAGTTGGAACATAGAGGGAAAATACGAGGAATATATACACACGCGCTACACACTTTCGGATGGTGAGCGAAGTAATGGAAATACCCAATGTTCTACAAGACATTAAGAGAAATATGCAACAACAATCACTATACACGAGTAGTTCAACCGATGTCGGTTTTGAATTTGCATTTTTACTCAGGCAGTACCAGCTGTCTCAACGTAATCAAAAGAGTAAATCTTGAAGATGTGCATTGGATTGTTCTAACAAGAGGGAACCTGTCTGTTAATGAAGGAGGGAATATACTGGTGTTCATTAGGAAGAGAAATCTGTGACAGAATCTGTGATTTATTTAATGTCTCGAGAAAGTAACTCTTCTGAAGTCAAGGGGGCGTCCACAAGATATTAGCAAAGAGCAAATGTGAGGTTAACAGTGGTCAGAAAACCTAAGCAAACCGAGTGCGACTGGGATCATTCTGCGGAACCTTGGCGATCTTTCGGAGTGTTCTGTTCTGCACCACCTAGAACTTTCCCTCTGAGTCTAGGATATTTAAACACTGGCCAGACGACCGTCTTAGACAGCAGAACTTTGACGCGTGTTGTCATGAATCTTCTCCAATGGAGGAGTGGAGCTAGCTGCCCGAGGGCTTCGTCTAGCCCCTTTCGTGATGTAGTTGGCTACCCACGAAATTCGACAATCTATTTTCAGCCCCAGTTACTTAGCAGAAGTGACCCAGGGGATTGTCTTTTGGAACTTCTCAGTTCCGGCCCTCCTTGAAGAAAGATCCGAAGAACAACAACGCACAGCTCTTCGACGGAGTCAGTGTATTAAGTATCCAGCTCAGAAAAAGAGTTCTGGAGGAGCATCGCAGCTCTGAATTTGTTCATGGACTTGATCGCAACAGCTGTATCATCTGTGTACATCATGATGTAACCGTACTTGGGTTTGGACAAGAAGAGACATCTGTGACTGAAGTTGTGATTTGTTTAATAACTTAAGAGAGAAACTGTTTCTAATGGCACAAACTGCTTCTAACGTCAGCACTCACAAGACATTGACAAAGAGTAACTTCGAGGCTAACAGTGGTCAAAAACCTAAAATTACCGAGGGAGTGGAGGATATTGGTAACAACTGTGGGCAAAAAGCGCATAACAGCTGCTTTTTCGTAAATCACAGAACTAAAAACGAATTTCAAGGAACCAGTTTCCGACAGAATGTTCGGAGTTACACAGAGAAACAATTCGCGACATAGCTGCTATATGTAAACCACATGATACAAACGCCAAAGCTCTGCACCGGCAGAAGTGAAGAAATGAGTATAAGGACTGTGCTTGACTGGAAGGGCGCCGCCTGGTAGGACAAATTGTAATGTACTACCGTTCCAAAAACCTAAACGGCTTATAATTAGACTTCGACGGAAGAGATGTATAATTTGAGTATAACGAGGGCGACATGCAGACATAAAAGTAAAACCAGAAAAGAGAAAAATTGGAAACGTAAAATTGAAGGGTAGAGAGAAAGTGGAGAAAGAAATGCATAGTGCGCTTAAAAAGAGTGTTAGTCGAGGAGAAAAATTAGAATGAATTAAACTGAAGGGAAGAAGGAAAGAAAGCAAACGAATAAACGAAAGGCAGAGGGCAGCTCAAGAAAGAAAAAAAAATAAAGGGACAGAATATTGTGCATAATAAGAGAAAAGTAGTTACAAAAAGGAAACTGGGAAAGAGATGGAGTGAACAAAAATTAAGAAATACAAGGAAATTTCAGATTCAGCAAGCTGTTTTAACAGTGGAAATTTTATAATAAGTAATAATGACTCGCATCTAGCATCAAAAGCAAATTGACAAGCTGTAATTAAATAACTACAAATCGTAATTGGACGAACTGTAGTCAAATAATTGCATCTTCGTCAAAGCGATTTTGAAAACAGAAAGGAGTAATTAATATTTATTACAAAATAAGAAAGATTGAACAACTCGAATAATAGATATTTTATAATAAGTAATAATGACTCGCATCTAGCATCAAAAGCAAATTGACAAGTTGTAATTAAATAAGTACAAATCGTAATTGGACGAACTGTAGTCAAATAATTGCATCTTTGTCAAAGAGTTCTGAAAACAGAAAGGAGTAATTAATATTTATTATAAAATAAGAAAGACTAAACAACTCGAATAATGGATATCTTATAATAAGTAATAATGACTCGCATCTAGCATCAAAAGCAAATTGACAAGTTGTAATTAAATAAGTACAAATCGTAATTGGACGAACTGTAGTCAAATAATTGCATCTTTGTCAAAGAGTTCTGAAAACAGAAAGGAGTAATTAATATTTATTATAAAATAAGAAAGACTAAACAACTCGAATAATGGATATCTTATAATAAGTAATAATGACTCGCATCTAGCATCAAAAGCAAATTGACAAGTTGTAATTAAATAAGTACAAATCGTAATTGGACGAACTGTAGTCAAATAATTGCATCTTTGTCAAAGAGTTCTGAAAACAGAAAGGAGTAATTAATATTTATTATAAAATAAGAAAGACTAAACAACTCGAATAATGGATATCTTATAGTAAGTAATAATGACTCGCATCTAGCATCAAAAGCAAATTGACAAGTTGTAATTAAATAAGTACAAATCGTAATTGGGCGAACTGTAGTCAAATAATTGCATCTTTGTCAAAGAGTTCTGAAAACAGAAAGGAGTAATTAATATTTATTATAAAATAAGAAAGACTAAACAACTCGAATAATGGATATCTTATAATAAGTAATAATGACTCGCATCTAGCATCAAAAGCAAATTGACAAGTTGTAATTAAATAAGTACAAATCGTAATTGGACGAACTGTAGTCAAATAATTGCATCTTTGTCAAAGAGTTCTGAAAACAGAAAGGAGTAATTAATATTTATTATAAAATAAGAAAGACTAAACAACTCGAATAATGGATATCTTATAATAAGTAATAATGACTCGCATCTAGCATCAAAAGCAAATTGACAAGTTGTAATTAAATAAGTACAAATCGTAATTGGACGAACTGTAGTCAAATAATTGCATCTTTGTCAAAGCGTTTTGAAAACAGAAAGGAGTAATTAATATTTATTATAAAATAAGAAAGATTGAACAACTCCAATAATGGATATTTTATAATAAGTAATAATGACTCGGATTCAGTGTCAAAAGCAATTTAACAAGTTGTAATTTAATAACTACAAATCGTAATTGGACGAACTGTAGTCAAATAATTGCATCTTTGTCAATTGCATTTGAAAACAGAAAGGAGTAATTAATATTTATTATAAAACAAAAAAGCTTAAGCTCCAGAAATAGAGGTAAAACGTGAGTTGGATGCGACTAACGAAAAGGAAGAAGGAAGAATAAGAAAGGGAAGAAAAAAAGAGAAGGGAACGGAAAGAGAGAAAGAAAAGCAGTGGAAAAGGAAGGAAGCGGGAGGAAAAGAGAAAAGAAATAAGAAGTGGTAGATTAAAAGAGGAGAACTGTTGAAGCAACAAAGGGAGTAGTAGGAAAAGAATGGAGAGGAAGAGAAAAGAAGAGAAGTAGAGAGAGAAGAAATAGAATGGAAGGAAGAGTGAGGAAATGGAAGAGAGAAGAAAGGACAGAAAAGTGGAAATGGGAGAGGAGGAGGTGAAGGGAGGAATGGGAGTGTAAAGGGAAGAGGAAAGGATAGGAGAAGAAGGGAGGAAATGGGAGAGAGGAGGAGGAGAGGAAAGGAGGATAAATGGGAGAGGTCAGGAGAAAGGAAAGAGATGGGAACAAAGGAGTGGGAGGGGGAAAGACAGAAAGGGACATAACCTGGATTGTATTTAGAGGATGGCGAAGGAGCCTTGGAGCCCGAAAGTGTTTACTTGTGTTATGTGTTTTATTAAAAATCTAGATATTGTTAAGGAAAAGAGAGAAAGCTTCAAGAAAATTGCATTTACTCAGGGGTAACATGTAAGACAAGTAGGTCGTTTTGCCGGAATCTTAATTCCCATTTTCAATTTTTTTTTACTTCAAGTCCTGTCCATACTTTATTATGCAACTGCAAACTGTAGGTACTGAATGGTTTTATTCATTGCTTGAGGTAAGACGGAAAAATGATTTTGATGCAAACATGAAGTATATTAATTACCCTAACTTATACAGTAGTGACAGTGTTACCTAAATGTAGAACAAGTAGGTCGTTTTGCCGGAATCCTAATTCCCATTTGCAATTTTATTTATTTCAAGTCCTGTCCATACTTCATTATGCAACTGCAAATTGTATAATTGTAGGTACTGAATGGTTTTATTTATTGCTTGATGTAAGAAGGAAAAATAATTTTGATGCTACATAGACTACATTAATAAGCCTAACTTATATAGCAATGGCAGTGTTACCCGGAAGATCAAAGTTTTTTACACGCACGAAAGTGTGGGTCAGCATAAAAGTTATTGTGAAAGGAACATACAAATAAAGCTCTTTTTTCTCTCTTCCTTTATCTGATGTTCTGCCGGATAACTTTGTCCTTCACCAGCGTGATATGGCGTTCTTCATTGCGTCTCTTGCTTTTGCTCGCTTCAAACCAACTTTACAACTTCAGCTTCCACACCTTCCAAAGTGTACTACTTCCGGTCTCCAAGACTCAAAACATCTCCCGAGCATGGACCAAAGCAAATATAATAAGTAAAGTGAAAAAGGAAAATTGAGAAAGAGGCATCGAGAGGAAGGGCAGGGTGGGGAAGGTTTTGGAAAGGAGGGAGAGGGGCGGCAAGGGATTTAGGAGGGAGGGAGAGGGATTTGGGAGGATCAAGCTGGATGGGGCGATTTGGGAGGGATCAAGCTGGATGGGGAGATTTGGGGGCGGGAAGAGATTTGGAATGGAGGGAGAAAGGTGGGGAGACATAGTGGAGAGAAGGATTTGGGAGGATGAGAAGGGGGGACATATAGGGGAGGATGAGTGCGGATGGGCGGGGAAGGGATTTTAGGGAAAGGGAGGGAAAGAGTGGAGTGCGATAGGGACGAGGAAGGTAGGGGAGAAATCTGGAGCAATAGAGCTGAGGGAGGGAAGGTTGGGTGGAGTGGGGGTAGGAGGGCGGGAGGTAGAGTGGTGGGGAAAGCTAGGGTAAGGGAGGAAAGGAACGGGAGGGTGGATGGGGATAGGGCTGAGGGAAAGGAAGTATGAGGGAAGGGATAGAGAAGGAAAAGAGGCAGAAAAAGCAAGAGAAAGGTATAGTGAAAGAGAGAGGAAAGAGTAAAAGCAACAGAAAGGTATAGGAAAGAGAGTGGGAAGAGTAAAAGAAAGAGAAAAGTATAACTAAGTAGACAGAGGAAAATTCTTGGCTTTCTTTCTTTTCCTTCTTCCTTTAAGTGAACATTCTGCGGTGACCAGCGATCTTTCGGAGTGCTCTGTTCTGCACCACCTAGAATCTTTTTCTCTGAGTCTAGGATATTTAAACACTGGCCTGACGACCGTCTTAGACAGCAGAACTTTGACGTGTGTTGTCATGAATCTTCTCCAATGGAGGAGTGGAGCTAGCTGCCCGAGGGCTTCGTCTAGCTCCTTTCGTGATGTAGTTGGCTACCCACGAAATTCGACAATCTATTTTCAGCCCCAGTTACTTAGCAGAAGTGACCCAGGGGATTGTCTTTTGGAACTTCTCAGTTCCGGCCCTCCTTGAAGAAAGATCCGAAGAACAACAACGCACTGCTCTTCGACGGATTGACTTTTATCTGCCAGTCAGTGTATTAAGTATCCAGCTCAGAAAAAAAGTTCTGGAGGACAAATTTTAGATTCAGCAAGCTGCTTTGATAGCGGATATTTTATAATAAAATTAATGACTCGTACCTGGCTTTAAAATCAATTTGACAAGTTGTAATTAAATAACTACAAATCGTAATTGGACGAACTGTAGTCAAATAATGGCATCTTCGTCAAAGCGCTTTTGAAAACAGAAAAGAGTAATTGATATTTGTTATAAAATACAAAAGACAAACCAACAAGAATAATGGATATTTTATAATAAGTAATAATGACTCCCATCTAGGGTCGAAAGCAATTTGACAAGTTGTAATTAAATAACTACAAATCGTAATTGGACGAACTGTGGTCAAATAATTGCATCTTCGTCAAAGCGCTTTCGAAAACAGAAAGGATTAATTAATATTTATTATAAAATAAGAAAGACTAAACAACTGGAATAATGGATATTTTATAATAAGTAATAATGACTCGTACCTGGCGTTAAAAGCAATTTGACAAGTTGTAATTAAATAACTACAAATCGTAATTGGACGAACTGTGGTCAAATAATTGCATCTTCGTCAAAGCGCTTTCGAAAACAGAAAGGATTAATTAATATTTATTATAAAATAAGAAAGACTAAACAACTGGAATAATGGATATTTTATAATAAGTAATAATGACTCGCATCTAGCGTCAAAAGCAATTTGACAAGTTATAATTAAATAACTACAAATCGTAATTGGACGAACTGTAGTCAAATAATTGCATCTTCGTCAAAACGCTTTCAAACACAGAAAGGAGTAATTAATATTTATTATAAAATACAAAATATTAAACTCCAGAAAAAGGAAAACATGAGTAGGATGCGACGGACGAAAAGGAAGAAGTAAAAGAAAAAAAGGCAGGAATTCAAGGGAAGGGAACGGAAAGGGAAAAGAAAAATAAGTGGAATAGAAAGGAAGCGGTAGGGAAAGAAATAAGAGGTGGTAGCTGAAAAGTTGAGAACTGTAGAAGCAACAAAAGAGAGTAGTAGAAAAAGAATGGAGAGGAAGAGAAAAGAAGAGAAATAGAGTGAGAAGAAATAGAATGGAAGGGAGAGAGAGGAAATGGAAGAGAGAAGAAAAGACAGGAAAGAGGAAATGGAAGAGAGAAGAAAAGACAGAAAAGAGGAAATGGAAGAGAGAAGAAAAGACAGAAAAGAAGAAATGGGAGAGGAGGGGATGAAGGTAGGAATGGGAGTGGGAAGGGAAGAGGAAAGGGATGGGAGAAGAGAAGGGAGGACGTGGGAGGGAGGGAGGGAGTCAGAAAGGAAAAAACGATAAATGGGAGAGGTCAGGAAAAAGAAAAGGGATGGAAACAAAGGGAGTGGGAGGGGAAAAGGGAGAAAGGGACGTAACCATGGGCGTATTTAGAGAGGGAGGCGAAGAAGCCTTGGAGCCCTAAAGTGTTTCATTGTATTATGTGTTTGGTTAAAATAAGATTTACATAAAAGAAAAATGCTTTATTTCTTCTATTCTCCATTAACATTTTTTTTTGGTGGATTTCAAAAACTTCCATTCGCTATCCGCCCGGAGAAGTATTCTATATATGCCCCTGGTAATAACGGAGAGAAAAACGGAAGGAATTATTAGGGTCGTTCTTCAGTGGGTAGTTAAATATAAACATTAGCTCTTTTCCCGTTAAGAAACTTAAGTGTAAATATCAGCTCCTATTTTTTTACCAAGTTACTTCGTCGTCATTAAGTAACCTACTATAGCAACATACTGTAGATCTGTCGTATAGTGCTGATTAGTGTCATTATTTCAGTATAGATCTCAATGAAATCCACGCAGGTCACCATTGAAATAGTAATATAGATGAACGTTTGTTATATCTTATGTAATAGATGCTGATGTTTTAGAGATCTTTGATAGTACTTGTTTTGGCAGTTTTCAAAATGAACTCATTCACGTATCATCAAGTGCTATCACAGCATTGGCACTTAAGGATCGCTTGCGGTTGTAACGTGACAGAGACGTGCCAATATGTTTTTCTTTAATGAACGCAGGGTTGCCGTCTCTTGCACAGCAATGCCTTTCCTCCCACTTCGTTTTCCCTTATTCGCAGTTTTGCTGTCGACACCACACACACACACACACTGATGCTCACAAGGAGCGCAGAAATCTGTGCGTCTCAACGAACAACGACGGTACCCCTAAGTCACTGCGTTAATTAAAAAAGAATCATAAGGGCACGGCCACTGTTATGCCAGAAATTAATATTATTGCACCCTAACTTCACTCACACTGCTGCTCACTGTTCATTAACAACACTCCTCTCAACGCTCACACAGAGCACACCACTCACTTCTCAGCAAGCAGTGTGCCCGGCAAGCACTTCACCTTCACAAACGCTCACGCAGAGCACACTACACGTCCGACATACCACTTGTACCGTTCACACAGAGCACACCACTCTTCTCAGTCAGCATCGCACCCGGCGAGCACTTCACCTTCACAAATGCTCCGCAGAGCAGGCACAATATTTTTTTCCTGTTCCCACAGAGCACACTACTCACTTCTCAGCAAGCAGAGTACCTGGGGTTCTTACAGCTCACACAGAGCACACTACCCACTTCTCAGCAAGCAGTGCACTCGGCAAGCTTTTCGCTGAAAGACGCTCAGCAGAGCGTACTGTGCCACATAACTCATTCTCACTGCTCGCACTAAGTACACACTGCCCACTTCTCAGCAAGCAGGGTACCCGGCAAGCAGCTTTCTTCCTGTAATGCGACTTGAGGGCATTAGAGGCTGACAACAAAACCACGAATAAGAAAAAACGAAGCAGAAGGAAAGCCATTGCTATGCAAGAGGCAGCAATCATTTTGAGGCTTGAGCGTGTTAATGCAGGAGCATAGGAGTGTCTCAGGTACCGTGCTGCAGTGAGGCAGGAGCCTTAAGGACCAGTGATGCAAAAAAACAGCTGATGCCTGATGAAAAAGTTAATTTCGGAAAAGTGCGATTCCAAATATTACCAAAAATCTCCGAAATACCAACATTTAGTACATGCGGTATATCAGACGTCCACATATCGTACTATTTTCAATGATGTATCCTGGAGGATAACAAAAGAGTGAAATGACACTACAGTAGAAGGTTACTCAACAACGCATTCCATCTGCTCCCTCTTGGTACGTATGATTTACAGCATATCGCAAGAAAAGTAAGACTGCCGTTTTGAGAAATGGTGCCGATAAGAAAAGGCCCCCGAGATGTAAATCGCCGTTTATGGAAATCACCAAAATGACTGATCGAAATGCTGAAAACAGACATGCGTCAACATTTAAGCTGCAATGAGCGCTTTGAATTGAGCGCATAGGAAAAGTTTTGATGCTGCTATATTGTTTATCGAACGTTAAGTTTCAAAACAAACCATGCGTCTACTGAGATTTCAAATATCCAATAGTCACATGATTATTTGCGCTGCGATTTGTTTAACGCGCAATTTAATGAAGTCGTAATCAATATGTATTGGATTTTAGGAGATTTTGGAAGTTCTATACTTTAGATCCATTTTGGTCTTACTTATGTTAGCTTATTTTTTTGTATTGAGGTCCTCCCAGCATGTCTTGGGTCTGAAACAATAAATGAGCCCCTTAAGTGCCAAGCCTAGAAAACTCCCGGTGCGGCCCACCTTTTTTGAAGGGGGTTTACTAATTCTTTTTCCTTTATTCGGAATACTTTTTGTTTCTTTTCCTAAGCTGTTCGACACCAGGGAGTTTTATTAATGCAATACAGCCCGATGCTTTCCCACGTCATTACGAATATATGTTAGAAAACAGTTCTTTCTTTCATTCTCTATACATTATTTTTATCATGGTAAATCTAGTTCACGAACTAGGTTGAAACAATTCACTGAATTATTTTTCGAAGGGTCTTAAATATGTGGAAACACCGGGCTTATAAATATGAGGCACTTAAGGAGCCAATAATGGCGAGACAGGTGCCAAAGATAACGGAAAGGAAATAGTAGGGTATGGTTACCAGCTGGGAGATGGGTATGGAGACTTGTCGAGGACATTTTAGAAGTTGTGGCAGCTGAAGTTGAAGGGCCGGGAAGTGGAGCAAGTTTATTGTTCCGATGAAGTTCGGGGGAAGTTTAACCACTTGCCAGCTGAAATTGCTCTAATATTTCGAGATTTCTTGAGCAGTGCATTGAGAGAAAGAGAGATCCTTTCACACTACGGCAACCTCTCGGAGCTTGTTGTGTCACTCACGCAGTTGGAGCATAATTACTCATTCCCAAAGCAGCGCTTCTTTAACTTTGTCAGATTTTTGTTCTCGTGCCACTGTGACGTACCTGCCAGCAGGACGCACACGACATAAAGGCACATAGCAATCAGAACAAATGTCTGCTTAGCTAAGTTGGTAGAGCGACTTGTTCCGGAATAAGCGGCCTCGGGTTCGAATCCCGGTGTAGATCAAAAATGACGGAGAAATTTACTTCGTTATAATGGCGCCCGAACTATCCGGATGACCCGGCCGTTCAAAATCTCGCATTGGTGTGATGTTATTTCCACACCGCGAGACCGGAAAAATTAGAGAATTCCTTCTCCAGCGCTTCGAAAAATAAAAATGTGTGATGTTGCATTCCACACAGCAGATTGACTGGGAGTTCTCAAGTGCACGTTCTACAGTGGATGGCTGCCTGCAACGATTCATGGTCACGGCTGACCCGTGGGCCATGCTCCCGGCCCTCTTTCGGGGGGGGGGAGATGTGACGTACCTGCCAGCAGGATGCACACGACATAAAGGCACGTAGCAATCAGAACAAATGTCTGCGTAGCTCAGTTGGTAGAGCGACTTGTTCCGGAATAAGCGGACTCGGGTTCGAATCCCGGCGTAGACCAAAAATGACGGAGAAATTTACTTCGTTATACCACTTATTACAACGAATTTTCTTTTTAAGATATATTTTATGGACTTCGTCTGTAGCAAATAAACGCACACGCGTTTTATATTTGTAATCAAATAGCTCCCACATGTATTTGATCTTCTCCAGGAAACATAATGGAAATGATGAATTTTGAGCACATTGCATTGCTCGTTAATCTTTTTTTTTTATTATTATTTACGTTTAAAAATTTGCCTCTTGTTTATGTGACCATCCTTACGCATAAACAGTGCTTTCAAAGACGAAACGATGGGGCAGACAGTGAAAATTTGAAAAAATCGATGATTTCGAACAATTTTCAGCCAAAATTGAAAGTTTGGGGGAGGTGGAACAGTAAAAAAAAAAAAGTTTTTTATTCGTTGAGAAACATTTATCCGACAAAACGACCCCACTCGATATTTCAAAATACGATTTCAGAGTCTATGGTATTGTGCGAGAGGGATTTCATTAAATTGGAAGAAATTTTAGGTTTTACTTTCGAAAAAAAGAAATGCTATTTTGAGAATTTTTTTTGCACAATGGAGTGTCCTGAAAGGACTTTTTAACTAAGAATTTTTCCCAAATTTTGGTTGTGGAGAAAATCATTGCAGGGGTAAAACTAGCATGAGAGAAAATCTGTGTCAAAAATACAACAGGAAATAAAAATACAAAATTTAAAAATTCTTCACTCTCGTCAGGAATGCGTTTTTCGTAACTGAATATAATTTTAACAAAAAGAACAGTGATTGACTGAAATAAATTAAGTTATGATTTAAGGGCGCTTAGGGACGTGTTACTATTTTCATTTAGATATGAGGGAATTCAAATGTTTTTTTTTTTTTGATGAAACCCAAAAGCTGTTATAGAAGCATTACGCAGATTCCCTGTATCTTTCAATGTGACACAATGCAGTGAATGATATCTGCATACCATTATAAGAAATAGTTAATACATTACTACCAAACATTTAGCTAACTAAAATATAAATGAAAACTAGAAATTCCACAATTAGTAACCCCACACTTACAGCTATCGCACTTAAAAGAAGTTTAAATTTCAATAATGACAGAAAAAACACTTTAAACCCTACATCTAGGTCCATAGTGAAAAATAAAATCTAAAAAACCAGAAAATTTAGAGAAAAAAAACCCCTAGCAAAACAGAAATAATTAAATTTAGAATACCTAAAAATACGCGACAGCATTGCAAAAGAAGAAAAATGTTTCCAGTTCGGTATCTTCCTTCATCAAGTCAGCACTTCGTTGGGTAATTCACACCAGGAAAGTTCTTGGCTGTCTTTGGCTGGTATTACTTGTCGTCCTGGGAAGGAGGTGGACTTGGAGGCCAGAGCAATAACTCGAAGAGAATGTCCTCCTCCGTGGCTGTGTTGATATCGAATTCCTTTCGGAAGTGGTAGTGGTGGTAAAGCTGATACAGTTCACCTCCGGAAGAGCCTTGTTGGACAGTCTCGCTTGTCTCCTGGGGTTCATGAGTCCGATTCCTGTTAAGTGACAGCCCATGTATAAATTGTCCGACAAATACAGGAAGTACGATAATACCAAAGGCTCGGGTGTAAAGAGCATGACTCTTAATGGAAATCTCAAACTTACTGCTAAGAAGAAGAACCATATTGAACTCTTGGGTGTGCCGCCCCGGTGGCGCAGTGGTCTAAGGCGCTGGCCTATGATCATTCGTCCGTAAGGGGTCCGGGTTCGAATCCCGGTCAGGCATGGATGTTGTGTTTGTCTTACGGCACTGGCTCTCTCCCTTCCCTGGAACCAGTGACCCTAAATTAGGGACGGGCGACTGCTTATAGCCCATTGAGTTGCTCACGGTGGTCGTTAAACCTCCAATCAAAAAAAAAAAAAAAAAAAAAAAAAAAACTCTTGGGTGTAATGAAACGTAAGTTTTAAACCTATTACTAAAAAAGAAGAACCATATCGAACTCTTGGGTGTAATGAAACGTAAGTTTTAAACCTACTACTAAACATAAAGATGGCACCGAATTCTCGGGTGAAATGAACTCGTCTTTTGGCAAAAGTCTCAAACCTACTACTAAATAGAATGATGACAACGATTTCTCGGGTTAAATGAGCTCGTCTTTTGGAAAAAATCTCAAACCTACGACTAAATAGAAGGATGACAACGATTTCTCGGGTGAAATGAGCTCGTCTTTTAACAAAAGTCTCAAACCTACTAATAATAGAAGGATGGCACCGATTTCTCGGGTGAAATGAGCTTTTCTTTTGGCAAAAGTCTCAAACCTAGTACTAAATAGAATGATGACACCGAATTCTCGGGTGAAATGAACTCGTCTTTTGGCAAAAGTCTCAAACCTACTACTAAATAGAAGGATGACAACGATTTCTCAGGTTAAATGAGCTCGTCTTTTGGCTTCTCGGGTTAAATGAGCTCGTCTTTTGGCAAAAGTCTCAAACCTACTACTAAATAGAAGGATGACAACGATTTCTCGGGTGAAATGAGCTCGTCTTTTAGCAAAAGTCTCAAACCTACTACTAAATAGAAGGATGGCACCGATTTCTCGGGTGAAATGAGCTTTTCTTTTGGCAAAAGTCTCAAACCTACTACTAAATAGAAGGATGACAACGATTTCTCGGGTGAAATGAGATCCTCTTTTGGCAAAAGTCTCAAACCTACTACTAAATAGAAGGATGACAACGATTTCTCGGGTGAAATGAGCTCGTCTTTTGGCAAAAGTCTCAAACCTACTACTAAATAGAAGGATGACACCGATTTTTCGGGTGAAATGAGCTTTTCTTTTGGCAAAAGTCTCAAACCTACTACTAAATAGAAGGATGACAACGATTTCTCGGGTGAAATGAGCTCGTCTTTTGGCAAAGGTCTCAAACCTACTACTAAATAGAATGATGACACCGAATTCTCTGGTGAAATGAGCTCGTATTTTGGCAAAAGTCAAAATCCTACTACTAATTAGAAGGATGACATCAACGACACGAATGATGACACTGAATTCTCGGGTGTAATGAGCACGTGATTTTGATAAAAGTCTCAAACGTACTACTAAATAGGAGGATGACGTCGAATTCTCTGCTGTAATGTGAACATATTGCACTATAATGCAATAATAACGTAACGTCTCTAGCAAGAAGATTAGAGATCAGAAATTCAGACCTTATGTGTACTATTCTGTTTATGGCTAAAGCTGGTCGATAATTAAAGTTTTTTTTCAACCAAAGTTGTTCGATTCGGAGAGGCTGCAAGTCAATGAATTTTAAAGTTACGGCAGGAGGAAATATTTTACAGCAGGAATTTTTCGAAGATATAGGAAAGTCTACTTCAGCAATTTCAATAATAGGAGACAAAAGCAATATTTCAAATTAGAAGGAAAGGTTTAGCGCACTAAAGAAGGATATATATTTCCCTTCACAGAAATGTCTCTTTGTGCCACTTAGCTGTAAAACGTTGAAGCATGCACGAATGTTTCGCACCTATCTTCAGTTCTTGAAGCATAAAAAATTTTTACGTTCCTATTCTCAGGAGTGTTGACGTCAGACAAAACATAAAACGCACTGAAGGGAAGCTGGAGAGAAGAGCGGACAATGTGATCTTAAAAGCGCCAACTTCATTTTCATAAGACATGCTAAAGTTTTAGAAGTCGTCAAGTGATTAAAAGCTTCGCAATGTGCTTTTGTACTATTGATTTGATGCAGACGAAATGTCCTGTTTCAGTGGGTGGACATCTTCGACCCCTCCAGCGGAATGGTATCGTTAATAAACGCCATATTGCATACGTCAGAAGGTCGGTATACATCTAGGGTACGAGCTGTGTGCCACATTTTGTGACAAGGTTCAACTGGAAATCTACAGTCTGAGAAATTCAAACCCTCTTTTAATCGATGGTGGTAATCGAGACCACATCCCTCTCCTCCTGTACCGAATGCTTTCCCAGTTAAGATACGCCTGCAAGGGCTTTTCACTGCTATTTCCCTTCTTGACATGGTCGTTACTTCTGGGGTATATGTACGCCACATAAATCTTCCCTTTGAGGAAAGCTAGGGCACGAAATCGCAGGTTACGCATCCGCCGCAAACCATGCTGGCAGGAACTCTCTGTAAAAGAAGGAATCTTCATTGATTCCATACGATGTGCGAAAGAAGCATCGCTCATTTTTCGAAGCAAAGGAGAAATTGTCATTAATTCCAGACGATGTGTGGAATGAATGCCACACATTTCCCCTAAGAACCCAACGGCCAGGCGATTCACTTTTTATGTTTGTATGCCATCTCTTTTATCCGGCTGTCCGAGATTCGATCCCACATTCTTTTGCTCCGGAGCCGAATGCTTTCCCAATTAAACTAGGTCGAACAGAAATTTTGAAGATGTGAATCCGTTTATTGATGTAAATACACTATCTCATCATCATCATCATCATTGTCAACCATTATCAATCCACTGCTGGACGAAGGTCTCCCCAAGTTTCCTCCACAACGGTCTGTCTTGTGCCAGTCTCCTCCATGTCACTCCCGCATATTTACGAATTTCATCCACCCATCTCCCATGTGGTCTTTTTCTGGGTCTTTTCCTGTCCCTTGGAATCCAATCTAAAATTTCGGCTGTCCATCTATGGTCTGTCCTTCTGGCAGTATGTCCAGCCCATTGCCATTTCAGGGATTTAACTCTGATCATGATGTCTTCCACTCTCGTCATTTTTCGGATCCACGTGTTCCTCTTCTTATCTCTCCTGGTTATACCAAGCATGCACCTCTCCATGGTACTTTGAGTTGTCTGCAGCCTTTGTATGTCTCTTTTAGTTAAGGTCCACGTCTCTGCACCATACGTAAGCACTGGAAGGATGCATTGATCAAACACTTTTCTTTTAAGACATAATGGCATATTGCTCTTGAAAATTATGCTGTTTCTTCCAAAAGCTCTCCAGGCAAGTTTTGTACGCCGATTAATTTCTTCATCAATGTGACCCTCACTTGATATCTGCTGTCCAAGATAAACATACGTATCTGTTATCTCCAGTTTTTTTCCATCAATCGATAAATCTTCATTTCTTGTAAAAGCATTGAACATCACTTTTGTCTTCTGAAAGTTCATTTTTAATCCCACTTCTTTACTCTTGTCAGCAAGTTCCTGGATCATACTCTGCAGCTCTGATGGGGTAGTTGCAAAAATGACTACGTCATCAGCAAAACGAAGGTGGGTTAGATAATCTCCATTAATCTTTATCCCTTTGTTTTCCCAGCTCAGTGATTGAAAGACATTTTCCAATGTGGCATTAAAGAGCTTCGGAGATATGGTGTCACCTTGTCTCACTCCCTTTCCAATTTTTATGTGTGTTGTATTTTCAAACAGGCGAATCTTTGCACTTGCATTTTCATAGATGTTATTAATAATATTAATGTATGCATCTTCAATACCGCAGGATTTCAGAGCCGTGGTAACTGCTGATGGTTTCACCGAATCAAAGGCTTTTTCATAATCGATAAAAGCCATGCACAATGGAAGTTCATATTCCCTCGCTCTTTCAATTAGTTCTCTCAGTACGTGGATATGATCTATTGTGCTGTAGCCACTCCTGAATCCAGCTTGTTCTCTCGGTTGAGCCATGTCCAGTGTTACCTTCAAGCGGTGTGAAAGAACTTTAGTGAATATTTTATAAACCACTGATAGAAGGCTGATAGGTCTGTAGTTCCTGAGATCCTCAATGTCACCTTTTTTATGTAGCAGGATCATTGTAGCATTGTTCCAATCCTCAGGAATCTTCCCTTCATTAAGGCATCGAGTGAAAATTTGGGCGAGTACTGTTTCAATTTCTCCACTTGCTTCTTGTATGATGTCTATAGTAATTCCATCTTCTCCTGGAGCTTTCCCCCGCTTCATGTTCTTGATTGCATGAGCAACTTCTGCTGGAAGGACTGGAAGAACTCTGGTACCTTTCATGATGTCTGGAGTACATGTATCATCCCTTTCATATAATTTGGAGTAGAAATCTTTCACTCTTGTCAAAATTTCGCCTCTATTTCTTGTTATAGAACCATCTTCTTTTCTCAGAGCCATAATCTGTTTTCTTCCCTTACTGAGATGTCCCTTTGCTATCTTTAGGCTTTGGTTGTTTTCAATTGCTTTCCTTACTAGCTCACAGTTGAATTTCCTTACGTCTTCAGTGATACTTTTTCGTGCTGTCTTGCATAGCTCTATATATTCCACTTTGGAAGTCACATCTTCTTTAGTTGTCCTCATCTCTCTTCTTTTTTGAATCAACATTTTGGTTTTTCCTGATAATTTGTTCACATGCAACTTGTTCTTAGACCCAGCTAATTTTGTTGCTGTTTCCATAAGAGCTTTGGTTACTTTTTTGTTAACTTCCGAAATATCCACTTCTTCCGATGTTAGGCCTTCTAAAGCAGAGAATCTGTTCTTCAGTTCCAACTTGAAAGTATTATGGTGTTTTTTAAGGTTGGTTATGTCAATACATTTTGTTTGTCTTATGAGCTTGCCACGTTCCAGTTTAGTGTTGAGGTGCATCTTACATCTTACCAATCTATGGTCACTACCTGTGTTGAACTTGTTCAGCACACTGCAGTCTTCGATGACGAATTTTTTGTTACACATAATAAAATCAATTTCACTTGTTGTCCCAATTGGATGTCTCCATGTCCATTTCCTGTGTGGCTTTTTCTTGAAAAAGGAATTCAAGATGAAAAATCCTTCTGCCTCTGCAAACTCAACGAGAGTATTTCCACGCTGGTTTCTGTTGCCGTGACCGAATTTACCTACTGAAGTTTTATTCTGTTGCCGGTGTCCTATTTTTGCATTGAAATCTCCCATAATTATCTTCAAGTGCTGCTTAACTTTATTATTTAGATGACGAATTTCCTCATAAAATTCTTCAATTTCTTCTTCAGGATGACTTGTGGTGGGTGCATAAGTTTGAATAATCTGAGCCTGGTATCTTCTCGATAGTTGGATAACGAGTCGTGCAGCTCTGTCAGAGGAACTTTCAACTTCTACCACTTTATCCTTCAGTTTCTTGTTTATTATAAATCCAACACCACTAGTTCTGCCAGTATCTGTCCCACGATAATAGAAGAGATGTCCACTTTTCAGTTCAATGAGATCTTCTCCTTTTCTCCTTACCTCACTTAGCCCGACGATGTCCCACTTGATCCTTTGTAGTTCCTCTTCCAATTCAAGAAGCCTTGAATCAGAAGATAGGGAGCGTCCGTTGTAGGTAGCCAAGATCAGCATCAAATGGCAGCCTAGTCCGGTCCTCTGGGGATTCTTAGCACCCTCTGCCTTCATGTCGCACTGGCCGCTGCCTTGGCCAGGTACATTCCAGCTGCCGGAGACTGAGGGCCAAGAGTTAAGTTGTAGAGTCATTTTGGAGGTGTTTGGCCATAACTCACCACGCTGGCCAAGCGGGTTGGTGAGTGTGGGATAGCATTTCCTCTGATCCCGATGGTATAGTTATACCGCTATTGGCGGTCGTCAGAGCCCCTTTAGTGGGAACAGGATGCACCACGAGAAGGCGGGGTTGACATTTGTCAAGGAGAGGCTGTGATGTTACGCATCACCTGACCTTACATCCCAAATCTATCTATCTAGCAACAAGTAATTGGACACCCGTGCAATCGACGACATCAGCGGTCCTGATGCACGTCACGGCCGCCGCCGTTAAATATCGTGTGGGAAACAACAACGCAACCAGTCGCATGCAAGATGCCACGCAGTTCGGAGCCCTCTGATTTCGAGAAAGGTGTAATCATCGGGTATCACAGAAATGGCTGATCCGTACGTGACATATCCAGCGAGTTGAAGTACCCAAAATCGACAGTGGCCTACGTGATTGGCAAGTGGAAGATGAGAGGCGACTGTCGCAATGTGCTCCGACCCGGCAGACCCACAAAACTGGGAGTTAGAGACCGACGGGTGCTGGCCAGAGAAATTCGGAAGAACCGCACCAAATCGATGAGTCACATCTGTGAGGAGTTTCAACAGGCATCCGGGAGTGCTCTTTCGATGAATACCATCCGTAAGGAAGCCCATCTGCTCGGTTATCATGGACGTGCTGCGGCCCACAAGCCTTTGAACACCAAGTCCAATAGCGCTGCTCGGCTAACGTGGTGCAAAGAACGTCGATAGTAGACCGTTGAACAGTGGAAACAGGCTTTCTGGAGCGAAGAATCAAGGCTCACCCTCTACCGTTCGGATGGCAGGGTCTGGGTTTGGCGTCTGCCTGTAGAACACCTCCTACCGGAATGCATTGTGCTAACTGTGAAGTTCGGCGGCGGTGGAATTATGCTATAGGGGTGTTTATCCTGGTATGGCACGGGACCCTTGGTCGCAATTGCTGGTAGACTCAACGCCGAGACCTACTGCACCATTTTGGATCACCATGCGCTTCCTACGCTGTGGCAGTTTTACGGGGTGGACCCATGTTACTTTCAGGATGACAATGCCACCTGTCATGTTGCGAGGTCCACCATGGCTTGGTATGGTAACAATGGGGTTAATCGAATGGACTGGCTTGCGCAGAGCCCGGACCTTAACCCTATCGAGCACCTCTGGGACGAGTCGGAGCGTCGACTTAAGGGGTGTCCCCACCGTCTGAAATCGGTGAAGGAACTAACCTGTCTCCTCCAAGGCGAGTGGAAGAAAATACTGCTAGCCGTCGTACAATGCCTGGTTGAGAGTATGCCCCGGAGGGTCGCAGCTGTAATTGCCGCTCGTGGAGGCTCCACCAACTATTGAAGATGAATCGTTTTCCTTTGCTATCACAGGTGCCCAATTACTTGTTGGTAGATAGTGTATTACATGGATGTTAAGTCAGAAAATATCCGGAAACTTGAAAATTTCGTCATCCTGGATCAGGAATTGAACCCGCGTCTATCCGGGAGACGTGGGTTTGATTCACGCTCCAAGACGAAGAAATTTTCAAGTGTTCGGATATTTTCTGACTTAACATCCCTGTCATATTTACACCAATAAACGATTTCAGATCTTTCAAATTTGTATTATACAATGGTGTAATCCCGTATTTCATTTATTGATAAACTAGGTCGGTTGGCGCTTTACGCTGTTATTTGCCCTCTTGACATGTGCGTCATGTCTTAGGTAGGTACGTCACAAGTCTTCGGTCAAAGTGGACCATGGTGACAGACCAGTTGTGCGTAATTTTTCTCTATGACTTCAAACTCGAACATTCCGCAGGAATGGAAGCGTATTGAAACATTAATGCCATGCTTGCGCAGGTATAACGAAGTAAATTTTTCCGTCATTTTTGTCTACGCCGGGCATCGAACCCAGGTCTCCTCATTCCGGAATAAGTCGCTCTCCCAACTGAGCTACGCGAAGGTATGCTTCCGCTGATATCTGCCTTTGTCACATGTGCATCCTGCGGTGCTGGCACGTCACACAGGGTGGTGCGATGTAACCCACTATACCCCAAATGGTCCGAAAAACTATCCGACAAATGCGTCGGGAGTATGGTGTCAGCAGAGTTGGAAACAGGAACCTCACTCACTCCTAGGCAAAAACAGGATCGGTGAGGTTCGCGTACTTGTATTAAGTGATTCTTGGGGGACGATTGATGAAAAGAATAAGGAAGCAATGGAATGGGGAAGTTACCTGAAGAGAAACAGGAGATAGTAATTCGTAGAACTGTGTCCATTGCCGCTTTCACCATCCAAGTGAGCGCTGCATTGAAAGGAACGGTGTTCCTTTTGCTTCATGTGCTGGAGGGGAAACAGGCGATAACAATGCCTAGAAATGTGTCCATTGTGCCCTCTTATCCTACAAGGGAGCCTTGCAGTGAGAAGAAAAGGTTAGTTCCATGCGTGTCGTTCAACAATTGTCAGTCTCATGTGCACAACAAAAAGAAAATTCTAAGCATATGTAACGGACAAAATCTCTAAGAGAAAAGTGTTTTCCGTAAGCGACAAAGTAGCCATCATATGAGAGCTAGCGCGTGGTGAAAAAAATGTTGCCATATGCTCTACACGTACATAGACACATAATACACTCAGTAGACAATACATTAGAGATAGAGGTGATGCGCAGCTGACATGGGCATCCCCAGCGCAGAGTGGAACCAATCCAACAGGAACGCAGGCGACCAATAGCTGCAAAGCAGAGCTTTCCAACAGTGTATCGCAATCGTCGTACATGGGTAAACGTGGTGATCTGAAGACCTTGATCGTTGACGCATTGTCGGCGCAATACAGGTGGGTCATTCTTTCGCCCAATTGCGAAGAACATTTGAGTTCCTGAGGGCAACCTCATAACCGCTGTATCGCGAGTATACGATCGATGGACCCAGGCCCTGATTATCGCAGGGGCGTGCGGGGATGTGCTCAGGGCCCCCAGTTTGAAGAGGGGGCCCAAACTTGCAATTTTTTTAATAATGTTATGTTATAAATTTCTTTTTGTTGAAAGTTCCATTTTGATTGGATAAAGTATCAAGAAGACTAATAAAATTTCTGAGGCACCCATCTTAACTAACTCAGTGAGGCATTTTAAACATTTAATATCGTGAGCTCCGCCTTCTATCTATTGCTATCACGTCCACTATCGTAAAATGCGACACACTGACTGGCGCAGTAACCTAAATTAAACTGTATTTTAATGATGGTATTAGATGGCGATGCAACATATCTTCATGTCGCAGCAGAAGAAGTTTTCATAGCGAAACATGGTTTGAGAACTGTCGATTGCTTTTACTAAAGTAAACTCAAAAGTGTGATTTCTGAACCAATTCAATTTCAACTCAATTCATTTATTTTGCTGAGCTATTATAATTGGTTAATCGTAAGAATGTTATATTTGTTTGGGAAAACTCTTGTGGTATTATATAGTGTTAGTTGTGTATTTCTATCAAATTCTAGGTCAATTAATCTTATATATTTAAATTGGCGATTTATCACGTGCACCTGGATAACAGGAAAGTGGCGTTTATTGGTAATATTGGGTTGTCGGAAAAGTCATGACGTATTTTAGCCATGTTTTGCAAAGGTCATTTATTGATAGAAAGAACAAAGATCAATCAATGATATAATGCCCGTTTTGTTCGATAACTTTTTGCCATCTTTCAGTGAGCTGCAGAACGCCTCGTTCATACAAGGACCTGTCTTTCGTGGTAAAAAACTGTACAAGGTGCTGATTTACAGCCTCATCTGAATTGAACGTTATACCACGCAAGGACTGTTGAAGAGAGCGAAACAAGTGGAAGTCTTACGGCGCAAGGTCAGGCGAGTATGCTGTGTGTGGCAACACAACCCACCCAAGTTCCAATAATTTTTGGCGGGTGATCAAACTTGTGTGTGGTCTCGCGTTTTCGTGATGCAACACAGCACCTTTACGATGAACGAGCTCTGGACGTTTCTGGATGATGGATTCGTTTAAACTGTCCAATTGCCGAGAGTACACATTCGAATTGATTGTTTGGTTCCGTGGTAGGAGCTCGAAAAACACGACACCTTTAAAATCCCACCACACTGAGACCAGAACCTTCCGCTGATGAATGTCTGCTTAGGATGTCGTTTGAGGCGAAGCAGCACGTCGGGACCAAGACCGTTTGCGCAGAACATTGCTGTACACAATCCACTTTTCGTCACCAGATATCAGTCGCTTCAAAAAATGATCGTTTTCCTCACGGTTAATGAGCATATCGCAGATATTTATACGCGCCGTCAATTGAGCTTCTTTGAGTTCATGAGGAACACACACATCGAGCTTGCTTACGTATCCCAGCTTCTTCAGGTGGTCGTGAACGCTTGAATGATGGATGTGCAATGTGTCTGCAATCTCTCGTGTCGTGTAACGTGGGTTTGACTCGATCAATGTCTTGATTTGGTCGTCATCAACCTCGTTGGGCCCCACGGACCGAGGAGCATCGTTGAGGTCAAAATCACTAGCACGGAATTTTGCGAACCACCGCTGGCACTGACGTTCTTGTAGAGCATTATCACCGTAAACTCTACGCAAATTTTCACAAGCGTGACGCGCGTTCTTCCCTTTACGGAAGTAAACCAGTAAAATATGGCGAAAATGCAGTTTGTTCTTCCATCTTCACCTTGATGTCAAATCTTTGCAAATCAACCAAATTGCTCACTATTCCTTTTAGACTGCAGCTAGAACTGGCACCTGTCGAATGCCATAGCGATAACAGAGCTGCGCATGCCTCTAGTGCTTCCAAAACCGCCCAACCGCTATCGGGTGCCAAACTACGTCATGACTTTTCCGACAACCCAATAAATACTATTATGCATATTAAGGAGTAAATATGGATATTTATTTCATTACATATTGTTATTTAAAACTTTCCCAGTTTTGTTTGCATATGGTTTTGAAACGTTTCCGTTAAAGTTTCATACATATGGGTATCTTTCTGTGACAGAGTAAAAACATGATGTGAGGGGGCCCCCATGTAGACTTCTGCCCAGGGCCCCGGGTTACTACGACTGGGCTCTGGATGGACGTACCAACGTCAAGAGAGAAAGCCGTTGCCGACAATATGCAATTGATCACCAGGGTCAACGTAGACTGCCCAGACTCGTATAGACCAACCACTTGGAAAAGGCGGCAAAAATCACATTCCGGTTAAATATCGGAGGCAGAGGCAGCGTCCGTGAGCGGAGGTACGACGTACGCTGCATACGTTGGACTACGGAAGAACACTCCCTACTCGTGTGCCACTAGTGACTGTTCGTCATCGGATATTACGCCACGCCTGGTGTCGAGAATATCAAAACTGATTCTCAGCAGAGTGTTGCGGTGTCGTGTGGTCAGATGAATCCCGTTTTCAGCACTACCGAGCTGACGGAAGGGTGTGGGTGTGGCGGCGACAGCATGAGGCTACGGCTCCATCGTGCCAGGGCAGAATTATTCAATGCTGTGGTAGCTCTGTGATGTTTTCAGCACCACCGAGCTGACGGAAGGGTGTGGGTGTGGCGGCGACAGCATGAGGCTACGGATCCATCGTGCCAGGGCAGAATTATTCAATGCTGTGGTAGCTCTCTGATGTTTTCAGCACCACCGAGCTGACGGAAGGGTGTGGGTGTGGCGGCGACAGCATGAGGCTACGGCCCCATCGTGCCAGGGCAGAATTATTCAAGGCTGTGGTGGCTCTGTGATGCTTCTGGGAGCCATCTCATGGAGTTGTTAGGTCCCATAGTGTATCTGGAATGGTCTTTGCTACCATCATGTCCTTGCTGATGAGCTACAAGCTTTCATGGGCTTCGCATATCCTGCGACCGATGGTCTGTTTCAGAAGGACAATGTATGACCCCACCGGGCTGCAACGATGCAGTCATGAATTTAGGAGCACTCATCTGTGTTTCGAACCACCCGGTCGTCCCCAGGGGGTGACAGCCAGGAACAACTCCATTCTGAACTTGAACATTTATAAATAACATCAATTAAGCTTTTTCTTCTCGGTTCATCTGCGCATATAAATTACGTCACCTAATCACGTGTCTAATTTCTTGATGTATTTTATCATTGTTCCTTCATGTATTGTGTGATTGTGTTACATCTCAGGATGGGACCAATGCGGTTCCGTAAGGTCTTATGTTTTTTAACTGTGATGTTTTAATTGTACTTAGTAAAGTCTTTCAATTTATCATCAGCTTTTAACTACATTTTTTATCGTGCAAAAACAGTTTCGAGAACTTCAATTCCTTGTCTTGCTCAGCACGAATGCTTTTCGATCTCTTATGTGCTCGGATTTAAACCCTGTGGAAGGTCTCTGGTATACCATCGACGGGAACTTCAGATACATTGGTCCTGGACAGACGTCTCGAGCGGAGTTGTGAACAATGTTGCATCATGCCTGTCTGGTATTACCCCGGAAACCTTCTGGCATCTGGTAGAGTCGATGCCTTGGCGTATACAGGCTATTATTATCGCTAGAGGAGGACCAGCACACTCATGGGTAGATATCTCTAATGTTCTGTTCATTCAGTATACTGTATAAACGTATATGCAGGGGTTGTCCAAAATAATGGAAACACCTCGCTGAAAACAGTGACTTTGGTATGTGCTGCTTTTTGAGCCAAAAGTAACATGTAGCTACAATTGTTTTTGTAAAAAAGTGTTGTTTATAGTCTCAAGGGTACGTGTGACTGCATTGTAAATCGGTGTTTGCATAATTTCGTTCCACAATGAGTGACCTGTCGGAGTTCCAAAGAGGGCAGATTGTAGGATCCCGTCTGGTTGGTGCATTGGTAACCACAGTTGTACAGGCATTGGGGGTATCGAAAGGTACTGTGGCGAAAGTCATGGCAGCATACAATGTTCACAGCACTACGTCATCTGCGAGACACAACTGTGGAAAGAAAACCGAACTCACTGCGAGAGATAGGAGGACATTAAAGAGGATTGTGACAGCAAGGATGAAGACCACTGCGATGAAAGTGCCTGCTGAGCTTAATGCACATCTCCAAAATCCAGTGTCGACCCATACCGTGCGAAGGGAATCGCATAAGCACAATATTTACAGCAGAGCTGCGATTGCAAAGCCCCAGGTGTCACAGGTGAATATGAAACGGATACAACAGTGGTGCCAGGAACATAAAACGTGGACTGCGGCTCAAAGGAAACATGTCTCATTTTCTGATGAATCAAGTTTTTCACTATTCCCCACCACAGAACGGGTATACGTGTAGAGAAACCCCGCAGAAGCCTAGAACCCAGACTGTCTCCTTCCTACAGTGAAGCATGGGGGCAGTTACGTAATGGTTTGGGCCATGATCTCGTGGTTTGCAGCAGGTTCCATTATCACCTTACACGGACGGATCACTAGCGGTGACTATGTCACTCTTTTTGCCGACCATGTGCATTCAATGGCGCAGACATTGTTTCAATCAGAGGATTGCACTTTTCAAAATGATAATGCCCCGGTTCACAGAAGTCGAACTGTTCAATTATAGTTTGAGGAACATGAGGATGAAGTTGCACACCTTCCCTGGCCTGCACAATCACCGGACTTAAACATCATTGAGCCCCTGTGTCTGGGTTGGAAAACAGAGTGTGATCCCGTTATCTCCTTCGGCATCTCTCAAGGAATTGGAGCAGTTTCTGCAGGAAGAATTGCACAACATACCACTTACCACCATCCAGGACTTGTATGCGTCCATTCCAAGGAGGATTCAAGCAGTTTTAAATGCCAAGGGTGCTCCCACACCATATTAGGTGCGTAACACCTATTGTTTCGAGGTGTTTCCATTATTTTGAACAACCCTTGTACGTATTGTCACTTACGTAAGTTTTTACACGGTGTGATTTTTCATCTAAAACTGGATTTAGCGAGGATTCCCGTAGGTTCATCGAGCATTTGTACATTGAAAGCTCTTTATACGGCAGTCCTACCAAATATCTGTACATTAAAAGCTCGTTATACGGAAATCCTACCAAATACATGTACATTAAAAGCTCGTTATACGGAAGTCCTACCAAATATATGTACATTAAAAGCCCGTTCTACGTAAGTCCTACCAAATACCTTCACATTAAAAGCTCGTCATACGAAGTCCTACCAAATACCTGTACATTAAAAGCTCGTTATACGGAAGTCCTACCAAATATCTGTACATTAAAAGCTCGTTATACGGAAGTCCTTTCAAATATCTGTACATTAAAAGCTCGTTATACGGAAGTCCTACCAAATATCTGTACATTAAAAGCTCGTTATACGGAAGTCCTTTCAAATATCTGTACATTAAAAGCCCGTTGTACGAAAGTTCTACCAAATACCTGTACATTAAAAGCTCGTTATACGGAAGTCCTTTCAAATATCTGTACATTAAAAACCCGTTGTACGGAAGTTCTACCAAATACCTGTACATTAAAAGCTCGTTATACGGAAGTCCTACCAAATATCTGTACATTAAAAGCTCATTATACGGAAGTCCTACCAAATATCTGTACATTAAAAAGCTCGCTATACGGAAGTCCTACCAAACACCTGTACATTAAAATCTCTTTATACAGAAGTCCTACTAAATATCTGTATATTAAAAAGCTCGTTACACGGAAGTCCTACCAAATATCTGTTCATTAAAAAGCTCGTTATACGGAAGTCCTACCAAATATCTGTATATTAAAAGATCGTTATAAGGAAGTGATACCAAACACCTGTACATTAAAATCTCGTTATACAGAAGTCCTACTAAATATCTGTATATTAAAAGCTCGTTACACAGAAGTCCTACCAAATATCTGTTCATTACAAGCTCGTTATGCGGAAGTCCTACCAAATATCTGTATATTAAAAGATCGTTATAAGGAAGTCCTACCAAACACCTGTACATTAAAATCTCGTTATACAGAAGTCCTACTAAATATCTGTATATTAAAAGCTCGTTACACAGAAGTCCTACCAAATATCTGTTCATTAAAAGCTCGTTATACGGAAGTCCTACCAAATATCTGTATATTAAAAGATCGCTATAAGGAAGTCCTACAAAAAACCTGTACCGCAAAAGATCATCATACGGCAGTGCTACCAAATACCTGTACATTAAAAGCTCGTTAATTAAAGAAATACTTTTTAGGAGCATGCGCAGCACTTACTCGGCCGTGTGATCAGGAGAGACAATCCCTGTAGTCGTCATGTGAGAGTCACGTTTGTCGTAATCTGTGGTCCCTGTGGTAGGCATAGTCCCTGTACTGTCCTCCGGGCTGGAATCAGGAGCTGGTATACCACTGGTATTGTCGGTTTCATCAATTGAATTTGGCCTTGGAATTTCGTCCCGCGGTGTCTGAGGTCTCTGTTGCTCGGATGGAATTTCCTGGAGAAGAAAAAGCCAAATTCTTTGAGCATAATATGGCTTCAGGGTTCGAACATTTCTACTCTTTCAAAAACACTGAGGCGACATTATCTTCCAAGTATATTGACAAAAAATCTTCTCTAATCAGATGGGGAAATTTTACATGTTGAGCTAAGACAAATAAAGATATAAAATAAAATGAAATACTGTGGACACACCAATGTTAATTAGTAAACAAAGTCGGGGATTTATCAAACTAATGAAACTCTTACTGTTTCTGGGAAACTAATTATTAATACGCTGTAGCGCCAACCTCGGTTTTTTAGAAGAGGAGCAATTCCATTTCGAATTTATTGCACATACCATATTCGAATTCGGGACCATCTTTACTACAAAATATGTCCCAACTCTGCCAGTGATTTTACAAGTTGAAAGTGTGATCTCACCTTTAGCTATAGATATTGTGACGTGCCGGTACCGCAGGACGCACATGAGATAAAGGCAGATAGCAGCGAGAGCATACGTCCGCGTAGCTTAGTTGGAAGAGCAACTTATTCCGGAATGAGGGGACCCGGGTTCAATGCCCGGCGTGGACAGAGATGACGGAGAAATTTACTTCGTTATAATATTCCCAGAAGTGTTCAGTAATATTGAAGTCTGGAGATGGAGGTGGCCAGAATACTATACCGTGCAAATGAATTGGGACACGCTATTTTATTCTCAGAATTGTAACGTAAACCGATTTTATCAGCTGTGAGGTGGTGTGACTGTTAGAACTTGATAGTAAGAATGTGGTTTGACCGGTTTTAAACAGGAAATAGGCACTCCAGCTTCAGTTGTGAGCTTTCGTGTGTGACAGGTGGATGTTAGTTTTTGCTCTCTGCGAGTACGTGTTGCTTTCGTGTATTAAAAAATGGATATTTCCCCAAGGAAGCGTGCAAAAATAATCGCTCTGAAGGATCACACTTGTATGACAGTGAGAGATGTCACTTCTGCAGTTGGTGTAGGCAAATCCAGACTGCTTACGCGATACAATGCATCTGGATCATCGTCTCCAAAAAGGAGAGGTAAATGTGGAAGAAAACGAGAAACAACTTCACGAACCGATAAATATCTAATCAGAAATAGTAAAATGAGTCCAAAAAAAAAAAAAAAAAAAAAAAAAAAAACAAGCACCGACCTTCAAACAGATTTATTGGCTAGTGGTTGTGATGTCAGTGATTCAACTGAACGCCGTAGGCTTCTGGAAGTTAGCCGGAAGGCAAGAAAACCAACGAAAAAACAATATTTGAATGCGAAAATGAAGTTAAAACGTTTAGCATGGGTCAAAAAATATAAATCATGGGCTGCTGACGACTGGAAAAAGGTAATTTTCAGTGATGAAACTCATTTATTTGTGCAGGGTTACCAAGCAAATGTCGTTAGACGAAGCAACTGTGAACCCTTACGACCTGAGCATGTCAAACAAACTATAAAACACCCTCTGAAACAGATGTTTTGGAGTTTATTCACATCAAATGGCACTGGAAGCTCAGTTCCTGTTCAAGGCATGATGAATTCAGCCAAGTACATAGAAATATTACAACGTAGGATTGTTCCATTCTTGCAAACTTTTGACGGGGCATTTCCACATGACTTGGCCCCATGTCACAATTCGAAATTAGTCAAGCTGGAAAATCAAATTCATTTGCTTGATTGGCCTGGAAATTCACCAGACTTAAATCCCGTAGAAAACTTGTGGAATGTTTTGAAGAGACGTTTAGATAAAATGGACTGTACAACTAAAGAACGCATGATAACGAATGCTATAAAAGTGTGGTTCCACGATTATGAAGTCAAATATATGTGCACTCAATTAGTGGAGTCAATGCCAAAACGAATTCAATAGGTCATTTCTAAAGGAGGACATACTTCATACTAATACAGGTATAATACTTCATACTAATACAGGTATAATAATGATATAAAGTCACAGTTTTGGAAAAAGAGTAAATTTTTTACTTTGTCCCAATTAATTTTCACAGTATAGTAGTTGCTGTTCCTCACCCTTATGTTCTGCAAACCACAGCCAGACCCGTTTCACACAATGGGTACAATTATCTTCCTGAAAGCAGGGACGGTCATTAGAGAGCAATGCCTGCAATATTGGTTGCAGAAAAATGGATTCCTATGTTGCAGATATGCTGCGGAATAACCAATGGCCTTATAGAAGTCAGTTATACGGTATCCACCTCTATGCTTCTCAGTCGTTGTCAAAGAGTCATGTTGATACGCTTTCACCAGACGTACACTATACCAGTGGTGGAAGAGATCGTGAAACACGATTCATCAGACAAGATGACACGTTGCCATTCTTTAGCATCCCATTTTCCCTATGCTTTGTACAACCTCCCATGTTTTCTTGCTTTGATGTTGGTAATCCGAAATTGCTTCACGACCTCAAATAACCGCACGATGGAGTTTCTGACGATGATTGAAACTGGGTCATGCCGATTGGTCCTCTGCCTCCGTTGTACAATCTGTGCAAACCTTCGCCTATCCCAATCTGACATCTTAATATGGCTTTTACAGTTTGAAGAAAACGCCGTGTCCTTTTCGATAAGTGATTCTAATCTTTGATACATTTCCTGGTTTTACATTTAATACCATAACGAAGTAAATTTCTCCGTCATTTTTGGTCCACGCTGGGGCTCGAACCCGGGTCCCCTCATTCTGGAATAAGTCACTCTACCAATTGAGCTACGCGGACGTTCGTTCTGACTGCTATCTGCCTTTATATCGTGTGCGTCCTGCTGGGCAGGCACGTCATATCTCCCCCCGAAGAGGGCCGGGGGCATGGCCCACGGGTCAGCCGTGACCATGAATCGTTGCAGGCAGCCATCCGCTGTAGAACGTGCACTCGAGAACTCCCAGTCAATCTAGTGTGTGGAATGCAACGTCACACACATTTATTTTTCGAAGCGCTGGAGAAGGGATTCTCTGATTTTTCCTATCTCGCGGTGTGGAAAGAACATCACACCACTGCGAGATTTTTAACGTCCGGGTCATCCGGAAAGTTCGGGCGCCATTATAACGAAGTAAATTTCTCCGTCATTTTTGGTCCACGCTGGGGCTCGAACCCGGGTCCCCTCATTCTGGAATAAGTCACTCTACCAATTGAGCTACGCGGACGTTCGTTCTGACTGCTATCTGCCTTTGTGTCGTGTGCGTCCTACAGGGCAGGCACGTCACAACACTTCTGTCGATTTAGTTACTGAAGCTCCTGCAATAATCATATCTTTTTTGAGGTCACTATGATCTTACATTGTCGACAATTACTCCACATTAGCTATTTCACCTGCGTCTTTGGCACTGCGACCTGATAGCCGACATCACACTACACCTTTTTTTATACCTGCAATTGTTGGTGACATCGCCCGTGTGATTTGCATACGGTGCTTTGGTGCACTCTAGTCCCAGTCGGTCTTTCCATTATTTTGATAAACCCCTGTAATGGCAAGACTCAAAAGGATAATCCGATTTTCATCCTGCATGATCCTGTTCACTCGGAATCATACACGATGTGAGGAATATTCACTTTCGAAAAGGCGGCTTTCTCAAAGCACTAGGACAACTTATAGACAAAAACCACAAAGCATAAACAGAACAGACAGATGAAAATAAAATTAACAGTAATCATGTGAGGTAGCATTCTTCTACCTGTAATATATAGAGGTGCACATCTGATATAAATAGCTGGGCTTACCTGTTTCAAAATTACGCGATGCCAACTAAAGTTTTATAACTTTGGCGGATTTGCATTGTTTCACATTTTTCGCATAAGGTGAAAATATTGAAGCCGCCCCTGTAGCGCAGTGATCTAAGCGATGGCCTCTGATCATTCGTTCGAAAGGCGTCCGGGTTCGAATCCCGGTGAGACATGGATGTTGTGTTTGTCTTACGGCACTGGCTCTCTCCCTTCCCTGGAACCAGTGACCCTAAATTAGGGACGGGCGACTGCTTATAAATAAACCTCCAATAAAAAAAATATTGAAAACCATTTTTTGTCTCATTTTATTTCAAATTCGTATGTGTTTGGCCTACACCAGCGGGCTTTGTCTTACAAAGAGGTCAAGTTTTTTTCGTGGCCGCCCTGAAGGCCGTGTGTCAGAGGGCGAAGGTCTCTGTCTAATTGACCAAGAAGTGCATGGGTTCGAGTCCTGGTGAGACAGGGGTTGTGTGTCTGTCTTAAGGCTCTAGCCCTATCCCTTCCCTGAAACCAGTGGCCCTTAATTAGGGACGGACGTCTGCTTATACAGTAGCTGTATCAGTTGCTTACGGTGTTGTGGCAAATTTTGAATTACTGGGACCTTTCGCACAGCATCGGATTTGGGGCCCCATCACTTTGCCCACCATACTTGAAGAATAACGTCTTTTATTGGCGCAACCCCTTCCCCAGGTACACTTCCGGGCGTTTACGTTTTCATGCACTGTTAGTATGACAAAATATTTTAATCGCTTGAAAAAACGACTTCGAGATTTCAACAGAAATACACATTTTGGATTCCCTGAAAAATGATTTGGTGATTTTCACTGTGCTGTATGTATGTCTGGCTGGCTAAATGTATGTAAAAAGTATTGCCACCATAACGTAAGACCTATTACATCAATCAAAACGAAATTTAATAATTTGGAACTTTGTGATACCCTGATGTTATTGAAACAAAAGAAGTAGGAAAACCTTTGCTGACGGAGATTGCTCGCCTAGAAGGAGAAAAGTAGGGGTTCTGGCTTCCAAAAGCAATGAACCTGCGGTAACTGTGTTCAATATTGTGAATGCAGTACTTTGATTCCTGATCATTTAGTTCCACATTATTTGAAATCTTTGGTCTACGTAATCGTGTTTAATTCCATCTATATTTATTTACCGATGAGTGTCAATCTATATAATAACTATACGCCATAACAAATATAAATAAGTAAAGCTAAAAGTTATGACGCCATTTATTTTTTAAAATCCATCTTACCTTGTCCAAGTGAAGAAATTTTACGGCCTCCGGACATTTTAAATCTTTAAGTCTGGACATCTTCTTACTCCTAAATGAAAAGAAAGTGCACATTATTTTCTCATCAGCTTCATGTTAGTAAAGAAACATTGTTCTTTTTATTTAAATATACATTTAGTTTTCCACAAAAATGTAATTCGCTTTGTCAAAAACTTATTAGTGCACGAAATAACCAAGTCCTATGAAAATACATTCAGAAAGTTCGATAAAAGTTCGATGTGATAAAGGCCATCATGCATTAAGTAGTTCTAAATGCAAACTAATGAAACAAAACTCCTCATATTCCTGCAAACTGAATTTGCCTAGTGTCCCTTTCTTTAATGATTTATTGTACATGTTCTTTACTGAGATTCTTTTACATGAAATCCTACCTTCAGTCCATCAGTGGAGAAAGAGCGCGGTTTTACATATTGAATTTTTTCTTCTCCTTAGCTGGGTCTGGTTCCCGATTGCTGTCTGCATCTTTGCAGACAGTAATAACGCAAATCCTAAGTAAACAATTCCGATGTAACCGAAATTGGTAACGGATGCGGTCATAACCATTATGGAAATGCAATTTTTGAATCCTGTTCCATTGAGTGACGTAAGAGTATTTAATTTCATTGTTACTCAACAATATATTTTACCAAACTATTGCTGATCATTAGCTCATGCCGCACTATATAAACGTAACAACATCACACTGGAATCTGCGTAAATTACGAGAACTTGGTGCTAAATGTGATAAAGGCCATTACAAAAATGAATTTTTGATGCAATGAAACGGTGCATTACAGCAAAATTTAGCTTCCTATCGTTCCCAACAAAGGAAGGCCGCCCCGGTGGCGCAGTGGTCTACGCGATGGCCTCTGATCATTCGTCCGAACTGGGACCGGGTTCGAATCCCGGTGAGGCATGTATGTTGTGTTTGTCTTACGGCACTGGTTCTCTCCCTTCCCTTGAACCAGTGACCCTAAATTAGGGACGGGCGACTGCTTTATAGCCCATTGAGTTGCTCACGGTGGTCGTTAAACCTCCAAATCAAAAAAAAAAAAAAAAAAATCAAAATCAGCAAAGGAAGGAAGGAGAGGAGGTACCTTCTGTTGACAAGAGCTTTAAAATGATGAATAACACGATGGAGTGTGATCTGTAGATACGATTCACCTCAGTAACACAGTTGCGATTCAGCTTTTCTAGAAATCAGATTTTAGCTAGATTGACTTACCTAACTACATCGCATTTCTTCAGTGTCAGGGTCGTTTTTAATGTTCATCTCAATCTTAACAACATATAATAATATTAATATTCTTTTTGAAAAGTTAAATAGCCGAAAAAATTACTATTGCCACTGCCATAGTTCAGTGAATAGCGATAACGGCTGATTGCTACGTCATCCAACAGCTTTCCAAGGAACCGTAACCGCTCACAGCTGTAGTGACAGAAGGGACGAAAGCAATGTCGTTCGAGAAGGAACATTTGAGGCACTGCCTCCTGTTCGCGTTTCAGCTGAGAAAAAGTGCCGCGGAAGCCCAGCAAATGGTCTGTGCTGCTTTGGGAGAGGCTGCTGTGTCCTACAGAACTTGTAAGAAGTAATTCCAGCGGTTTAAGCAAGGAAATTTCGATCTCCGTGATGCAGAACGTCCGGGAAATCCACAGAAATTTGACAATGAGAAACTGGAACAACTGTTGGACGCGGATCTCTGTCGCACACAGTCAGAGCTCGCCCAGGAACTCGGAGTAACACGGTAAGCCATTGCAAAGTGCCTGAACAAGCTTGGACAGATTCACAAGTAGGGCCGTTGGGCACCCCACCAACTCGCAGCTGCGAACAAGTCTAGGCGATACGATGTTGCTGTGTCCTTGCTCTCCAGATTCAAGAAGTAGGATTTCCCCCACAAGATTTTGACCTGTGATGAGAACTGGATCCTCTACGATAATCCTAAGCGGCGCAAATCGTGGGTTTATCCAGGTCAGACTACCACCAATACCGCCAAACCGAATATCCATGCCAGGAAGTTGTTTCTGTGCATATGGTGGGATCAACGAGGTGTCGTACACTATGAGTTGCTCAAACCTGGTCAATGCTGAGCGTTAATGTCAGCAACTCATTCGTGTGAGTGACTCACTTGAGGCGAAAAGGCTATACACCGGCAAGGACATGCTAATTACCCTTGAATATCAATTTATATAATTGATGACTACATAACTTGTGGTGTTGAGATAGAATAAAAATACCATCGTTTACCACAATCAAAGGCTTATTATAAATCGACTATAGTTTCCAGAGCGTTTCGCTCCGCTTCATTATGACGAATGGAGCTTAAACATTCAAATCATTGTGACATCATTAGAGTTCTGACGGTCACGGTTTTTTGTGAGTTGTTTCGACGCGCTTGAAAGAAATGGAGTCGACGTCATGTCGCTGACAAACCGTGAAGAATTCCGGTATATGCGGAAAGCTTCTAATACTGTACATTAAGCTTGATAGTAGAATCAGGTTTGTCAATGAGCTTAGCGTTTCTAAACAAACATTTATGGTTATTTTCGTGATGTTGGGCTATGAAATTTCGACAACCTCTTCAGTTCATAGTTCCTTACATAGTTCATGTGTTCCTTCACACGGAAATTTAAAGCCCTGCGGGTCTGTCCTATATATGAAAGTCCACATTCACAAGGCATCTGATATTCCGCAGGAATTTATGTCTTCGACGTAGTCTTTTGATCCGTTAAGATTTATCTTGTTTATCGGTTTGAAAATAACTTTGAAATTAAAACTCGTGAGAATGCTTGAAATTCCGAAGCAAATCTGAGGAGCAAATGGTATGACTGCCCAATTCTCTCGTATTGGGTGGTTTATTAGTGTGAGCGAGCAGACAGGCTTCGATTTCCTAAATTTTTGGACAGCTTTGTATATAACGGAAGGGCTATATCTTCTGTGTACTGCAATTCGTTTAAGAAAATCAGGCTCTTTCTGAAGGAATTCTCAATTGGGCACATATGTATTGCACGATTATAACGAAGTAAATTTCTCCTTCATTTCTGTCCACGCCAGGATTCGAACCCGGATCCCCTCATTCCGGAATAAGTCACTCTACCCGTTGAGCTACGCGGACGTTTTATTCTGATTCCTATCTGCCTTTATGTCGTGTGCGTCCTTCTGGCAGGTACGTCACATCTCCTGGTACGTTACATCATCTCCCCCTTATTATTATTATTATTTTTTTTTTCGAAGTGCTGGAGAAGGGATTCTCTTATTTTTCCTATCTCGCGGTGTGGAAAGAACATCACACCAATGCGAGATTTTTGAACGGTCGGGTCATCCGGATAGTTCGGGCGCCATTATAACGAAGTAAATTTCTCCGTCATTTTTATCCGCCCCAGGATTCGAACCCGGATCCCCTCATTCCGGAATAAGTTGCTCTACCAATTGAGCTACGCGGACGTTTTATTCTGATTCCTATCTGCCTTTATGTCGTGTGCGTCCTTCGGGCAGGTACGTCACATCTCCTGGTACGTTACACGATATACTGATGTGTAGAAGGCAGATATTTTTTTGTTTCCATGGGTGATTTGATTTTGCATCTGGGTTTAAGAAAACAGCAAATGGTTTTAGATAAACAGTTGTACTAAGGGGATCCTTCAGAGCGTGGCACAAGACGTCTAGAAATGGTAGGCAGCCATTATTTTCAGTCACATATGGGAACTGTATGGGAGGATCAATTGAATTGATAAGTTCAACTAATTTAGGTATTTCCGAATTCATGACATTCCAGAGAACAAAGGTATCATCTACATAACGAATCCACAGGTCGAATGTAACAAGCTGAAAGAGTTTGTCCTCAAAGTGACGCATATAGACTTCGCATAAAATAGGCGACAGTGGGCTACCCATTGCAAGGCCTACCATCTGTTGGAAAATTCTACCATGAAAAAGGAGACTGTTTCGCTGGTGCAAATTTCTACTACTCTCAAAATATCTTCTAATTCCGGTTGGCTGAAATGATGTTCAGTGAGACTTGTTTTCAACGATTCAAGGGCTCCATTCAATGGAATACTTGTGAACATGGATTTCACATCGAAGGATAACATGAACTGATTCTTGTATGGATGTTGTTTTAGTCGATTGAAAAACTTGAATATGAATAGCATGTAATTCGAAATTTAAAAAATTCAAATGAAATTTGTAATTTGAAATTTGAAATTGCAATTAAAAATTTCATAAAAATCTGAAACTTACCAATCAGCAGGGTCGAATCCGTTGAAGAACTGATGCTGAAAATAAGTGTCAGCATTCAACCTCTCGTCAGGTTTCTGAAAAGATAAGTGTGATTTCAGAATATGCGATATACTGTTCTTTCAGCAGCGGATATTGAATGCAAAAATTGAAATCACTAAGGAATTCACGGTCCCTAACGACTACAGAGTGCAAGCCGACGCTTTGTACCTGACCCCGTTTAAGGCAACTGCAAAAACCACAACTGCCAAGATTAGGCCGTTTTCGGGGCAGCAAGACGTCAAAACAGTCATTAAGGTTTTTTAATTTTTTTACTTGAAATTGATCTTTAAAAAACTGCCACTGTATACATGTGGCTCATTATTTCTACTTGAATGTATCATTCAGCAGGTTGCCGTTTAATTCAAACTCCTGGGCCAAACAACGCCCTCTAGTCAGGAGAGTGTAATGGTGTTGGGAGATACTGATTTACATATCCCTAATACTCAGCCAAAGGTAATCCGAAGTTACTTATTGATCAGTCAACGTATATTGTGTTACCCAGCATATGCCTCTTTATTCAAACTCCTGTGCCAAACAACGCCCTCTAGTCAGGAGAGTGTAATGGCGTTGGGACACACCGATTTACCTATTCCTGATACTCAGCCAAAGGTCACCAGAAGTTACTTATTGATCAGCCCACGTGCATTATGTTACCCTAGCATATGCCTCTTTATTCAAACACCTGTGCCAAACAACGCCCTCTTATCAGGAGAGTGTAATGGCGTTGGGACACACCGATTTGCATATTCCTGATACTTAGCCAAAGGTCATCGCAAGTTACTTATTGATCAGCCCACGTACATTATGTTACCCAGCATATGTCCCTTTATTCAAACTCCTGTGCCAAACAACGTCCTCTAGTCAGGAGAATGTACCCACACAGCACAAAATATCTCGTTTATGTTACAAGTGCGTAGCACTGAAACATTGAGACTTTTCAGATACGTTGTGCAATGTAACAGTAATGTTTCAGAAACCTTACGGTTATGTCAAAATGTCCTCAAACGTTACATAACTTTGAAACATAACCGATACGTTACAGTGAATGGTCTTTGTAACTTCAGCATACCAACTCTTTGTTACTGTTACGTATTTGAAAGATATTTGTAACTTCGTTACATTACTGTTACTTTTTTGAAAGATATTTGTATCTTCGTTACAGTACTGTTAGGTATTTTAAATATATTTGTGACATCATCATATTACTGTTCGTATTTACTACGTTGAACATAATAGTTTTAATAAACTTTGTAAAATCACAATAAAATTTTTTACGCTCAACAGCTTTTTCAAAAGCAACAAGTCGTATTACGAGTTGTTTAGGCTTTTACAGGTTCAACGCAGTCCGCTGTCCATTGGGAACAATGGTGGTGCTTATACATCGATAACGAAAGAAATAAAAATCGGTCCCAAATGAGGGTGTGGAATTTCTATTATACATGTGGACTAGACTACATTTCAGCGAAAAAAAATAAAAATAAATCAAATTCGCCATTTCTCTAAATACCTACCAATAATATAACGAAGTAAATTTCTCCGTCATTTTTGGTCTACGCCGGGATTCGAACCCGAGTCCGCTTATTCCGGAACAAGTCGCTCTACCAACTGAGCTACGCAGACGTTCATTCTGACTCCTATCTGCCTTTATGTCGTGTGCGTCCTGCTGGCAGGTACGTCACATCTCCCCCCCCGAAAGAGGGCCGGGGGCATGGCCCACGGGTCAGCCGTGACCATGAATCGTTGCAGGCAGCCATCCACTGTAGAACGTGCACTTGAGAACTCCCTGTCAATCTGCTGTGTGGAATGCAACATCACACATTTTTATTTTTCGAAGCGCTGGAGAAGGGATTCTCTGATTTTTCCTATCTCGCGGTGTGGAAATAACATCACACCATTGCGAGATTTTGAACGGTCGGGTCATCCGGAAAGGTCGGGCGCCATTATAACGTATAACGAAGTAAATTTCTCCGTCATTTTTATCCGCGCCAGGATTTGAACCCGGGTCCCCTCATTCCGGAATAAGTTGCTCTACCAATTGAGCTACGCGGACGTTTTATTCTGATTCCTATCTGCTTTTATGTCGTGAGCGTCCTTCTGGCAGGTACGTCACATCTCCTGGTACGTTACATCATCTCCCCCTTATTTTTTATTTTTTTTCGAAGTGCTGGAGAAGGGATTCTCTGATTTTTCCTATCTCGCGGTGTGGAAATAACATCACACCATTGCGAGATTTTGAACGGTCGGGTCATCCGGATAGTTCGGGCGCCATTATAACGAAGTAAATTTCTCCGTCATTTTTATCCGCGCCAGGATTCTAACCCGGATCCCCTCATTCCGGAATAAGTCACTCTACCAATTGAGCTACGCGGACGTGTATTCTGATTCCTATCTGCCTTTATGTCGTGTGCGTCCTTCTGGCAGGTACGTCACATCTCCTGGTACGTTACAAACGAAGTAAATTTCTCCGTCATTTTTGGTCTACGCCGGGATTCGAACCCGAGTCCGCTTATACCGGAACAAGTCGCTCTACCAACTGAGCTACGCAGACGTTCATTCTGACTCCTATCTGCCTTTATGTCGTGTGCGTCCTGCTGGCAGGTACGTCACAATATGAAATTTCTCAGCTTCAAGTAAAAAAAATCATGCTGATATAGTGTACTAATACAACACAGCCATCTACTTAGATTTTATAAAATGCTTTTTAGAATTTAAAGATTATAATAATCAAAACAAGTACTTACTTTCAGATGATCTTGAATCACAAAAATAAAAAAAAAAGCATCAAATATTAAATCAACTAACTAGCTAACTGGAGTACGACAATATCACCAAAGTATATCCCAGTAGCAAATGGAAATGCGACTACGAGAGTGCTTCGGTGAAGTGGCATGAATGAGCATGCGCATCCACGTCGTTGCCAAAACAAAAATCTTAAATATCGCCGGAAAGTAACATCAAGGTAGCAATTATGTACAATGGAAACTATAAAACAGTAGTATCGATGAATGCCATTTTTAACGTAACCGTAATGTACAAAGAGTTATGTTCCAAAACAGATGTTGACGAAACGTAATTGTAAGATATCTCAGAAAGCGTAACGAAAATGAGAGACTTTAACATTATTGATACATATCTGAAACGTTTTGTGCTGTTTGGGTAATGTTGTTGGGTGACACCGATTTACATATCCCTAAACCGCCGCCATAAGTCCTTGGAAATTACTTATTGATCAATTCTCGTGCCAATATACAAGGGACCCAGAATGTGTCCCACAGGTCCTTTTTTTTGTGCATATAGTTATGTCACGTTTCGGCGTTTTTTGGTGGACTCTTGAGTAAGGAAATTCGAATAAACAAACGGTATCTTCTCAGTGGCATGTGACCTGAAGGAAACTGAGTTGTAAGTGAATTTAAGGTGTTCTGTAGGTAAGTTTCGGAGGAAATGCGTCATCTCTGTTCAAACCTCATCGAAAATTCCACAATCAGATCATCGACGGAAAAATGGGAACCTCTTCTGGTTTAGGACAGTCAACGTAGCCGAACTAAGCCTCTCTGGAAATTGAAATTAAGTGAAAACAAGAACCTATAACACTAAATATTTTACTTACTTCTTTGAGAAGCTGTTTGAGGAAGTCGATGAAGGCGTCGTCAAATCCTTTGGGAAATTTAACATTAGGTTTTAAAAGCGCTGAAAAAAAAATACAACTTTAGACTCAAAATATCATACAGCCTAATTAAAAATGCAGTTCACAAAATTACTCTGCAGATAAACAAATGCAATTGAATAACACCCAAGGAAAAACTTTGGAAGGGTGTTTATCTACACATGTATACACACACCGGCAACTGAATTAGAAGTCTTTATTCAGATGTACGTAAATAATTCTGGTCTTGTCATTGCGCAGTTGTTTAAGGTACGTCTGCATTTCGCCATACAGCTATGGAGGTGAGTGATTCAAAGTTAAGAAGTGAAATGCGTTGTGCAAAACATTTTGCTATCTTTTGTGTAAAACGGATCCAAAAACAATTGATTTAATGAAAACGCTTACAAAGATAGATGTTTAGGGGAGTCAACGATTTTTAGATGGCACCATGATTTCAAAAAAGGGCGTTTGTCGGCAGAACTCGCTCCTAGGCCTGGTCGACCTGAAAGTGTTGTTACGGAGCGTATTGTCAACACTGTTTGGGCAACCCAGCAAGAAGATCGACGAATGACGTGTGAAGACATAGCGGCGTCAACTAATATTTCAAAATGCCGGCATTCCGCATTCTACGCGACAAATTACTGCTGAATAGTGTGTGTTCCAGATGGGTACCTCGTCACCTGACGAGAGAACAATTGTTAGCCAGAGTTCAGGTGTGTCATCAGTGGAAATAAATGATTGCAAAGGATCCAAACTTTGTAAGCACCGTAATAACTGCCATTGAAACATTTGTCCTCCACTATTTCGACACGAGCGTCTAGAAACACACAATTCGCCTCCTCAGAAAAAAAAAATCTGCCAAATCAAATCAGCTGAGAAGGTGATGATGATAATTTTCTTTTATCATAAAGGTGTAGTCTACCAGCATGCCGTTCCTTCACAAATTACTGTCAATGCTGAGTTTAATCTTGAAGCGTCTGCGACGACACGTATCGATTAAGCACCGGAATTGGTGGACAAGTGGACCCTACACCATGATGACGCCCGCCCACATCTGGCTGCTTGTGTTCAACAGTATCGTATGAAATGCAGTATTGAAATCATGCCACAGCCTGCCTACAGTCCTGACCTCGCCCCGTGTGATTTCCGGTTGTTTCCAACAATGAAGGAGAAGTCCCGTGGCGCGACATTCAACACAGATGCTGACGTTATTCAAGCTGTACAGGGGTCGCTAAAGCAGCTTCCACAAAATCCCTTCCCCGCATGCTTTGAAAAGTGGACTGGACGAGGGGACCGTTGCATATCATCCGAGGGAAGACACTTTGAGAAAGAATAACATGTTTTGTTGTACCTATATTTCTTAGTTTTGTGTGATTTTACTCTCAGTTTTTATGGAACGACTGTTGTATATTCAAATTGTAGAAACCAATTTGTATTTCTAAGGTTTTATGGCTTATAACATCAGTCTTTTTTTACAATAATACTATAAAGTTACATATTTATTAGAAAGCTATTTTAATGCATAATGTAATGCAACAAACTGTGTGTAGGTGGAAATCTAACGAAAGGAGGTATTTCTGAACTGTGCAAGAGGTATATGCAGACTCAGTCAATTCAGAACCAAACTGGTAAAGGCGGAAAAAGTTGCACAACAGCATGTGATGACAGAACAATTAACAGGCTTTGTTTAAATGGCAGAAGAAAATCACCTGAGTCAATTAAAAATGAGTTGTCTCAATGCAGTTAAAAGATGAGTGCTAGGAATGTTAGATGCAGACTCAAAGACTTTGGTTTCTACTCTAGAATTGCAAGGAAACTGCCATTCCTATTTCCCAAAGAAAGAAGGAAGAGAAGAGAGTTGGCTAAATACCATGTTAATTGATCTGAGGAGCAATGGAATACAGTCATCAGGAATGATGAGACCAGAATATCCATATCTAGTAGTGATGGAATAAAGAAGGAAGATATTAGAGTGGTGTGACGTATATTCTAAATTAACTTTCCTTTTTAGTTTCTTTCCCTATGTAAACCTTGAGTTTATTCTGTTGTTATTCACTCTTAACGTAATATCTTTTCTCTCAAACGAATACGTTTGGCAACACAATTGAGGTTGAATGCACGTGACGTATGCTTGATATTGATAAGAACAAGAGATAAAAGCGATGACAAAATTGTTGCTTGGCGAGCGTTGGGTTGTAAACTGATTATTGAAAGGAGCGTTGTGAAAAGAGCGTTGTGTTTAAGAGTTGTGTGGTGTGTGGAGAGTTTAGTGCAATATGCCATGCTACGATGTGTTTGCTACATCCTAAATAAAGCATCTTTTTCCGTAAGTGTGACTTCTGTTGTTTACATGTTTCGTCTGGCCGTTAAGGTTTCTTTCATTTAGGAACTATTTCTTAGTATGTTGATGTTTTAAATTAATGTAGAAGTAAGACAAGACTTCTACGTCATAGTAGGCTAAATACCATGTTAATTGGTCTGAAGAACAATGGCACAGTCATGTGGAGTGATGAGACCAGAATATCCATATATGGAAGTGATGGAATAAAGGAGGAAGATATTAGAGTTGGCTAAATACCATGTTAACTGGTCTGAGGAACAATGGGACAGAGTCATCTGGAGTGATGAGACCAGAATATCTATATCTGGTAGTGATGGAATAAAGACGGAAGTGTGCTAAAAACCACGTTAATTGGTATGAGAGACAATGGGACAGAGTCATCTGAAGTGATGAGACCAGAATATCCCTATATGATAGCGATGGAATAAAGAAGGAAGAAATTAGAGTGTGCTAAGAACCACGTTAATTAGTCTGAAGATCAATGGAACAGAGTTACCCGGAGTGATGAGAGCAGAATATCCATATCTGGTTGTGATGAAATAAAGATGAAAGAAAAAAAATGGAGGAAATTTGATGTCTTAATGCATTGGAGCTACGTGAAGCATTCAGTGAGTGTTGGGATATGTGTTTTTATGACAAAAAAGGTGTTGTGACGTGCCTGCCAGCAGGACGCACACTACATAAAGGCAGATAGGAATCAGAATAATCGTCTGCGTAGCTCAGTTGGTAGAGCGACTTGTTCCGGAATAAGCGGCCTCGGGTTCGAATCCCGGCGTAGACCAAAAATGACGGAGAAATTTACTTCGTTATAATGGCGCCCGAACAGGGACGGATGACCCGACCGTTCAAAATCTCGCAATGGTGTGATGTTATTTCCACACCGCGAGACAGGAAAAATCAGAGAATCCTTTCTCCAGCGCTTCGAAAAATAAAAATGTGTGATGTGGCATTCCACACAGCAGATTGACTGGGAGTTCTCAAGTGCACGTTCTACAGTGGATGGCTGCCTGCAACGATTCATGGTCACGGCTGACCCGTGGGCCATGCCCCCGGCCCTCTTTCGGGAGGGGGGGGGAGATGTGACGTACCTGCCAGCAGGACGCACACGACATAAAGGCAGATAGGAATCAGAATAATCGTCTGCGTAGCTCAGTTGGTAGAGCGACTTGTTCCGGAATAAGCGGCCTCGGGTTCGAATCCCGGCGTAGACCAAAAATGACGGAGAAATTTACTTCGTTATAGTGTGGGCAGAATTTGGGTGATTAATGGTACTTCAAATGGCAAGAAATACGTCATTGATATACTTCAGCCAAAATTAAAGCCCTTGGCACGTGATCACTTCCAGTTTAACGAAGCATACATCTTTCAACAGGATTCAGTTCCTTTTCATGTTGCTGCTGTTGCTGGGTGCAACAAAAGTGGTTTCAGGGAAATCATGTTACGCTGCTAGTAAATCTGACTTGAATCCAATGACAAATCTGTAGATCCAATTAAATAAACTTTTTAGTCGGGAACAACCAAGGAATAAAGCAGAAATGATAGAAGCAATCATGCAATCTCTCTCTTTTTTTCACAATATAACACCTGATGAACTAAAACGCTTGGTTCACTCCACAGGACGCCGCATTTATGTTTACTAACTTGTAACCAATATATATATAATATATTATAACTTGTAACTTGTAACCAACGACGCCAACTTGTAACTAACACACCATATATCATCATCATCAACCATTATCAATCCACTGCTGGATGAAGGTCTCCCCAAATTTCTTCCACAATTGTCATGGGCCTGTCTCCACGTCACTACAGCATACTTTCGAATTTCATCCTCCCATTTCCCATGGGGTCTTCTTCTGGGTCTTTTCCTGTCCTTCGAAATCCAGTCTAAAATTTCGGTTGTCCATCGGTGGTCCGTTCTGCTGGCAACACGTCCAGCCCATTGCCATTTCAGTGATTTCACTCGGGTCATGATGTTGTCCACTCCTGTCATTTTCCTTATCCACAAGTTTCTCTTCTTTTCTTTCCTGGTTGCACCAAGCATGCATCGCTCCAGGTTTCTTTGAGTTGTCTGCAGTCTTTGTATGTCTTTTTTAGGTAAGGCCCATGTCTCTGCTCCATACGTAAGCATGGCAGGATGCATTGATTAAGCACTTTTCTTTTGAGACATAATGGCATACTGCTCTTAAAAATTGTACTGTTTCCTTCAAAAGCTCTCCATCCAAGTTTTATACTCCGTGATTTCTTCATCAATGTGACCCTCACTTGATATCTGATGCCCAAGATAAATGTAGGAATCGGTTTTCTCCAGCTTTTCTCCATCAATCGATAAATCTTCGTTTCTTGTAAAAGCATTGTACATCACTTTTGTCTTCTGAAAGTTCATTTTTAATCCCACTTCTTTACTCTTGTCAGCAAGTTCTTGGATCTTACTCTGAAGCTCTGAAGGGGTAGTTGCAAAGATGACTACGTCATCAGCAAAAAGAAGGTGAGTTAAGTAATCTTCATTAATATTTATTCCTTTGTTTTCCCAGTTCAATGATTAAAAGACATTTTGCAATTAGGCGTTAAAGAGCTTGGGAGATATGGTGTCACCTTGTCTCACTCCCTTTCCAAATCTTATTTGTGCTGTATCCTCAAAGATCCGAACCTTTGCACTTGCATTTTCATAGATGTTATTAATAATGCTAATGTATGCATCTTCAATACAGCAGGATTTCAAAGCCTTTGCTACTGCTGATGGCTTCACGGAACCAAAGGCCTTCTCATAACCAATAAAAGCTACACATAATGGGAGTTCATATTCTCTTGTTCTTTCAATTAGCTTTCTCAGTACATTGATATGATCTATACACCATATCAATATATATATATATGGATGCAGGGTCAGGCGATGGTCAAACATGTAGCCTCTCCTTGAGAAATACCAAGCCCGCTTTTTCTCGCGGTGCATCCTGTTTCCGCAAAGGGGTTCTGACGACCGACAAATAGCGGTATAACTACACCACCGAGATTAGAGGAAATGCTATCCCACACTCACCAACCAGGTTGTCCATTGTGGTGAATTATCGCCACACACCACCCTTTCCCAAATAAAGATAACTTCAAGACTTCAAACGTAAACTTTGGCCCTCAGTCTCCCGCAGGGGTGGATGAAATTCAAAAGCACGCGGGAGTGACATGGAGGAAACTGGAGGAAGACACGGAAGAAACTTGGGGAGAGTTTCATCCAGCAATGGATTGATAATTATGATAATGATATTCATATATGTACAGTGTACATATATACTTTGTTTTGGGTTTTAACGATCACCGTAAGCAACTGACTTGTATATAAGCTGCTGCCCGTCTTCATTTAAGCATTTATTAAAATCCAGTGTTTTCATTGAAGGAAGATAGCGAGTGAAGTAAGGTAAACACACCATCCATGCGTAATCTGGGATTTGAACCCAGACCCATCTGTGAAAAATGCCTCTTTTGGGATTCGAACCCAGACCCATCCATGAAATGTGCCTCGTCTGGGATTCGAACCCAGACATATCTATGAAAAATGCCTCATCTGGGATTCGAACCCAGACCCATCTATGAAAAATGCCTCATCTGGGATTCGAACCCAGACCCATCTGTGAAAAATGCCTCATCTGGGATTCGAACCCAGACCATCCATGAAAAATGCCTCATCTGGGATTCAAACCCAGACCCATCTATGAAAAATGCCCCATCTTGGATTCAAACCCAGACCCGTCTGTGAAAAATGCCTCATCTGGGATTCAAACCCAGACCCATCTATGAAAAATGCCTCATCTGGGATTCTTACCCAGACTCATCTATGAAAAATGCCTCATCTGGGATTCAAACCCAGACCCATCTATGAAAAATGCCTCATCTGGGATTTGAACCCAGACCATCCATGAAAAATGCCTCATCTGGGATTCAAACCCTGACCCATCTATGAAAAATGCCCCATCTTGGATTCAAACCCAGACCCATCTATGAAAAATGCCTCATCTGGGATTCTTACCCAGACTCATCTATGAAAAATGCCTCATCTGGGATTCAAACCCAGACCCATCTATGAAAAATGCCTCATCTGGGATTCAAACCCTGACCCATCTATGAAAAATGCCCCATCTTGGATTCAAACCCAGACCCGTCTGTGAAAAATGCCTCATCTGGGATTCAAACCCAGACCCATCTATGAAAAATGCCTCATCTGGGATTCTTACCCAGACTCATCTATGAAAAATGCCTCATCTGGGATTCAAACCCAGACCCATCTATGAAAAATGCCTCATCTGGGATTCGAACCCAGACCCATCTGTGAAAAATACCTCGTCTGGGATTCAAACCCAGACCCATCCATGAAAAATGCCCCATCTGGGATTCAAACCCAGACCCGTCTGTGAAAAATGCCTCATCTGGGATTCAAATCCAGACCCATCTATGAAAAATGCCCCATCTTGGATTCAAACCCAGACCCGTCTGTGAAAAATGCCTCATCTGGGATTCAAACCCTGACCCATCTATGAAAAATGCCCCATCTTGGATTCAAACCCAGACCCGTCTGTGAAAAATGCCTCATCTGGGATTCAAACCCAGACCCATCTATGAAAAATGCCTCATCTGGGATTCTTACCCAGACTCATCTATGAAAAATGCCTCATCTGGGATTCAAACCCAGACCCATCTATGAAAAATGCCTCATCTGGGATTCAAACCCTGACCCATCTATGAAAAATGCCTCATCTGGGATTCTTACCCAGACTCATCTATGAAAAATGCCTCATCTGGGATTCAAACCCAGACCCATCTATGAAAAATGCCTCATCTGGGATTTGAACCCAGACCCATCTATGAAAAATGCCTCGTCTGGGATTCGAACCCAGACTCATCTATGAAAAATGCCTCATCTGGGATTCAAACCCAGACCCATCTATGAAAAATGCCTCATCTGGGATTCAAACCCAGACCCATCTATGAAAAATGCCTCATCTGGGATTCTTACCCAGACTCATCTATGAAAAATGCCTCATCTGGGATTCAAACCCAGACCCGTCTGTGAAAAATGCCTCATCTGGGATTCAAACCCAGACCCATCTATGAAAAATGCCTCATCTGGGATTCTTACCCAGACTCATCTATGAAAAATGCCTCATCTGGGATTCAAACCCAGACCCATCTATGAAAAATGCCTCATCTGGGATTCAAACCCAGACCCATCTATGAAAAATGCCTCATCTGGGATTCTTACCCAGACTCATCTATGAAAAATGCCTCATCTGGGATTCAAACCCTGACCCATCTATGAAAAATGCCCCATCTTGGATTCAAACCCAGACCCGTCTATGAAAAATGCCTCATCTGGGATTCTTACCCAGACTCATCTATGAAAAATGCCTCATCTGGGATTCAAACCCAGACCCATCTATGAAAAATGCCTCATCTGGGATTTGAACCCAGACCCATCTATGAAAAATGCCTCGTCTGGGATTCGAACCCAGACCCATCTATGAAAAATGATTGAAAAATAGTTACGATCCTTGCTCTAAAAACAAAGAAAAAGATTTACCGTAAACATTGGACGAATTTTGTTTCCTTTCTTAGAGGTTTAGGGACAACTGCCAGCTCCTAGAGCCGTAAGTAGTCGCTCGTCGATAATTTTGGGCCATTAGTTCAAAGAAAGACAGAGCATGCGCCAACGGGCAAATACCCCACTGATGCTCCATCTGCGACTCGATCCCGGCCCAGTTTCGGAAGAATGGACAGAAGACAGCCCCTCATTCCACTTGGTCACCAGGCCCGCCTACTGCAATATTATGGTGACACTAATAAATTATCCTGGATTGTTACATTTGATGGATATAAGTTTTTGGTGGCAGTAGTGGTACCTGGAACAGATGCTTCAGCCAAGGTACCCCAAGATCCCGCTCATATAGAGACAAATGTACACTGGAGAATTCGTTTGTTAAAAAAATCAAGTCTTCGACAGAGGGACCAACTCCGAAGTTTGGGGATCAATATATCTCTGATGAACACGTATTTAAATGCCATCTCTCTCCCAAAGAGAGGATGGTAACAAAACAGGCTCTGCTAAACTGTTGATTATGTGTTTATACGTATAAGGGCCTCTAATCACTAGCCAATGTGTACGACATGTAGTATTGCATAATCGTCAAGAGGTTTACCTTTTTCTCGCAGCTTCTTGATGGCCTTCTGGTTGCCAGACACATTTTTTTTCTTGATATCACTTTTTATGGCGGAAGTGGCAGGTGTACATCCGAAAGCTAATTTGTAACCAACGACGCCAAGAGAGAAAAAGTCCGCTGGGTAACCTGTTGATGAGAACACATACACAAACGTTTAAGCACTTCCATCAAATATAAGTAATTTGCGATTAAAATGTTGCGCTCCTATGAAAGTTATGAGACTGAGCGAAGAATGCGTATCAAGACAGAAGGAAGGATAATAGAAACGTGAAGGACTATTTCTGTCGGACGAAGGAAGTTAAAATTCATTATGCACACCAGGTCGCCTCATTCTAACCATCCTATACTCCTCGAGTGCGCGGGGCTCAAAACGTTTAGTAGTGACGTCATCGACCGTCGAGGAATCTATATACACTATATTGATAAAAAGTCATCGGGCACTCCTTCAAAAGCAAATGAACGGATCCGCTGCGTTGTTAAGATCCGCGGTACAGCTGCAAATGGTATAAAAACAAGCCTGCAGCTGGCCGCGATCATATCGCACTACGGTATTGAGTGAAAATGTCGCGGCGGGAGAGAACTGACTTTGCGAAATGAAAAATTGTTGGTTATTATACCAGTGGTTGTCCGTAAAAGAAGCCGAGAGGCGTTTGAACATACCCAACTCAACTATTTTGGATGTACTGAATAAGTGGAAGACATATGGCGTTCCTTAAGCAGCAAAACGTACCGGCAAACCAGAGAAAATCCTCTCGAAAAAAAGATTTCCTCTCGAAAAAAGGATTTGGAGGCACGTAAATGAACGCGGTAGCTGGAAAAGCACGGATTGTGACACAACCAACCCTATACATCACAATTCTTGCATTGGCTGTTAACATAAAAATTTTAAAAACCGAATGTTCGTGCTCGGAAAATACTATTGCAATTTGTTACATTACTTAAATGTTACTTTGTGCGTAAGTGCGTGCTGAAAGTGTTATTAACAGTTGTTCTAATCTCAAAGAATGTGCAGTTTGTCTTTTAAATTGCGATTACAAGGTACAACATAAGTGGGGTGAATTTAAGGAATGTTCCTATAAATGACTTGCAGCAAAGTTGCCGGCAGGTGTCTGTCTTCTAACGAAGTTTCCCTTTATAAAAGTTTCCGTTTCTAACGTCAGTAGTTTGAAAGTTTTTCTGTGGTCAGTAATTCCATTCATTTCAGAAAAGTCGGTTTCAGATTTTTACGTTTTTCTTCAGAAATGCATCAAGAACTCCGATTCTTTCAGCCCTTCTACCAGAGATTGTTGAACCAGGTACGTCCTTTACGTCAAAAAAGCGCTTCCGATTGAGTTAGGAAATCACTTAACACTTGGAGATGTGTGAGGTAGAAATCAAGATGACTTAATTCGCGCGATGAAATGTTTTTCACTATTAATGCGGGTTAATCAGTTATTTTATTTCCTAACGCAGCTTATTATTTTTCTAAATAGCTGTATAATACACTGCTGGCCACCCAAAATGCAACACCAAGAAGGACACTAGATAGCAAAGCCAGATTTACTGGACACATAACAACAGATACAAAGATGAAACGATTGAGCTTACAGGCCCATGTGACTTCCGTAACACGCAAACATCAATAGTTCGTGTGGCCCCCATGGCTGGCAATAACGGCCGCTACACGCCGCGGCATCGAACGAAAGAGGCTTTGGATGTGGGCTTGGGATGTGGGCTTGGGATATGTCGGTCCAGGCTGCTTCCACACGTTGCCACAGTTCATCAGGCGTAGCCGCGGGTGGTGCTTGCCGGGCCACTCGGTTGCCGATCAGCGACCAGACGTGTTCGATGGGCAACATATCGAGAGAACAGGCGAGCCACGGCAGCAGTGACACCTGGTGGGTCGTGAAAAATTGTTGTATGATGCGTGCCACGTGCGGGCGCGAACTGTCCTCTTGAAACGTGGCCGCTGGCAGGTCCTGAAGGTTAGGGAACACTACAGGCTCCAAAACGTCGGAGATGGTGCGGTGGCTGTTGAGTGTACCGGCGATGCGTGCCAGAGGGGTGCAGGTGTCATATCCAATTGCGCCCTAAACCATAGCGCCAGGCGGCGGATCGGTATGGCGATGCATAATCCAGGCGTCATACAATCTCTCGGCGCGGTGCCACCACACGTGGATCCGACCATCGTGGTTTTGCAGGCAGAAGCGGGATTCGTCGGAGAAGACAATGTCGTGCCATTCCGCTGCCCAGGTGCGGCGTTCAACGGCCCACTGCCGCCGCACTCGCCGGTGGTGTAACGTCAATGTTAATCGGAGCAATGGGCGCTGTGCGAGAAGTCCCCGCTCCTGCAGATGACGTCGAACGGTACGTGCTGACACAGGTTGTTGCGCAACACACCATAATTCCTGCGCTAACGTTCGTAATGTGGCGGTGCGAGCCGTTAATGCCCGCCGCACAACATGCCGGTCCTCTCGTTCGGTGGTGTGCCGCGGCTGCAGCAATCGCTCACGCCGGTCCGTCCGTCCCTCCTGCACCACGGAATCCATATTCGCCTCACTGTGGCTGGATGTCGTCCCACACGGGCGCCGATGTCTCGGTAAGATAAATCGCTGTCGGAATAAGCCACTACTCGTCCTCTGTCGAACTCCAAAACGTGCTGGCATGACTGCCGTATTCTGCGACGAAGCATCAAGAAGCTTCCCACGCACAGGTACGGCAGCACAACACACTTCCACTACTTCCACCCAGCCTTCTGTGCACCCTTCTTATAGTGCTTCTCGGTGGCGTGCGGGGTGCACATGATTTGCATATGCCCTGCAATGCTAATCGTTTGCATGTTCTCTCGCGGACGACGCATGCTGCGCATTTCAGGCCAATCGGATGCTTCCTTCTTGGTGTTGCATTTTGAGTGGTCAGCAGTGTAGTTTTATTTTTCCTGTAGGATGACATGTCTCAAATTACATTTATTTTCCATCTGGATTTTTCTAAGCAACAATATGTTTCGGAACTCAAGATCTTTTTAAACTCACAATAACTTTCAATTATGTCTACGAAAATGTGAAATGTACTGCTTTAGGGTATTATTTCACAAAACTCCTAAAAATAAAATTTCTTCTTGATAGCTACAATAGCTTTTGAGTTAAGATGTCCACATACTGACACAGAGACACACTACATTGATCTGCGCAGTAATTTAAGTACCACGTTTCTTACAATAATACTGTATGCAATAGCTAGGGCAGGAAATTGTTGTGAACGGAAGAAATATCCGTTACCACAGTAACTTCTTTGGAATGCGACATGTTACCGACAATATTTGATCTCGCTACAGAACTTCAAAGCCTGATCCTCCGGCAGACGATTGAAATTCAGTTTATCAAACCTCAAGAATTCCCGCGAATCACTCCTATTAGAAAACATTTCCCTTCATATAGATACAGAAAAAGCGAGAACAGATCTTTTCCGTTATTATACGAAAGGAATTGCGGAAAGCTTTCTGAAAATTCAGAATTATAATGGCGTAGGAAAACCCTGTGAACTTCAAAAAGTTTCCCCGTCATTTCACGGAAATTGCTGAATCAGTAATACGCTTTGTTTGTTTACGGAAGGAATAACAAGAAACGACGACTTGGTAATTTTAAATCTTTTACAGCGTATTATCAGCCAATTTAGGTATTCTTCGCTAAGTGAAGACCTTAAATAATTAGAAATTTGAATTTACCGTCCCAAGTCTTCGTTGTTGCCGTGATTGTGAAAACTTCAAACCGGTTCTGTTCGGAGTCATTTCCCCATCTCATTTCCCAAACAAAACATTTCTTTAGTTTTCCTTCAAAACTGGCAGAGGTTACCTTCAGAAGTTTTACTTCATGTGATTCGATTTACGCACTCCCCTCCAAAACATTTTACTCTTCGATGCCCCCCATACATAGCTTTTGGAGCTTCAATGGCATTACGCAAACTTTGTCCTATATTATTGCCTTTATTCTTCTCTAGAATGATATCAATCGTAATAATATTTTATGTACATCCTGTATGAACTGAGAAATCATATATACTTACTGTATGACTTTGCATAAAACTGGCTTTTGAACTTTTGTTGTTCCGGTGGTGGGTTGTGGGCAAGTCTGCAAAGTCCTCGAACGTTTGGTCCAAACTAAAAGGCAAGTTTCAGTTTATACGTCCAGTTGTTAAAAATAAAATATTTGTTAAAAATTCATCACAACAAGTTTATGTACTTTCTAAACAACACACAACTTCTATTTGCAGACAAGATGCTTCTCTCACATGATGTACACTGAAGAGCAATTGAATTAGAGATACCTGTCTAGTAACGTGTAGCACCACCTTTCGTCCTGATGACGGCGGCGATTCGTCTCGGCATGGACTCGACAAGACACCGGAAGCGTTGGGAAGCCATACGGATCCACGACCCCTGAACAAGCTCCCACAGTTCACGAAGATTTGATGGAGTGGGATCAGAGCATAGAACATCTCTCTCGATGGCATCCCAGATGTGCTCGATGGGATTGAGGTCAGATGACCTAACTGGCCAAGAAAGCGAGGTCACGTCGGTGGAGTGTTCATCCAACCATTCGGATACAATTCGGGAGCTGCATTGTCTTGTTGCAGGATGAGGTCCCCAGTGGGATGTTGAAGACGCACAAACGGGAGCAAATGGTCGTCCAGGATATCCTGGTAACGTTGACCTGTGAGGGACGATGTCTCACGTACCAGGGGTCCCGTTTCAGTCCACGTAAACAGTCCCCAGACGAGAATGCCACACCCCACCAGATTGAAGAGTACCCTGCTGGCAAGAAGGATCCATCGCTTCATGTGGTATGCGCCGTACTCGTATCCTGACATCCGCATGTACCAACGTGAATCTCGACTCATCAGTCCAGGCAACATTTTTCCACATGTCTAGGGTCCATTGGCGATGTTCCCGCTCCCATGCTAATCTTTGCACCGTGTGATGTGCGGTCAGCAGCGGCACCCTCGTGGGACGATGGCTTCTGTACCCCATAGCGAGGAGATGGTTCTGGATGGTGTGGCTGCTTACACGTGTTTGTGCACCAGCGTTAAATTGCCGAGTGATTTCTTGCACTGCGGCCCGTCTATCCGCTGTTACAATGCGAGCTAGCCGACGATGATCCAGCTCATCCACGCGCTGTTGTCCACGGTAGTTGGCCCTTGCAGGGATGGGTTTACCGGATTCGATGTACTCACGGTGCACCCGTGACACAGTGGTTCGTGAAAATCCCTCCCAGTGCCCGCACGACTTCCGTGATGGAATGACCCATTCGTCGGGCCCGGAAAATTTGGCCACGATCAAATGCGCTTAGATTCTTCGTCTTATCCACACTGTGTCCGACTCTTACTGATTACCGTCGCATCACTCCTTATATTGTCGGATAGGTGCATACTTGATGTCGTTTCCGTTCACAGGGCCGCCCACAGCGCCTCATTTGCATAACGCCAGCTGTCTCTAATTCAATTGCTCTTCAGTATATGATATTTCAAGTATACAGACATCTAATGAAAGGAACAGCAGCGTTTATACATATGTAGGGACTTGAAATAATGGCATGCATTCGTTCGTAAGATAGGTCCAGTTCATCTGAGCGTAATCCAAAATTTCCAGATACCATTCAGTGAGGAAGTGGACGTATAGTTATTCACTATTAGAAGCAAAATATTATACCCACATACCTAGTATTGGGATGACAGAAAAAACAACGACGTTTTACAACAGCTTCACTTACCCAGAACCTAGAAAGAATCCAAGCTATATTTCAAAGTCCATGCCAACATGTTAAATAGTTTCAACCGTTCTGTTTGCCAGTTGTTCTAACCCTGCATGGGACTTTGCTTTCGGTTTAGAGGCAAAGCAATCTTGAAACTCTGGTTTGAAATCGTCTAAAGTAATTAACTACTTGCCACGGAGAAAATGGGCCGTCGCGTGAAGCAAATGGCAGTTTGAAGAGTCAAGTAGGGGATGCATGCTGTGAGGCGGCAGTTTGATTCCATGCAGTTCTTGAAGTTTCACTTGAGTTGGATTAGCGGTATGAGGTCTTGCATTGGCTTATTGTAGCACTGCTTCCTTTCAGTTTACTACTCACGAGGGAAACTATCGGGCCTCCCGACGACAATCGTCACGGAACTTTCTCTGGTGTACAAGCATGACACCAAAGTAACAGGTGTGAAGTTCGGCATTTCGCAAACCCCTAGAACATGGCTTATAAAAGTGGGACGCCCGCCTCTAATGTATGCAGCCATAAAGTGTCAAACAACATGTAGAAATGTGGGTGTGATGTGATTGGGGGATGCTGCGCATGCCTGGAATGTGTCCTGCGTTGTGTACGTCAGTGACTGTTATACAGTGTGAGACAGCCCACGGGCCTATTCGTACGCATACAGATATTGTGTTGTGTGTTTTAAGAAAATGGCTTGTAACCCTCATGCTGTTATACCGATACTGGTGAACGAGGTGACGCAGAAATACCAAGCGGACGACGCGGCTCCAACGCACATCGACAGGCGAATTGCAAGGCAGTTGTACAGCGTTTTGGAGCAACATGTCATTGGAGGTGCTGACAGGTGTAACGTACCAGGAGATGTGACGTACCTGCCAGAAGGACGCACACGACATAAAGGCAGATAGGAATCGGAATAAAACGTCCGCGTAGCTCAATTGGTAGAGTGACTTATTCCGGAATGAGGGGACCCGGGTTCGAACCCCTGCGCGGATAAAAATTTACGGAGAAATTTACTTCGTTATACAGGTTTGAAGGACAGACATTGTGTCGTGATAGTGATGGAACGTCGGACACAGGGCCGGATGGAGCTCTTGCGGGGCCCTCGGCGAAATTTCATTTCGGGGCCCACAGTAAAATTTCATTGTGAGCACTAAAAAATAAATCTCATATTTCAATAAAGTCGTTTCTGAAAATTATCGTTCGTGAGAAAGACACACTAACACTACCGTAAAGACAAAACGATTATCTCAAAGAAGTATTTGCTTTAAGCTTAAGAAAAAGACCATAATACGGACTGAACGTTCAGAGAGAGAGAGAAAGAGAGATAGAGAGAGAGGAGGGAAGAGAGAGAGAGAAAGAGAGAAAAGAGAGACGGAAAGAGATAGAAAAAGATAGAAAGAAAGAGAGAGAGGGAGAGAGAAAGAGAAAAAGAGAGAGGGAGAGAGAGAGAAAAAAAGAGAGAGAGAGGAAGAGAGAGAGAGAGAGAGAGTCATCCTGGAAGTTCGGGCGCCAATACAACGTACAATTTTGTCCCCTCCGAGCATTGAAGTCGGGTCCCCTTACTCCGGAGTAAGTCTCTCACTCACGGGTCAACGGATCGGGTCAAGGTGTTCCTGACCTGATTTTGACCAGGTTTTATTTCCGTTTTATTTTTGAAAAGAGAAAAGTATATTCCAAAGAAAAATGCGCGTTGTGGAATTCTGTAGTCGACACTGGTGCCCACGGAGTAAATAATGATTTGCCATGCAAAAAATATTGTCATCTCTTTCTTAAAGCAAAGAAGATTTCCACCCACCGACGTCAGACACACCGACACCATATAGTAAAAAGGTACTTCCTTTGCGTTCTTTTACAGTGCGATTGTCCGTGGCAAGGTACAGGCAAACGCCATTCGCCTGCTTCTCAGCTGATTCGCTCTCTCCGTGCGAAGTTCACTGTATGACTAAGAGTTACTTTTCACATCGCATCTTTTACATTGAGCATTGAGTGGTTTTCGATTGATCATCCAGTTCCCATGACATGTCATGTCGAAATTAACTCCTTATTTGTTAATACGGATGGATTTAATATTAAGGAGGTTGAGAAAGGCGTCGAAGCCAACAAATACGTGCTTGTTGAAAACCACATGGGGAAGAGTGAATGCTGGAAATTGTTTCGTCTCATTAAGGAACTGGTAAATAATTCTGTATTGTTTGGTCTTGCTTGTTGTTCAAAATGTGGAAAGTGTATAATTACAAAGAAAGATGTCGACGGTATAATAAAAGATTATGGAACCAAAAATCTGACGGACCATGTGAAAGTATGCGCGCCTCCATCAAAGCTTGGAAAGAGTGAGCAATCTAAATACATTTAAAAAATACATTTGTGTAATCGTAAATAATGATTCCCATTTGTAATATACTCATGGTCGGCCACAGTCAGCCATTACTTCTGGATTACGCAAAATAGTGGCACTAAAAATGGCACTAAAATTTAGCAAGTAACCAAATTTTATTATTATAAAATGATTTCAGTTATCAAATATCAAGCAGTTATTGGGATGAATTAGGTTTACATATATATATAAATTGAGTTTCGAATTTATAGTTCAAAGCAGATTTGTCCGGGTCAGTTACGAGTCTGGATCGGGTCGGATCGGGTCCGGGTCCGACATTTTTAACCCGTTTCCAACTCTGGCATGGACCCTAGTGGCGTGCAGTACTATATGCTGTAACGTATTATATAACAGGACGTGGACGACGTACTACTGAGGTGATGTATGAGCTAAATTGAAAATGAAGCAGCGATAAAGCATTTGCCGCCGTAGTTTATTCGGAAGAGCATCTCCTCGTGAGTAGGAAGACGAGCATTTTAACCTCACTACCAGCAAATGGTTATATGTTATATTTCGTAGCTCGTCCAGTTTCCGTTATGGAGAGCCTGTATGCCGCAGCTGCCAATCGACATAGTCCCAAACAGAATATGAGAATATGGAAGACACTCTCAATCAATCCTAGACTACACGGGCTTTACGACATGACGTATTTCTGTTGGGACACCACATTTCAGGCTGGAAACACACTCAGTATTAACGGAATAATCTGGTCTGCAACGATGTACAGATGGACTTACTGTGGCGTCCAGGAAGCCATCCACCTCTGTACCTGGATCGAAAGTGTCCCAGGAAAACTTCCCGCAGAACGTCATACTTCCACCACCTGACTGTACCCGGGAGGTCACGACATCTTGTGCCATCTTCACTGCAGTTGTTAGCCTTACTTGACACCGTTCATCCACTGGATGCAATAGGAAACATGTTTCATCAGTGAAAGCAGCTTTATGCTAATCTTCCACAATTCCCGATGCTTTCTAGGAAACTGTTCTGAGGGGAGCAGCGGTCATGCGTTTACACCACAGGCTTATACGGTGGTGTGATCGTTACCCTTCAGCTCTGGATACAGTGTTGGGTGCTCCCTGGTTGGAGAATATAACGAGTTGTGTCATGGTGCAACGCCAATCTTTTCGCACAATGCAGTCAAGTCATCTCTCCTCTCGAGCATTAAGTATCCATGGCCATCCAATAAAAATTACGCCGGTTATGCATTTCGTCTCTTTCCATCCATTCTCTGTACACTAAATACACCAACAGCTGAACAGCGACAAAGGTTGCTCTTTCCTGGATACTTCCACTCTTTGCTCTGTTTTCGATGAACATGTAGTTTTCCAAGGCTGGCAAAATCTTTTCCCTTACTCATTAAACTTAAAGTATCAACTTCCACCAGTACTGCACGTGCAACACAGAGCGCTGCATGCTTCCTTGAATTTCACCTGTGTGCACCTACCTGTCCGAAACTATCCAAAAGACAGAAATCTTATACTTTAATGTGACAGTGTATCTCTTGAATAGAAGTGGCTCGTTCAAAACCTGTCCGTTCTAAAACACCCAGCCCACAAAGGGTACGAAAAAACTCATTCAGCATTTGTACGAGTAATATTACTTGAACATCAAAGAAATGAATGGATAAAAATTCTTCACAACTGCATCGCAAATACACAAGTACATAATTTTCAGCTTTCACATTGCGGTAGTGTTTGAATTCCGAAGATATAATTTCTTAGCTTCAGGGAACTTCTTTGTCCCGGGAGGTGTAACGGTAGCATACTCGGACGGAATTCGGGAGATGTGGGTTAGGTTCCTTCTCCAGGAAGATATTATTTTCAAGTTTCTTGAGATGTTACTTGGAGAACGATTAAATAAAAGCAATTAAATACCGCAATAGTACTGCTAAAAAGTTGGCTGGTCACGTGATTCATTCATTCAACGATCGCTTAACTGAATTCCATCTTAAAGCACCCATTCACAGTACGAACGAATCTGTCCATGACGTCAGTAATCCAGAGAGAGCTGCATCACCGGAAATGAACCAACGAGAGAGCAGCTACATTTGATTAACCTTGACACCTGTTACAGACCTACTATCTTGTTGGTGAATTTACTCCGATCTTACATATGCGAACTACAAGACGTAAAATTCGCTTCCCTCCTCGTCAGTGCAGATGAGGATTCCCACAGCGGCAATTCGTTTCTGCATTGATTCCAATGAGTTATAGTAAAATATTGGTCACGCCTATGTATGGTGACGTTTTATGATTGCCACAAATTAGATTGCAGCAGATCCAGATATTTGATGTCCAGTTCGAATTGATTCCGCAAATTCTCCATGGGTCTAAGATCTAGGAACCCTTTTTGATAATGTAGCAGGGAAAAGTCTTCGCCATGTTTCTGAAACCCCTTCGAGATAATGAAGGCTTTGTGGCATACTGCATTGTTCTTCTAGAAGATTCCATCACCTAAGGGCTACCTTTGTGGCCATCGCCGAGCTGGCAGAATAGTCAAAGGGGTCAGTTTTTAAATTGTCGTTCTAGTTGGGCCAGGGTTCGAATTTCAGATGCGACATGGGTAGTGTGTTTCCCTTAAGCCGCTGTGTTTGTCGCCCCTGGGACAACTGGCCCTAAACAAGGAGCGGCAGACCGCTAACATCCCTTAGAATCGCTCACGGTGGCGGCTAAATATCCAAAATAAAACAAGAAAACGTGACCACAGATAGCTGAGACCTATCTATACGGCACTTCTCATGGAGTCAAATAGAATCTCATTTGTCGCCCAGGTGGCCCAGTGGTTTGACTTCTGACTATTCTTCGCAGATGGACTCAGGCTCGAGTCCCGGGGGAGAAATATCTGTATAACCATTCCTATGTAATAAAAATAACCATTCCTATAAAATAATATGTGTATAAGCATTGGTATAATATTATAACGCATAGTATTCAGCTATTGAAACACATGTTCAAAAATCAGCTCGATAACAATCAAACGGAAAACAATTAAGTGCTTACAGTAATTTACTTGTTTACTTAGTCCACTGTAATCATTTGAAATGACATCACAACATCAACATCGCTTTAATCGTACAAAAACAATGGCTGCTTCAATAGCTGAATAATCCTATTCTTGAAACACCAAATAATATCCCAGTCACACGAACTCGATAACGATTTGACTTCAGCAATCAAACAAGCTCAATATTCAACGTGAAAGAATTAACCAACTCATATAAGATCTATCACAAACGTTCAACATCAGAGTAGTCTTAGGTATCTGAGCGATTTCTCTCCAAAACAATTCCAACGATTTCACAGTCTACCCGACTTGTAACAAGAGCCCTGTTATAATCGTAAACACCACTCTAATCAGTCTTGTTAACATACGTCACTCATTTTTGACCTAACATCATGTTGCCAGAAATACTTTCAGTGAGAGGGGAAAATGCAAGGAGGTTATATTACTGGAGACACCACTGGCTCTGCCGCCATAGGTCACAGCTAATCTGTGGTGTGACGTCACAAGCAGGCAAAACGAACTAAATTATACCGTTGATAAAACAGTAAGCTTGTGTATCATTGATATAGATTATTGAATAACTCATTTTATCTGTTTATACGCTTAGAAGCTTTTGTTCCATTGGTTTCAAAGCAGCTTCTTTTCTGCGGCTGCGTCGTGCCTGCTCATGACGTCATTTGCAGCACGGACGGTGACTTATGGTGGCCAATGCTGCGTGGATAGGAGTGGTGTCTCCAGTAATATAACCTCCTTGGGAAAATGTAGCGTTAAGCTAGAAACTGCGTAAAGAGAATGAACTACAATTTACTAAGATAACAGGAACCAAAAAGAAGTTAAATTAGAGTATACGTCACAGACAAGGAGTCTAAATTTTGTTATGAGTATAGATGGCCCACCCCACTTCACTTCAATCACCAAACTACAGCGTCATGGCCATGCTCTCCTTATGTTATCTCTAAATTTTCACCCACGCATCGCCAAAGTGCAGTTGTAAACGTGATTCAACACACCACGGTACCCATTTCTAGGCTCTTGAAGACGCTATGTCTGATTTGCTATAGATAGCAATGCTCTATGGATAAGTATTCTGCTGTCATTATTCCGACTACCCAATTTGGATTCATAGTACTCTTGAGATTATGCCTGGGATTCGTGGGTTTGAATTCGACTCCTATAAGAACATACCCACTGAAAATTGACAATTAAGAAATTCCTTCCTGAAGTAATAACAGAATTTAAATATTTTCAGGAAAATTTATACCGATGAAAGTTGCAAAAACAATTACGTACTTTTGCGTGATCAAGGCCAGAAATGGTGATTTGTAGGTCCGGGGTGACTCTGATGTTTTCAGGGCAAATGTTCCTGTGGACGATCCCTGTAAAGAAAAATTAAAATGATTATCTTTATATTTTTCTGGGTACAATTTCAGTTAAGTTTATCAAAAGCTAATTAAGACACAACTTAAAACGTGCGAAGAAAGTGGAAAGTTAAAATTTGTAATTAAAAAAATACACTTAAAAATACACTTGCTTACTCCATTTAATAAAAATACACATGCAACTACGAGTAAATAATGAGACGGGACTTACCAAGACCGTCTAGAAAACACAAATCCATGACATTGAGAGATGAGTTCCTTGTGACGTCCCTCTGTATTACGTGGACATCGGTGTCGAGTTTGACGTCACAGCTTTGGAAACCAATCAGAAGCCTTGATTTCCATATGACGTAACTAAAAGAGGTAACCCATCTTGTGTTTTCTAGACGGCCTTGGATAAACCATCTTCTCAATAAAGAATTTCATTGGGATTACCTTCGAAATAATTTCTGCATTTATACACGCATTCCAGCGCTGTTTCGAGTTGTCAAAACAGTTATTGAAGTCATTTTAATATGTTTGTGGTTTTCTTCAGAAAATCCGTCATGGTCTTCTAAACCTCTTCTACTGTATAATGATATGAGCTCTGAAGGATTTTCTTCAACTTCATGTCGCAAGGAGAGAGATCTGGTGAATAAGCAGGGTGTTTAGAAACAATGATTGACCTTTTGGCCAGACACTCGATACCACAAAGAGCTGTGTATGAAGGTTCATTGTTCAGGTGAAGAATAGACTCGTGCGGAACTAATTTATCCTTACTTAACAAATACTTTTTCTTAAACGTCTGGTTAACTTAGATACGTTTCCTTACGTTCCAGGAGAGCTGACTTTCAAAGCTTGAGAAGAAATGTAGCTCCTTTAGTTAAAAAGGCTTAGGAGCTGTGATTTGGATGCCAGACAGGAGATCGATACAAAACCTGGACACCCATGTCTACTGCACGAGATGTGCTATGAATATTTGAGCTTCGCTGAAAGGTAGAATAAAAAATCCTATTTGTATTCCCTGTGCTTTAGATAAAACCTAAAAATTATGAGTGTTCGATATTTTCAGAATATTAAAAACTGTGGATTTTATTCCAAAAGAAACATACAGGAGGCTATCAAAATAATGGAAACACCGACTCCGACTGGATTACACTCAATGTGGCGCATGCACATCCCAGGAATGACGTCACTCGCTATGCGAGGTATATAAAAGGATACAGTACCATGTCGTCTGCCACGTAGTAATGCCACCGATTGTTGGTGATACAGCTGTTGCGGAGTACTAGTGGACAAAATCAGATTACAGTGAACCTCAGAAAAAGGTATGAAGATTGGGTGCGATTTGCTGGAGCTTCAGTAACTAGAACTGCTGAAGCAGAAGGTGTAATACAGATAACTGTAACGAAGATTATGACTAGCTATCAGAATATACACGGAATTGCCACCAAAGGTACAAAACGTGGAAGCCATTCGAAGATGTAAGATAGGGATAGGCGAACGTTAACACGGACTGTACAAAGTAAGTACAAGACCACCGCACTGCTAATACCAGCAGATTTGCATATAAGTCGAAATAATCCCTTTTCTATTATAACAGTTCGTCGGGAACTCTATCGTACCGGTATTTATGGCCATGCTACAATCCACAAAACTCGGATGAACATCATCAGTATAATAATTCTTTAGAATCCCAGTATTCCTTGGAGCAAAGTTTATAAAAACTGGGGTCCTTAAGACTGGAAACGTATCATCTCGTCTGATGAGTCGTGCTTCACGTTGTTTCTCGCCACACGTGGAGTGTACGTCTGGCGAAAATGTGCAGGAAGGTACCACTCCGACTGCTTGGCTCCGACTGTGAAGCACGATAGTGGATCCCTGATACTATGAGATGCCAGGTATCCCTTAGGGTCATTGGTTATTCAGCAGGGTCCTGCCATATCTATAAGGTACGAACGCATTCTTGGTGACCACCTGCACCCAGTGTTGCAGCCATTGTTCCCTAATGACCATTCCTTCTTTCAAGCAGACAATGCACCCATGCATTGAACGAAACATGTGCATTTGAGATTTACAGAGCACGACGATGAGACAGAAGTTTCCCTGGCCCCATAAATATTATCGAATCTTCGTGAAAATATCGGGAGCGAAATGTCGAATCACATTTTCCACCTACAACATTACTGGCACAGTTGGGACATATTTTACAAGAAGAATGGTCCCAAATTCCAATATTGTACGTACATGAATTCTAAGTCGAACTGCTTCTGTTTTGAATGCCGGAGTTGGGTCTATATCTTATTAATAAAATGTTCTTCACGATATTTCCATTATTTTGGTAAATCCATGCAAGGTAGAGAACCTAAACGCTGGTACAACAATGCGAACAGTTAGCTAAGATCTACAAATTCCAGCACCATCTGAAAATTGTACATTTGAAGATAAAGTAGCAGAATTTGAAACTAAAAATCCATGAGTTTCAGTTCCAGGCATTAATTACTAAACCCTTGTGACGTGCCTGCCCCGCAGGACGCACACGAGATAAAGGCAGATAGCAGTGAGAAGTGTGTTTGGGAGAGCGACTTACCCCTGAGTGAGGGGACCCGACTTCGATGCCCGGCGCGGACAAACTTGTACGTTATATTGGCGCCCAAACTAGCTCGAACAGATTCATAGGAGAAGTCAGAAATCGCAAATATCACGGATCCTCTTGGTCTCTTTGACCACTATAGACATAATGGTGTGCCTAATAATTGTACAGAAAATACTCCACGCACTCAGCGTTCGTTATACGGTACCAATTAATTCTCCTGTAGCATTGTACGAGGCCTGCGGTTCAGATTTATCGGAGAGTGAATATGCTTAATAATGCAATTAAGAACACGAAACGGGGAAGAACTCCAGGAGAAGATGGAATTACCGTAGACATTATACAAGAAGCAAGTGGAGAAATTGAAACTACACTTTCCCAAGTTTTCACCAGATGTCTTAATGAAGGGAAGATTTCTGGTGACTGGAACAATGCTACAATGATCCTGCTCCATAAAAAAGTGACGTTGAGGATCTCAGGAACTACAGGCCCTTCAGCCTCCTATCAGTGGTTTATAAAATCTTCACTTTCAGCCTCCTATCAGTGGTTTATAAAATCTTCACTAAGGTTCTGTCACAGGTCCATGCATCCCAAACCAGCATCGTTCGTCACCTACACCAGCTCAGTGTACCCAACGATTAGCAGAAGAGATCCATGTATCCCAAACCAGCGTCGTTCGTCACCTACACCAGCTCGTTATACCCGATGATTAGCAGAGGAGGTCCATGCATCACAAACCAGCACACCAGCTCGGTGTACCCGACGATTAGCAGAGGAGGTCCATACATCACAAGCCAGCATACTCTAAGAAAAAGAGAATAAATAAACAAATTGCATATAGAGTTCAAAATGCTTTGGCCTACCTTTGCTGTGCATTTCCACAGTCGCTTGGCCAAGATCCCAGAAGATCGACTGAAGAACAGGTTTGGTGAACCAATAAACTGAACGGAATTCCTTCAGCGTTCGTGCAGCAACAGTTTTCGTGTTCAAATGGTACCTGTTCAGAAAAAAAGTGTCTAAGGTTTTACTCGAAATATATCATACTGATTTTAATGCAGCTATAATAAATATATTGCTCAATACATTGAGTTGGTGCAAATGAAATGTCCGGAGCGAACGAGCAGTGGAGACAGACCCCCACCACAGACCACCCACAGGTGTTACGGGTACTACGTCACATAGTTACTATAAATAGCTTGCACGTGTATGAAGAACAAGGTTCAGGCGTAGTTTGTTTGGACGTAACGTGGCTTGCAAAGGAAACATGCAGACGACGGATTTGAGAGTCATCTTCCAGTAACTGGGCCATTCTGCAGGAAGTACCGCTCGAAGCGTTAACAAAGCGTTTGGGGAGAATGCATCCAACGAACGAACCATTCGGCGATGGCTTATGAAGCTTCGAAGTGGAGATACGGACCTGCAAAACGAAGCACGTAGTCAACAACTTGTTGCTGTTTCTGACGATGTTCTGTTACGTGTGGTTGAACTGGACCCACAAAAACGTGTCGTGAGATAGCGGCAGAGGTAGGTGTCCCCCACACGACAGTTGTTCGGCGTCTGGCTGAATTGGGTAAGGTCAAAAAGCTGGACATGTGGCTGCCACATGAGTTGACAACTGCCAACAGGACTAGGCGTTTGGAAGTCTGCACGTCGTTGCTTGCCAGGAATAAACAGGAACGTCTACTGCATCGAATCGACACCTGCGACGAGGAGTGGGTCCTTTATGATAATCATAAACGATGTGCACAATGGTTAAGCAAGGCACAGCCTGCTGGACGGCATCCTAAACAACCCCTAGACACCAAGATGTTGCTCCTTGTCTCGTGGTCCACAGCTGGGATAATTCACCGGAGTTTCTTGGCAAGAAGCCAAACTGCAGAACGTTATTGTGCTGAATTACAAAACGTTATTGTGTGAGAACGTCACTGTGATGTCAGCCTATTAGGTAGACCTACCCTCGTTACCTAAATGGCTCACTCCAACTCATAAAAAGACATCGAAACTGGGTATAAAATATAAATCAAGCATATTAGCTATAGCCGAGCATCAATTAGCATTCCGTTGATGATAGTAAGGGAAAGTCCAACTGATCTGGGTGGATTTGAACCTTGCATGGAATTTGTCGCAAGGCATACCAGTTCGCTCAGCTCCCAAACGGTTTTCTTTTTGGACTTTTCACACAAAACCATAGAAAACTTCTACCATCAATGGTGCGTCACGTGGAAAACTTTCAGCAATCGGCAATGTTGTGGAAGAAACCAACTGGTAGATCAGAAGGGTGAAAGGTGACAGGCGTGAATTATGCAAATGAACAGAAGGGCCACAACTCGGAAAATGATACCAGTTCGCAAATTGTGCCACAACTCAGAAAATCATACTGGAAAATTCACGAACTAATATTATAAAAAATCATGCTGAATTTGTTATATTATTAATTATAAAAAATACTGGAAAATTCACGAACATACTCCATGAAAAAAATACTGGAAAATATAAAATAATACGATAAAAATACTGGAAAAATCACGAACTAATATTTTAAAAAATCACGCTGATTTTTTTTATTATATTAATTATAAAAAATACTGGAAAGTTACTGGAAAATTCACAAACACACTCCATGATAAAAATACTTGCCAGTATTTTTTTCATGGGCCAGTGGTTAATAGCTAACCTGCAACCTTCTGCTCCGGAGTAGAACGCTTTCCCATTTTTAATCTACACCGACGAAGTTAGATGTGCCGCCCCGGTGGCGCAGTGGTCTAAGGCGCTGGCCTCTGATCATTCGTCCGTAAGGGGTCCGGGTTCGAATCCCGGTCAGGCATGGATGTTGTGTTTGTCTTACGGCACTGGCTCTCTCCCTTCCCTGGAACCAGTGACCCTAAATTAGGGACGGGCGACTGCTTATAGCCCATTGAGTTGCTCACGGTGGTCGTTAAACTTCCAATCAAAAAGAATTTAGATGTACGTCACCTCTGAGATTGATACGTCACACATCCCACCAGGACTAAATGCGTTTTCTTGCATTTTTTTCTGGGTTGAAAGAAATATTTAAGGTCTACTTCCTGCAATCAAGCACAACCTCCACAGCTGCAACCTCTAGAATTCACACAGCTAGTATGCAGTTTGTTGAAATAAAATCATTTTTACAGATTTTTAGCCAGTATGAAAAAGAGAAAAATGCTCCAAGAAATACGCTATGAATGAAAATGTGTTTACTTGGTTTTGCCAATGGCGTCTATGTCCTTGTGGGTTGAGACGAATTCTGGGAAGTATTTAGACCCGCTGAGCCTTTGAACAACTGAGGTAACTCTTTTGAAGTCTTCCTGGAAAGAAAATAAAATAACTTCATGAATTTAAAAAAGATTGTGTGACAGTTACTTTTTCTACGCAGGCAATAGTTTCAAATTATTAGTGAAATGTTAATAGTTTCTTTAAGTATTTACAGCCTAGTTATAAAACAGAAATGTTATCCGTTGTTTTAAACAAAAAGGCAAGAATTATAGCTCCATAAGTATCTAACGGAGCGTTTCGACTACAGAAATACAAAGATTTATCAAAATAATGGAAACATTTACCGTTTGTGGAAAATGTTTTTATTGATAAGCTATAGTTCCACCTCGTGTTTTGAGAACAGAAGCAGTTCGAATCGGAATAGACTTATAACAACGTCATGCACACAACATAATGAAACTTGGCACCACTCTTCCCGTAAAATATGTCCCAAATGAAACTTGGCACCACTCTTCCCGTAAAATATGTCCCAAATGAAACTTGGCACCACTCTTCCAGTAAAATATGTCCCAAATGAAGCATGGCACCAATCTTCCCGTAAAATATGTCCCAAATGAAACTTGGCACCACTCTTCCCGTAAAATATGTCCCAAATGAAACATGGCACCACTCTTCCCGTAAAATATGTCCCAAATGAAACTTGGCACCACTCTTCCCGTAAAATATGTCCCAAATGAAACATGGCACCACTCTTCCCGTAAAATATGTCCCAAATGAAACTTGGCACCACTCTTCCCTTAAAATATGTCCCAAATGAAACTTGGCACCACTCTTCCCGTAAAATATGTCCCAAATGAAACTTGGCACCACTCTTCCCGTAAAATATGTCCCAAATGAAATTTGGCACCAATCTTCCCGTAAAATATGTCCCAAATGAAACTTGGCACCACTCTTCCCGTAAAATATGTCCCAAATGAAACATGGCACCACTCTTCCCGTAAAATATGTCCCAAATGAAACTTGGCACCACTCTTCCCGTAAAATATGTCCCAAATGAAACTTGGCACCACTCTTCCCGTAAAATATGTCCCAAATGAAACTTGGCACCACTCTTCCCGTAAAATATGTCCCAAATGAAACTTGGCACCACTCTTCCCGTAAAATATGTCCCAAATGAAACTTGGCACCACTCTTCCCGTAAAATATGTCCCAAATGAAACTTGGCACCACTCTTCCCGTAAAATATGTCCCAAATGAAACTTGGCACCACTCTTCCCGTAAAATATGTCCCAACTGTGCCACTGATGTTGGATGTGAAAAATGTGATCTGAACTTTCGCTCCAGATATTCCCAAAAATGTTCAATAATATTGAGATGTGTAGATTGAGGTGATCATGGCGGCTTCTCTACCTCATTCTCATGCTCTACAATCCACAACTTGGAGCGTTTCACATATTGCACCGGCACCTTGTCTGCCTGAAGCCAGTGACGGTCAGAGACTGATAAAGGTCTTAGTGGTCCCACTAAGATCTCTATCATCTGATTGGGTCCCAATCAGATGATAGAATCATCTGATTGGGACCCAATCCCAATCAGATGGGGAATCATTATGAAGTCCGTTAAAACACAAAACCGTAGCAATATGCTTGTAATAATTAATGAGCAGTGTATTCCTCAGACAAATAAGTTGTCTGCAGAATTTTCATAATAAGCCACTGTATTTTTTATTTTTCTCAGAAGGATACGAGTTAAAATTCCAAGATCTTGTCTTGGATTTTCTAATGATTTAGCATTGTATGCTTCTCTTAGCGCATCTTTTTGGTTACGCAATGTGAAGCCACAGGTGTCTTCCAACATTAACGGTTCCAAGTGTAATTGGAAGGTGTGTGTGGGTGTTAGTAAAAAAAGCTGAAACTGTCTAGCCGACGCCGCTATACACAGCCATATGAAACCTTTACACTTGTGGAGTCCCTGCCTCCAGATCTGTTCGTGTTCTATCTGACCAAGTGGAAATCATACCAGTCTCTCTCTTAATCTATTATTTGCCCAGACATGCCTAGTGCGCACTTGGTAATGGTGGGACCCCATGGTTATGGCCTCCGTAGTCACCTCTTTTATCCTGCTCTGGGGAGGGTCATTAAAGAACAATACCTACATCACTGGGTGCAAAAGAATGGAATTGTACGTTGCACATGTGACACAACCCTGAAGAATAACCAGTGACCCTAAGTAATGCCATGATATAGCACCCCACAACATGAAGGAACCACCTCCATTTTGCGGATATGACACAACCATGCAGGATAACCAAGGGCCCTAAGGATTGGCGTGATACGGCACTCACGCCATCAGGGATCCACATCCATGTTGCACATGTGACACGACTCTGTAGAATAACAAATGGACCCAAGAAATGCCATCATATGGCATCCCACAGTGTTAGGGATCCTCTTCCATTTTGCAGATGTGACATGACCCTGCAGAATACCCATTGGTCCTAAGCAATGCCACGATATGGCACCCTACAGGGTAAGGGTTCTACCTCCATGTTACAGATGTGACACGACTGTAACATGAATGGCACCCCACAGCATCAGGGATCTATTTCCGTGTTGCCGATGTGACACGACTGGGCAGAATAACCAGTGGCCCTAAGGAATGCCATGATATGACACTCCACAGGATCAGGGACCCTCCACAACGTTACTGATATGACACGGCTCTGCGGAATAACCAATGGCCCTAAGGAATGCCATGATATGATACTCCACAGGATCTGGGATCCTCTTCCATTCTGCAGATGTAGCACGACCCTTCAGAATAAACAATGGTCCTAAGGAATTCCATGATATGGCACCTTACACGATCAGGGGCCCACCTCCATTTTACATATATGACATGATTCTACAGAATTACCAATGACCCTAAAGAATACCGTGATATGGTTTCCCAAGCATCAGGGATCCACTTTCATTCTGTAGATGTGACATGACCCTGAAGAATGTGTTGCACCCTACATGAACAGGGACCCACCTCATTGTTACAGATGTGACAATGCAGAATAACAAATGGCCCTAAGGAGTGCCATGATATGGCACCCCACAGCATCAGGGATCCACTTTCATGTTGCAGGTGTGACACGACCCTCTAGAATAAAAAAAGGCCCTAAGAAATGCCATGATATGGCACCCCACGAGATTAGGGACCCACCTCCATGTTACGGATGTGACACGTCTCCAGAATAACCAAAGACCCTAAAGAATGCTATGATATGGTTTCTCAAGCATCAGGAATCGATTTCCATTTTTCAGATGTGACACGACCCTGCAGAATATATGGCACCGTACAGGATCAGGAACACACCTCCATGCTACAGATGTGACACGACCCTGCAGAACAACCAATGATACTAATCAATGCCATGATATGGCACCCTACAGAATCAGGGATCCACGTCCACGTTGAAGATGTGACACGACCCTGCAGAACACCCAATAATGGCACTAAGGAATGCCATGATATAACACCCTACAGATTCAGGGATCCACCTCTATGTTGAAGATATGACACGACCCTGCACAACAACCAATGGCACTGAAAAATGCCATTATGTGGCATCCTACAGAATCAGGGATCCACTTCCATGTTGAATATGTGACACGACCCTGCAGAGCAATTATTGGCACTAAGGAATGCCATTATATGGCAACCTACAGAATCAAGTATCGACCTCCACGTTGAAGATGTGACACGACCCTGCAGATCAACCAATGGCACTAAGGAATGCCATGATATGGCATCCTACAGAATCAAGGATCGACCTCCATGTTGAAGATGGTACACGATCCTGCAGAACAACCAATGGCACTAAGGAATGCCATAATATGGCCTCCTACAGAATCAAGGACAGACCTCGACGTTGAAGATGTGACACGACCCTGCAGAGCAACCAATGGCACTAAGGAATGTCACGATATGGCATCCTACAGAATCAAGAATTCGTTTCCCTGTTGAAGATATGACACGACCCTGCAGGGCAATCAATGGCACTAAGGAAAGCCATGATATGGCACCCTACAGATTCAGGGTTCCACCTCCATGTTGAAGATGTGACACAACCTTGCAGAATAATCAATGGTCCTAAGGAATGCCATGATATGGCACCCCATTTATTAGCAGACTCACGCAAATAATCACATGAAATATGAACTACTTAAAGACTTAACTCTATAGCCTCTCCGGGATTTTATATCCACTCAACCAATCAGGTACAGGGCTCAACATCTTATGGTGAGCATAATTATAATGCACCATTGCCATAAATATGTAGGAACAACAGTGTCCCATTGTTTCAACCAGCACAACTAACTTATGATGGCAAAGGTTTTGAAGAGAACTTGAATAAAATATAAAACATCACAATGCTTTTATTGTACAATTCATTTCTTAGGCAGTTGAATATTAACGACTTACCTTCCACGCCCTGCCGTAGGTCTGATCCGTCTTAATTACAATCCTGCGGCTAGTGCTGGTGGTGGCTTGGGGGCTGGTGGTGAATTCCAGGGACTAATGAAACAGAATAAAGCGTCAACATTTTAGATGTTGTTATTTTTCTTAAAAAATTCTTTATGAATAGTAATAAAAAACAAAACTTAACTTTAAACCTTATACACTCTAAAAATGCTACTTTTCAGAAACCCAACACCCTTAAGGCTCTACGAGACCCGCCATCTTGTATTGTTCCCTTCTCTTGTTAACCAAGGGGCAAGCGTATTTCACAAATTACTCGGGCAATTTTGCACATTTTGGAACACCGTTTGTGGCTAACGCAAGACATATGATAAATAAAGAGTTCCCTGTTTTCAGGTTTTCATTTTGGACTCCTTAAGTATTTTTTATTAATTAATAGAACTATGGAAGACGCCTTGGTACGACTTTCGCTGCAGATAAAAAATGAAGGGAAAGGTCAATAAAAATTTTGAAACCAGGGAACTCTTTATTTATCATATATCTTGCGTTAGCCACAAACGGTGTTCCAAAATGTGCAAAATTGCCCGAGCAATTTGTGAAATACGCTTGCCCGTTGGTTAACAAGAGAAAGCAGCAATACAAGATGGCGGGTCTCGTAGAGCCTTTAGAAATGAGAGGAAATAATGAGTTTTGTTTTTGGGACCCGTTGTGATTATATTAAAGAAAAACAAAACAGGGAAATCGCGATTATTTATGAAAAAAGAGTTTCAAATGCATGAAACATGGGAACATAACATGAATACAACTAGGAGTCAGGACACTGTATGCAAATAAGTGGCAAAGGTATCGACTTCTGTAAATGAGCCGCAGCATAAAAGATGCTGCGTAGGTGTGCGTTACGTGGTTAGCGGATTGTCCCAGGACAAACGTTCTTTTCTCGTTCCTCGGTCGGGACCTGGGGTCTCAAAAGTTTCCTGTGCCGTGACGTCACACAAAGAGACGGACAACAGTCTAGGACAGCACTGAATAACGCTTCTTTGGGGGGGGGGGGTTAACGACCACAATGAGCAACTCAGTGGGCGGGTTAACGAGTACACGAGCAGTCGCCGTCCCAAATTTAGGGCCACTGGTTCCAGGGAAGAGAAGAAGCCAGTGCCGTGAGGAAAAGACAGCATCCATGCATCACCACGGGATTCGAACCCAGACCCATCTCGGGCAAATGATCATGATCCAGCGCGTAGAACATTGAGCCACTGAGGCTGAAACATGGCTTTCAACAGAGTATAACGAAGTAAATTTCTCCGTCATTTCTATCCGCGCCAGGATTCGAACCCGGGTCCCTTCATTCCGGAATAAGTTGCTCTACCAATTAAGCTACGCGGACGCTTTATTCTGATTCCTATCTGCCTTTATGTCGTGTGCGTCCTTCTGGCAGGTACGTCACATCTCCTGGTACGTTACAAGAGTTGCGTCCGTTACTAAGTATATTTTTTAGAAGAATGGTTGATCAAGTTATACTTCTCACGACATACGTACACCACAAACAATATACCGCCCAGGTGGCGCAATGGTCTAGGCGATGGCTTATGACCATTCGTCTGAGATGGGTCTGGCTTCGAATCCCGTGAGGCATGGATGTTGTGTTTGTCTTACGGCACTGGCTCTCTCTCTTCCCTGGAACCATTGGCCCTAAATTAGGGACGGGCTACTGCTTATAGTCCATTGAGTTACTCACGATGGTCGTTAAACCCCCAATAAATAAAAAAGAAAAAGAATACACTAATTTCATTTGTCTGAACGTTTATCCTAATTTTGTGGGATGCCCCGGTGGCGCAGTGGTCTAAGCGATGGCTTCTGATTATTCGTCCGAGATGGGTCTGGGTTCGAATCCCGGTGAGGCATGGATGGTGTGTTGTCTTACGGCCCTGGGTCTCTCGCTTCCCTGGAACCTGTGGCCCTATATTAGGGACGGGCGACTGCTCATGGCTGACGGCGGTCGTTAAACCTCCAAGGTAAAAAAAAAAAGAAATTTGTGGTGCAGTGGAAAGAGATATGGGCTCTTTTAATTTTGTCGAATAATCCCTGTTTCAACCAACATAGTTTTTTTTAATTGTTGTAATGTTCATGAAACATAATTTCACATTTGGACTTGCCAAACAAAAAAGGAATATCTGGTTATTATTGAATAACACTCCACATATGTTATTTTCCAGCGTTATTATTGACGAGCTGTTACCTAATAAATACGGGGTGATTGTAAACTACTTCAACAAAACAAGAGGGGTGATAGTACACATCAAGACGAATAATATTTGCAATGGAACCGAGGGAGGCATACCATTCCTAGTGCCAGAAAAGAGTAACGTTATATATCCACATTCAGCTTTCAACAGTGAAAACAAACAGATATACTTAATTTATGAGTTGCACAATTCCAACCACATCAGAGAAAGACTCAAAGGAGCTGCTCAAATTGGCGTTCAAGGGGGTCGTTGCAAAACCCACACTAGCGAAAGACGGACTGACGCACCCTCTCGTAGTCTCCTAGTGTGGTGTTAATCTTGTCCGCAGCAACAGCGATTCGCGCGACGAGATCTTCCATTTAGTCCACAGGTGTCTCGTACACCAATGTTTTCATGTGCCCCGAGAAGAAGTCTAGTGGATTAAGTTGCGGTGATTGTGTGGAGGCCAAGCCACAGGTCAACCGTGTCTAATCCACCGCCCGGGATATATCGCATTTAGGAAGTATCGGACCTTGGTGGCAAAGTGTGCTGGGGCCCCCATCATGCATAAACCACATGTCCCTCCGTGGGGTGAGCGGAACATCCTGCAACATACCGGGAAGCACTTGATCCAGGAACACACGGTACGCTGCGCCGGTCAGACGTATACGTCAATTCTAATGTGATGTTCGCACGGTAATATCGCTGAACGGGATCGACTGCGTTTCTAAATGTTTGCTCCTCATCGTCTACGCACGTGCTGAGCGCACCTTATTTGCATCTTGTGCTTCTCATGCATTGGTTGGAACTCCGTGTGCCTGCTGGACGTTTTTCGAACGTGCTCTTTTCTGGCACTAGGAGGGGAATGCGGTCCTAGGTTCCATTGCAAATATTGTTCTTCTTGATGTGTACTATCACCCCGCTTGTTTTACTGAAGGAGTTTACAATAACCCTGCATTACTGACTGATTTGCATCTTGTGCTTTTCATGCACTGGTTGGAACTCCGAGTGCCTGCTGGACGTTTTTCGAATGTGCTCTTTTCTGGCACTAGGAGGGGAATGCGGCCCTAGGTTCCATTGCAAATATTGTTCGTCTTGATGTGTACTATCAATTCTCTTGTTTTGCTAAAGGAGTTTACAATAACCCTGCATTACTAACTCATTTGCAACTTGTGCTTTTCATTGGAACTCCGTGTGCCTGCTGGACGTTTTTCGAATTTGCTCTTTTCTGGCACTAGGAGGGGAATGCAGCATTAGGATCCAGTGCAAATATTGTTCCTCTTGATGTGTACTATCACCCCTCTTGTTTTGAGGAGTTTACAATTACCCTGTATTATTGACTGATTTGCAACTTGTGCTTCTCACTGGAACTCCGTGTGCCTGCTGGACGTTTTTCGAACGTGCTCTTTTCTGGCATTAGGAGTGGAATGCGGCCCAAGGTTCCATTGCAAATATTGTCCGTCTTGATGACGGACAATATCACCCTCTTGTTTGCTTGAATGAGTTTACAATCACCCTGTATATAATTCACATGAAAATTTCTGGCAGAAGTTTTTGCCGTATACCGGATTTTTCTGGAAACACTAGTGGTAGGTTTGGGAACCAATTTTGCAATCCTACAGGGACTTAGCCAAGGGGAAGGTCCCAGGTGTACGGACCCTTCTTGAAATTTTTCACCTGAAATATCTTTTTTTTTAAATTATTTTCGTACAATCATTTAAAAATACGACATTTTTAAGACGTAAATATACATATATAGGTTATGCATTGCTTGTGAGTTTGATTTTTTTTTTGATTGGAGGTTTAACGACCACCGTGAGCAACTCAATGGGCTATAAGCAGTCGCCCGTCCCTAACTTAGGGTCATTGGTTCCAGGGAAGGGGTAGAGCCAGTGCCGTAAGACAAACACAACATCCAAGCCTCACAGGATTCGAACCCGGACCCCTTTTGGACGAATGATGGGGCCATCGCTTAGACCACTGCGCCACCGGGGCGGCCTTGTGAGTTTGGAAGATTAATGAGGTTTCCTTTAGTATTTTCGCTTTCCAAACGTAAGTTAAAGAAGCGTATATGCTCCAGCTTTGTCCGTCTGTCTGTCTGTCCGTCTGTGTGTCTGTCTGTCTGTCCGCACGATAACTCACGTAAAAATGGATCAATTTAGATGAAATTCTAGTATGTGGTTTGGGACAACCTGGGGACGGAACCTATTGAAAATGGACAAATGGGGTCAAAGGTCAGGACATAGGAGCGGGATGCATTCCATCGCTCTTATGCGTCATAACTTGCGTAAAAATGCTTCGATTGTGACAAAGCTTTACCATGTTGTTTTGGAGGTATACAGAACCGGTTCTGTTGAATATCATCAAAATGGGGCCAAAGGTCAGGGCACATTGGTGAGTTTTATTCCATAGTCACTATCCTCATAACTTCAGTAATAACTTGAGTAAAAATGCTTCTATTGCGACAAAACTTTAGTATATTATTCCGAGGGTATACTGAACGAATCAATAGTTAGGGTACAGAGGAAGATTTGTCTGTGCGCGATTTCTGGTATGTTGGAAAGCGTATCGTAATCAATGCATTGCATGATTTTACTAACTTGTTTTTTACTGTAATGTTCATGAAACGTTATTTCACATTTGGGCATGCCAAGCAAGAAAAAGAATATCTAAATAATAACACAAGGAACTGTACACCAACTATATATAAGATATTACAACTATACCAGTTATCCGAATTTATCGGCGTATATAAAATCAAGGTTTCCAAGCTTTTGCACATCAACCAGATGGCTTTCTCAAGGAAGGTAGACAGCAAATTGCAAACTGGATAATAGAACGTTTCAACAATTTGAACGCGGTGAGTTGACTTGACAATAAACGAAGAGATGCGAACGTAATTATTCAATAAAAACACGAGACATCATGTTCGTATTGCACGCGGAATCCTTGGAGGAAAACAAAAGGCATTCATTATTTGAAGAATTGGTTCCAAATTCGTGGTAATTCTAGCGAGACGCTATCATTGCAGGCCTCATCGTTGGTAATGATCTCCAATGTTTCCCGAATGGCAGTGAGCTGCCAGGTTGACCGCTATCCCGGAGGATCTCAAGAAAGCCGCCAAATTGCCACCAGGCCCCCAGATCCCGAAGCTCTTTGGAAGACTTAAGCACCACAAGCCCGATAATCCATTGAGACCCATCGTGTCAAGGAGATCCGCACCGACGTACCATTTAGAGAAGACACTCTGAAAATTTCTTGCCAATCATATCCCCGAATCGGACTTTATAATAACTTCCACTCGAGATTTTATCACGAAAATCAAGCAAATCTCTGTCCAACAGCGTGACGTTATCGGTAGTTTCGACGTGGTTTCTCTTTATCCTTCGGTCCCCGTGCCGGAAGCCATCAGAACGTTAAAAGAAGCTATATATAATTCAGCACTTTATTTGCAAGAATCTTGCCACATAATCTTCAAATTAATGGACAAATTCTAGTTACTATAGTTTCCGAGAAAAATCTATAAACAAACAAATGGCGCTCCGACGGGATCTTCACTTTCAGCAATTCTCGCGGAAGCCATCCTTCGCCCAATCGAGCAGCACATATTCACCAGCATTACCCCAAGACCTACCACTTGGCTCCGATATGCTGACGACGTATTTTTGATATGGCCTCATGGAAAGGAGACTCTCCCGCTCTTTTTGGATAAAATCAATGATATACACCCTACGATCAATTTCACTATGGAGTTAGAACACAATAATGCATTGCCTTATCTAGATGTTTTACTGAGTAAATCGCCTGAAAATCGCTTCCGTACACAAGTCTATTACAAACCCACTTCCGTTCCCAACCTGATGCTCCGTAGCTCATTCTGCCCGGCTGATTACAAGACAGCTTTATTCCGTTATCGAATCAGAAGAGCATTCGACATCTCCTCCGATGTTCCTTCTAGACTAAGCGAATTAAAAAGCGTTATCGATTTGGCGACCGAGGCAGGATACGATCCGAACATGGTACATAGATATTTCAAAAGAAACAAAAAGAGGCATACCGATCTTTCTATGCCGCGGCTACGCTATCTGGGCTCTATTCCTTACGTACCAAATGTTTCCTATAAACTCAAGAACGCGCTCAGAAAGATGAACCTCGGTGTCGGCATAAGATCTCCGACACCTTTATATGCTATGCTTAAGCGAAATACTGACGAGCTCCCACTTTCCAACGAAGCAGGTGTTTATGCCGTCCCTCTACAATATCCGCATGGCTCCAAGCGATACTACATTGGGATGACTAAACGTTCATTTAGAATTAGAGTCAACGAGCATAAGAGGGACATAAAGAACGGCAAATTAACCACGGCCCTATCCAGAGAAGTCCAGTTCAAGCCCGCCGATCGTATGTGGGGTAACATAAAGAAATTAGCTGACTACTCTACTCCTAAATCCACTGCCATTCGGGAAACATTGGAGATCATTATCAACGACGAGGCCTGCAATGATAGCGTCTCGCTAGAATTACCACGAATTTGGAACCAATTCTTCAAATAATGAATGCCTTTTGTTTTTCTCAAAGGATTCCGCGTGCAATACGAACATGATGTCTCGTGTTTTTATTGATAATTACGTTCGCATCTCTTCATTTATTGTCAAGTCAACTCACCGCGTTCAAATTGTTGAAACGTTCTATTATCCAGTTTGCAGTTTGCTGTCTACCTTCCTTGAGAAAGCCATCTGGTTGATGTGCGAAAGCTTGGAAACCTTGATTTTATATACGCCAATAAATTCGGATAACTAGTATAGTTGTACTATCTTATAAAAGAATATCTCTTTATTAAATAACACTCCCCATGTCTTATTTTCCAGAGTTATTATTAACGAGCTTTTACCTAAGAAATATATAATTTACATGCAAATTTTTGGCAGAATTTTCAGCCATTTAGCGGATTTTTCTGGAAACACTAGCGATAGTTTTGGGAACCAATATAGCAACACTGCAGGGATTTAGACAAGGGAAAGATCCCAAGTGTACGGACCCTTCCTGAAAATTTTCCCCTGAAATATCTTTTTTTAATTATTTTCCTACAATCATTTCAAATACGACATTTTTACGACGTAAATATAAATACACTATATTGGCAAAAGTCACCGGACACCCCTTCAAGAGCAAATGAACGGATCCTCTGCGTTGTTAAGATGTCTGCAAACGGTATAAAAACAAGCCTGCAGCTGACCGCGATCATATCGCACTGTGAGGTTGAGTGAAAATGTTGCAGCCGGAGCGAACTGACTTTGAGAAAGGAAAGGAAAGATTGTTGGGTCTTATATTAGTGGGTTGTCCACAAGAGAAACCGAGAGGCGTTTAAACATACACAAGTCAACTGTTTTAGATGTACTGAATAAGTAGAAGACACATGGCGTGCCTGAAGCAGCAAAACGTACCGACAGACCAAAGAAAATCAGTGATAGAGGACGTCGAAACCTCAGGAGAGTCGTTACAGCTAATCGACGGATTACTGCACAAGACCTCAGTGTACAGGTGAGTAAAAATGCTGGAACCTCGGTATATACACGTACCATTCGCTGAGAACTTCATTCCATGGGATACCGTGGTCGTGCAGCTGCTCATAAGCCTTTCATCTCCACTCGGAATGCTACCCGTCGTTTAGCATGGTGTAAAGAACATTTATCGTGGACCGTAGATCAATGGAAACGGGTCCTATGGACTGATGAATCCAGACACACGATCCATCAGTCTGATGGCCGTGTGTGGGAATGGCGGCAGTCGGTGGAACGTTATTGACCATAGTGTACTATTTCTACGGTCTAGTTTAGAGCTGGCAGTGTACACGTGTGAGGGTGTTTTTCGTGGTATGGTCCCGGTCCATTGGTTATCGTAGACAAACCTGTTAACCAGTACGTCGACCTCGATATTTTTGACAATTATGCCCTACCAACTCTGTGGCAATACTATGGAACCGAGGGACTGTTACGGCGTGGTTTGAAGATAATTCGGTATCGTGAGTGGACTGGCCAGCATAGATCCTTTATAATAATCCCATAGAGCAGCTATGGATGAATTAGAGCACCGCATAAGACGTTTGGAACCAAGGCCTACTACTAAGCAACAGTTAGCGGCAGAATTATGTACTGAATGGAAGCGCATACCTATCGCTGTGTTCAAAAACCTTGACGAAAGCATGTCTCGAAGTGTCAGTGCAGGCATTAAGCCCAAAGGTAGACCGACATCGTACTAATGTATGTCAATAAATGCTATGTTGTGTTTCTCTTCATTTCACATTTCTGCATCATTTTTTTTTTCGAACCTGCAACTCTCGGCTCCGGAGCTTTGAGTGCTGTCTACTATACTACACTGGAATATGCTTTTCATTGCATCTGCCTTTATCTCATGTGCCATGTGCGTCCTGCGGTGTAGGCACGTCCCAAAGTAAAAGCTTGAAAAGCTTGTGTATCTTCATGTAACGACAAAACCAAATTCAATCTCAGAACTCTAACAAGTAAGGAGCCAACTGCCATTTATGCACAGGAGATGTACAACTTCAAACATTTGTATTTCCACCATCAGTGCAAATATTCAACGTATCCGGACTAGAATTAAAGTTGTTGTGTTAGTTAATTGGTTCAGCTTCTATCAACGACTGCAAGTATCTTTCTCAATGCCTCCTAAAATGAGATTATGAATGAAGCTGTCCAGGACTTACAATTATTCTGGACTGGTGACAGCGAGTAATATCTTTAATAGAATGGGATAAAAAGTCTACTGAAGTGCATATATGACAATGTGTGAAAATACTTATCTTCATCAAATTTCACTAGTGGTTTTTTAAATAAATACTTCGACAACGCCAACGAAGACCACAAAATATAACACCCAGGTGCACAAATTATTTTGTCCAACCTTAAATGGTGCGAGAAATGGAATCGGAAACAGACACTACGGAATTTAATACTCCCTGACATTACTAAAACTTTTATTGACCGTGAACAGGAATTCTAACGAAGTCTTCAGAAGCAATTAAAAGTTCTGGGTGAAATCCTAGTCTCAACGGCAAATAAACGATCCTTTTCGATGATGAATAGGATTGAATTCGTTTTAAGAAAGAAAACGAGACAACAGCGACTGAATGATTTGAGTCTTCTACCAGTGCATTCAAATGATCCTCTTACTATAGACGAAGTCTCATATGTAATGTCTCTCCACCCAAAGGTGTCTTCCATTTTGCAGCCTAACAAAATACTTCTATAACAAGAAAAGTGTCCAAATAATATACGGTCGAGTCACATTATTGTGACCACCAGCTAATATCCAGAATAACCGCCGTGTGCAGCGCGGACAGCAGCTAGACTGGCTGGGAGTGACTCAGTAAGGTGCTGGAAGATGTTCACAGGTTTGTGGAGCCATGCTGACTGCAGTACATCTGACACCTGCTAGAGGGTGCGTGGTGGAGGATCCATAGAGCGAACAACGCAATCGAGTTGGTCCCACAGATACTCAATTGGGTTTACGTCTGGGACATTAGGGAGCCAGGGAAGTACACCGAAGTCTTCATCGTGCTCTTCCAACCACTCTCGGACATTTCTAGCTGTGTAACACATCGCATTGTTGTCCTGTAAGATCCCATCCGCCCAGACAATCGACATGTATGGGTGCACGTGGTCTGCAAGGTTGGATTCATAACGGATTCGGTCCATAGTGCCTTTCACAGGTATGGGTGGACCCAGAGATTGCCACGGAAACATTACCCAAACCGTAACGCTGCCCTCACTAGCTTGTGTTCTTCCAACAATGGTTGAAGAGTGTTTGTTCTCCAAAGTTTTTCGTCTTATACGCCAACGTTCATCAGTTCGATGAAGCAGAAAATGAGACACATCGGAGAAGGCAATCCTTTGCCAATCAGCGGAGGTCCAATTCCGATACTTCCGTGAAAATGCAAGCCTTTTCTACCAATGCACTTTTTTAGCATAGGTGCAGTGACCATCCGTCTGCATCGGAGCCCCATACGCAGCAGAATTCGCTGAACTGTCGATTTAGATACAATTCCGGTAGCCCCCTGGTTCATTCGGCCAGTGAGTTGCTCCACTCTGGCCTGCCGATCGGCCCTCACGCACCTTCGCAGCCGACGTTCACTTCTCACATCAATGGCATGAGCTGCTCCGTAGTTTCCGCGTCGCATATTCCCAAATGGTGCCATTTCTCCAATCACGATACGCTTTAACCACCGCAGCACGCGAACAGTTCACAAACTGCGCTGCTGTTTCAGTAATAGTGCTACTCTTGGCCCGAAAGCCGATAACCATTCCTTTTTGGAAAATCTGATAAATCGCTCCTTTTATCCATGACCGCAACGAGTGATATGTTTTCCGAATGCCTACAGCACACTTTATATACCCTCCTTGCCAGCTCACGAAATGTGCCTTCTTTCATTGGCTACGCGCCTTTGACGTCAGAAGTAGGAGGTGGTCGCAATAATGGGACTCGACTATGTAATTACCGAAAGAAAACTACGAATTCCATACATGTCATGAAGTATAGAGTAAACAGGTAGAACTTAAGACGGAACCTTATTTTTGGTCCGGAAACGAAAATTAGAAAGTCACGTACTATTTAACCTGTCTAAATCGGAATTTATTTTTGGTCCGGAAACGAAATATAGAAAGTCCCGTATTATTTAACCTGCATAACGCGGAAACGGAAAGGGCAAGAGAGTAAATGAACCTGGTAACAACGAAAATTCCCAAATGTTCTCATGCCACTATGCATTTTAATTGAATACAAAACATTGAACAACAAAGTGTAGTGAAAGCACAAATTTGTCGCAGACGGAGATCCTCGTTCCGGAGACAGGTATTCTAACCCTCTAAAGTACACCGACGGAATGTGTCTTTGCATATTTTTCATCTTGACCCCTGCTTCACCTCTGTAATATGTCACATGATCTCCCTCTTTCTTTTTTTTTCCCTCTTTTTTTTTTTTTTTTTTTTTTTGAAGCGAAGAAGGAATTTTTTATTAATTCCAGACGATGTGTGGAATAAACATCACACTTTTCGAGGAACCCAACGGCCAATTCATTCATTTATTTCCCACAATCGGGCACCAATGTGAAAACACATATTTATCAGTGACGAAGATCGGAGTGGCGTCTCCTCGCCCTGGGCCACATGTTTTTATCGACTAAACTACACCGATGGAATGTATCACTGCAACTGTGTTGCCCTGACACGTGCTCTGTATAGTACATCATAGTGTAATGATGAATTCCCACAGAACAAATTTGATTGAGGTTGAAGATAACACAATTAAACACATTGCTTTGGGGTTCTTCCCACAAACACACACTGCAGCACATCAAATGTTTGGATTTTCTTTAAGCACGGAGAAGGACTCTGGTTTAGGTCATGTAACCAACGTCGCTCTCTTTGCTGGATGCAAAATCCAAATTCTTCGCATCTGGCTGTTTTGTGCAGATTTCAACGAGACACACCGATTTAGTTATCTAACGTTTATTCATTGAGATGAACATTCACAGCCTTTGCACGTTGTGAGCTGCGTTCGTTCATATGTCTCTTGCCATGGTGCCAAAGAAGAAAGTTCTCGATTTGGACTCAAAAGCAAAAGTTATCGATGAGAGCGAGAAAGAAACTGTGAATGCCATGTAGAATCTGTCATTAGGATGACATAAAGTCAAATACAAATTTTGAAGATGACAATCTGTTTTTTGGTGTAAATATGACAAGGATGGTAAGTCATTTACACAAAAAATAGGATTGTTGTTTTTAAAATTTGTATTGTATGGTGTGATCCCGTATTCCGTTCATGATAAAGTCAAATGTTTCCATTTCAATGTTTTTTATGGATGCTCCTTTTTAAAGCGGAAAATAATTACAGTTCCTTAGATTCCACCATAGGCAAGTTGCACTGCATATTTTACCTGAACTTTAATTGAACACAGTAAGAGCCACAAATAACGAGCTCGCATAATACGAAGTTCCTCATAAAGTAAAGTTTTTATAGAGCCCTTCAAACTTTGTAATATTGTTATTTCTACCGTATATTACGAACAATAATTTTTATAAAAACCTTTGTTATTTGAATCGTATATGACAAACAACATTTTTTATAGAAACCACATACACTGACGGAAAAAAAAAATCCCAACACCACGAAAAAATACTTGTAGAGGAATGAAATGGCGGCAATACATTTGTATAGGTAACATATTTAATCGATTAAATTTTCAAGATCACAGCTTATTGTAAGCGCGAGAAGAGCCATTTTAAATGTGAAATGCTGGTACATTAATAACCGGTGTAACCGCCAGAATGTTGAATGCAAGCACCCAAACGTTCATTCATGCATTGTGTCGTACACGTGCTGCATGTCAGTTTGTGGGATGGAGTTCCATGCCTGTTGCACTTGGTCGGTCAATACAGGGACGGTTAATGCTGGTTGGGGTGACGCTGGAGTTGTCTTCCAATGATGTCCCATACGTGCTCGATTGGTGAAAGATCTGGTGATCTACCAGGCCACGGCAACATGTCGACACTCTGTAGAGCATGTTGGGTTACAACAGCGGTATGCGGGTGAGCGTTATCCTGTTTGAAAACACCCCCTGGAATGCTGTTCATGAATGGCAGCACAACAGGTTGAATCACCAGACCGACGTACAACTGTGCCGTCAGGGTGCGTGGGATAACCACGAGAGTGCTCCTGCTGTCATAGGAAATTGCTCACCAGACCATAATTCCAGGTGTAGGTCCAGTGTGTCGCGGCCGCAGACAGGTTGGTTGCAGGTGCTCACCTGGCCTCCTTCTACCCAACACACAGCCATCACTGGCACCCAGGCAGAACTGGCTTTCATCAGAAAACACAACAGATCTCCACTCCGTTCTCCAATGAGTTCTAGCTTGACACCACTGACGTCGCAAACGGCAGTGGTTTGGAGTAAGGGGAATGCACGCTCCAGGGTGTCTGGCTCGGAGCTGTCCTTCAAGTAACCGATTTGTAACAGTTCGTTGTGTCACTGTGGTGTCAACTGCAGTTGCGCCACGGCCATACGCCGTACACGGCGGTCTTCCCTCTCAGTAGTGCCACGTGGCCGGCCGGAACCCGGTCTTCTTGAGGCAGTACCTTCCCTTGACCACCGCTGCCAACAATCATGCACAGTGGCTACATTCCTGCCAAGTCGTTCTGCAATATTGCGGAAAGAAAATCCACCTTCTCGTAGCCCTATTACACGACCTCGTTCAAACTCCGTGAGCTGTTGATTATGGCTTCTTCGTCTTCTTAAAGGCATTCTTGACTAACATCAACACACTACGTCGAATCTTAACGATAACTAACGCTCACGAACGTTACAGCGCGTATTTACAGCAAACCTGCTTTGCATATTCCGAGGGGCGCTACTAGCGCCACACGTATGCGCTGAGCGCGAAATTTGCATAGACGTCATCTTATAAATGTACTTTCACCGCCTACCAACTGTCGTTTATCTAACACAACCCCTTCTTGGTGTTGGGATTTTTTTCCGTCAGTGTGTATCGAAGTTTATGTGGTTTTTCTAAAAATAAACGAAAATAAGCGGCATTCTCACTAGTATTTAAACCTTCCTCTGTTGCTCGAAAACAAGGAATTGTCTGCTGATGTCAACATCACGTGGTTCCTCTTAGAGGGAGGTCAATTTGCATGCAGACAAAAATGCTTTCGTTGATTTGATTATTACACACACACACACTCTCTCTCTCCCCACCCCGCTTGCTAAACATAAATCTCCTAAGCATATGCTACCTTTTCCCTCGCCCATCGCCATCTTTCAATCACTTAATCTCTCTTTAGCAAATCTTAATTTTTTTACTTTTAAAAACATCATAAACCGCGTCAGAGGAAGTTTAAAACCATATAAAACGAACCGATGAATTGCAGTGATAAGATTTAAAGAAATGAAATGGCAGAAAATTCACACTTTTCTCGCATTTCATTTTTTGTTTCTATGTTTGTTTCATTGAAATATACACTATATTGACAAAAGTCACCAGTCACCCCTTCAAAAGTAAATGAACGGATTCGCTGCGTTGTTAAGGTGCGCTGTACAGCTGCAAACGGTATAAAAAAAGCCTGCAGCTGACCGCGATCATATCGCAATGTGAGGTTCAGTAAAAATGTCTCTGCGGGAGAGAACTGACTTTGAGAAAGGAAAGATTGTTGTGTGTTATATTAGTGGGTTGTCCATAAGAGAAGCCAAGAGGCGGTTAAATATACCAAGATCAACTGTTTTTGATGTATTGAATAAGTGGAAGACACATGGCGTGCCTGAAGCAGCAAAACGTACCGGCAAACCAAAGAAAATCAGTGATAGAGGACGCGAAGCCTCAGGAGAGTCGTTACAGCTAATCGAAGGAGTGCTGCACAAGACCTCAGTGTACAGGTGAGTAAAAATGCTTGAACCTCGGTATATACACGTACCATTCGCAGAAAACTCCATTCCATGGGTTATCGTTGTCGTGAGGCTGCTCATAAGCCTTTCATCTCCACTACTCGTCGTTTAGCATGGTGTATAGAACATTTATCGTGGACCTTAGATCAACGGAAACGGGTCATATAGACTGATGAATCCAGATACACGATCCATCAGTCTGATGGCCGTGTGTGGGTATGGCGGCAGTCGGAGGAAAGTTATGTACCACAGTGTACTGTTTCTACCGGTCAAGTTTGGAGCTGGCAGTGTACTCGTGCAGGGGTGTTTTTCGTGGTATGGTCCCTGCCCATTGGTTATCGTGGATAAACCTGTTAACCAGCACGTCTGCCTCTATATTCTGGACAATTATGCCCTATTAACTCTGTGGCAATACTATGGAACCGAACCTTGTTAGTACCCGCATGATAATGCACAGAGCCGTAAAGCAAGGACTGTTACGGCGTGTAATTCCATATCGTCTGTGGCCTGGCCAGCACAGAGCCCTAATCTTAATCGCATAGAGTACCTATGGGATGAATTAGAGCGCCACATAAGAAGTTTGGAATCAAGACCTACTAAACCGTGCAAATTAATTGGGACAAGCTATTTTATTCTCAGAATTGCAACGTGATCGCCAGTTGATGTCGGAAACCCACGTAAACCGGTTTTATCAGTTGTGAGGTGGTGTGACTGTTAGAACTTGATAGTAAGAATGTGGTTTGACCGATTTTAAACAGGAAATAGGCACTTCAGTTTCAGTTGTGAGCTTTCGTGTGTGACAGGCGGATGTTAGTTTTTGCTCTCTGTGAGTACGTGTTGCTTTCGTGTATTGAAAAATGAATATATCCCCAAGGAAGCGTGCAAAAATAATTGCTCTGAAAGATCACACTTCTATGACAATGAGAGATATCGCTTCTGCAGTTGGTGTAGGCAAATCCAGACTGCTTACGCGATACAATGCATCTGGATCATCGTCTCCAAAAAGGAGAGGTAAATGTGGAAGAAAACGAGAAACAACTTCACGAACCGATAAATATCTAATCAGAAATAGTAGAATGAATCCAAAAGAAAAAAAAAAGCACCGACCTTTAAAGAGATTTATTGGCTAGTGGTTGTGATGTTAGTGACTCAACTGTACGCCGTAGGCTTCTGGAAGTTGGCCGGAAGACAAGAAGGCCAACGAAAAAACATTATTTGAATGCGAAAATGAAGATAAAACTTTTAGCATGGGCCAAAAAATATAAATCATGGACTGCTGACGACTGGAAAAAGGTAATTTTTCGGTGATGAAACTCATTTATTTGTGCAGGGTTGCCAAGCAAATGTCGTTAGACGAAGCAACTGTGAACCCTTAAGACCTGAGCATGTCAAACAAACTGTAAAACACCCTCTGAAATAGATGTTTTGGAGTTTATTCACATTAAATGGCACTGGAAGCTTAGTTCCTGTTCAAGGTATGATGAATTTAGCTAAGTACGTAGAAATATTACAACGTAAGATTGTTCCATTCTTGCAAACTTTTAACGGGACATTTCAACATGACTTGGCCCCATGTCACAATTCGAAATTTGTCAAGCTGGAAAATCAAATTCATTTGCTTGATTGGCCTGGAAATTCACCAGACTTAAATCCCATGTGGAATATTTTGAAGAGACGTTTAGGTAAAATGGACTGAACAACCAAAGAACGCATGATAACGAATGCTATAAAAAGTATGGTTCCACGATTATGAAGTCAAAAATATGTGCACTCAATTAGTGGTCAATGCCAAACCGAATTCAAGAGGTCATTTCTGCTAAAGGAGGACATACTTCATGCTAACACAGGTATTTATCAGTGAATATAAAGGCATAGTTTGGGAAAAAAACTGATTTTTTCTTTGTCCCAAATAACTTGCACAGTATAGTACTACTAAGAAACAGTTAGCGGCAGCATTATGTACTGAATGGAAGCGCATACCAATCGCTGTGTTTCGAAACCTTGTCGAAAGCATGTCTCCAAGGGTCAAGGCATGCATTAAGGCCGAAGGTGGACTGACACCGTATTAAAGTATTTCAATAAATGCTATCCTGTGTTTCTTATCTAGGTGTGCGGTGACTTTCGTCAATATAGTGTTTTAACCACTGAAAAAAATGCAGAAGTATTTGTTTAATAGTGGAATTATTGATAGCGTTTTACACGCGAAGAAGAGCGGTATAAAATTTACGATTGAGCTTACCATCCTACTGGTCTGGGGAATCTCCATTCTTGTTTGGTTGAGATCCTTGTTTATGTAAGTCCTCTGATGAACTCAAGGCATGTGAAAGTTGCCGAGTTGGTGGTTCTGTGGTTGAGCGGCCTAGGTCAGACGCTCACCGTAGTCTGTGTTGAGTCGCGAAGCTCAGGGGCTTCTTCTTTCCGCGGTGTCAACTTTGAAATGATAAGACAGTGATAAAATAAATGTCATATCTACAAAAAACGTTATTGCTCAAATTAAAATATTTTCTCATTTCTTTCATGAAACTGCCTCACTTCAAGTTCACAATCAATTTTGCTTCAGAAATAATTACAAATTCTAATAATTTTGAAAGTTCCTAGTACAAATTCCTAGGATATTAATCTGATCAACGACTTTTCAATTCTGACACAATCAAATTTGCAATCTACGGTAAAATACGAAAAAGCTCCGTCGTTTGATAGAAAGGCTAAATAAACAGAAGAAAGCCGGAGTAAATACACAGTAGAACATACTCATAGTGCTCGCTAAACCGTTTTTGGGTGAAATTTTTCAACATGTAATAAGATGCATACGTTGTAATCTTATATATAAAACACAAAACGTCTGTTTGTCTGAAGCAGCAAAAACTTTCGAACGCTAAACTGTGGCATCGTGAAATTTGCATAGTTTATTAATACTGGAATTTCTAGGTCAACGCAACTATTTTAAGATCTCTACGTTGTTTCGTTCGCGAGTTATGAATTAATTAATAAGCTAATCAATACAGTCAGCGTCGTTTGTACGTCATCATTATCCTGGTCCAAATCTGAAAGCACGTGACTGCATTCATCGCCGCGGCACATCCACAGGTGTTTCTATTCTTTGAGAACTGTGCATAAAAAATGCAAAAATGAACTTAGCGAAATCTTAACGAAACGGGCTGAAATTTGTATCAACACCATGAATTGGTAATAAGAATAGTCGCTCAAAATTTCTCCGGAATCCGGTCAAAACTTTTTAAAATAGGCATGCAATTTTTATGAAAGAATGTAGTGGTTAGCATACCCAGGCGTTTTCTGGGAGACGCGGATTCGGGTCCCGCTCTAGGACGATGAAATTTTCAAGTTTTCGGATATTATCTGACTTACCATCCTTGTGACATTTACGCCAAAAATCGGATTGTCATCTTAAAAATTTGTATGGAATTTTTAATTCATCGGTAAACACAAATAAACACGCATATCCTGTCCTTTGCCTTACGTATGGTGCAGAGACGTGGACCTTAACTAAAAGAGACATACAAAGGCTGCAGACAACTCAAAGTAGCATGGAGACGTGCATGCTTGGTGTAACCAGGAGAGATAAGAAGAGCAACTCGTGGATCCGAAAAATGACAAGAGTGGAAGACATCATGATCAGAGTTAAATCCCTGAAATGGCAATGGGCTGGACATACTGCCAAAAGAACAGACCATCGATGGATAGTCGAAATTTTAGATTGGATTCCAAGGGACAGGAAGAGACCCAGAAGAAGACCACATGGAAGATGGGTGGATGAAATTCGAAAGTATGCGGGAGTAACCTGGAGGAGACTGACACACGACAGACCGTTGTGGAAGAGGCTTGGAGAGACCTTCGTCCAGCAGTGGATTGAAAATAGTTGACAATGATGATGATACGCAGAAACAAAGATACGTTTTTAACTTTTTTGTCCCAGAGATTCGCGCCTCAAAGACGTCTAAAACTGAAAGCACGTGATGCGTTTGATCGTAGATAATAAATTGTTAACGAATTTTGTTCAGTCAGTGTTCCAATGCTGTGTCTCCTGGACGAGTGTTAAATAATTCGTAACGCTTTTGGTTCGTTTGATTCTACAGATTTCATACATTCTGTACATTTCGTTGCTTTAATTCTCGAGAAATATTTGTGACAGCAATGTACGGCCAAGTGCTGAAATAATCACACTATGAATAAATATTTTGTAATGGCCGAATTTGTGAAATCAGCTTTTTTTCTTTCTTGCAAGCATCAATTTTTTTCCCGCTTTTTTCAGTGACATATAAGGGAATACGAAATTAATAAGCCTAAATCGCGGGCAAAGCCGGGTGGTAAAGCTAGTAATTACCTAAATTACATTATATTTTTTGATTTTTTTGTCCCTCAACTCCGACACATACCATTTTATTTTATTTTGTATAGTACACAGTGCGTCAAAGAATTTTTAAGACTGGGTCTGTAAAATGAAATAGAAACAAGAAATTATAATTTGTTTTGGTTTGTTATTCAAAATAAGCCCCTCCGGCTTCAATACACTTGTTACAGCGATTTAATAATGATTCGAATGCCTGTTCTAGTTCACTTTGCGGAATTGCCTCCAAAGCACGTGTCGAAGCTGTTTGTATGGTCAAATATCATACAAAAAAACCCTTTTAACGTCATTTTAAGTTTTGGGAATAAAGAAAAGTCGCAGGGTGCTAAATCAGGAGAATACGGTGGATGATTCAACACACAGACGTTATTTTTCGCAAAAAATCTACGAACAAGAAGTGAGGTGTGACTGGGTGCATTATCGTGCAACAAACACCAACTGTTTTCATCCCGATATTCTGGACAAATGCGACGAATTCTGCCCATCAAACGCCTCAAAACATTTAAATAAAACTCACCAGTAATAGTTTATCCACTTGGAGCAAATTCTTTGTGGATAATTCCCTTACTATCGAAGAATGTAATGAGCATTGTTTTGATTTTTCGATGGAGCTTTTCTTGTTTTTTTTTTTTTTTTTTTTTTTTTTTGGCTTGTGGCGAGTTTTTTGACTTCCATTCCGCACTTTGTCGCTTTGTTTTTGGATCATATTGAAAACACCATGTTTTATCATCAGTAACAATCGATTTTGAGAAGTTTAAATCATTTTCAGCGGCTGAAATGATGTCTCTGCAATGTGCACTTCTCTTTGATTTTTGTCCATTGGTTAACGTGTATGGAACAAATTTAGCACAGACTTTTGTTTTGCCCAAATCTTCATGCAGAATGGTTCGATTCGTTTCTTTGTTGATGTTTAAAGACTCTTCCATCATTCTTAGTGACGCACATCGATTGTTTGCCACGAAATAACGCATTTTTCCAATAATCTCAGGTGTCCTAGATGAACTTGGTCGTCCATTATGCTTATCATCTTCTAGCGTCTCTGTTCCTTCCAAAAAAACGTGCCACAAGAAAACATTTGATCTACTTAAACAAAACTCACCGTAAACTTGTTTCTTCATTTGGTACATTTCTGAGGCACTTTTACCAAGTTTTGTGTTAAATTTAAAAACAGCCCTTTGCTCCATCTTAATAATTCAACATGAAAAAAATTTTACTTCTCTAATGAACGCCCGTTTCGTTTGAGTTACTTTAACAACTGCGCAGTTGTTAAAGCAAGCAGATGGTCACGGTTTATAACGCATTCGCGATTACACTGGTGGGGCCACCATAGGCTGAAATCTAGCGCAAGTCTAAAAAATTCTTTGACGCACTGTGCATATCGGCATATTGAAGAATATCACTCACCAGACAACCGGGATAATGAAACTTTCTTCGGTCTTTGGAAGACTAAGTCTCAAATCAGGTTCAGATGTCACAAGATACCTGCTTGGTAGTCAGTATCTGGGTATCAATTAATAATTAAGTATGTCACGGGTTTTCAGAACCTGAAAAAATACAAGAAAAGTGCTTATTTTAAAAAAGCGAAATTTCAACCAAATTGCAGTTTAATTATTAAAGAAAAACAAAACAGGGAAATCGTGATTATTATGAAAGAAGAGTTTCAAATGCATAAAACTTGGGAATATAACATGAATACAATAAGGAGTCAGGATACTGTATGCAAATAAGTGGCAAAGGTATCGACTTTTGTAAATGAGCCGCAGCATAAAAGATGCTGCGTAGGTGTGCGTCACGTAGTTAGCGGAGTGTCCCAGGGCAAACGTTCTTTTCTCTGCCGTGACTTCGCACAAAGCGACGGACATCAGTCTGGAAGAGCACTGAGTAACACTCTAAAAGTGTAAGGTGCGTAATCAGAAGAAGACAGTTATTATTTTTATAGAAACTGTAGGCGAGGTGAGTAAGACGCCGGACGCCAGCACCTCAGAACTGGAGGAGGGCTCTAACTATCGTGTAGAGGGGGGGGGGATACACATTTGAAAGTGCTTGGCAGAATGTTGCCACACTAGTTGTTTCATGTTGATTTTACCCGACGCTCATGATGTCATCCCTAATAAAAAAATAAAATAAAAAAAAACATTTTCAGGTACATATTGTACATTATGTGATCAGAGCTGCAGAGTATGATCCGGGAACTTGCTGACAAGAGAAAAGAAGGGGGATTAAAAATGAACTTTCAGAAGACAAAAGTGATGTACAATGCTTCTACAAGAAATGAAGATTTATCGATTGATGGAGAAAAGCTGGAGATAACCAATACCTACATTTATCTTGGACAACAGATATAAAATGAGAGTCACATTGATGAAGAAATTAATCAGCGTATAAATCTTGCCTAGAGAGCTTTTGGAAGAAACAGTATAATTTTCAAGAGCAATATGCAATTATGTCTTAAAAGAAAAGTGTTTGATCAATGCATCCTTCCAGTGCTTACATATGGTGCAGAGATGTGGACCTTAACTAAAAGAGACATACGAAGAGTTGCAGACAACTCAAAGCAGCATGCTTGGTGTAACCAGGACACATAAGAAGAGGAACTCGTGGATCCGAAAAATGACAAGAGTGGAAGACATCATGATCAGAGTAAAATCCCTGAAATGGCAATGGGCTGGACATATTGCCAGAAGGACAGACCATCGATGGACAGCCGAAATATTAGACTGGATTCCAAGGGACAGGAAAACACCCAGAAGAAGACCACATGGGAGATGGGTTGATGAAATTCGAAAATATGCGGGAGTAACATGCAGGAGACTGACACAAGACTGACCATTGTGGAAGAAACTTGGGGGGACCTTCGTCCAGCCGTGGATGGATAATGGTTGACAATGATGCTGATGATGCGGACAAAAGCGACTGGACACCACCACGAAAACCCAATGAGAAGACACGTGGTCAATAAGGTGTAAAAACGGTAACGGGAGAACGCTCAGATCAATTGCTGATAAAATGTCTACCAGGAGAGAGTTCTCCAAGTTTGAAATGGGAATTATAATAGGCTGTTTAATTGGAAGTATGAGCATACTAAGCGTAGGCTGTTTAATTGGAAGTATGAGCATACGAAGCATTGTTTAATTGGAAGTATGAGCATACGAAGCATTGTTTAATTGGAAGTATGAGCATACTAAGCGTAGGCTGTTTAATTGGAAGTATGAGCATACGAAGCATAGGCTGTTTAATTAGAAGTATGAGCATACGAAGCATAGGCTGTTTAATTGGAAGTATGAGCATACGAAGCATAGGCTGTTTAATTGGAAGTATGAGCATACGAAGCATAGGCTGTTTAATTGGAAGTATGAGCATACGAAGCATAGGCTGTTTAATTGGAAGTATGAGCGTACGAAGCATTGTTTAATTGGAAGTATGAGCATACGAAGCATAGGCTGTTTAATTGGAAGTATGAGCATACGAAGCATAGGCTGTTTAATTGGAAGTATGAGCATACGAAGCATAGGCTGTTTAATTGGAAGTATGAGCATACGAAGCATAGGCTGTTTAATTGGAAGTATGAGCGTACGAAGCATTGTTTAATTGGAAGTATGAGCATACGAAGCATAGGCTGTTTAATTGGAAGTATGAGCATACGAAGCATAGGCTGTTTAATTGGAAGTATGAGCGTACGAAGCATAGGCTGTTTAATTGGAAGTATGAGCGTACGAAGCATTGTTTAATTGGAAGTATGAGCATACGAAGCATAGGCTGTTTAATTGGAAGTATGAGCATACGAAGCATAGGCTGTTTAATTGGAAGTATGAGCGTACGAAGCATTGTTTAATTGGAAGTATGAGCATACGAAGCATAGGCTGTTTAATTGGAAGTATGAGCATACGAAGCATAGGCTGTTTAATTGGAAGTATGAGCATACGAAGCATAGGCTGTTTAATTAGAAGTATGAGCATACGAAGCATAGGCTGTTTAATTGGAAGTATGAGCATACGAAGCATAGGCTGTTTAATTGGAAGTATGAGCATACGAAGCATAGGCTGTTTAATTGGAAGTATGAGCATACGAAGCATAGGCTGTTTAATTGGAAGTATGAGCGTACGAAGCATTGTTTAATTGGAAGTATGAGCATACGAAGCATAGGCTGTTTAATTGGAAGTATGAGCATACGAAGCATAGGCTGTTTAATTGGAAGTATGAGCATACGAAGCATAGGCTGTTTAATTGGAAGTATGAGCATACGAAGCATAGGCTGTTTAATTGGAAGTATGAGCATACGAAGCATTGCTGGTTTCACACAGGTCGCTAAACCGACTGTGGCCTTTGTCATCTGCCAGCGGAAGAAGACGGGGCGTTGCAGGAATTCACCTCTTCCTGGAAAACCAACGAAACTGCAACCCGGGTACCGGAGGCTGCTGTACAGGGAGATACGGAAAACCAGATATCAACCAATACACGCTATAGCATATGAGTTCTAGATGGCAGCAGATGTTATGATCTCCACCAAGACACTTCGAAGAGAGGCAAAAGCAATCGGGTGTCATGGCCGAGCAAACCTCTCATCACAAAGACCAATAAAGCCACGCAGCTCCAATGGTGTAAACAGCACAAAAATTGGACATTGGAGCAATGGTGGCAGGTGGTATGGGGCGACGAGCCCCGCTTCACATTATTCCGATCGGATGGACGCGTCTAGGTTTGGCGGTTACCCGGAGAATGTCTGCTTCCGGAGTGTACAGTACCTACTGTGAGGCACGGAGGCTGTGGAATGAAGCTGTTCCAGCTGGTACGGTGTGGGCCCTCTGGTTGTTATTCATGACAACATGAACTCTGTGCTGTATAGAGATATCCTGGATAATTCAATGCTCCCAACGCTGTGGAAGATCTACGGACATAAGGATTGTTTCTTCTAGGACGACAATGCTCCTTTTCATGTTTCCAGGGCAACATTGGAGTGGTATGAGGAAAAACAGATCCCCCGGATGAACCGCGCTTCTCAGAGCCCGACCTCAATCCCATTGAATACCCATGGGATGAACTTGAACGATGGATGAGATTTAGACCAACACGACCTTCTTCGGCGACGGAGTTTGTCGATGTATTCAAGGCGGAATGGAGGAACATCCCGCTCTCCCCGTACTCAATGGACTTGTGGACAGTTTACCTCGACGGGTGGCTACTCTGATCTCTTAATGAGGCCTTCCAACATGAAAAGGTTCCCCACCTCTGGTCTAGCCCAGCACGAACTTCTTCAGTGACAGAGTTGGTCGATGTACTCAAGGCGGAATGGAAGAACATCCCGCTCTCCCCATACTCAATGGGCTTGTGGACAGTTTAACTCGACGGGTGGATGCTGTAATCTCTGCAAATGGAGGCGTGCCAGCTACTGGTTCATTACTGTTTTTCTATTTACTTACAGTGTCCAATCACTTTTGTCTACTTAGTGAATGTAGTAATTATTCAGTCTATGTCGTATTGAGAATCTTGGATAGGAACCATCATACCCTTTAATGACCATGACCCAAAAATCTTGTATCACTCTAAATACCATAACGCCCGAAGTGACTGTTGGTTAACTTCTTTGTTTAATATCAACAACAGTGACTGAGGTTTACTCTGGTGGTTCCTCATAAGTCGAAAAAATTTGAACAAGCAAGGGTAGGAAACTGACTCACTCTAGACAGGTGTTTCGGGTGGCTACGGCCGTTCGTACGTACGGGCGTTTTGGGTGTTATGGTCGTTAAAGGGTTAACACGTTTCTTTTTCTCCGTAATTTTAGCTTACTTACGATATTATTTTTTAATATTTCCCGTCGTTATTTTATTTATTTATTTATTTATTGGAGGTTTAGCGACCACCGTGAGCAACTCAATGGGCTATAAGCAGTCGCCCGTCCCTAATTTAGGGTCACTGGTTCCAGGGAAGGGAGCGAGCCAGTGCCGTAAGACAAACACAACATCCATGCCCGACCGGGATTCGAACCCGGACCCCTTACGGACGAATGATCAGAGGCCAGCGCCTTAGACCACTGCGCCACCGGAGCGGCATTTCCCGTCGTAACGCTATTTAAGAATTTAAGTTCGTAACCTGACAAGTAGACAACATCTCTCTCTCATCTTTTTAAACCATAATTACGAGAACGAAGCCTTTATACTACTCTCTCAGACATTCACTCATAAAATCCCTACGTTTCATAGAATAGCACAACACTGAATTTAACAAAAATTCAATTTAAGCCGCCCCGGTGGCGCAGTGGTCTAAGCGATGGCCTCTGACCATTCGTCTGAAAGGGGTCCGGGTTCGAATCCCGGTGAGGCATGGATGTTGTGTTTGTCTTACGGCACTGGCTCTCTCCCTTCCATGGAGCCAGTGACCCTAAATTAGGGACGGGCGACTGCTTACAGCCCATTGAGTTGCTTACGGTGGTCGTTAAACCTCTAATCAAAAAAAAAAAAAATTCAATTTAAATGACGAAATTTCTATGAATTCCAAAAATTCGCATGTCTATCAAAGTTGACTAAAATCTTAGATGTTGCACTCACCATGTGTTGTAACTGCTTAAATATTTTGGGTTGGACAAAGGGTGGCTTCAAAGAAAGGTTGGGTGAGCAGAAGCCCACCCGGAGCGTCGCGCCTCTGTCCGAGCAAGGCCGTCTAGAAAATACAAGACCATGACATTAGAGAAATCAATTCCCTCTTTTAGTGACGTCACAAGGAAATCAAAGCTTCCGATTAGTTTCCAACGCTGTCGTGTATGACGTCAAACACGACGCCAGTCCGTGTAACACGGGAGTGACGTCACAAAAGGAGGGAACTCATCTATCTAATGTCATGTCTTTGTACTTTCTTGAAGACCTTGGTCTGAGCCACTTATTCAATGCGAAATCAGTTGCCGCCCCTATGTAGCCGAGTGGTTTGAGTCACTGGCATCTGATTGTTCATCCGGGGTAAGCCCGAATAGGAGGTATGGGTAATTCGAATACTAACGAAGCTCAATTCCCTCGCCTACTACATTGGTGCCCAAAATTAACGTGACAAACACAAACTCATCAATGACGCAACATCTACACGACAGAGTTTAATTAGAGTTGCCACGGACATGCATACATCGACAACTCAGTAATGTACAACGGAAAAGGAATGTTATTATCGTATGAGGTGGGAGAATGTGCATGAGAGTTCGACACTCCAAAACTGATGCAGCAACGGGTGTGGATTTAAAGGGACTAATAGGTAATGTGATTACCCCGAACAGCGATACAGCACGCACGGATGAGCCCACTAACCTTCAGCCCAACGAGACCGTGATTTTTACAAGACTATCAATGAGTGTTTGAGTCAATAAGTACTTTCATGCTTACTCGTGTACATTAATTACCTTCACCCCGCCTATATTATGTTGCTTTGTTGCCCTCGTTAAATAAGTTGCACAATTGTGCACGCTGTGTTTTTATCTCATGTATGTAATGTTTTACCTTCACGGCGGTGTTTGTGCTGTTCTTTTTCTAATTGTGTACTATTGTTTCGCCTGTGTTATCCTGTAAATCATGCCCAGCCAATGTCATGTGACACGATGTGTTTCTCTCTGTCACTTCTGCAATTTTTATGCAATAAGCTTTGCTTGCAGCATCTGTTATTCATCCCCATTGTCATTGCAGTGTATATACCATCATGTTTTAACAGTTTGTATTATTTCCCAGTGAGACGCCCAACGCTGTACGTCTCCCTCTTATGTTTTCTTATGATGAATAATAATAAAGCGATTTTGAAACCTACACCAAGACAAGTCGGAGTCCCGGTAGCTTAATGGGATGGGGCTGCCAACTTGCCATTGTACCTTCCTAGAGCATCCGAGATATGCTCTGTAGGGTTCGGGTTAGGAGATCTCGCAGGCCACTCCATCCTGTGAATATTCCCACTATCCAGGTATTCATCGACCAGCCCATCCCTTTGAGGACGGGCTTTATCATCCGTAAAAAGGAACTTGGGTCCAACAGCTCCCCCTGAAAAGCAGTACATATGTCTCTAGGATGTAATCTCTACAGCGTGCTGCAGTCAACGTGCCTCCTGGAAACACATGCAGCAGAGTGCACCCATCCAACATGATTCCAGCCCAAACCAGGAGTCCTTCACCACCGTAGTGGCCAGTTTCCCTAATGTTGGAGGGAACATTTCGTCTTCTCACCTCTTCCCAAATGTACACAGGATTACCGGGACTTATCAGTGAAGCGAACATAGGTCAATTGATAAGGGATCTGCGGGTCATGTTGTCAGGCCCAATCAGAAGGACCCAACTGTGTGACGCGGGGAGTGGGGTACAGACCAGTGGCCTTCTTGCATACAGACCTCTCTCGTCGAGTTTTCTGCAAATTACTTTGCTTCGATATCGTGGTTCTTGTAGCAGAAGAGAGCTCCTGCTCGAGCTGCCTAGCTGTCGAGTTCAATTGACTGCGAGCTGTGAGAGAAAAATTCCTGTCTTCTTGACTTCTTGTGGCTCGCGGGCGTCTTTGTCCCTGCCTTCTGGTTATTGTTCCGTTTTCCCGGAACTGTCTCCAGAGATTGGAGATCATTTGCTTCTACACATTCAACCATTTTGCTACCTGAGCTTGCTATTTCCCTGCTTCCAATCAACCGATCGCTCTGCATTGTAAAGGGTCTTCTAAGCGATGGTGGGGAACCATTCTTCCACTAACAGTCCAACTCAAGCTTCAATTGCTGCACCCCGCTAAGAACAACGTTTATCAAAGTCGCGTACATACAAGCTCGATGACGTAGGTCATCATTTGCATATTTCCTTAACAGCTGGAACAATGTTGCTTATGTACGTCAACTTACTGTTTCCTCTTGTGCATGTCTCTGAAAAATCTTTACAATCAGTAATTTTATTTTGGACATATGTATCCTTGAATTTATATTTGACACGTTAATTTTGGACACCAGTGTATATCCTAGCCCTTGGAAGATGTAGTTCAATCCTTGTGTGTGCCCTGGTTAGGTAATAGTATTCCTTGCCTGTGAGTTTTGCGGATAAATTGATTCTGTATGGAGGATGTTATAAATATGTTATTTCACAACTGGAAGAACATTTGATAAGGCATTCACAAACACTTTGCAGCGTCTGTCCGTGTCATTTTGTTTTCTCAAATGCTTCTATTTTCTAAACTCTAGTCTTCGCATTGTGTTCAAGGGGTTAGTAAAAACACAAAATGACTCGGATATAGTTATCCGAGTCATTTTGTGTTTTTACTGCGTAAAATACATCAAATTTAACACTAAAGAATGGTGTACTCTTCCGATAGAATTTTGTTAAATTTAAAGTGAAAAGTAACTTATTTATCCTGTGTTAATCAAAGGTTTTCAGAAAACATTGTTAACAACAATTTTCCACCGGCTTTCAGTTTGGAAGGAAAAGCGACAAGGAACTTAATCCAATTTTTCTAACATTTTAAAATACCGTTGAAGAATGCTTTGAAGAGCTATACCGGATGAATTTGAATTACAACAGCATCGTATCTATCATTTGACTGCTAGTCATAGAAGTTATACCACAAAACTAGAACGCGAAATTATTCAATTATAAGCAAAACAGAAAAAGCGACAAGCTTTATCAATGAAATGATAATTTTTTGGACACGGTATCAAAGTATGTTAACAAACAAATGAATACAATTACTTGATGACATCGTTTAACTTTTAAAACTAAATTACCGTATTTTTCGAAATATAAAACGCACCTTTATTTTTTATGAAAAATTTAAGAAAAATAAAATAAAATGACATTTGGAAAAATTTTGCTAAGGTAAAAAAAAAAACAAAAAAACTTTCGGAGTAAAAAAAGCAGCTTATGTATAATTGACTCCTCCGATTTGCCAAATTAGCAATGTTTGACACTGCTGATGAGAACAACGTAGATAATGGATACGGACTTAGAGATCAACAGTTTTCCATCAGTGTTGTACATCTCACATTGACTGGTCTTCAGATCAATGGGCTTAAATAATAATCACAGATGAAATTGTCTTCAGTCTTTCGTCTAATTCCAAGCGGCAGTTGATCTGGAGAAAAGTGGGACTAATATGATGCCAGGAATGTCTTCAGTCCACCATCCGTGTTGTATGTCTCATATAACTGCTCTTCTGATCAATGGATCAAGGTACACAGGTGAATACCGCTTTGGTCTTTCATTGGATTCCAAACGGCAATAAATCTGGTGAGAACGTGGGACTGGTATGATGCCAGAAATGTCTACAGTCCACCATCAATTGTGATGTCTCACGTTGACTGGTCTTCAGATCAATAGGTCAAGGTATTGTTCACAGATGAACTTCGCTTTAGTCTTTCGTCTGATTCCAAGCGGCTGCTGATCTAGAGGAACGTGGTGATTCGTATGATGCCAGAAACATGGTTGAACGGGACAGATATGACGGTCGCGGTGTCATGGGGTGCGTCCGTTACCTGGTCAATGGACGTACCGAACAGGAGGTGATGAATCCAGGAACAATCAAAGGTCATCGGTATAGAAATGATGTGATTCTTCGCTACGTTTGCCTGTTTGTTAGTACAGTGGTGTCAGAATTCAGTTTTATTGACAATAACGCTCGTATTCACCGGGTAGAAGCTGCGGATGAAGTATTAGTGACTGATCATATCCTTCGGATGGAGTGGCTAACACACTTCTCTGATCTCAATCCTATTGAATATGCATGAGACGCTCTGGAGAGACATCGTGGGCTAATAAATCCTCCACCAGATACCGTTCCAGCACTCAGCAGGGCTCTCCATCAGGAATGGAAAAATTTACCCCAAGAGCTCCTACAGCACTTGGTGGTAACCATGACACACCGGTATCAGATATGCACTGTGGGGGCAGGGTGTGTATATCCCATACTGAGGACTTTGCTCTACAGTCTGTTTATGAAGAGAGTGTCACTGTACGACAGGTGAGTCTGCACCTGCACCCTAACATTTTGTTCTGCTTCGATCTTTGCTACATATTGGGTGTCCGGAAAATCTGCGTTGTTGCATAGGACAGTTCCACGACGTAGAAACGCATATTTTCTGCAAAGCAGTTTTCCTGTGCTAAAGACGCCTGAAAACGCGTACTGTAGAGAATTAAACAAGGTGTGAAGATCATGTTGGGATTAATTCATCGAAGTTGTACCACGGTCAATCACAAAGGCTCCAAAAGCTTGAAGTAGTGGTTTCATTGCGGCATTACTGAAAACAGGGTTTAATGCTGCTGTAGCAGTCAGAAAAATTAACAAAGCTAAAGATGAAGGCCTGCGGGTTACTCGGACCGAGCAAACATGGTTCAAGGATTATGCAGCTGCTGACTTAAGCTTGAAAAGCAAGGAAGGTTCTGGTAGGCCCTCTGTTGTTGATTCGGACTCTCTGCAAGGAGCAGTGGAAGCGAATATACGAACAAGCACTCGGAAATTGTCAGAAGAACTGAGAGTTTCTAAATCTAATATCTCTGAGCACCTGCACAAGACCGGATATTTACAGATGATGACGTCAGGGGCTTCATGAGCTCACCCCAACTCAAGCTCAACAACATTTAGAGGTACTCAAGAAACTGCTCAGAAATCCACGCGATACTCATTATAACAAACGAATACTTACCGGGAGTGAAAGTGGATATATATGGGTAATCCAGATTATTCACAGTAGTGGTTGAATGAAGGTAACCAGCTTTACCTATCCCCAAACGCGAAAGTTTTGATAAAAAGCTTGCTGTGTGTCTGGTGGAGCTATGAAGGTGGGATTCAATTTGAGTTCATTCTGAATTGTCGGTCTATCAATCTTGAACTGTATTATCAGCAATCGGGCAGGATGTAAGACAAACTTTGGCGGAAGTAACCTTCCTTAGTCAACCGGAAGTTTGTTTGTTTGATTGGAGGTTTAACGACCACCATGAGCAACTCACTGGGCTATGAGCAGTCGCCCGTCCTTAATTTTGGGTCACTGGTTCCAGGGAAGGGAGAGAGTCAGTGCCGTAAGACAAACACAACATCCATGCCTCACCGGGATTCGAACCCGGACCATTTTCGGACGAATGATCAGAAGCCATCGCTTAGACCACTGCGCCACCGGGGAGGTCAACCAGAAATTGCACTATTGCAACAAGACCATGCAAGACATCATACTGCTAATCGGACAGAAGTTAAACTTCAAGAACAGCATGGAACTGAGCTTCTACTTCTTCCAAACCACCATTTCCTCCGTCGCAAACAGTTGACTAATTTGGCAATATCAAACGAGAGTGCCAAAAGTTCTTTGTCTCTAAACTGAAAACTTGGTACATTGCAGGAATCGAACAACTGGCAAACAGGCAAGTTGAGACTATTCAGCATGTACTTTAAAATTTAGTTTAGATGGTTTCTAGGTTCTGGGTAAGTGAAAATGCTGTATAAAGAGCGAAATGCTTTACCGGACACCACAATATTCTACGTGATTTTTGATGTCATGATAATATTTTCCTATCACCATCGATACCACTTACAGCTGTGAAATCGCTCCTTTCGATTGTGGCTCGTCCTCGACCTTAAATTTAGAACAGAAGTGCGTATAAACCGGCAATATTTTCCCGGAGTTTCTAGAAAAGACGTGGCTGACAAAGTTTATAATTTTAGTCTGTGGTGTTTTAATATCGAAGATCAAGGAAACCGAATATTTCACGTAGCTCCATTTCTTGATCTGGGTCACGTTTACATTCGTTTGTCCCGTATTTCCGCCGTTTTCTGCTGATTTACACGAAGAGCTAAAATTCCGAAACAGCCGAATAAAAGAAACAGGCATAAAAAGGATGGAAAAACATCCGATATGTATGTACAAAACATGATAGACTACAGCTCACATGATTTGCAGCGACATTACATTACTATTCCTGGAGATTTATGCAGAGGAGTTTTGAAAGGGAGTGCCTGATTTAAGGTCTTAAACAATCCTTAGAAGTAGGAAACTAAGAGATTTGGGCTCCGGTGTCCTACAAGAAAGTCATACGGAAGAGGCGTAGAAGGGGAAAGGAAAACGCCTTTATTTATAACCTGGAGATCAGTATTCCGGGTCCAACGGCTAAATGTGCCCATCCAAAGTACGGCCGATATTTAGGGATTCGACCGTTCATACCAGCCTGGGATCGATCCTGTGACCTTTCCGTGGCATTCACGAATGCTTACCTCCAGGCTATTACTATTTTCCCTCTTTTCTTCAGCATTTAAATACACTGACGGAAAAAATCCCAACACCACGAAAAAATAGTTGTAGAGGAATGAAATGGCGGTAATACATTTGTATAGGTAACATATTTAATCGATTAAGGTTTCAAGATCACAGCTTAACGTAAGCGCGAGATGAGCCATTTTAAATGTGTAATGCCGGTACATTAATAACCGGTGTAACCGCCAGAATGTGGAATGCAAGCAAGCAAACGTTCATGCATTGTGTCGTACAGGTGCTGGATGTCAGTTTGTGGGATGGAGTTCCATGCCTGTTGCACTTGGTCGGTCAATACAGGGACGGTTAATGCTGGTTGGGGGTGACGCTGGAGTTGTCGTCCAATGATGTCCCATACGTGCTCGATTGGTGAAAGATCTGGGGATCTACCAGGCCACGGCAACATGTCGACACTCTGTAGAGCATGTTGGGTTACAACAGCGGTATGCGGGCGAACGTTATCCTGTTGGAAAACACCCCCTGGAATGCTGTTCATGAATGGCAACACAACAGGTTGAATCACCAGACCGACGTATAACTGTGCCGTCAGGGTGCGTGGAATAACCACGAGAGTGCTCCTGCTGTCATAGGAAATTGCTCCTCAGACCATAACCCCAGGTGTAGGTCCAGTGTGTCTCGGCCGAAGACAGGTTGGTTGCAGGCGCTCACCTGGCCTCCTTTTAACCAACACAGGGCCATCACTGGCACCCATGAAGAACCGGCTTTCATCAGAAAACACAACAGATCTCCACTCCGTCCTCCAATGAGCTCTAGCTTGACACCACTGACGTCGCAAACGGCAGTGAATTGGAGTAAGTGGAATGCACGCTACAGGGCGTCTGGCTCGGAGCTGTCCTTCAAGTAACCAATTTGCAACAGTTCGTTGTGTCACTGTGGTGGCAACTGCAGCTCGAATTGCTGCCGCAGACGCAGTACGATGCGCCACGGCCATACGCCGCACACGGCGGTCTTCCCTCTCAGTAGTGCCACGTGGCAGGCTGGAACTCGGTCTTCTTGAGGCAGTACCTTCCCTTGACCACCGCTGCCAACAATCATGCACAGTGGCTACATTCCTGCCAAGTCGTTCTGCAATATTGCGGAAAGAAAATCCATGAGCTGTTGAACTCCGTGAGCTGTTGATAATGGCTTCTTCGTCTTCTTAAAGACATTCTTGACTAGCATCAACACACTACGTCGAATTTCAACGATAACTAACGCTCACGAACGTTACAGCGCGTATTTACAGCAAAATTGCTTTGCATGTTCCGAGGGGCGCTACTAGCGCCACGCGTATGCGCCGTGCGCGAAATTTGCATAGACGTCATCTTACAGATGTCCTCTCACCGCCTACCAACTGTCGTTTATCTAACACATCCCTTTCTTGGTGTTGGAATTTTTTTTCCGTCAGTGTAGCTCAAAGCGCTCAGAAAAATATACACTGTGAACAGACGAAATGCCTCCCCGTTGAAAGAATGGTAAGAGTCGACCAGGTTCGAATCACGGATTAGGCATGAGTGGTGTTTTTGTCTTACGGCGCTGCTTTCTCCCTTCCCAATGGCCCCAAATTTCGAAGATGCAAATGTTTACATTCTTTAGAGTTGCTCATCATCATCATCATTGTCAACCATTATCAATCCACTGCTGGTTGAAGGTCTGCACAAGTTTCTTCCACAACGGTCTGTCTTGCGCCAGTCTCCTCCATGTCACACCCGCATACTTTCGAATTTCATCCACCCATCTCCCATGTGGTCTTCTTCTGGGTCTTTTCCTGTCCCTTGGAATCCAGTCTAAAATTTCGGCTGTCCATCGATGGTCTGTCCTTCTGGCAATATCACCAAGCATGCACCACTCCATGCTTCTTTGAGCTGTCTGCAGTCGTTTTATGTCACTTTTCGTTAAGGTCCACGTCTGTGCACCATACGGAAGCACTCAGCATTGATCAAACATTTTTTTAAAGACATAATGGAATATTGTTCTTGAAAATTATACTGTTTCTTCCAAAAGCTCTCCAGGGAAGTTTTATACGCCGATTAATTTCTTCATCAATGTGTGAATTGCTCATACTGCCCGTTAAACTACGATACGACAAAAAAGGGGCAGTATTGAAATTATGCCAAAGTACTGACAATGCAAGAAACTTGCTTCGTTCGTTCCAATGTCAAAAACATATTTACAATACGACAATTACTCTTAACTCGTCGTAGGTTGTTACACGTTGAACAACGCCACTGGTCGTGAGTGAGAGTTTTTCTCAAACTACCTTTTCCGCTGTTTTAAGTATTCTACTAAATAAAACACTTCAGAATTCTTTCTTTAAGTTTATGTATATAGATACACATCACATTAGGTGAAAAACGCACTCTTATTATCGTCTTTTTTTTTTTTTTTGATTGGAGGTTTAACTACCACCGTGAGCAACTCAATGGGCTATAAGCAGTCGCCCGTCCCTAATTTAGGGTCACTGGTTCCAGGGAAGGGAGAGAGCCAGTGCCGTAAGACAAGCACAACATCCATGCCTGACCGGGATTCGAACCCGGACCCCTTACGGACGAATGATCAGAGGCCAACGCCTTAGACCACTGCGCCACCGGGGCGGCTATTATCGTCTTATGTATACAAAAAAAAAAAAAAAAAGAAACACTAGTTGTCGCTTGATGAGAAAAACTCTCACGTGACGGAAACGCCAGTGGTCGGTTGATGAGAGAAACGTTCAAGCGAAGTACACCGGAGCAAAGAGTAGTCTGTTTAAAGGTCAAAAACGCGCCAATCGTTATCAAAATTGATAACAGATTGTTGAGGAGATTCTAAAAGTCAGTTAGAGGGGGAGTGGTGACACACGGTCACTTAAATATAAATGGCGGTCATTATATGCGAAGCGTGAGAGAAGTGCTCGCAGCGCGAACAACGACAGGTTAACAGACAATAAGAAGGTACTAGACGAAAAAGGGGGGCGTTCATTAGTTGATTTTAAGAGTTACATTTTTCCTTCTGAAGATCGTTTTGATTAAGGGTTTAACAATCGCCGTGAACTTATAAGTAACTATAGGTCATTGTTACCTAACAGAAACACCTCTGAACACGCTATTTACGTAAACTCGCATTTCGAACATTGTGACGTACCTGCCAGCAGGACGCACACGACATAAAGGCAGATAGGAATCAGAATAAACGTCTGCGTAGCTCAGTTGGTAGAGCGACTTGTTCCGGAATAAGCGGCCTCGGGTTCGAATCCTGGCGTAGACCAAAAATGACGGAGAAATTTACTTCGTTATAATGGCCCCCGAACTATCCGGATGACCCGGCCGTTCAAAATCTCGCATTGGTGTGATGTTATTTCCACACCGCGAGACAGGAAAAATCAGAGAATTCCTTCTCCAGCGCTTCGAAAAATAAAAAATGTGTGATGTTGCATTCCACACAGCAGATTGACTGGGAGTTCTCAAGTGCACGTACTACAGTGGATGGCTGCCTGCAACGATTCATGGTCACGGCTGACCCGTGGGCCATGCCCCCGGCCCTCTTTCGGGGGAGGGGGAGATGTGACGTACCTGCCAGCAGGACGCACACGACATAAAGGCAGATAGGAATCAGAATAAACGTCTGCGTAGCTGAGTTGGTAGAGCGACTTGTTCCGGAATAAGCGGCCTCGGGTTCGAATCCCGGCGTAGACCAAAAATGACGGAGAAATTTACTTCGTTATAACATAATAAGTCACCCTTATTCTGCTCAAGCATTGTATTTATTTTAATGCCGTCTAAGCTAGGCCCGAATTCGATCTTTGATGAGATTTAGTTGATTCGGTAGCAATAAATCTTTTTTTTTTTTTTCGGAGTTTAACGACCACCGTGAGCAACTCGATGGGCTATAGTCAGTCGCCCGTCTCAGGTTTAGGGGCACTGGCTCCAAGGAAGGGAAAGAGCCAGTGTCTTAAAGCAAGCACAACATTTATGCCTCACCGAGATTGGAACTCGGACCTATCTCAGACGAATTGTCAGAAGCCAGCTCTTAGATCAGTTCGCCTGCAGGATGGCCTCCGTGCTTTCGTTAGCTGCATCAAACGGACCTTAATAAGGGACGGGGGATTTCTTACAGACATAGATGCTCACGAAGTTCGGTAAATCCTAAAACACACGCAGATAAATTCCTAACTCCTCGCATAAAAGTTCATAATTTTTATATTACCCCTTGTGGAGGTAACAGCGAATAACGTTTAATAGTAGCACCAATGTGGGATTCGTGGCTAAGTTCGCGTTGAAAGAAACAAATCCCGGTAGTGCAATTTTTCAAATTTTGGGAGTTCAGGGCTTACAAGGTATTCGACGGAATAGAAATCGTTAGCCAGAACTAGCACCAACTCGGGATTCGTGGCACTTATAAACTCTGTAACTCACACTAACACTGTGTCCCGTTGATCTGCTTAGTAAACAAACTGATAGGCTCTAATGCTGCCAATCCAGGTTTAGTTTCGGGCATGATACGATTGCATCGTTCATTTTACTGTTCTAAGTCTCTCCCTTCCCTATACCCAGAATACCTGAGTCAGACACTCCGGTTATTCTCGCTCTTGAGAGGAATATCTCCGCTGAGATTTCTCCTATATAAAACGGATGGATTTATTTATTGCGAGCAAAGCCGCTTTTATGCTCCACCCCAAGGAAACTCTTAGCATAAGCATTCAACGTGTCACTCATTTAAAATAATAAAGTACGTATATACTTATATATAAAAAGATCGATTACTATACGCCGGAGCATAAACTTGATATTATTTTGTTAAATTAATTTATAAAGGCTTTTACCTAAATCCTTGTTTTGGTAGTCTCCATGTCATTTATAAAGAGCACAAAACACGCAGCTCAAAAATATCGCCTTTAACTAGCACCTGTCTCGAAGAGAATGAAAAAGTTTCGTCTCATTCTATTATTCAAAGCATTCCATATTGTTTATTCATTAACTAAAATTTTTTACTGTTGCGTAAAAATATAAATAGTACGGACAGCGGGGAATTCATTAGACTACACAAAACCCAGGAATGTTGAAGATCAACATTTTTTAGAATCCTTTCCGAAAACAATGATAGCGCAGAGGTCTAAGCGATGGCTGCTGATCATTCGTCCGAAAGGGTCCGGGTTCGAATCCTGGCGAGGCATAGATGTTGTGTTTGTCTTACGACACTGGCTCTCCCCCTTTCCCTGGAACCAGTGGCCCTAAATTAGGGACGGGCGACTGCTTGTAGCCCATTTAGTTGCGCACGGCGGTCGTTAAACGTCAAAAAAAAAAAAATGAGCAGTACACGCTGTTGGATAACTTGATTTGTCTGCTTAAGCGACATCTTTTCGCCGAGCTGGAAGAAAGTCGGAAGAACCCCGCGACGCAGTGGTTTAAGCGCCTACTTCTGACGATTTGTTCGTTCCGGATGGGTACGGGTTCGAATCTTGGTGAGGCATGAATATTGTGCTTGTCTTACGGCATTGACTCCTTCCCTTCCCTGGAACCAGTTTCCCCAAATTAGAGATGGCTGACTGCTTATAGCCCCTTGAGTTAGTCGTTAAATATCCTCAAAAAAATTCCTTCTGAATTTGATATCTCGAAAAATAAGTAAAATTTTTCGTATATGACCCTTCACGACACGAAATTCTGTCGCTACGCAGTGCAGTTGAACATTTCTAGGAGGTGACGTAAATACATAATTTCTTAACAAAACATTGGAGAAGCAAATGCTGCGAAACTTACTAGAGACCCAAAATAAATACACTGCTGGACATAAGAAATGCCATATGATGGAATCTACGAAATGAGACGGAAATTATCACATGTGTGCACAAGTAGGAGGGAAAGAAGTGATTTAATTTCTGAGAGATTACACGAATACGGTTATACCGTTACTGTCTTTTTTCGTGAGAGATATTGGTTTTACGTTATGTCTGAACCATTAGATAAGAATACGATACAATAGTTCGTAATTAAATTTTTTCGGCCAGACGAATCATAAACAGAAGTCAACTTACGGGAATGCTTTCTTTATTCCAACACTATTTCAGTAGAACATCACACATGATACTAAAATTGTTCGTATCACATTTTATTTTTACAATCGACGTTTACCACACACATCCACCACACCAGAAACTGTTATCTCGTCCTTTTATCTATTGTTCTTATCTCATACATTCATACGTCACGATTACTCTGACCTCAAATGTTGCCAACCTCATTCTCGTTTGAGGGAAAAGATATAACGTTAAGTTTGGAAGTATAACTGAGAACAGATTGAGACTGTAGGGGCCGTATGGTATCGTGTTATCACCAATGGACAACTAGAGAAGCTCATTAGTTCCATGCCAAGAAGGTGCACTTTGTTACTAAAAAACCGTGTTTATCCAATTAAATATTAAAGTCTATTTTTCTTGTTGGTCAGTTATTTCAAGTGTCCTGGGAGTGTCAATAATGTACTGTACAGTAATTTTACGCTAAATGCATTGCATACAAATTTCACAAATTCTTTTTTTTTTTTTTTTGCATTTTATGACTAGATGCTGTACTTTTGCTTGTAAGTTCACTTCTATTACTGGTAATAACACTATGTAAAAATATTTGAATTCAGCATAAAATTTCCTTTAAAATGATGTATAATATGTATTCCTGACGTTACCATTACGCCGTATAAGTTGACTTGAACCATCAAAAATTTGACTTTCAATCTACTGGTGTAAGACTTTTGGCCACGACTACATTAACGTCAGCTCACAGAAATGTTCAACTGCACACCACCTAGCGACAGAATTTCATGCAAGGCCATATAAGGAAAATTTCTTTCATAGTTCGAGGTATCAAATTCATAACAAATGTTTTTACTTTTATTAAGGGGGGACGACCACTGTGAGTAACTCGATGGGCTATAAGCAGTCACACATCTCTCTAATCTAGGGCCACTTGTTCCAGAAAATGGAGAGAACCAGTGCCATAAGCCATGCACAACATCCCTGCTTCACCAAGATTCGAACCCGTACCCGTCTCGACCGAATGAACCGTCAGAAGCTGGTACTTACACCATTGGGCCACGGGGTACGTGCGGATTTCTTCCAACTCGTCGAAGAGATATATCTTAAACAGACAGTTCAAGCTATCCAACAAGCTGTTCATTGTTTTCGGAAAGGATGCTAAAAGATGGCGTTTTCTCCACACTTGAGGTTTGCGCCGTCGTGTAATGAATTTCCCGCTGTTCGTACTATTTATATTTTTACGCAACAGTAAAAAGTTTCAGTAAATGAATAAACAATATGGATGCTTTGAATAATGGAATAAGACAAAATCTGTTCATTCTCTTGGAGACAGGTGCTCGTTAAAAGCGATATTTTTGATCGACGTGTTTTGTGCTACTTAACACAGTTTTACAGACTACAAACACAAGAATCTAGGTAACATTCTTCTTAAATCAATTTAACAAATTAATATCAAGTTTATGCTCCGACGTTTAGTAATCAAATTTTTTTTATATAGAAGTATTTATTTTATTATTTTAAATGGGTGTCTCGTTGAATGCTTATGTTGAGAGTTTCTTTGGGGTGGAGTATAAAATCGGCTTTGTTCGCAATAAATAAATCCACCCGTTTTAGGAGAAATTTCAGCGGAGATATTCCTCTCGAGAGCGAAATGAACCGGAGTGTCTGACTCAGGCATTCTGGCTATAAGGAAGGGAGACACTCAGAACTATAAAGTGAACGATGCAATCGTATCATGCCTGAAACTAAACCTAGATTGACAGCATTAGAGCATATCAGTTTGTTTACTCAGCAAATCAACGGGACACAGCGTTTATGTAGTGTGAGCTACAGCGTTTATAAGTGCCACGAATCCCGCTTTGGTGCTAGTTCTGGCTAACGATTTCTATTCCATCGAATACTTTGTAAGCCCTGAACTCCCAAAATTTGAAAAATTGCACTACCGGGGTTTGTTTCTTTCAACGCGAACTTCAGCCAAGAATCCAGCGTTGGTGCTAGTTCTGGCTAACGATTTCTATTCCATCGAATACCTTGTATAACGAAGTAAATTTCTCCGTCATTTTTATCCGCGCCGGGGTTCGAACCCGGATCCTCTCATTCCGGAATAAGTCACTCTACCAATTGAGCTACGCGGACGTTTTATTCTGATTCCTATCTGCCTTTATGTCGTGTGCGTCCTTCTGGCAGGTACGTCACATATACTGGTACGTTAACATCATCTCCCCTTATTTTTTTATTTTTTCGAATTGCTGGAGAAGGGATACTCTTATTTTTCCTATCTCGCGGTGTGAAAATAACATCACACCATTGCGAGATTTTGAACGGTCGGGTCATCCGGATAGTTCGGGCGCCATTATAACGAAGTAAATTTCTCCGTCATTTTTATCCGCGCCGGGGTTCGAACCCGGATCCCCTCATTCCGGAATAAGTCACTCTACCAATTGAGCTACGCGGACGTTCTATTCTGATTCCTATCTGCCTTTATGTCGTTTGCGTCCTTCTGGCAGGTACGTCACATCTCTTGGTACGTTACACTTGTAAGCCCTGAACTCCCAAAATTTAAAACATTACAGCATTCTCAATAGACCACAATTTGATTGATGTGTTGTAAGTTTCTTCCAACGCGAACTTAGCCACGAATCCCGCATTGGTGCTACTATTAAACGTTATCGCTGTTACCTCCACCTTTAATGCAATTGTTGGAAATACTATACAAGCTGTGGATAAACTTGTAATGTAAGAAATTTGAACTTTTATGCAAGGAGTAAAAGTTCAGCAAAAAGTCTGTAAAAAATCCCCTGTCCCCCATTCTGGGCAATTTGATCCAGCTAACGGAAGTAGAGAGGCCGTCCTGGTGGCGAACTGATCTAAGAGCTGGCTTCTAACCAGTCGTCCGAGATGGGTCCGGGTTCCATCCCTCCCCCCATTGAGGCATGGTTGTTGTGCTTGTCTTAAGGCACTGGCTTTCTCCCTCCATAGAGCCAGTGCCCCAAAATCTGAGACAAGCTGCTACAGATAGCCCATCGAGTTGCTCACGGTGGTCGTTAAACTTCAAATATAAAAAAAAAAGATTTAGAGCTACCGAATCAACTGAATCTCATCAGAACTCGAATTCGGACCCAGCTTGTACAGCATTAAAATAAGTACAATGCTTGAGCAGAATAAGGGTGACTTATTATGTTCGAAATGCGAGTTTACGTAAATTGCGTATTCAGTTATCGGCGTTCATTTTAGGTACCAATGACCTACAGTTACTAATAAATTCACGGCGATTGTTAAACCTTTAATCAAGGCGATCTTCAGAAGAAAAAATGTAACTCTTAAAAAAATCAACTGATGAACGTCCCCTTTTTTCATCTAGTACCTTCTTATTGTCTGTTAACCATTCGTTGGTCACGCTGTGAGCATTTCTCTCACTCTTCGCATATAATGACCGCCATTTATCTTTAAGTGACCACTCTCCCTCTAGCTGACTTTTAGAATCTTCTCAACAATCTGTTATCAGTTCTGATATGGATTCGCGCTTCTTTGACTTTTAAATAGACTAGTCTTTGCTCCCCGTGTGCTTTGCGTGAACATTTCTCTCATAAACTGACCACTGGCGTTTCCGTCACGTGAGAGCTTTTCTGATCAAGCGATAACTGGCGCTTGTGTTTTGTATTTTTACACATAAGGCGATGATAGCAGTGCGTTTTTCGCCTAGTGTGATGTGTATCTATATACATAAACTGTAAAGAAAGAATTCTGAAGTGTTATTATGAGGCAGAACACTTAAAGCAGCGGAAAAGGGAGTTTGAGAACAACTCTAACTCACGTCCAATGACGTTGTTCAACGAGTGACAACCAACGACGAGTTAAGAGTGATTGTCGTATTGTAAATATTTTTTGACATTGTAGCCAACAAAGCAAGATTCTCGTATTGTCAAAACTTTGACGCCACCCCTGTAGAGCAGTGGTCTAAGCTATGTCTTCTGATAATTCGTCCGAAAGGGGTCCGCGTTCAAATCCCGGTGAGGCATAGATATTGTGTTTGACTTACGGCCCTGGCTCTCTCTTTTCCTTGGAACCAGTGGCCCTAAATTAGGAACAGGCGACTTCTTATAGCCCGTTGAGTTGCTCACGGTGGTAGTTAAAACCTTCAATAAAAAAAAAGAAACTTTGGCATAATTTCAACCCTTCAATGCTACACTTTTGTGTCGTATCTCAGTTTAACGGCCAGTATGAGCAACTGTAAAGAATGTAACCAGTTGCGCCTCCCAAATTTGGGGTCATTGGCTCCCGGGAATGGAAAAGCAGCGCTGTAAGACAAAAACACAAGCCATGTCTAATCCGGGTCTCGAATCTGGACGATTCTTACCATTCTGGGGCGGCATTTCGTCTGTTCATAGTGTGTAGTTTTCTGAGCGCTTTGTGCTATTTAAATGCTGAAGAAAAGAAGAAAATTAGTAATAGGTTGGAGGCCAACATTCGTGAATGCCACGGAAAGGTCTCAAGGATCGATCCCAGGCGGGTACGAACGGTCGAACCCCTAAATATCGGCCCACTTCGGATAGGCACATTAAGCCGTTGAACCCCGGATACTGATCCCCAGGTTATAAATAAGGGCTTTTCCCTTCCCCTTTCTACCCCGCTTCCGTATGACTTTCCTGTAGGACACTGGAGCCCAAACCTCTTAGTTTCCTACTTCTAAGGATTATTTAAGACCTTAGATCAGGCACTCCCTTTCAAAACTCCTCTGCATAAATCTCCAGGAATAGTAATGTAATGTCGCTACAAATCATGTGAGCTGTAGTCTATCATGTTTTGTACATACATATCGGATGTCTTTCCATCCTTTTACTGCCCGTTTCTTTTATTCGGCTGTTTCGGAAATTTAGCTCTTCGTATGAATCAGCGGAAATACGGGACAAACGAATGTTCACGTGACCCAGATCAAGAAATGGAGCTACGTGAAATATTCGGTTTTCTTGATCTTCAATGTTAAAACACCACAGACTACGCGGAAGCTTTAGACTAAAATGATAAACTTTGTCAACCACGCCTTTTCGAGGTTTATATGCACTTCTGTTCACAATTGAAGGTCGAGGACCAGCCACAATCGAAAGGAGCAATTTCACAGCTGTAAGTGGTGTCGATGGTGGTAACAAAAGGAAAATAAAAGCATGACATCGAAAATCACGTGTCCGGTAAAGCATTTCGCTTTTCATGCGACACTTTCACTTACCCAGAACATGGAAAGAATCTAAACTAAATTTCAAGGTGCATGCCATCATGTTGAATAAATTGAACCTATCTGTTTGCCAGTTGTTCAATTCCTGCAATGTACCAAGCTTTCAGTTTAGAGGCAAATATTTCTTGGCACTCGCGTTTGACATTGTCCAAACTAGTGAACTTTTTGCGACGGAGGAAACGGGGATTTGGAAGAAGCAGAAGCTCAGTTCCATGCTGTTCTTGAAGTTTAACTTCTGTCCGATTAGCGGTATGACTTGCAGGGTCTTGTTGCAATAGTTCTCACTTCCGGTTGACTAAGGAAGGTAACTTCCGCTAAAGTTTGTCCTACACTCTGTCCAATTGCTGAGAATACAGTTCGAGATTGATAGACCGACAAATTAGAATGAACTCAAAGTGGATTCCACCTTCATTATTCCACCAGACACAGAGCATTAACTTTTTATCAAAACGTTAGCGTTTGGGGATAGGTAAAGCTGGTTCGCCTTTACTCAACCACTACTGTGAATAATCTGGATTACCCACATATATCCACTTTCATTCCCGGTAAGTATTCGTTTGATAAGTCGAGTATTGCGTGGATTTCTGAACAGTTTCTGGAATACCTCCACATGTTGTTGAGCTTGAGTTGGTGTGAGCTCATGAAGCACCTGAGTTCATCATATGTGAATTTCCGGTCTTGTGCAGGTACTTAGAGATGGTAGATTTCGAAACTGCCAGTTCTTCTGACAATTTCCGAGTCTTTGTTCGTGGATTGTCTTCCACAACCGCTCGCAGAGAGTTCGAATGAACAGCAGAGGGCCTACCAGAACCATCCTTGCTTTTCAAGCTCAAGTCAGCAGCCGCATATTTCTTGAACCATGTTTGCGCGGTCCGAGTAACCGGCGGGCTTTCATCTTTAGCTTCGTTAATTTTTCTGGCTGCTTCAGCAGCATTCAACCCTGTTTCCAGTAATGTCGCAATGGAACCACTATTTCAAGCTTTTGTAGCCTTTGTGATTGACCGTGGTACAACTTCAATGAATTATCCAAAGTTCTGTGTGAGAATTCGTGTTACCATTCACAAATATATTAGGTTGTAATGTTGTCTAAAACACGATAAAACTTCATTAGAACCACAACACACTAGTTGCAAGATGAAGTGAAAGATTTAATACAATTAAAACCAGTATGTTACAGTTAAATTGATAAAATTACATGAGGCGAGATCTTTCGGGTCACCCATTCGTGCCCATTGTCAAGCCAACTGGGAATACATGTGGTGCGGCGACAACTTATATGCTTTATAATAGTCACATGATGTCGCCATGGTAACAGTAATGTGCATGTGAATAAACATAAATTTGAAGGTTAACATCGACGTCATATTAACAATGGAGGTTCAAGTGAACGTATAAGACATTGCCAGGTTAAAGGGAGGGCATAAGGGAGGTCATCGTTACAGCATAATTTGTTGAACTACACCATAAAAAGTGCTTCCGTAAACAAGATGTCTTTCCTGTATTTGATGTAGGCGAGATGAGAGACCTCGTTCCAACACGGAGTAAATTGATTGAGTGTTACTGTACGAGCTAAAGACGTAGGTGTAGCTTTCCTGGAGATGTCATATTGGTGTTCACGGGATCGAACCGAAATGTTCGTAAGTGGAGCCAATATAACTCGAATTCGGTTGATTAGGGGTTTGGGGGCGTAGTGGAATACAATATACACCATGTGTTTCGCCTGTTGATAAAATATCTCGGCCAGAACGTAAATTCTTAAAAATGCTAGAAGTTCGGATCCCGAAATGTAATTTATGTTTATTACAAAATCTGTTAAGCATGTTGACAATATGCCCTCCCTTTAACCTGGCAACATCTTATACGTTCACTTGAACCTCCATTGTTAATATGATGTTAATGTTAACCTTCAAATTAATGTTTATTCACATGCACATTACGTGACTATTATAAAGCATATAAGTTGTCGCCGCACCACATGTATTCACAGTTAGCTTGACAATGGGCACCAAGGGGTGACCTGAAAGATCTCGCCTCATGTAATTTTATCATTTTAACTGTAACATACTGGTTTTAATTGTAGTAAATCTTTCACTTCATCTTGCAACTAGTGTGTTGTGGTTTCAATGAAGTTTCATCGTGTTTTAGACAGCATTAGAACCTAATATATTTGTTCAATGAATTAATCCCAACATGTTCTTCACACCTCGTTTAATTCTCTACAGTACGCGTTTTCAGGAGTCTTTAGCACAGGAAAACTGCTTTGCAGAAAATATGCGTAACTACGTCGCGGAACTGTCCTATGCAAAAACGCAGATTTTTCCGGACACCCAATATGTAGCAAAAATCGAAGCAGAACAAAAATGTTAAGTAGCAGGTACAGGCTGATCTGTCGTCCAGTGACACTCTTCCGTCAGTACAGCATAAACAGACTATAGGACAAAGTCCTTAGAATGGGATATACACACCTTGCCCCCACAGTGCATGTCTGACACCGGGGTCTTTACCACCAAGTGCTATAGCAGCTCTAAGGGCTAATTTTGCCACATCGTCTGGAATTAATGAGAATTCCTCCTACGACGCTTCGAAAATATGCGATGCTTCTTAGTCAGAATTTCTTCTTCTACAAAGAGTTCCTCCAAGTATGGTTTGCGGCGGACGCGGAACCTGCGATTTCGTGCCTTAGCTTTTCTCAAAAGGGAGATTTATGTGACGTACATACCTCAGAGGTGACGCACATGTCAAGACGACAAATAGAAGTGATAAGCTGTTGCCGGCGTAGCTTAATTGGGAAAGAATTCAGCTGCGGAGCAGAAGGATGCGGTCTCGAAGGACGCCATCGTTTGAAACAGATTTTGAATTTTACAGACTGTTCACTTTTGAACCTTGTCAAGAAATGTGTCACACAAAGCATACACTGGATGAATACCGACCTTCTGTCGTATGCTATGTGGTGTTGATAGACGATACCATTCTGCTGGAGGGAGTCGAAAATGTCACCCACTGAAAGAGGACATTTCGTTTGCATCAAACTAGTAGTACAAAAGCTCATTGTGAAGCTTTTAATTCTTTGGCGGCTTCAAAAACTTTAGTATGTCTTATGAAAATAAAGTTGGCGCTTATAAAGTTGTGACGTACCTGCCAGCAGGACGCACACGACATAAAGGTAGATAGGAATCAGAATAATCGTCTGCGTAGCTCAGTTGGTAGAGCGACTTGTTCCAGAATAAGCGGCCTCGGGTTCGAATCCCGGCGTAGACCAAAAATGACGGAGAAATTTACTTCGTTATAATGGCGCCCGAACTATCCGGATGACCCGGCCGTTCAAAATCTCGCATTGGTGTGATGTTATTTCCACACCGCGAGACAGGAAAAATCAGAGAATTCCTTATCCAGCGCTTCAAAAAAAAAAAAAAAAAAAAAATGTGTGATGTTGCATTCCACACAGCTGATTGATTGGGAGTTCTCAAGTGCACGTTCTACAGTGGATGGCTGCCTGCAACGACATATGGTCACGGCTGACCCGTGGACCATGCCCCCGGCCCTCTTTCGGGGGGGGGAGATGTGACGTACCTGCCAGCAGGACGCACACGACATAAAGGCAGATAGGAATCAGAATAATCGTCTGCGTAGCTCAGTTGGTAGAGCGACTTGTTCCGGAATAAGCGGCCTCGGGTTCGAATCCCGGCGTAGACCAAAAATGACGGAGAAACTTACTTCGTCATAAAGTCACTGTGTTCGTTCTTTTGTCCAGCCTCCCTCCAGTGCGCTTTGTGTTCTGTCTGACCTGTACACTCCTGAGGATTGAAACGCAAAAAAAAAAAAAAAAAATATTTTTGCTTCTACAACTGAAGATATGTGCAAACCATTAGCGTATGTTACCACGTTTTACCGTTAATTAGCACAAAGAGACATTTCTGTGAAGCAAAAGCGAAATATATATCCTTGTTTAGTGCTAAATCTTTGTTTCTAATTTGTAATATTGCTTTTTGTCTTCGATTATTGATACTGTTGTAGTAGACTTTCCTACATTTTCGAATAATTCCTGCTGTAAAATATTTCCACCAGGGGTCGTAACTTTAAATTCGTCGATTTCCTGCATCTCCGAATCTAACAACTAGGTTGAATAAATCCTTTAATTATCGACCAGCTTCAGTACGCATGAGGTCTGAATTTCTTATCTCTAATCTTCTTGCTAGAGGCGTTGCGTTATTATTGCATTATAGTGCAATGCGTTCTCATTACAGCAGAGAATTCGATGTCATCCTCATCCTCCTGTTCAGTAGTAGGTTTGAGACTTTTACCAAAATGACGTGCTCATAGCACCCGAGAATTTGATGCCATCCTTCTTGCTTAGTAGTAGGTTTCAGATTTTTGCCAAAAGACGAGCTCATTTCACCCGAGAATTCGATGTCGTCCTTCTGATTAGTAGTAGGATTCTGACTTTTGCTAAAAGGCGAGCTCATTTCACCCGAGAATTCGATGTCGTCCTTCTGATTAGTAGTAGGATTCTGACTTTTGCTAAAAGGCGAGCTCATTTCACCCGAGAATTCGATGTCGTCCTTCTGATTAGTAGTAGGATTCTGACTTTTGCTAAAAGGCGAGCTCATTTCACCCGAGAAATCTGTGTTATAGCGTACTAAATTTCTCCGTCATTTTTGCCCACGCCGGGTATCGAACCCTGGTCCCCTCATTCCGGAACAAGTCGCTCTCCCAACTGAGTTACGCGGACGTATGCTTTCGCTGCTATCTGCCTTTATCTCATGTGCGTCCTGCGATGCAGGCACGTCACAGTGTCATCCTTCTATTTAGTACTAGGTTTGAGACTTTTGCCAAAAGACGAGCTCATTTCACCCGAGCATTTGGTGCCATCCTTCTGCTTCATAGCAGGTTTGAGACTGTTGACAAAAGACGAGCTCATTTTACCCGAAAAATCAGTGTCATCCTTCTATTTAGTAGTAGGTTTCTGACTTTTGCCAAAAGACGAGCTCATTTCACCCGAGCATTTGGTGCCATCCTTCTGCTTCATAGCAGGTTTGAGACTGTTGACAAAAGACGAGCTCATTTTACCCGAAAAATCAGTGTCATCCTTCTATTTAGTAGTAGGTTTCTGACTTTTGCCAAAAGACGAGCTCATTTCACCCGAGCATTTGGTGCCATCCTTCTGCTTCATAGTAGGTTTCAGACTTTTGTCAAAAGACGAGCTCATTTCACCCGAAAAATCGGTGTCATCCTTCTATTTAGTAGTAGGTTTCTGACTGTTGCCAAAAGACGAGCTCATTTCACCCGAGCATTTGGTGCCATCCTTCTGCTTCATAGTAGGTTTGAGACTTTTGTCAAAAGACGAGCTCATTTCACCCGAGAAATCGGTGTGATCCTTCTATTTAGTAGTAGGATTCTGACTTTTACTAAAAGACGAGCTAATTTCACCCTAGAATTCGGTGTCATACTTCTGTTTAGTAGTAGGTTTGAGACTTTCGCCAAAAGACGAGCTCATTTGACCCGAGAATTTGGTGCCATCCTTCTGTTTAGTAGTAGGTTTGAGACTTTTTCCAAAAGACAAGTTCATTTCAACCGAGAATTCGGTGCTATCCTTCTGTTTAGTAGTAGGTTGAAAACTTACGTTTTATTATACCCAAGAGTTGGGTATGGTTCTTCTTCTTTAGCAGTAAGTTTGAGATTTCCATTAAGAGTCATGTTCTTTACACTCGGCTTTTGGTATTATCGTATTTCCTGTATTTGTCGGACAATTTATGCATGTGCTGTCACTTAACAGGAGTCCGACTGATGAACCCTAGGAGACAAGCAGGACTACCAAAAAAAGGCGCTTCCGGAGGTGAACTGTACCAGCTGTACCACCGCTATCACTTCCGAAAAGAATTTAATGTCAACACAGCCACGGAGGAGGACATTCTCTTCGAATTATTGCTGTGGCCTCCAAGTCCGCCATTTTCCTACGTCGACCAGTAATACCAGCCAATGACCTCCAAGAACTTTCCTGGTATAAAATTCACAAGGACATGCTGACTTGATATAGAAAGATGCCGAATTGGAAACATTTTTCTACTTTAGCAATGCTGCCGCGTATTTTTAGGTATTCTAAATTCAATTATTTCTATTTTGCTAGTTTTTTCTATAAATTTTCTGGTTTTCTTGATTTTAATTTTCAATATGAACCTACAAGAAGGTTAAAAAGTTTTTATCGCATTATTGCAATTTAAACTTTTTTTTAAGTGCGATAGCATCTAGTGGGGGATACTAATTGTGGAATTTATAGCTTTCAATTTTATTTTAGTTAGCTAAATTTTGGGGAGTAATATACTAACTGTTTGTAATAATGGTATGCAGATATCATTCACTGCATTATGCCACCTTGAACGATACTGGGAAACTGCATAATGCTTCTGAAATGACAGCTGTTGCGTTTCGTTAAAAATAAATCTCAGATCCCTCATATCTAAATGAAAATAGTGCCCTTAAATCACGACTGTAACTAAATTTATTTCAATCACTGTTCTTTTTATTAAAATGATATTCAAAGACTCAGTAGATGCAAAGAACGCATTCCCGCATTCCTGACGAGAGTGAAGAATTTTTAAATTTATATTTCCCCTTGTGTTTTTGACACAGATTTTCTCTCATGCTAGTTTTACCCCTGAAATTATATTCTCCATGACCTAAATTTTGTAAAAAATTCTTAGTTAAAAAGTTCTCTCAGCACACTTCATTATACAAAAAATTCCCAAAATAACATTCCTTTTTTGGAAAGTAACGCCTAAAATTTCTTCCAATTTAATGAAATCCCTCCCAACACAAAAACAGACTCTGAAATCTCATTTTAAAATATCCAATGGTGTCGTTTTGTCGGATAAATATTTCTCTACGAATAAAATACTTCCTCGGTATTTTATTTTTGTTGTTGTTGTTGTCTCTCCTCCCTCAAGCTATCTATTGTGGCTCAAAATTGTTCCAAATCAGCGAATTTCGAAATTTTCACTGTCTGTCCTGTCGTTTGCTTTTGAAAGCAGCGTTTGCACGTGAAAATGGCCTCATAAACAAGAGGGGAAATTTTGAACGAAAAAAAAAGCATAACCAGCAATGCAGTGTACTGAGAATTCATAATGTTCATTATGTTTCTTGGCGAAGATCAAATACGTGTTTGAACAAGTTGATTACAAGAAGTATGAAACGCAGATGCGTTTATCTACTACAAAAGAAGTCTTAAAAAATAATATTGCTGTAATATCTGGCAGAAAAATCCATCTAAGTTAAAGGAGCGTTGCCGTGGCAATGAGTAATTGTGCTTTAACTGCGTAAGTAACACGACAGGCTCTGAGAGATTTTCCTAGTGCGAAAGGAACTCTCTTTCTCTCAATGCACTGCACAAGAAATCTCTAAATGCTTGAGCAATTTCAGCCGGAAAGAGTTTAATCTTCTCCCGAACTTCGCCGGAACAATAAACTCGCTCCACTTCCCGGCTCTTCAACTTCAGCTGCCACAATTTCTAAAGTGCCCTTGCTGAGTCTCCATACCAATCTCCCAGCTGGTAACCATGCCCTACTATTTCCTTTCCGCTGTCTTTGGCGCCTGTTTCGCAATTATTGGCCCCTTAATGCCTCATATTTATAAGCCGGGTGCTCCCACATATTTAAGACCTTTCGCAAAATAATTGAAAGACAGTGCACCTTTTTTAATCTGGTTTATAAACTAGATAAGTTTATATAACTAATCTAGTTATAAACTAGATTTAACACGCATGAAATAACATTGATGAAAATAATATCCAGAGAGAGAAAGAGAGAACTATCTACTAACATACATTCTTAATGATCTGGAAAAGCATCGGGCTGTATTGCATTAATAAAATTCCCGGGTGTTGGACGGCTTTCGAAAAGATTATAAAAGGCATTTCCAATAAAGAAAAAGGAAAAAAGACAAGAATTAGTACACCCCCTCAAAGAAGGGGGGGGGCAGCACCTGGAGTTTTCTAGGCTCGGCACTTAAGGGGCTCATTCAATGTGGCAGACACAAGAAATGCTGGAAAGGCTTCTATACAAAAACCTAGGCTGACGAAAATGGATCTAAAGATCAATATACAGAACTTTCAAATCTCCTAAAATCCAACAATTTAACAAATATTGATTAGAACGACATTAAACGGTACGTTAAAGAAATCACAATGTAAATAATTATATGGCTATTGGATACTCTAAAACCTCAGTAGAAGCACGGTTTGTTTTGAAACGAAGCGTCCAAAAAACAGTATAGCACCATCAAAACTTTCATATGCGCTCAATTCTAAAAACAATGCAGCTTAAATGTTGACGCATACCTGTTTTCAACATTTAGATCGTTCATTTTGGTGATTTCCATAAATGCCGATTTACATCTTGGAAAACTTCTCTTATCGGTACCATTCTTCAAAAGGGCAATCTTACTTTTCTTGCGATATGCTGTAAATCATAGGTATTCCAAAAGGCAGCAAAAGGAAGGCGTTGTTGAGTAACCTTCTACTGTAGTGTCATTTCACTCTTTTGTTATCCTCTAGGAATCATTGAAAATAGTACGATATGTGGACGTCTGATATATCAGATGTAGTAAATGTTGGTATTTCGGAAATTTTTGGTAATATTTGGAATAGCACTTTTCCGAAATTAACTTTTTCATCAGGCATCAGCTGTTTTTTGTATCACTGGTCCTTGAGGCTCCTGCCTCACTGCAGCACGGTACCTGAGAAACTCCTATGCTCCTGCATTAACACGCTCAAGCCTCAAAATGATTATGGCCTTCCTTCTGCTTCGTTTTTTCTTATTCGTGGTTTTGTTTTCAAACTCTAATGCCTTCAAGTCGCATTACAGGAAGAAAGCTGCTTGCCGGGTACCCTGCTTGCTGAGAAGTGGGCAGTGTGTACTTAGTGCGAGCAGTGAGAATGAGTTATGTGGCACAGTACGCTCTGCTGAGCGTCTTTCAGCGAAAAGCTTGCCGAGTGCACTGCTTGCTGAGAAGTGGGTAGTGTGCTCTGTGTGAGCTGTAAGAACCCCAGGTACTCTGCTTGCTGAGAAGTGAGTGGTGTGCTCTGTGGGAACAGTAAAAAATGTATTGTGCCTGCTCTGCGGAGCATTTGTGAAGGTGAAGTGTTCGCCGGGTGCGATGCTGACTGAGAAGAGTGGTGTGCTCTGTGTGAACGGTACAAGTGGTATGTCGGACGTGTAGTGTGCTCTGCGTGAGCGTTTGTGAAGGTGAAGTGCTTGCCGGGCACACTGCTTGCTGAGAAGTGAGTGGTGTGCTCTGTGTGAGTATTGAGAGGAGTGTTGTTAATGAACAGTGAGCAGCAGTGTGAGTGAAGTTAGGGTGCAATAATATTAATTTCTGGCATAACAGTGGCCGTGCCCTTATGATTCTTTTTTAATTAACGCAGGGACTTTGGGGTACCGTCGTTGTTCGTTGAGACGCACAGATTTCTGCGCTCCTTGTGAGCGTCAGTGTGTGTGTGTGTGGTGTCGACAGCAAAACTGCGAATAAGGGAAAACGAAGTGGGAGGAAAGGCATTGCTGTGCAAGAGACGGCAACCCTGCGTTAATTAAAGAAAAAACATATTGGCACGTCTCTGTCACGTTACAACCGCAAGCGATCCTTAAGTGCCAATGCTGTGATAGCATTTGATGATACGTGAATGAGTTCATTTTGAAAACTGCCAAAACAAGTACTATCAAAGATCTCTAAAACATCAGCATCTATTACATAAGATATAACAAACGTTCATCTATATTACTATTTCAATGGTGACCTGCGTGGATTTCATTGAGATCTATACTGAAATAATGACACTAATCAGCACTGAACGAAAAATCTGGATTATGTTGCAATAGTAGGTTACTAGATGACGACAAAGTAACTTGATAAAAAAATAGGAGCTGATATTTACACTTAAGTTTCTCAGTCCGAAACGAGCTAATGTTTATATTTGACTACCCAGTGAAAAACAACCCTAACAATTCCGCCCATTCCTCCCCTTTTTCTCTCCGTAATGACCAGGAACGTATATAGAACACTTTTTCGGGTGGGGGAGGGAATGAAAAATGGAAGTTTTTGAAATCCATCAGAAAAAAATATTAATTAAGAATAGAAAAAAAAAAAACACTTTTATTTTATAAAAATCTCACTTTAATCAAACACATAAAAATGAAAAACTTTAAGGGGCCAAGGCTCCTTCGCCTCCCCCTCTAAATACGCCCCTGGTTATGGCCATTTCTCTCTTTCCCCTCCGACTTTCTTTGTTTCCATCCCTTTCCTTTTTCCTGACCTCTCCCATTTACCCACTTTTCCTCTCCGACCCACTCCCTCCTTCCGACGTCCTCCCTCCCTCCTCTTCTCCCATCCATTTCCTCTTCCCTTTCCAATCCCATTCCTCCCTTCTTTCTCTCTTTCCGTTCCCTTCCCTTTAATTCCTACCATTTTATTCTTCCTTCTTCATTTCCGTCTGTCGCATTCAGCTCATGTCTTCCCTCCTCTTCTGGAGCTTAAGCTTTTTTATTTTATAATAAATATTAACTACTTATTTCTGTTTTCAAAAGCGCTTTGACGAAGATGCCATTATTTGACTACAGTTCGTCCAATTACGATTTGTAGTTATTTAATCAAAACTTATCAAATTGTTTTTGACGCTAGATGAGAGTCATTATTACTTATTATACAATACCCATTCATTATCTTTGCTGGTTTGTCTTTTATATTTTATAATAAATATCAATTACTCCTTTCTGTTTTCGAAATCGCTTTGACGAAGATGCCATTATTTGACTACAGTTCGTCCAATTACGATTTGTAGTTATTTAATTACAACTTGTCAAATTGATTTTGACGCTAGATGAGAGTCATTATTACTTATTATACAATATCCATTATTCTTGTTGGTTTGTCTTTTATATTTTATAATAAATATCAATTACTCCTTTCTGTTTTCGAAATCGCTTTGACGAAGATGCCATTATTTGACTACAGTTCGTCCAATTACGATTTGTAGTTATTTAATTACAACTTGTCAAATTGATTTTGACGCTAGATGAGAGTCATTATTACTTATTATAAAATATCCATTCATTATCTTTGCTGGTTTGTCTTTTATATTTTATAATAAATATCAATTACTCCTTTCTGTTTTCGAAATCGCTTTGACGAAGATGCCATTATTTGACTACAGTTCGTCCAATTACGATTTGTAGTTATTTAATTACAACTTGTTAAATTGATTTTGACGCTAGATGAGAGTCATTATTATTTATTACAAAATATCCATTATTCTTGTTGGTTTGTCTTTTATATTTTACAATAAATATCAATTACTCCTTTCTGTTTTCGAAATCGCTTTGACTAAGATGCCATTATTTGACTACAGTTCGTCCAATTACGATTTGTAGTTATTTAATTACAACTTGTCAAATTGATTTTGACGCTAGATGAGAGTCCTTATTATTTATTATAAAATATCCATTCATTATCTTTGCTGGTTTGTCTTTTATATTTTATAATAAATATCAATTACTCCTTTCTGTTTTCGAAATCGCTTTGACGAAGATGCCATTATTTGACTACAGTTCGTCCAATTACGATTTGTAGTTATTTAATTACAACTTGTCAAATTGATTTTGACGCTAGATGAGAGTCATTATTACTTATTATAAAATATCCATTCATTATCTTTGCTGGCTTGTCTTTTATATTTTATAATAAATATCAATTACTCCTTTCTGTTTTCGAAATCGCTTTGACGAAGATGCCATTATTTGACTACAGTTCGTCCAATTACGATTTGTAGTTATTTAATTACAACTTGTTAAATTGATTTTGACGCTAGATGAGAGTCATTATTATTTATTACAAAATATCCATTATTCTTGTTGGTTTGTCTTTTATATTTTACAATAAATATCAATTACTCCTTTCTGTTTTCGAAATCGCTTTGACTAAGATGCCATTATTTGACTACAGTTCGTCCAATTACGATTTGTAGTTATTTAATTACAACTTGTCAAATTGATTTTGACGCTAGATGAGAGTCCTTATTATTTATTATAAAATATCCATTCATTATCTTTGCTGGTTTGTCTTTTATATTTTATAATAAATATCAATTACTCCTTTCTGTTTTCGAAATCGCTTTGACGAAGATGCCATTATTTGACTACAGTTCGTCCAAGTACGATTTGTAGTTATTTAATTACAACTTGTCAAATTGCTTTTGACGCTAGATGGGAGTCATTATTACTTATTATAAAATATCCATTCATTATCTTTGCTGGTTTGTCTTTTATATTTTATAATAAATATCAATTACTCCTTTCTGTTTTCGAAATCGCTTTGACGAAGATGCCATTATTTGACTACAGTTCGTCCAATTACGATTTGTAGTTATTTAATTACAACTTGTCAAATTGATTTTGACGCTAGATGAGAGTCCTTATTACTTATTATAAAATATCCATTCATTATCTTTGCTGGTTTGTCTTTTATATTTTATAATAAATATCAATTACTCCTTTCTGTTTTCGAAATCGCTTTGACGAAGATGCCATTATTTGACTACAGTTCGTCCAATTACGATTTGTAGTTATTTAATTACAACTTGTCAAATTGATTTTGACGCTAGATAAGAGTCATTATTACTCATTATAAAATATCCATTCATTATCTTTGCTGGTTTGTCTTTTATATTTTATAATAAATATCAATTACTCCTTTCTGTTTTCGAAATCGCTTTGACGAAGATGCCATTATTTGACTACAGTTCGTCCAATTACGATTTGTAGTTATTTAATTACAACTTGTCAAATTGATTTTGACGCTAGATGAGAGTCCTTATTACTTATTATAAAATATCCATTCATTATCTTTGCTGGTTTGTCTTTTATATTTTATAATAAATATCAATTACTCCTTTCTGTTTTCGAAATCGCTTTGACGAAGATGCCATTATTTGACTACAGTTCGTCCAATTACGATTTGTAGTTATTTAATTACAACTTGTCAAATTAATTTTGACGCTAGATGAGAGTCATTATTACTCATTATAAAATATCCATTCATTATCTTTGCTGGTTTGTCTTTTATATTTTATAATAAATATCAATTACTCCTTTCTGTTTTCGAAATCGCTTTGACGAAGATGCCATTATTTGACTACAGTTCGTCCAATTACGATTTGTAGTTATTTAATTACAACTTGTCAAATTGATTTTGACGCTAGATGAGAGTCCTTATTACTTATTATAAAATATCCATTCATTATCTTTGCTGGTTTGTCTTTTATATTTTATAATAAATATCAATTACTCCTTTCTGTTTTCGAAATCGCTTTGACGAAGATGCCATTATTTGACTACAGTTCGTCCAATTACGATTTGTAGTTATTTAATTACAACTTGTCAAATTGATTTTGACGCTAGATGAGAGTCCTTATTACTTATTATAAAATATCCATTCATTATCTTTGCTGGTTTGTCTTTTATATTTTATAATAAATATCAATTACTCCTTTCTGTTTTCGAAATCGCTTTGACGAAGATGCCATTATTTGACTACAGTTCGTCCAATTACGATTTGTAGTTATTTAATTACAACTTGTCAAATTGATTTTAACGCTAGATGAGAGTCATTATTACTCATTATAAAATATCCATTCATTATCTTTGCTGGTTTGTCTTTTATATTTTATAATAAATATCAATTACTCCTTTCTGTTTTCGAAATCGCTTTGACGAAGATGCCATTATTTGACTACAGTTCGTCCAATTACGATTTGTAGTTATTTAATTACAACTTGTTAAATTGATTTTGACGCTAGATGAGAGTCATTATTATTTATTACAAAATATCCATTATTCTTGTTGGTTTGTCTTTTATATTTTACAATAAATATCAATTACTCCTTTCTGTTTTCGAAATCGCTTTGACTAAGATGCCATTATTTGACTACAGTTCGTCCAATTACGATTTGTAGTTATTTAATTACAACTTGTCAAATTGATTTTGACGCTAGATGAGAGTCCTTATTATTTATTACAAAATATCCATTATTCTTGTTGGTTTGTCTTTTATATTTTACAATAAATATCAATTACTCCTTTCTGTTTTCGAAATCGCTTTGACTAAGATGCCATTATTTGACTACAGTTCGTCCAATTACGATTTGTAGTTATTTAATTACAACTTGTCAAATTGCTTTTGACGCTAGATGGGAGTCATTATTACTTATTATAAAATATCCATTCATTATCTTTGCTGGTTTGTCTTTTATATTTTATAATAAATATCAATTACTCCTTTCTGTTTTCGAAATCGCTTTGACGAAGATGCCATTATTTGACTACAGTTCGTCCAATTACGATTTGTAGTTATTTAATTACAACTTGTCAAATTGATTTTGACGCTAGATGAGAGTCCTTATTACTTATTATAAAATATCCATTCATTATCTTTGCTGGTTTGTCTTTTATATTTTATAATAAATATCAATTACTCCTTTCTGTTTTCGAAATCGCTTTGACGAAGATGCCATTATTTGACTACAGTTCGTCCAATTACGATTTGTAGTTATTTAATTACAACTTGTCAAATTGATTTTGACGCTAGATAAGAGTCATTATTACTCATTATAAAATATCCATTCATTATCTTTGCTGGTTTGTCTTTTATATTTTATAATAAATATCAATTACTCCTTTCTGTTTTCGAAATCGCTTTGACGAAGATGCCATTATTTGACTACAGTTCGTCCAATTACGATTTGTAGTTATTTAATTACAACTTGTCAAATTGATTTTGACGCTAGATGAGAGTCCTTATTACTTATTATAAAATATCCATTCATTATCTTTGCTGGTTTGTCTTTTATATTTTATAATAAATATCAATTACTCCTTTCTGTTTTCGAAATCGCTTTGACGAAGATGCCATTATTTGACTACAGTTCGTCCAATTACGATTTGTAGTTATTTAATTACAACTTGTCAAATTAATTTTGACGCTAGATGAGAGTCATTATTACTCATTATAAAATATCCATTCATTATCTTTGCTGGTTTGTCTTTTATATTTTATAATAAATATCAATTACTCCTTTCTGTTTTCGAAATCGCTTTGACGAAGATGCCATTATTTGACTACAGTTCGTCCAATTACGATTTGTAGTTATTTAATTACAACTTGTCAAATTGATTTTGACGCTAGATGAGAGTCCTTATTACTTATTATAAAATATCCATTCATTATCTTTGCTGGTTTGTCTTTTATATTTTATAATAAATATCAATTACTCCTTTCTGTTTTCGAAATCGCTTTGACGAAGATGCCATTATTTGACTACAGTTCGTCCAATTACGATTTGTAGTTATTTAATTACAACTTGTCAAATTGATTTTGACGCTAGATGAGAGTCCTTATTACTTATTATAAAATATCCATTCATTATCTTTGCTGGTTTGTCTTTTATATTTTATAATAAATATCAATTACTCCTTTCTGTTTTCGAAATCGCTTTGACGAAGATGCCATTATTTGACTACAGTTCGTCCAATTACGATTTGTAGTTATTTAATTACAACTTGTCAAATTGATTTTAACGCTAGATGAGAGTCATTATTACTCATTATAAAATATCCATTCATTATCTTTGCTGGTTTGTCTTTTATATTTTATAATAAATATCAATTACTCCTTTCTGTTTTCGAAATCGCTTTGACGAAGATGCCATTATTTGACTACAGTTCGTCCAATTACGATTTGTAGTTATTTAATTACAACTTGTTAAATTGATTTTGACGCTAGATGAGAGTCATTATTATTTATTACAAAATATCCATTATTCTTGTTGGTTTGTCTTTTATATTTTACAATAAATATCAATTACTCCTTTCTGTTTTCGAAATCGCTTTGACTAAGATGCCATTATTTGACTACAGTTCGTCCAATTACGATTTGTAGTTATTTAATTACAACTTGTCAAATTGATTTTGACGCTAGATGAGAGTCCTTATTACTTATTATAAAATATCCATTCATTATCTTTGCTGGTTTGTCTTTTATATTTTATAATAAATATCAATTACTCCTTTCTGTTTTCGAAATCGCTTTGACGAAGATGCCATTATTTGACTACAGTTCGTCCAATTACGATTTGTAGTTATTTAATTACAACTTGTTAAATTGATTTTGACGCTAGATGAGAGTCATTATTATTTATTACAAAATATCCATTATTCTTGTTGGTTTGTCTTTTATATTTTACAATAAATATCAATTACTCCTTTCTGTTTTCGAAATCGCTTTGACTAAGATGCCATTATTTGACTACAGTTCGTCCAATTACGATTTGTAGTTATTTAATTACAACTTGTCAAATTGATTTTGACGCTAGATGAGAGTCCTTATTACTTATTATAAAATATCCATTCATTATCTTTGCTGGTTTGTCTTTTATATTTTATAATAAATATCAATTACTCCTTTCTGTTTTCGAAATCGCTTTGACGAAGATGCCATTATTTGACTACAATTCGTCCAATTACGATTTGTAGTTACTTAATTACAACTTGTCAAATTGATTTTGACGCTAGATGAGAGTCATTATTACTCATTATAAAATACCCATTCATTATCTTTGCTGGTTTGTCTTTTATATTTTATAATAAATATCAATTACTCCTTTCTGTTTTCGAAATCACTTTGACGAAGATGCCATTATTTGACTACAGTTCGTCCAATTACGATTTGTAGTTATTTAATTACAATTTGTCAAATTGCTTTTAACGCTAGATGGGAGTCCTTATTACTTATTATAAAATATCCATTCATTATCTTTGCTGGTTTGTCTTTTATATTTTATAATAAATATCAATTACTCCTTTCTGTTTTCGAAATCGCTTTGACGAAGGTGCCATTATTTGACTACAGTTCGTCCAATTACGATTTGTAGTTATTTAATTACAACTTGTCAAATTGCTTTTGACGCTAGATGGGAGTCATTATTACTTATTATAAAATATCCATTATTCTTGTTGGTTTGTCTTTTATATTTTATAATAAATATCAATTACTCCTTTCTGTTTTCGAAATCGCTTTGACGAAGATGCCATTATTTGACTACAATTCGTCCAATTACGATTTGTAGTTATTTAATTACAACTTGTCAAATTGATTTTGACGCTAGATGAGAGTCATTATTACTCATTATAAAATACCCATTCATTATCTTTGCTGGTTTGTCTTTTATATTTTATAATAAATATCAATTACTCCTTTCTGTTTTAGAAATCGCTTTGACGAAGGTGCCATTATTTGACTACAGTTCGTCCAATTACGATTTGTAGTTATTTAATTACAACTTGTCGAATTGATTTTGACTCTAGATGAAAGTCATTATTACTTATTATAAAATATCCATTCATTATCTTTGTTGGTTTGTCTTTTATATTTTATAATAAATATCAATTACTCCTTTCTGTTTTCGAAATCGCTTTGACGAAGATGCCATTATTTGACTACAGTTCGTCCAATTACGATTTGTAGTTGTTTAATTACAACTTGTCAAATTGCTTTTGACGCTAGATGGGAGTCATTATTCATCATCATCATCATTGTCAACCATTATCAATCCACTGCTGGACGAAGGTCTCCCCAAGTTTCCTCCACAACGGTCTGTCTTGTGCCAGTCTCCTCCATGTCACACCCGCATATTTACGAATTTCATCCACCCATCTCCCATGTGGTCTTTTTCTGGGTCTTTTCCTGTCCCTTGGAATCCAATCTAAAATTTCGGCTGTCCATCTATGGTCTGTCCTTCTGGCAGTATGTCCAGCCCATTGTAATAATAATAATAAATATCAATATAATAAATATCAATTACTCCTTTCAGTTTTAGAAATCGCTTTGACGAAAAGGCCATTATTTGACTACAGTTCGTCCAATTACGATTTGTACTTATTTAATTACAACTTGTCGAATTGATTTTGACGCTAGATGAGAGTCATATTACTTATTATACAATATCCATTGTTCTTGTTGGTTTGTGTTTTATATTTTATAATAAATATCAATTACTCCTTTCTGTTTTCAAAAGCGCTTTGACGTGACGCTAGATGGGGGTTATTATTACTTATTATAAAATATTTACTGTTAAAGTCATAGATGTCTCTTATTGTCCAAGACCCAGTAGAGGCAGCTCATGATATACGCAGATGATACAGCTGTTGCGATCAAGTCCTTGAAGAAATTTGGAGCTGTAATGCTCCTCTAGAACTTTTGGTCTAATCTGAATACTTACTGGCGGGTAAAAGTCAATCCGTCGAAGAGCACTCAAGAAACGCTTATAGGGTAGTAAATCCGTTTATTTTTGTGGTGTAATATGAATAGCATTTCCTTGAAAAAGCCTCGATTTATGTCCGTAAGCAGTTCGTTGTCGTTATTCGGATCTATCTTCAAGGAGGGCCGGAACTGAGAAGTTCCAAAAGACAATCCCCTGGGTCACTTCTGATAAGTACCTGGGGCTGAAAATAGATTGTCGACTTTCGTGCGTAGCCAACTGCATCACGAAAGGAGCTAGACGAAGCCTGGGTCAGCTAGCTCTACTCCTCCATTGGAGAAGATTCATGACAACACGCGTCAAAGTTTTGCTGTCTAAGACGGTCGTCAGGCCAGCATTTGAATATCAGAGAAAAAGATTCTAGATGGTGCAGAACAGAGCACTTCGAAAGATCGCCATGGCTCCACAGAATGATCACAGTCTCTCTCTTTTTGTTCAGGTTTTCTGACCACTGTAAACCTCACATTTGCTCTTTGCTAATACCTTGAGGATGTCCCCCATGACTTCAGAAAGAGTTTCTCTCTCGAGACAATAAATAAATCACAGTATTAGTCACAGATTTTTGTTTCTAGTGAACACGAGTAGATTCCCTCATTCGGTAACAGACAGGTTCCTTCTTGTTTGCATAATCCATTGCATATTTTCAAGATTCACTCTTTTTGTTAAGTTGAGACACCTGGTACTGCCTGAGTAAAAATGCAAATTCAAAAACACACATCGGTTGAACTTTTCGTGTATAACGATGGTTGTTGCATATTTCTCTTAAAGGCTTGTAGAACATTGGGTATTTCCATTACTTCGCCCACCGTCCAAAAGTGTGCAGTGCGTGTATATACTTCCCTCGTATTTTCTCTCTATCTTCGAGTTGACACTTTTTATCTCTTTATGAATTCTCGGGATTTTTCCATATGCCGTATTTCCTCTCTAGGTGGTGCAAGTTCTGCCTCCCTTTGCTCATCGTTGTCTCCCATGCAATTTCTCTCGACGTGCAGAAGTTTGCGTATGTTACTATCTTCTGTATACCAGTTTCATTTTTCACCTCTCTCTGTACTGTCATCTATCACGATTCATTTGCTTCTCTTTATCATGTATTCATCTTATTTGATTTTTCTTTCTTCGTCCTTTGTTGCTGTGTCTCGTTTCCTTACAATATTGTCTTTTGCCATCCACATTTTTCTTTAACTATCCCTTTCTTTCTGTCCGTCTTATCCCATTTTCTGCCGTACCCTGTACTTTCACCACGTTTTTCACTTCCTTTTCTTTCGTTATTTTCTTTTACTGTCTTTCCAGTCTTCCTCCTGTGTTTCTCAACGTTTCTCTCATTATTTTTTTTTAACATTTTTCCATCTCTTTAATCTAAGTTTTCCCTATCTTCCTTTTATTGTTTTTTTTTCTCTGTCTCTTTAGCTGTATTTTCCCTTGCTTTTATTACCTCTTTTCTCTCTCTTTCTTTTAGTATTATCTTTTCCTCTGTCTACTTAGCTATACTTTTCTCTTGCTTTTAATCTTTCCTCTTTCTTTCATTGTACTCTTCTCTTACTTTTACTGTCTCTTTTCTTTCACTCTTTCCCTATACTTTTCTCTTGCTTTTACTGTCTCTCTCCTTTCTCTCTTCCTTCCCCTCCTCTCCCTCCACCTTTTCCCTTTACTCTCCCTCCCCTCACCTCTCTCTCTTCCCGTTCCTTCCCTCCCTCAGCCCTCTCTCCACCCACCCTCCCCTTTCTTTCCTCCCTTACCCATCTTTTCCTACCACTCTACCTTCCTTCCTCCCACCCGCACCCGCACCCCACCCAACCACCCCTCCCAGAGTCCTACCTCTCCCTACCTCTCCCCACTCTTCCCTAGTCCCTATCTGACTTCACTCTCTCCAAAATTCTTTCCCTGCCTATTCACACCCATCGTCCCCTTTCCTATATGTCCCCACATCTCTTTTTCCCAAATCCTTTCCTCCACTATATCTCCCCACCTCCCTTCCAAATCCCTCCCCGTCCCTAAATCTCCCCACTCAGTTTGGTCCCACCCAAATCCCTCCCCGTCCCTAAATCTCCCCACCCAGTTTGGTCCCTCTGTAACGTATGCTCTATATTCACTTTCCTTTTGATTTTACTATCTCTGGTTATTTTATTTTTCTATGTAAATTATCTTCTTACTGAACGAGATATTATTTCACCCGCTGAATGAGATCTGGCAATGAGTGTAAGTCATGACGTGGTGGTAGCCAGTATAAATAGGCGCGTTCAACGATACCTAAGGAGAGCGTTTGTTGCTGTACGGAGAGCGTTTGTTGTTGTACGGAGAGCGTTTGTTGTTGTACGGAGAGCGTTGGTTTATGTGAAGGAGAGAGTTTGTTGTTGTATTGAGAGCTTCGTTCTATGTGATTAGTTTGATTCTTCATTATTGTGAAACGAGTTGTGTGTGTGCGTTGGATGATTCCAGAGTTATATAATAAAAGAGCTTTGTCGTAAGTACGTCTTTCTCAATTCATAGTTTTTGTCAGATCTCTGTTTGGCTGTTAGGTTTATGTTATTAGTTGATTATCATTAACAACCAGCGTTAAGACTTTATTCATCCTAATTACTGCTACAACATTACTACCAGTTATAAGTTTGTTCAATACTATTACTACACTACTAGCAGGAGACTTTATTCATGATCTTAATTAACTAGTAACAACAACCATTTGAATTCACTATTAGAAGCTTAGTACGAGCATATAATTCAGTAGTAGAAGCATTATAAAGCATTACTAGCTGGAAAGCTTTATTCATTATAATTAACTTAGCTGGTAGAAAGAGTTTATTCATTATACCTCCCAAATCCCTCCTCCAGCACACTCCTTCCCTCCCAAATCCCTTCCCGCCCCTCTATATTCCTTCCAAATCTCTCCCTCTGGCTCCATGTTTCTCTATTTTCCTTTCACTCTTTTCTTGTTATACTTGTTTTGGTCCATGCTTGAGAGATGTTTTGAGTCTTGGAGACCCGGAGGGGTACACTTTGGAAGCTGAACTTGTAAAGTTGGTTCGGAGCGAGCAGAAGCAAGAGACGCAAAGATGAACACCACGTCACGCTGGGCAAGGACGAAGATATCCCCCTGAACATCAGATAAAGGAAGAGAGAGAAAAGAGCCTTATTAGTATGTTTCCTCCGTAATAACTGTTGTGCTAACACACACTTTCGTGCGTGTAAGAACAATTTGATCTTCCGGGTAACACTCATTCATGTACAAGTTAGGGTTATTTATAATCCATATTATCATCAAAATTACTTTTTCCTCTTACTTCAAGCAAAAAACAAGACCATTCAGTACCCACAATTAAGCAACGTGCAATTACATATTAAAGTATAGACAGGACTTGAAATAAAAAAAAATGTAAATGGAAATTAAGACTCCGGCAAAACGACACACTTGACCTATATTATGTTTTTCCTTGAGTAACTGCATTTTTCTTGAAGCCTTCTTTCTTTTCCTTAGCAATATCTATATTTTAACCTCACGCAAAAAGTAGCATATCGCGAAACTATTTCCCATTTACTGGCACTTTAAACTCCTTTTTTTTGTACCTCACAAATTCTTATTTCCTTCTAAATTCTTTGAAGCCATTCTTTCCTCACAAAAATAATTTATTCTCTCGTCAGGAATATTTCATAGCCTTCTATTTCTCAACTTTAACTTGAAAATCCAGTAACACTGCAAATATTTTTCGCATAACTGTCCAGAGAACAGAACTGAAGTAAATTTGAATATCTAATATAAATTTACATTTATCTGCCTTTTAAAAAAGTTCTGTTATACATTTTTATAAAAAGAGGCATATTTTCAGTCACTTTGGCTATTAGGAAAATTTGTGATTCTTTGCAAAGCAGTCATTCACAAATTTGTTAACAGTGTCCTCCTTTGGTTAAATATTTACGGAATATCATTCTGCATATGTTTACTTCTAACATCCGCCCATTAATACAGTCATATGAGAAGCATTACGCTGTATTTATCTCTGAGTAAATGGTGTTAATGCCATTAAAAAGAAAGGGAACTTTTTCTGGTTACAGTAGGGTTTGCAGAAGTCTTCTGCCATCTTAGATAGCTTTTTCATTTCATGTATTTAGCATGCCTAAAATCTGCATATCAAAGTATTTCTTATATGTTAAATCATAAAATACTTAAATGCATTTGCAAATATATTAGTGCTTATTTTACTGGGGTTTTTCACTTTATGTGTGCATTAACTGGGCTCATATAAATTTGCAAAAGTATAATTAGCCGGAGCTATCGCACTGTTATTTTAACCCATTATAATTTAAACCGCATTGCGTAGTTAGAAAAATGTGTTCCAATCACTTACCGCTTGTTGGAGATCTCGAATAAGAGACGTACAGTGCAATCCTTTATTAAGTGACTTAATCATTCATTGATGCACAGTATTCATCCATATCTGAGTATTACCAGTTAGATAAATAAGATGACACATGTCTTAAAATGACCTCCAGGAATGTGTTTACAATACACACTTAAACTCAACATGAGACTTTACCCGAATGTGGATAAATTAACATCTTCGGTGTTGATAGAACTGAAGATATAGGAGGCAAAGCGATGTTTGAAAATGCGACGTATTGAGTTCAAAAACAAACACTATGCAACTCTACAGTCATATATTACACGTGACCATTGAGTGCAAAAATTCACTCGAATACGGACAAAATGCGACGTATTGAGTTCAAAAACACACTTTGTGTGAACTCTACAGTCATATATTCCACGTGACTACGAGTGCAAAAATTCACTCGAATACGGACAAAATGCGACGTATTGAGTTCAAAAACACACTTTTTGTGAACTCTACAGTCATATATTCCACGTGACTATTGAGTGCAAACGTTCACTCTGATACAGGCAAATTCCAACCTTTTGTGTTGGCACAAATGAAGGACGAAATAGAAGCAGAGTTTGCACATATCGATGCATATATGTATATTGAGTTCCAGAGATATGTGTGGAATGAGAGATAAGATTTTACAATGTACAACAGAGAACAACTTGCTGAGATGTGGATAAATCGAAAAACATGATGATTTGGAGAAAATAGGATGTCTGAATATACGTACATATTTTGAATTCCGGAAAAGCATATTCTGTGAATTCGCTGACCATTATTTTCAAATGTACCCTCCGAGTCGGCAAGTTTTTCCGGTTATAAAGAAATGCCGTTCTACACGACGAAGACCTGCATCCATATCACATCACAAGGGTGCAAAGCCTATTACCACATGATTATCCTCGAAGACAGGCATACTGTGAGTGGCTGCTACGGCAACGTGCTGCCGATAAGTTTCATCCGCCGGATATTGTGGACTGATGAAGCAAGGTTTACACAGCAGGATATCTGCAACACCCATAATAGTCATGTTTGGGCATTGGACAATCCGCATGCAACACGTGAACACGCTCTCCAGGTCCGGTGGGGTGTTAATATCTTGTGTGGTATTGTGGGCGATATCCTTGTGGGACCATATCTTTTTCCCGAACGTGTCACAGCTGCCAACTACATGGTTTTCCTACGTGATGTTCTGCCGGACTTACTGGAAAACGCACCATTGGCTGTTCTCAGCAATCTAAGGTTTCAGCATGATGGAGCACCGGCGCATTACGCTGTAAATATTCGCCAGTAGCTGGAAACGGAATATCCCGGTCGATGGCTTGGCCGTGGTAGTCCTGTCGCATGGCCCGCTAGATCGCCGGATCTTAACCCATTGGACTTCTTCCTCTGGGGTCATCTAAAGGAACTGGTATATCGACATTCTGTCAACAGCCTGCACGACCTAGTGGCCACCTTACACGCGGGTCTCACAACTGTAACCCCTGCTATGCTGCAACGCGTGCATATGTCTGTTCCACGGCGAGCTGGCGCTTGTTACGCACTACAAGGTGGTCATTTTGAACACATGTTGTAATCTGACACGAATCCACGTGTTTTATCATTTTTGTTGTAGTGATGCACATCAATAAATTACATTTTTTTCTGTCAAAGTGATTGGGTAAGTTATTTCTAATGTCTGTATTCTTACCGGATGTGACGTCACGAACTTTCGTCGCGTATATCTCCAGAATGCGACGTCCGATCGTACAACGGTTTTCGGCTTCTTTCTCCACGAGGAATCGTCCGGTAGGTTTATTGTGCTGTCGATTCTGATCACCCTATAGAAAGAGACTGATGGAAATTACATCTATTTACTTATTTGTCCAATGTTGATCAAATTAAAATTTTTATTTTGCATGCTTTATTGTTCCAACAGCATTGTTCCGAAGCGTTCAGTAAGCGTTTGTAAGCAGTGATTCTAAAGATAGTAACACCCTGTATAAAAAAAAATGATGACTTTATGTTGTCGTACGCTGGAGGATCTTTACGTAGCAAGTATAAGGAACTTGGTTTCATTCTCACGAAACTTTGATATGTAAAACTGCGACGAAACTTTGATATATAAACTGCGACGAAACTTTGATATATAAACTGCGACGAAACTTTGATATATAAACTGCGACGAAACTTTGATATATAAACTGCGACGAAACTTTGATATATAAACTGCGACGAAACTTTGATATATAAACTGCGACGAAACTTTGATATATAAACTGCGACGAAACTTTGTTATATAAACTGCAACGAAACTTTGATATAAAAACTGCGACGAAACTTTGATATATAAACTGCGAAGAAACTTTGATATAAAAACTGCGACGAAACTTTGATATAAAAATTGCGACGAAACTTTGATATAAAGACTGCGACGAAACTTTGATATAAAGACTGCGACGAAACTTTGATATAAAGACTGCGACGAAACTTTGATATAAAGACTGCGACGAAACACATCATACCAAGCAACATATATAAGAACACAGGGAGACATAACAAAAAAGAAACACACGGTTCAAATATATAGCAAAAAACCATTGTAGGTCACTGCTGTGTGTGACAGAAGTGGATACACAAACCCTCCCCTCCCGAGAACCAACATATAATACATAAACAACCAAAAATGCACAGCTAGTATATATAGAGAAGGCCGGCCAATGTTAAACCCAGCAAATAAAAAAAACACAGTACAATACTCAATCTAACAACAACAACAACAAAAAACCAGAGTGCAACATGGTTAATCGTTAAACAGGAAAAAACCAACAACAACAACAAAAAACCAGAGTGCAACATGGTTAATCGTTAAACAGGAAAAAACCAACAACAACAACAACAACAAAAAAAAACTGGCCGGCACACAGAGAGGTTTTTCAATCAACTAATTGAGGCCGACGAAAAATTAAAGTTAAGCTCGGCTAACTCAGTCAAGACAGGAAAAAAAACCCATCACTTTTAACTAAAGAACCAACAACATAAACACAACAGACGAAGCATAATATATAATAACACAGGGAAACATGACTAAAAAAGAAACACACGGTTCAAACAGATAACAAAAAACCACAGTAGATCACTGCTGGTAGTGACAGAGGCGAATACACTAAACCTCCCTCCCGGAGAACCAACATACAATACACAAGCAGCCAAAAATGCATGGCTAGGTTATATATATAGAAAGCCGGACAATTTCAAACCCAGCAAATAACAAGAAAGTTGACACCGAATTTTTGGGTGTAATAAGCACGTCTTTTGAATCCGTTCTGACGCAAATTAAATTTATCAAAGCTATTCAAAGTCAATGGAACTGGTATGGAAAACAATAGATGACGCCACTTGCGAACCAAGTGGATAAGTTCAGGTACTGAGAAGTAGGAGAACGGAGGGCAGAGGAAAAGAAGAGGTTCGGCTAAGAGATCGTTAGTCGAGGCAGGGGGGAGGCGGACTGGACATAAAGAGTGCCACAGGGAAAAACGGTACGGTAAGTAACGGGAAAGTGATCGGGAATGAGTGGGAAGAGGTCCATGCGGATAGAAGTAGCCAGAGAAAGGAAAGGACTTCGTGGAAAGAGCAAAGTGTCAATTATAGTTGTAGAAGAACCGGAAGGAAGGAAAAAAATCCTCAGAAACTGCTGGAGATGGAATGCGTTCGATTTTAGGGACAAATCCGGAAGGGAAAGACCACCAAAAGAAACCGGTAGAACAAGCGTGGATCGATGAACCCAATGTACGATATCCCATATAAAATCTGTAAAAATACATTGGACGTGACGAAGGAAGAGGGGAGGAGGAAAATGAGAAAACCAAGTATGAGAGAGTGCCGGAAGAAGAAAAGCGGAAAGAAGATGCGACCTGCTAAAAAAAGAAACGGTTTCAAACGGCGAAAAGGGGCCAGGCGATGATTCATATCCTGCACCAAACGGGACCAAGTGGAGGCAGCAACCGCCACCGGGCTCCCAATGGACACTCCTAGAAGTTTAATGACCGTGGTCGACCACGAGCCTGCCCACAAGCCAACGGATTTAGAGGTATTGAGGGCTGCACCTGAAATTGAAGCATACTCAGTATAGGTAGACAAAACAACACCAAAAGCCTGTTGGGAACGTAAAAATAGGGTAAGGTCATCCGCATAGGCAGACAGAACCACACGATGGTGCCGTGTGGAGGCCACACCGCGCGGAATGCCCGCCAGCAAACGAGAACGAAGGGAAATTAAAAGCGGTTCAAACGTGAAGGCAAACAGTTGACCCGGCAGGGAACAACCCTGCCGGATACCGCTTGCAAATGGAATAGCAGCTGTCATGAAAGAAGAGGTCCGAACACGAAAGGAAGAATGTGAATATAGATTAGAAAGTGCCTGACAGAAAAGGGAAGGAAAGCCAAAGTGACGAAGAACAGAGAAAAGATAAGAATGATGGACAGAATCGAATACTTGTTTCTGATCTAGGTTAAAAATAGCGAGTGGTTCAGAAAGACGGGAAGCAAGACAGTGTAAGTCACGGATGGTAGTAACGTTAGTTGCAATCGAACGGAAAGGGATAGTATAAGTTTGGTCAGGATGATAATACATTGTAAGACAGGGTTAAGGCGAAGGGCCAGAATTTTTGCAAAGATCTTATAGTCAGTGTTAAGAATCGAGATGGGGCGCCAGTTAGATAGAAGACTAAGGTTACCAGTTTTAGGAATTAGGCGGAGAAGAGCAAAAGCAAAGTCAGAAGAAACGAAAGCCGAGGAAGAAAAGATCGAGTTGAAACAAGCAACGAGGAGAGGAAGTAGAGCAGGAAAGAAGGTTTTATAAAAGGAAAGTGGAAGACCGCGATCATTCAGACTAGAAATGGCAGAACGAACTTCCGAGGGAGAGATCGGTGAATCCAAGGCGGGGAAAAAAAAGACGGAACCTGAGGAAAATTAGACAATAAGGGAGAACCCTCTGCTGGCGGCAGGACCCGCGATCGAAACCGATCAGAGAAGTACTGAAAGGTTCGATCGCAGATCTGCTCTGGATCAGAAAGAGCTGAGCCATCTGGAAGAGAGAGAAATGAAATGTTTGAACTCAAAGTACGGTGGGATTCAAGATGTCGAAGGTGCTGAAATGGGTCATCATGAAAATGTAACTGGGAAAATTTCAACCGGGTGAGAGAAGAAGAAGCAAAGGAAGATAAAAGAATAATATTAAAAGAAATCCGTCTTGTTGCACGATGATATTTATTCAGCTAAAAAAATGAAATCTATATACAGTTTAAAAACACATGAGCACTTTCGGTGTCACATTGACACCTTCATCAGATGTAATTTCACCATGTGGCTACATGCTGGTCTTAAGTACGTGGAGTAGATGCATCATGGGAAAGGTAATGTCAATGTCACATGATATACCAGATAACAAGACAATCAAAAAAAGGCATAGTTAGCCAATGATCACTTAACAGAAGCAATTGCTATTGTGCTGTCCTTCCCAACAAGATTGCTCCAAGGTTCAGGTAAAACATAAGGATAATAGTCATTACAGCAACTTGTATTATAAGCCGAAATATAGAGGCTTTCTGCAAATAACAAGGAATGAACAGAGTTAGGTGTGTTTATGATTTTAGCGTTGTCCCAGTCTGGGATGGAATTTCCAGCACTTATGGTTCTTGCAAAAGAGGTGCTTTGGTGATTCATTTTTAGATCATATCTGTGTTCATTTAATCTCAAATCCAAATTTCTTTTGGTAGAAGTCATACAAGAATTCCCACAAAAACCTAGTCTCTATATCCGTTACGTTGATGACATCTTGGTAATTTGGCCATATACCATAAATCAGTTACAGCAGTTTGTCAACGCTATGTCTGCTCAATACCCCTCCATCAAACTCACGATAGAACTTGAAAATAATTTCGTCTTACCTTATCTTGACTTTCAAATTACTCGTACCCCTTCTGACAATTCCCTGTCTTTTGCTGTTTATCGAAAACCTACATCCACACCCACTCTAATTCCGTACAACTCTGCTCACATTTTTCAGCATAAAATTTCTGCTCTGCACTTCCTATTTAGAAGAGCATATTCACATTCTTCTAGCCATTTCGCCAGAGCTCAAGAACTACAATGGATATCATCCCTTGCTAAAAACTATGGTTACCCAGACAACGTTGTTAGGGGAGTGCACAATAAAGTACGGTTTTCTATGTCAACTGCTTTAATTAGTGAGCAGGTGCCTAAAAAGTATGTTGGATCTGTTGATTTTAATCCACATATTGTAAACCTCCTTACCAACATATGTTCTCGTCATAAAATACAATTTGGAATACGATCATGCAATCTATATACCATTATCCGCAATGATCGTGACAAAATTGACAAAGGGAAAAAATGGGGTGTGTATGTTATTCCTATGCTTGACACTATCTCTGGTGAACTAAACAATCATTTTGTGGGTTCTACCAAAAGAAATTTGGATTTGAGATTAAATGAACACAGATATGATCTAAAAATGAATCACCAAAGCACCTCTTTTGCAAGAACCATAAGTGCTGGAAATTCCATCCCAGACTGGGACAACGCTAAAATCATAAACACACCTAACTCTGTTCATTCCTTGTTATTTGCAGAAAGCCTCTATATTTCGGCTTATAATACAAGTTGCTGTAATGACTATTATCCTTATGTTTTACCTGAACCTTGGAGCAATCTTGTTGGGAAGGACAGCACAATAGCAATTGCTTCTGTTAAGTGATCATTGGCTAACTATGCCTTTTTTTTATTGTCTTGTTATCTGGTATATCATGTGACATTGACATTACCTTTCCCATGATGCATCTACTCCACGTACTTAAGACCAGCATGTAGCCACATGGTGAAATTACATCTGATGAAGGTGTCAATGTGACACCGAAAGTGCTCATGTGTTTTTAAACTGTATATAGATTTCATTTTTTTAGCTGAATAAATATCATCGTGCAACAAGACGGATTTCTTTTAATATTAGTATTTATGCACGAATTATAGTGTCAACCGGAAGATAAAAGACTATGAAGCTGTGATTGAAGGGCTGCAAACGATGGATCGGAAGAAGAAAGGAATTGGAGTTTTCGACGAAGAGAAGTTAAATCACGAAAACGGTGATAACGGGGCGAAAAAGAGAACTGACGAGCGAACGATAGGGTCGTCGAGCCAGGGGAGTTTCGCCTCTTGGTCCGCTGTACCTTGGGAATGGAGGCTTCTTCAGACACTGGCAGCGGTGGAAATTCCTGCAGGGCAGTGGATGCCGAAACAACACGGACCACTGGAGGAGACAAGGCGGAGGTGGAAACAGGAACAGCAGCCGGAACAAGTGGAGAGGGGAGGGTGGGGGCGGAATCCGGAACGGTGGGCAGAGTCTCAGCCGGAACAGCAGCATCAAGAAATTTCGCTGGATCAGTAGTAGCTGGGGAATGTGGGCATGCCGATGCAAGGTGATCCTCACCCTTGCATCGGAAGCACTGGACACCAGCAAACAGATTGAAAATGTATGTCCGGGTTTCAGTGATGAGTTCCAGGGTGGTTGGCAGGTTAACCATTGCTTGTGGGGTCGGAGAGATAATTCGGTATTGACGACGTCCGCTCTGAACATGTTTCGGGGGAGTCGCGAGCAGCAGCTGGAAGGTACTTTGTGGTACCGACCACTCGCCCTAAGGTGTTAAGGGCATCTATCAATACCGAGTCAGGAACAGCTGTGGGAACCGGAGACAAGGTGACTGTAACTGGTCGCTGAGCTGCGGCAACAGCAGGTTGGAAATGTATGGAGCCAACGTCCTGTCCAAAAGCCAGGATTTTATCCACCGCTTGTTGGTGAGTGAAGTGCACGAGAACACCTCCTCCCAATAATAGACACTATGCTTTCTCCTGGAACAACTTTAGAAAGAGCATTGAGATACTGGGGGAAGGGGTGTCGCGCAGCGCAGGAACAAATACACTTAAGAGTAAGGCAGATGAAAGTTCCTTACCTTGAGGGGAGTCGGTTGGTAATGTTATCCTTAATGCGGACGCAACACATGCAAACTCAGGTCGTAAAGACACAGAAGAACTAGGAAATGTAGTAGAAACACTCACAGCCGCGGCGAACGAACGAGACACTGGAATAGAAGAGCTGGGTGCCCCTGACCCAGCCTCCGGCTCAGTTGGAACCAGCGGTACAGTTGGAGACGAAACCACAACACTATTATACGGGAAAACACCACACATGGTGGTCACTGAAGATACGGACGACGAAGAAAGCTCAGAGAAAGATTACTTAGACGGGTATAAGGCACTCATACTGGTGGAGGTAGCAGCCATCTCGGCTACTAATATTCACGGCTCGGCCACTAACCCTCACGGCCCGAGCGTTGCAACTTTCAACACTCAAAAACAGGCGAATAACGCAAAAAACAAGCGTTTACAGCATGTACGCCTCACTACTTGTGAGGAAGGAACTCAGGTAATAACAACACACCAACTTTCAAATAACAAACGCAAAAAAAAAAAAAACACACAAACTGCACACGAAACTTCCAAAGCAGGCAAGAGCTCGAAAAAATGCGTCTGCTCACTACAGAAGCCAGCGCTTAGACCACGTAAAGGTTTTGAACAGTTGACGTTCCAAATAAATCATCATTCTTTTAACCAGAAACGGCATTTGGTTTTAATTCCTTCTGCGCAAAAAGAGCTGGTGGAGCTTTGGAAGTTTTTTCGCGCGCACTTTTTCTTTCGCCAATACTATGCTCCACTTGGACGCTTTTGAGATATTTTCCAAATGGATGCCGTTCGCTTGCATGTTACAATTTCCACTCGGTAAATGCGATAGACATATTAAAGAACTAAGAGCAAAGCAATGTGTAATTGTTTTGTCCAAAATTAAAATATTGTAAATCACTTGAAGAAATCACCCTCCGTTACAGCCAGATCTGTGGCTGCGTGACGTACCTGCCAGCAGGACGCACACGACATAAAGGCACATAGCAATCAGATTGAACGTCTGCGTAGCTCAGTTGGTAGAGCAACTTGTTCCGGAATAAGCGGACTCGGGTTCGAATCCCGGCGTAGACCAAAAATGACGGAGAAATTTACTTCGTTATAATGGCGCCCGAACTATCCGGATGACCCGACCGTTCAAAAATCTCGCAATGGTGTGATGTTCTTTCCACACCGCGAGATAGGAAACATAAGAGAATCCCTTCTCCAGCGCTTCGAAAAATAACAATGTGTGACGTTGCATTCCACACACCGCATTGACTGGGAGTTCTCAAGTGCACGTTCTACAGTGGATGGCTGCCTGCAACGATTCATGGTCACGGCTGACCCGTGGGCCATGCCCCCGGCCCTATTTCGGGGGGGGGGGAGATGTGACGTACCTGCCAGCAGGACGCACACGACATAAAGGCACATAGCAATCAGATTGAACGTCTGCGTAGCTCAGTTGGTAGAGCAACTTGTTCCGGAATAAGCGGACTCGGGTTCAAATCCCGGCGTAGACCAAAAATGACGGAGAAATTTACTTCGTTATAGCTGCTGTTAATAAAGGTTGGTGCCTGTCGTGTACCTACTCCTAGGATACTGACTCTTTTCTCGATCCTCCACGGGGAATGCCAACGTGGTCTCGTACTTTTTTTTATTTTTTTATTTTATGATTGAATGTTTGACGACCACCGCGAGCAACTCAATGGGCTATAAGCAGCCGCCCGTCCCTAATTTAGTGCCACTGGTTCCAGGGAAGGGAGAGAGCCAGTGCCATAAGACAAACACAACATCCATGCCTCACCGGGATTCGAATCCGGACCCATCTCGGACGAATGATCAGAGGCCATCGCTTAGACCACTGCGCCACCGGGGCGGCCTCGTACTTTTCCTGAGAGGGCGATTGCAGAGCGATCGTATTACAACCCGGAGCCCAAGGGCTGAATAGCTTCAATCCGTAGAACATCCAATGTTTTAAAGGTGGTGCAGTGGTCTAAGCAATGGCCTCTGATCATTTGTCCAAAAGGGGTCCGGGTTCGAATCCCGGTGAGGCATGGATGTTGTGTTTGTCTTACGACACTGGCTGTCTCTCCCTTCCCTGGAACCAGTGACCCAAAATTAGGGACGGGCGACTGCTTATAGCCCATTGAGTTGCTCATGGTGGTCGTTAAACCTCCAATCAAAAAAAATGTTTAAAAAGTGAAACTTGGCATTTGTTTAGGCAAAGCTATACATGTATTAAAGGAAAATATGAACTTTTAGATTATTTGTTTGTTTACGTGTACGTCCAGATTTTTTCATAAAACCATTACTGGCAGCTGCAGTACGCCCCTTCGTTACCTCCGCCCCCATGCAGCTGCGGGGGTGGTAGTTACACCACTGATTTACACCAAAGCACGGATCAAAATTTCTATTGTATGGTTCAATCCCGCATTCCATTCATGAAGTATTATGATCGTTAAAAAATCTCACTTCCAGTTTAACATAATTTTACTCAAAATTTTTAAATTAGGTGAATACCCATGAACCAATGGTTTAAAATTTCCAGAGAAACGTTAAAGATATGTGAAAACCGATAACACAACACATGCTGAAATGCAGAATAGCCGCCCCGGTGGCGCAGTGGTCTAAGCGATGGCCTCTGATCATTCGTCCGAACGGGGTCCGGGTTCGAATCCCGCTGAGGCATGGATGTTGTATTTGTCTTACGGCACTGGCTTTCTCCCTTCCCTGGAACCAGTGACCCTAAATTAGGGACGGGCGACTGCTTATAGCCCATTGAGTTGCTAAAATGCAAATGGTCCGCAATACCCTTTCGCCGCCCCGGAGGTGCAGTGGTCTAAGCGATGGCCTCTGATCATTCGTCCGAAAGGGGTACGGGTTCGAATCCCAGTGAGACATGGATGTTGTGTTTGTCTTACGGCACTGGATCTCTCCCTTCCCTGGAACCAGTGGTCCTAAATTAGGGACGGACGACTGCTTATACACTGAAGAGCAATTGAATTACAGACAGCTGGCGTTATGCAAATATGGCGCTGTGGGCGGCCCTGTAAACTGAAACGACATGACGTATGTAGCGATCCGACAATATAAGGAGTGATGCGACAGGAATCAGTAAGAGTCGGACGCAGTATGGGTAAGACGAAGGATCTAAGCGCATTTGATCGTGGGCAAATTGTTGGGGCCTGACGAATGGGTCACTCCATCTCGGAAGTCGTGCAGGCACTGGGATTTTCACGAGCCACTGTGTCACGGGTTAACCGTGAGTACATCGAATCCGGTAAAACCATCCCTGCAATGGCCAACTGCAGTGGACAACAGCGTGTGGATGAGCGGGGTCATCGTTGGCTAGCTCGCATTGTAACAGCGGATAGACGGGCCACAGTGCAACAAATCACTCGGCAATTTAACGCTGGTGCACAAAAATGTGTAAGCAGCCACACCATCCAGAACCATCTCCTCGCTATGGGGTACAGAAGCCGTCGTCCCACGAGGATACCGCTGCTGACCGCACATCACAGGGTGCAAAGATTAGCCTGGGCGCGGGAACATCGCCAGTGGACCCTAGACATGTGGGAAAATGTTGCCTGGACTGATGAGTCGAGATTCACGTTGGTACATGCAGATGGCAGGATACGAGTACGGCGCAAACCACATGAAGCGATGGATCCTTCTTGCCAGCAGGGTACTCTTCAAGCTGGTGGCGGTGGCATCCTCGTCTGGGGACTGTTTACGTGGACTGAAATGGGACCCCTGGTACGTGTGACATCGTCCCTCACAGGTCAACGTTACCGGGATATCCTGGACGACCATTTGTGCGTCTTCAACATCCCACTGGGGACCTTTTTTTTTTTGATTGGAGGTTTAACGACCACCGTGAGCAACTCAATGGGCTATAAGCAGTCGCCCGTCCCTAATTTAGGGCCACTGGTTCCAGGGAAGGGAGAGAGCCAGTGCCGTAAGACAAACACAACATCCATGCCTCAGCGGGATTCGAACCCGGACCCCGTTCGGACGAATGATCAGAAGCCATCGCTTAGGCCACTGCGCCACCGGGGCGGCACTGGGGACCTCATCCTGCAACAAGACAATGCACCGTGCATCGCTCCCGAATTGTATCCGAATGGTTGGATGAACACTCCACCGACGTGACCTCGCTTCCTTGTCCAGCTAGATCACCTGACCTTAATCCTTTCGAGCACATCTGGGATGCCATCGAGAGAGATGTTCGTGGCTCTGAACCCCCTCCATTAAATCTTCGTGAACTGTGGGAGCTTGTTCAGGGGTCGTGGATCCGTATGGCTTCCCAAAGCTTCCGGTGTCTTGTCGAGTCCATGCCGAGACGAATCGCCGCCGTCATCAGGACGAAAGGTGGTGCTACACGGTACTAGACAGGTATCTCTAATTCAATTGCTCTTCAGTGCTGAAGACAGCAATTTTATTTTTCAAGATTACAATGCTCCCTGTCATCATGTTAAAGGTAGTGAAAAAGTTTTTTCAGGAAAAAAAAATTCAGCATCTTGATTGGTCACCACAGTCACTGAACTTCAACACAATCAAAAATTTGTGGCTCAAAGTGTCATATGAACTATCAAAAAAAGTATCCAACAACCAAAATTCAACCCATTGAAGATGTAATTCAAATTTGGAATTGTATTGTTCAACTCAATCTTTTACAAAATCGTTGTTCACGGTATGCCATCGAGATGCAAAACTGTGATTACAGCCAAAGGCTAGGCTACAAAATAGTAGGTACATTTTATAATTTTGCTTCACTAGAGTTCTGTATTTAAATGTCATTTCATTCCTGATGAATTACACAAACGATTTATTGCTGTAAACCTAAGTATTGGATAAATGATCCTTTTCTTAATAATTTCGACTTGGTCACGAGTTTCGTAATATACAGGTAGATCTCGGTATATTCGATAGATATGTTCCGTGAAATCGCAGTCTATACCGAATTCGCGTAAAACGGGAGACATTTTATGCGAACAATATAGGGTTAGGTTCTCGCTTATTCACAAATTCAGTTTAAAATAATCGGGTTATACAATATTTAGATTACAAACAATATTATCTTTCTGAAACTTAATTTTAATGCAGAGAATCAAAATATGTACGTACTATGTAAATATGTATGTAGTACCCTGAAAACATAGTACAGTACTTACATAATGTTAATGCTGAATACACGTGTAACGTAACCGTCCACTGTAATTTTAGAAAGTCCTGATAATTAACACAGCAATTAGACATCGCTAAATTGACTGTAATTGCTGTTTCACACGTGAATCAAATCACATCAGAAAATTTCATCGTCATGGAGCCGAAATCTAACCCGCATCTCCTGATTACCGTTCGAGCATGCTATCCATTGCACCACCCACGACGGCGAATTCGCAAGTATCTGAGTGTTAATTTCACTGCCGCGCGACGTCATACGAATCCCCCCCCCCCTTTCCAGCCCAGGTGCCGACAACGCCGAACGGCGTCGTAATTATACCTTCATATTTCATTTCCTAAAACCTTCGGCACTTGAAGAGAGTTATCTATTTTGTTACTGGCACTGAGAATGAGTCTCAAACCAAGGAGGTTATATTACTGGAGACACCACTGGCTCTGCCGCCATAGGTCACAGCTAATCTGTGGTGTGACGTTACAAGCAGGCAAAAATGAACTAAATTATACCGTTGATGAAACAGTAAGCTTGTGTATCATTGATAAAGATTATTGAATTACTCATTTTATCCGTTTATACGCTTAGAAGCTTTTGTTCCATTGGTTTCAAAGCAGCTTCTCTTCTGCGGCTGCGTCGTGCCTGCTCATGACGTCATTTGCAGCACAGACGGTGACTTATGGCGGCCAATGCTGCTTGGATAGGAGTGGGGTCTCCAGTAATATAACCTCCTTGTTTCAAACTATCTAAAAGTGACAGCGGTTTTGGGATAGCGGATTTTTTCCCACAGGGTTTAGGGAAGGGAAAGTAAGTTGACTTCCCATAGACTTAACACAGCGCGCGCTTTTCACTGCAATGTTTATTTTCCTTTCAACGTCACTGGTTTTGCGGTGAAGGCAGATATCAATAAATAAATTCTTCAGTGGCAATAAAAAGCATTTGCTATTTATAGTTTATACGTCACAGGGAGGCTTATTGTGGAGGCTAAAGGGATTTCAAAGAAACCCATATTCACTTCTTGTCTTGATTGGAGGTTTAACGACCACCATGAGCAACTCAACGGGCTATAAGCAGTCGCCCGTCCCTAATTTAGGGTCACTGGTTCCAGGGAAGGGAGAGAGCCAGTGCCGTAAAACAAACACAACATCCATGCCTCACCGGGATTCGAACCCGGACCCCGTTCGGACGAATAATCAGAGGCCATCGCTTAGACCACTGCCCCACCATATTCACTTCAATACTTAGTTTTGCGGAAACAATAGATATATTCGGACGCGCTATCACCGGTCCCGCTCAACAAAAAGTTCCTCGGCGGGCACATCCTTCCATGAAAATAGGAGATGATGCTGATAATGTCATCAAGTACAGGAACGTATTCTTTTTCTAGCTGTAGTACAACCAGCAGTGAAAAGTGAGAATGAAGCGTTCTTTCTCATACTCCGCCTCAACGGATTTTGCCTACACATTGGTGTGATGATCCCGACATCATGAGTACCAGGACTGAAAATTAATGATAGGAACTGAGCCAATCGATTTTTTTAATCTTTTAGCAAATAAGGAATTTTACGATCTGTTAGTTAGGGAAAGTAATGCATATGCTGTAGAAGTGTTTATCTCGGGAGTTACTGAAGATTCACGAAGAAATGAATGGAAGGATGTGTCGGTAGACGAGATGAAAGTTTTTCTGGGCCTTCTGTTTCATATGGGCATTGTACAAATGCACCATCTCCAAGATTACTGGAAAACAGATCCATTATTCAAAATGGACTGCTTTTCTTCAAATATGAGCAGGAATCATAAAAGAAATACGGGATTACGCCATATAATACAAATTTTGAAGATGACAATCCGATTTTTGGCATAAATGTGACAAGGATGGTAAGTCAGATAATATCCGAAAACTTGAAAATTTTCATCGTCCTGGAGCGGGACTCGAACCCGCGTCTCCCAGAAAACGCCCGGCTATGCTAACCACTACACCACAATTCCTAGTCACATTTACGCCAAAAATCGGATTATCATCTTCAAAAATTTTTTTGTTTTGATTGGAGGTTTAACGACCACCGTGAGAAACTCAATGGGCTATATAAGCAGTCGCCCGTCACTAATTTAGGGTCACTGGTTCCAGGGAAGGGAGAGAGTCAGTGCCGTAAGACAAACACAATATCCATGCCTCACCGGGATTCGAACACGGACCCCGTTCGGACGAATGATCAGAGGCCATCGCCTAGACCACTGCGCCACCGGGGCGGCCTTCAAAATTTGTATGAGCAGGAATCGTTTCCTTCTGATCATGCAGTGCCTTCATTTTCCAAGAAATCCTCAACCTGGCGAAGCGATTACAACCAACCGCCTTGCAAAAATAATGCCTTAAGTGGATTTATTTAATGATACCATAGAGAAAACTACTCTTAAAAAGAACTTACGATTGATGAATCAATGATTTTATGGAGAGGTAGTTTGATTTTCAAACAGTACGTGAATGGAAAACGTCATAAATATGGGGTGAAACTTTATATGCTAACAGAACCAAATGGTATGATTCTAAAAGCTGACTCCCTGGGGGGGGGTCATGCTGCTAATGTAGTTTTAAAATTGATGGAAGGGAAGCTAACTGTTGGTCATGCTATTTATATGGATAATTTTTATAATAGTTTCAATCTTGCATTGCAGTTGTTGAGCAATGACACTTATTGCACTGGAACTATCCGTGCAGACCGACGAGATCTTCCTGAGGATGTCACGAAAGCTAAACTTTTGAAGGGGGAACGGAAATGCCAATATTCCAACGCTGTTGCAGTGTGCAAATGGAAAGATAAAAGGGATGTTCTCTTCATTACCACGGAGTTTGTGGACGATTTAGTTCAAACTGTAAAATAAAAGGGGACAGATAAAAGAAAAACCAAAGGCTATTATCAACTATAATAAATTTATGTAAGGGGTAGATCGTCAAGATCAAATGCTAGTGTACTATCCTTGTGAAAGGAAAACTATAAGATGGTACAAGAAGCTAGGAATACATATATTTCATAAGATGATAATCACTTCCAACAACTTGTATAATAAATTCTCATGGAAGAAGATAAGTCTCTACGATTTTCGGCTATCCATTGTACGTCAACTTCTGAATCACGAGCCAACTTCCCGAGCGAAGACATCTAAATCATAAAAAGCATGTGGCCATCTTCCATTCAAAAAAACAAAACAAAAAGGGGCGTTTTTTGAGATGATGATGCAAAATGTGCTCTGCCAAAGAGATTTGCAGGGACACACTCTATTACTGCACCCAGAAAAATCTGCACTGTGCTTTCAGCCATGCTTCGAATTGTATCATCGTAGATAAAGAAATATTTTGTCTTCCTATTTTGCAAAAAAAAAAAAATAGTACGTTCCAAGTCGAACTTGCATGTGGGATTTTTTACCCTACCCAAATCAAAATGTATGGATTTTGTATTTATCCAGTTATGCATCATGGCACTATTTATGGAATTTTTTGGCATTTGAAAGTATTATTTCTCTTGTTTTACATGCACCAATGTCCGAAATATGTATCCAGTAAATGTCTACTTCAGTACCAGAACAATATTTTATTGCTGGTAGAATTATATTTACGAATAGCAATTACGGATAAATTTTCTCGTATTTTAAAATTGCCAAGTCATGCAAAGCTATGTAATGCGAACACACGGCTGGTTGGTCCAAACGCATAAAAGCTCAATCGTGGTGCTCCGCTACGCCGTGGGAGATTTGCAAGTGTTTCATACGGCACCGCATGCTTGCCGCTGATATAAGTACGGCGGCAGCGAACATGTTAATCAATGCAGATTCTGCTGCCATCTATCTAGCATTGTTAAGTAATCCAAAGCTCTTAACACTCAGATATTCGTGAATTCGCCCTCGTGGCTAGTGCAACGGATAGCATGCTCGAACGGTAATCAGAAGATGCAGGTTCGATTCCGGCTCCCGAGCGATGAAATTTTAACGTTTTCTGATGCGATTGTATTCACTTTTGAAACAGTAATTATAGTCAATTCAGTGATGTCTAATTGCTGTGTTAATTACCATGACGTATTTGCAACACATGAGAAGAATATTTCTTCTACTCTGTATATTTACAAAGTCTTATTTCACATCTTAAGTACAGTAGTAAGCTTCTGTCTCATCACATCAGAAGATTCCAATTATGTTGCTGTCAGTCCAGTTCCTCTGATGGATTTCTGAAGATGCAAATCAGTTGAAGTTCTTGCTTGACGTTCATTTGAAGTGTCAAGCTGTTTGGTAAAAAATGTTTAATTGTCGACTGTGAAATTTTCTTTACCATCTGACTGATCCTCTCGCATGCGGCTTTACAGCTCCACTGATCTGATCTGAGCAAGCACTCGGGTCTTGACAAAAATATCGAAAGATGCGCAAACCCATTATTGTAATTATTGTTTCCTCGTAGCGTTAACAGATAGCACCACTGAATAGCGTAAATCCGAAAACTCGGATAACAAAACCGCATATACCAGAAGCTTACTACTGTATTTAAGATGTGAAATTGGACTTTCTAAAATTACAGTGGACCGTTACATTACATGTGTATTCAGCATTAACATTATGTAAAAACTGTACGTACACCGATATCTACCTGTATCTTAAGAACAGAAGTAGCTACAGGAAAAACTAAGACATTTTTGAAATCTCCATTAAATTTGGCATCTAATGGCAAAATGATGAGATAACTATGGAAATTTGTTAGTTAAAAAAAAAAAGTTAAACTTAAAAATTCACGGTTTTTGCAGCTGATGCAATATTTTGCACACCACTGCAACTCTAGAAATAGTATTGTCATCAATTATTACCGTGATTCTTTCATTTTGTTGGAGGTTTAATGACCACTGTGAGCAACTCGGTGGTCTATACGCAGTTGCCCATTCCTAATCTAGGGTGACTGGCAGCAGAGAAGGGAAAGAATCAGTGTCATAAGACAAACGCAACAGCCATGATTCAGCCCAGACCTTTCACAAACACAAGTCACAATCCAGCACTTAGACCGCTGTGCCAGCCACCTGGGTGGTTAAATTGCAATGAATGCTGGGATTTAATGGCAGGTGGTCTACAGTTAGGGACAGGGTGTGGATTTTGTTCCTATTTTGTGAGTGCACGACTGATACAAAACCTATACCCTCGGACCACTATGTTTTAAAATGGACTGGTAACAAATGAGTCATCTCTGTTTAGAAGATATGACACCAAACAGAAGTCATCGCTTTTTCCACATTTATAAGTGAGTCATGGAAAAGTTCTCATCGGCCTCCACCGAGAATCGAACCCAGGGTCTTCCAGTTACGCGCCGGACAAGCTACCACTGCACCACAGTGGCCTAGAATTCTCCCGACTCGCATGTGATTAACTGCCAACAAATTATCCAGACTCGCATGTGATTATTGCCTGGGTTCGAGTCCCGGTGGCGGCCGATGAGAATTTTTCCGTGACTCACTTATAAATGTGGAAAGAGCAATGACTTCTGTTTGGTGTTCCTGATCCACGTCAAGTGTCTGAATTAATTACTTATTCGCCTCCTAGTTATTTGTTCAGTTGTGGCTTTCCATCTTTGGTGAATCCCCAGCATTGTGCGGGGCTCCATGAGGTAACCGCCACGTGGTTTGGCAGTTAATCCCATGCGAGTCTGGAAAATTCTAGGCCACTGTGGTGCAGTGGTAGCATGTCCGGCACGTAACTGGAAAATCCTGGGTTCAATTCCCAGTGGCAGCCGATGAGAATTTTTCTGTGACTCAAACGTGGAAAGAGCGATGACTTCTGCTTGGTGTTCCTGATCCAGGTCAAGTGTATGAATTAATCAGAAGATATGACTTGTGTGTGTGATAAGTCTATCCCACATTTTCTGGTCTAATCTGATCAACTGTAGTAGGATTAAGATCAGCTAGTAACTAGACCACAAACAATAAAACAAACTGTATTTTAGTGCACAGGTTATGCTAAAGTAATGAGACAATTTGAAAAATTTAACACTTTACTATAGAAAAGAGTTACAAATAGAGTAAATGCAATTTTTGACACACAACGTAAAAAGAAGCAAAAAAGAGTGGAAAAAATAGTGCTTATCATAAAAGGCATCCACATTTGGACCCAAAGCAGAGTAAAGAAAGATACAGAAAAACTGCATAGCAAGCTATAAAAAAGTAGAAAAATACTGTTCTGCACATTTAAACTCAACAGATCATAATCAAAGTACCAGTGTCATAAGAAAAAGAACTTATATAGCTATAAATTAAGGAAATAGACCTTTCATGACAAGTTTTACAATTCTTATAAAATGTTTTTCTCCTACAAATAATTTCTAGAAATTCAGTAGCACATAGTTATTAAACATTTTAAACAGATTTACACTGAACTTTACATTCTCAGTTAATTACCAGCAAATCTGCAAAGAAATTTGGAATAACAGTGTAGAATACAACAAAAAGATATCAAACTCAATACAAAAGTATAATAAAACATTTTGCCATGTGGTGCAAAAAGCATAAAAATTTCAAGATAATTCATGCTAATATTTTACAAATTAATAAATCACACCCAATTATATTGCTGAATTCAACAAACATTACATACTAAAAATCCATAGCAAATTTCTCAATATGTTTTTATACTGCTATTAAGTACAAAAGTAAACTATTTTTAATTACTCCTCAAACAGATTAGCTTTAATTCAAATATCCTTTCCAAAATCACAAATTCCATGATCACAAGATACAAATTCACTACTCTAACAGCGTTTAAATCAACTATACCTCATTACCCTGTACTAAATTTTATTGCCGTTGAGTGAAGGAAAACTGCACATTTAGTTCAATATACATTTTAGTGACAAGTGAAAATATCTCATTCAAAGAAAAAACAAACCAAGTCTACTCTAAAACAGACCTCTGTCCCCCCCCCCCAAATCCAATTGACACGCAAGACAAGAAATTTTAACACACACACAAAATGTCCTATGGCAAACACGTTTCAGACCATCGAACACCTGTTAAATACCACTTCACAATTAAAAAATTAATAATAATAACACAATTTTCCCCATTATGTTTTTGTTGTAAAATATCATGCAGAAATTTTATATTTACTAAAATTAGCATAAAAATTTAGTCTTGTCACAAAATTGAAAAACCTACAATTGCAGCAACATATGCTAAACTGTAGTTTTAGGCTTTTATCTCTTTACGCATATAGATTGCAATATATACACCAATATGCAAAAACAAAAAGCACAGCATGGCTCGATTCTTTCTGCAGAAGCAAACTGGCATTCGCACAATTTCGTCACTGGTCATCCTTTTCCTTTGCGCCATGTTTCAAAATTCGAGTGAATTCCAAATAATCAAACATGCCGTTTTTATCGATGGGTGCTTCTCTGTACATTTCATCAACCTGAAATACGGGAAAACTGCATTAAAAATATGAAATCAACCATTTCATTTCATGTGGAAATCGTGTACTAAATTACTAGTGTAATCAATTAACCAGTCTGACAAAAGGCTAAGCATGCAATAATTAATGATACGAGGTGTTCAATAAGGAACGCTTCAGTGCAAGCGTCTTGTGTATGACTGGTTGCCTACAAGCCAGAAGGTGAACGATTCTTTGTGCCATTAGCTTCATTTTACTGCGTAATATAACTCTGTACATCTATTTGTTCAAATTAAATTGTGTTTAAAATGGACGATTCTTTTTCAACTGTGTTGATGGGTGTCAAACAACAATCAGTTATAGAATTTTCAACATGTATTTCTCAAAGAAATTCACACTACACTGAAGAGCAATTGAATTAGGGATACCCCGTCTAGTAACATGCAGCACCACCTTTCCCCCTGATGATGGCGGCGATTCGTCTCGGCATGACACCGGAAGCGTTGGGAAGCCATACGGATCCATGATCCCTGAACAAGCTCCCACAGTTCACGAAGATTTGATGGAGGGGGTCAGAGCCTTGAACATCTCTCTCGATGGCATCCCAGATGTGATCCATGGGATTGAGGTCAGGTGACCTAGCTGGCCAAGGAAGCGAGGTCACGTTGGTGGAGGGTTCGTCCAACCATTCGGATACAATTCGGGAGCTGCATTGTCTTGTTGCAGGATGAGGTCCCCAGTGGGATGTTGAAGACGCACAAACAGTCGTCCAGAATATCTCGGTAACGTTGGCCTGTGAGGGACAATGTCAAACGTACCAGGGGTCCCATTTCAGTCCACGTAAACAGTCCCCAGACGAGAATGCCACCCCCACCAGCTTGAAGAGTACCCTGCTGGCAAGAAGGATCCATCACTTCGTGTGGTTTGCGCCATACTCGTATCCTGCCATCCGCATGTACCAACGTGAATCTCGACTCATCAGCCCAGGCAACATTTTCCCACATGTCCAGGGTCCATTGGCAATGTTCCCGCACCCATGCTAATCTTTGCACCCTGTGATGTGCAGTCAGCAGCGGTACCCTTGTGGGACGATGGCTTCTGTACCCCATAGCAAGGAGATGGTTCTGGATGGTGTGGCTGCTCACACGTTTTTGTGCAGCAGGGTTAAATTGCCGAGTGATTTCTTGCACTGTGGCCCGTCTATCCGCTGTTACAATTCGAGCTAGCCAACGATGACCCCGCTCATCCACACGCTGTTGTCCACGGCAGTTGGACCTTGAAGGGATGGTTTTGCCGGATTCGATGTACTCACGGTGCACCCGTGACGCAGTGGCTCGTGAAAATTCGAGTGCCTGCACGACTTCCGAGATGGACTGACCCATTCATCGGGCCCCGACAATTTGCCCACGATCAAATGCGCTTAGATCCTTCACCTTACCCATAGTGCATCAGACTCACTGATTCCCGTCCCGTCACATCACTCCTTATATTGTGGAATCGCTGCATACGTCATGTCGTTTCCATTTACAGGGCCACCCACAGCACCACATTTGCATAACGCGAGCTGTTTCTAATTCAATTGGTCTTCAGTGTATACTTGACCCCGCTCAGCGTGTGGATGACCCCGCTCATCCACACGCTGTTGTCCACGGCAGTTGGACCTTGAAGGGATGGTTTTGCCGGATTCGATGTACTCACGGTGCACCCGTGACGCAGTGGCTCGTGAAAATTCGAGTGCCTGCACGACTTCCGAGATGGACTGACCCATTCGTCGGGCCCCGACAATTTGCCCACGATCAAATGCGCTTAGATCCTTCACCTTACCCATAGTGCATCAGACTCACTGATTCCCGTCCCGTCACATCACTCCTTATATTGTGGAATCGCTGCATACGTCATGTCGTTTCCATTTACAGGGCCACCCACAGCACCACATTTGCATAACGCGAGCTGTTTCTAATTCAATTGGTCTTCAGTGTATACTTGGAATAAAGCTAACCTGATTACACTGCTAATGCTGTGAAACTGATTCACCGACAAGATATCTCTTCTGTATCAGTATTTCTCCACGTACTAATGGGGTGCCATGTGTCATGGACCCTTCCCCTTAAGGGTGACTAAGGCAAGACAAAGGAAACTTCCTGCATTCCATCATGATGTCACCCATCAACTCCCACACCTTCTCAACCTTACCGACCACCAGACAAAAGATTTCAGAATGAATATTTTGAAACAGTAACCACGAAGAAAGGAGCCAGCTTAATCGCCAAGCCATTATTTCTCCCCTTACACCCTCAGGGTAACACAATTCTCCTGTCCCGCTCACAGTAAATATCTTTCGTGTATACTGCATACCTGCCAACACTGGCAAGAGCCTTGTCAGTAGCAAATAGCCTTATTGCGTGGCTTACACAGACGCAGGAGAGTGGGAACATTGGGGGGAGGGGAGGGGAGGGGGTGATTACGGAAGAAATCTTTGCTCCGTCTGACTTCCGGTTTTGGAATTTTCCTCGTATTTTCAAGCTAAAATAAAAATACTTAAGCAGTAAAATGTTATTTAACAATAACACTGCACTGAAGTAACATCGCTAGACAAAAGAAATTACGATTACGGAAAATTCTGAACTCTGTTGACCTAAAGTTTTCAAAAGTTTCGTAAAGACGGAATTCCATCTTCTGAACACCCTGCACCCTCCCCTGTCACCACCAACCCCCACTCCTTAATTTCTGTTCATTTCGACGTCGACTGCGTGAATGACCAAAATAATAATGAAAAAGGTGGAATTCCTCGAATTCGCGGAAGAATCTTATGCCTGAAGATTACAGGGAAATTTTCGCGACGTCTAACTTCCGTTTTTGCAAATTGTTGCTACAGTGTCAAGCTGAAATACAAACATTTATTCAATAAAATGATATTTAACCAGAATTCTGGACATAAAGGCAACATCGGGAGAAAAAAATTACGATTGCAGCAAAAAGAATTTCTTTGTTTAACTACCGTTTTCGAAAGTTTTAAAACACAAATACAGTCCCCAGATGGAAAACGACACCCCCTCCTCCAAATTCTCTTCAGTTTTGTTAATTCGAATTATTTTGTGGTCCCTTCAGCTTCGAATTATCCAAGTTACACTGTAGTTGGAATCTCTGTGGGTCCTGCCAGTAGCCTAATTTGAAAATGCCAGTTACTTCTAACCAGACAGTGGTGTTCATGAGAGGTGGAGGAAATCATATTAAATTTCTCCAACGGCATAAACATAGCCGCTAAAGAGAGACTTCAAGCAATAGTGAACAGGCTCCAAGAGGCTTGTACCCGCCAATGCATCAAAATTAGTCTACTTCAAGGTAGACTTGCCAAAACAAGCAAGAGGGTGGTCTCAGCTCCAAAGTCCTACACAGATGCAACTACAGGGTTTCCACTCTTTTTCTCCGAGAAAAAATTAGCACTTTAAGGACTTTTACATACCCCCTATAAATTCTTTTCAAGTTACTTACCAATTGCATATGCAACAATGACATGTGCACAAATACTTTTACACATGACTTAGCAATGCAAATGGAAGTATGCTGACCAGTGTCGCACGATTGGTTGACACCCGATTGGTCGAAAGCAACGATTGGTCGGCAGCACGACTGGTCGACAGCACGATTGGTTGAGATAACCATTGGTTCAGAGGATTATGGTTTACATTCACAGCAGTACCTCTCAGAACGTACTAATCTCTCAAAACGTAATGCTCCTTTTTGGAAATATTTTTTAGAATGTAGTCCTCAGAACGTACAGCATTATAACATATTATTTCCAAATAGGCCCCCGTGTCATCTTTTGTACTCTAAGTAAAATCTATATAGAGGGCCTTCTGAACGATGTTATTTTCGAAAAGGCCCCCGAGCACTTTACGTATAGGCACCTTGGGGAAATTGCCACACATAATTCGGAAACTCGGAAAATTGCCCCACCAGAAAACTGCCACACATTCAAAGCGTTTCTCGGACGAACGGCGATTTGTGCTCGTCCCCTTAATGAAAACCATGTGGCAATTTTTCTGTGTGTGGCAATTTTCCGGGTTGCTGAAAGATGTGTGGAAATCTTCCAGTGGGGTACTTTACTGCCAAACTGTTTGCACTTATTCAATTTTTTCCCCTAAGTTCCGTTGACCATTTTATGTCGACTAATCGTTATATCGACCAGTCGTTACTGTCCACCAATTGTTATGTCGATCAAACGTGCTGTTGACCAATCGTTACATACCTATGCTGACAAGATTTGCAATATTTTCCCATATAATTTAAGTTTGTGGATGTAATAAATTAAAATTTATGCAATTTGCAAGGCAGTTCTACTGGTCAAATTAGTATTTCTATCTGAGAGAATAATCACATATGCAATAAAGTGCATGTAAATTGTAAAACAATAGTTAAAGCTATGATTTCTTGATCTGAATTTTGAACATACTTATCTCGTGGTTTAAATTGGAAAACCAAAGTCAAAATTATGTGCTCAAGGTTTCAGTTTTGCAAATGATTTTCTCACAGTATAACTGAATACATCCTACTCCTGATTCTTTTTTTTTAGTCGTGGTAATATTTTTTTTTATTACGAAAAAGAATTGAAGAAGAATGTGAGTTAAAGGCTTTCTGGCAAGGCTATCCAATTCTTGCTCTATATATGACGTGGCAAGTACCTGGGATTCAGTTAAACCTATCACTCACAGTAGGTCGTGGGGAAAACTTCTCTCCGATAGAAATTGTGCTTCTGAAGAAAATACCAGTGCTTATATCATAGAACTAACCAAATTAGTGAAATCGGTTCCCGGAGGGGAAAGCGTTCATGAAACTAATATCGCCAAATGGCAGGACTGTGACATACACACACCTGCCAACATTAGCAAGAGCCTTGCCAGCAGTAACTAGTATTATTGTGTGGCATACACAGATGCAGGAGAGTAGGAACATCGCGGGAGGGGAGAGGGAGATTACCGAAGAAATCTTTGCTCCATCCAACTTCCAGTTTTGGAATTTTTCCCGTATTTTCAAGCCGAAATAAAAATACTTATGCAGTGAAATGTTATTTAACATAATACTGGACAGAAGTAACATTTTGAGAAAAAAGAAGTTACGATTACGGAAAAAATCTGAACTCAGTCGATCTTCGGTTTTCGAAAGTTTCATAAAAATGGAATTCCGTCCTCCGAACACCCTCCCCCGTCACCATCAGCCCCCCACCCTTTAATTTCTGTTCACTTGGGCGTCAATCGCATGAATGACCAAAATAATAATGAAAAAGGCGGAATTCTTCAAATTCACAGAGGAATCTTATTCTTACGCCTCGCGGAAATTTTCGCGGCATCTTACTTTTTTTTTTTCTTTGCTAATTGTTGCCTACACTTTCAAGCTGAAATACAAACATTTATAGAATAAAATTATATTTAAAAGAATACTGGACACAAAGGCAACATTGGGAGAGAAAAAAATTACGATTATGGCAAAAAAAAATATTCTCCGTTTAACTACCGTATCCGAAAGTTTTGAAACACGAAATACCGTCCCCAGACAGAAAACGCCCCCCCCCCCCAAATTATCTTGAGTTGTGCATCGATCTTGAGAATATCTAAATGATGACGGGGGGGGATGGAATTCCGCAAATCCGCTAAGAATCTCATGTACATCATAAAATAATAGCAAAAAAAATTTAAAAATGAAAATTTGTAGAATCCGTAGTTTCAGCAGTGAGTTCCGTAGTCAGACAACTAAATCCATAAAAGCTACGGACATTCCGTAGTAGTTGGCAGGTATGCATAAATGACCCTGGATTTGAGCCTTTAACTGATGAACAGGTAAATAATAAAGTTAGAGGAATAGCAGATGAAAGTGAAGGAAGTGAAGAAGATGAGAAGGAGGAGATTTCACAGATATGGGTGAATCACGAATCAGCATTGAAACATGTCGACAGCATGCTCGAGCACCTTGAAGGACAAGACAAAACGTTATTAACTGATAAGCTGGTTTTGAGCTGACTGCAGTCTCGAATCAAACAAAAATGTTTAGCAGTAAACACACAGAAGCAAGTTACTGATTATTTTAAGAATATTTAAACAGCTAACTTTTCAGTATGTATTATGCTTGCCATAATAACTACTAATCTGAATAAAACATAGCACTATGTTATGCGTGTAATTTGTAGACTTATTTTTCCTGTAAAAATTTGGATCATCTGCGAATTCTATTATCCATGAAACTCGTGCCACCCACTATCGTGGATAATCGGGAGTTGACAGTAATTATTATTTGCATATCAACACACCTGCTCAAAAGTTATTAATGAAATACATGTATTAGGGCGATGCGAAAAAAAATTATTTGCAAATGCCCTAGTGTTTAAAAATCAAGGTTGGTGGTGGCCAGTACGCCACAGCTTAAATTGTTTTTGATACAGAGAATATTTTCCGTCTGCGCTTTTAGTTTTAGATCAAAGTTTCGAATTTTAGCCAAAAATCGAAATTTTTTTAACTAGAAGCAAATACACTTTCGCAGGTTTTCATATAAGCAAATACACTTTCGCAGGCCAGCATATAATTCACAGATTGTGACATTCAGAGAAAAAAAAATCTCCGTATAACACAAATTTTAATCACGCCGATGCAGCTGCTCTAATTGCATTACGCATTGCCAATGATGAAACGCTGAGGCAGAACAATTTATAGAAATACCGTAAATACTTGCATGTAAATCGAAAGTTTTTGGAAGAAATCCTACTTTCAAAGTAGGGGAGTCGTCTTACACACAGGTAAAAAAAATTAAATTGGGCTGGACTTCCGTGAATCCTCCCACAGAGAATACGGACGGGTTTGTTTATGTTTTAGACAGCGGCTTTTCGCGTGTCACTGCGCTTAAGTTTTCTGACCTTTTGAAAACTATCTCGTAGTGACACGATCATATCCTCAGCTGTGCCCTCATTTTAAGGTTAAATTCGGCAGTGTAACCGAAACGTTTCCTTTTCGGAGACATTCATAAATAGCGATGAAGAAAAATATCAGCAGTAAAGACTAGTCAAAATGGCGATGGAACGAACTAAAATACAAGGCACAGCGCACACGAGATCCAGAACATGGAACTTTGAAATGAGGCGTGCATTGTGTAGGTTCGTGCAGCGAGCGCACATTTTTATTGGCCGATTGCCGAAGAGAGGGCACAAGCACAGTCAGCGTTTTGCATTTCCCAACAAAACAAAGACAAAATATCTCTCGCCGTCCCTCCATACAACTTTCGTGGCCTTTCATTATGACACCCCTCTCCCCTCCTCTTCACTCCGCTCCATACAAACTCCTTAACTGAGGAAAATTTTTCAGAGGGAGTTCCTTTAGCAATTAACCCCCTCTCCTGTACAATTACACTGCGGATTTTATTATTTTTTAAATCAAACTGCCGCAAAAACGTTTTATTATTTTTTTTAATCGGCGTTTATCCGCGGATTATATGACGAAAATTACGCTACATATTTTTCAGTGATGTTTCCCGTGGTGGCCCAGACAATTTTTTTTGGTCGCCCTGGGCGACCGCATTTTTCGACCCCTGGTTACAGACCTCAGGTAAGTAAAATAAGACAGACTATAATAATGTTTCATCTCGTCATAGAAGATCACTGGACTCAAGGGCGCAACGTTCTTTTCTTTGGGAAACCAGTCAATTTAAGTCTGATTCAGAGACTGTTACAGACAGGCATGTGCTGCATTCTTAGCATTGCAACGATTTCATTTGCGGCTCTTTACTACTGAAAAGTACCCAGGACTCGCCACATGATGGAGTTTCATGCCCACCCAACCATATGTGGGCATGGGGTAACTTCCACCTATTTTAGGCGTTTTGGCTTCTATGGCTTGAAGTGTGCCTTTATTTCAAAGGAGGGCATTTTTGCTCTGTCCTAGAGACTTGCTCTTATATACTCATTGCAAGCTAGCGGCCCACAGATTTTATTTGATACTCGCGTCACCTCCTGAACAGTAAACTGCTTGCGTATGGCACAGTAGGTGACTTAACCCATTATCAGGGAAGGGAGACGCAGGGTCCGAGATGATATTCCGTAGCTCTTCATCTGAGATATCCATCCTCACTGGAGGTTTAGTGATAACTTCAGCATTCCAATCAATCAAATTGATGTAAATATCTGCCTTAAAATTCAGTTTAGGGAGTGAGAATATCATGATCCTGTCAGACTTTATTTTTTTTATTGAAGGGTTAACGACCACCGTGAGCAACTCAATGGGCTATGGGCAGTTGCCTATCCCTAATTTAGGGTCACTGGTTCCAAGGAAGGGAGAGAGCCAGTGCCGTAAGATAAACACAACATCCATGTCTCACCGGGATTTGAACCCAGACCCCTTTCGAACAAATGATCATAAGCCAGCGCTTAGACCACTGCGCCACCTCGGCAGACTTCAGGGCGATCATCTTGGAGCATGGACACTAGCAGACTTTCTGGATGGGCAAAGTACCCACTATCCTGTAGAACTTTCTGAATGACAGTAGCTTCCTTCTTCGCAAGGCACTTTATGGCGCTGCAGGTTGCTGACAAGTTCCTGGATGCATTGATCACTGTGTGTCTGCATTTGATGACAAACCACATTGGTGCATACAGTTTCATGATGAAAATGGCCAGAGTTGTATAAAAATAAGAAGTATCTGTGTACACAACCACTGAAACAGAAAACTTGCTGCAAACCAACAAATCACACAATAACAATAAAGAAAAATTAATAAAATAAATAATTATTAGAACATTACAGATTCCTATAAGGACATAAGCACATTACAACTGAACATGCAGCAATGTGTGTGAAATGGACCTATATGGCAAAATATTAAAATATTGGACTACAAACCTCATAAAAACAATAGAAATTAAATAAAGTTTTTATATCCACAAAAACAGTTCCATTAATGAGCCTTCAAAATTTATAAATGTTCAACAACTTAATTCAAAAATAGTAGTAGACTTACAAAAAACATAAGAAAAAGATTTTAATTTAATTACTGGAGAATGCAAGAGGAACCTGTCAAAGTTTAAATTCCTTCTGCGTAAATGAAACTTTCGATACAGTTCCTATACAATGAGAACAGGCTTTGATAAAATCTGAAACGTCGGTAAAAACAAAATCACTCAGAAGATGTGAAAAAAATTGAAAGTTCTTGAAGTTAAAATTAGAATTAAATATATTAACCTGAGTAAAGATTAACATATTGTGAAAGCGTTTTAATTGCTGTAACATTTTTTTCTTTAATCTACAAGCAAAAACTATCTGCAAAATCTGCTAATAAATTGGAAACTATCCGTGCATGGCGTACGCATGTACGTCTACATTCAGCTACTCTGAAAGTGGCCAAGATGTTGAAAAGGTCTGCTGGTTCCAATGTACAATCTCAAAATTCAGTTGTCTGTGGTGACCCATTGGGCATGATGCAGAGTTCCGGGACTCCTCTCCGCCAAGTTGGTGGAGCATTCCACATACGATACTGCTTTACATATGTCATGAAGACTTCCTGACCTGCACTGAGATGTTTAGCATCGACATCTGGGATATTGGCCGGAATCGTTTTGAATTTGATCACAGGCAGGTTTTCAGTCTATCAGGTTTTTTGCCGACAGGACCTAGAAAGGCTTTAGGGCCGGAGATTTCCCCATCTACGGCCACCACGAGATGACGCAGAGGGAGTTCGTTGCTATGTAACTGACACACAACTTGATGAAGAGGTATTCCTACTTTTTCTTGTAGACGTCGCATAACACCAGTCCCACTTTTGTCTTGGAGGAGATGACCACCGAATCCGTGTGTGGCAGCACGGTGATCAGCGCAAAGATGAATGGTTTGTTGTCGAGCGTCACACGTCCAGAAGGCCTGGTGTCGTGGTGTGGGGTGCAATTGCCTACAATGCCAGATCACCTTTGGTATTCATTACAGGCACTTTGGAAGCCAAACGTTATGTTAATGTGGTCCTGCAACCAGTGGCCCTATCTTTTCTGAATGCTCACTCAGGTGAACACTCACTCAACAGGACAACGCTCGTCCCCATACTGATGCTGTCTCGAGAGCTTGCCTTCAAGGCACCTGACACTCTGCCATGGCCAGCCTCATTGCCAGACCAATCGCCGATTGAAAATGTGTGGGATGCTACTGGATGCGCTATCCACACTCCACTCCCACAGCACAATCTGCAGGAACTGTGTGAAAAGATTCAAGCTGCATGGGATGGCTTATTGCAGGACGCCATGCAGACATGTCTGGCATGCTGTGTGAGCAAACATGGCGGCCCGATGCCATACTGAGAGTCACTACTTAGTGACGTGTAGCTCAATAATTACTGCCCATATCAGTCTCTTTACCTTCCTCCCAAATAGCATTACAATCAGACACATCCCTCTGGGTGCAACTATTTTTTTTGACGATGACTGTATATTGGAAATGCCCAGATATTTGTTACATCTCTGGAAAGGAAACGGGGGAGAACTAGAACATTCATGATCACAGTCAATATCTCAACAAATAAAGGTATTGGGTCGTTACATAATTATTGACAGATGCCGGCAAGGCGAATTTGTATAGCCAGTTACAAGAGACGCCTCATAGGACGAACTACCAAACGCCCATGCAAAGTGAATCGGTTCAGTCCACTTGTATAAAACGGTATTTTCAAACAGATCTCAGCAGTTGGGAACGTGGTGGAGCAACGCAACGCGAGATTAGTGATTCTGCACAAATTCAAACTTGGCCAGAACGTGTCCGAAATGGTCGCAAATGTCAATAGAGCGTGGGGTGTCCGCATGACCAGTGACAGAACTGTTTGTAGACTGTTTCCCAAGTTCCGTGCCGGTGATGTTGCCATCGACCATAAGCCAGAAGCTGGTTGTCTGTGACACGGTACAGTTAAGGGAAAGTGAAAGAAAAACCAACGTCCACAGTACGTGAGCTCAGTGCCGAACTTGTATCATCAGTGACAGTTTTCTGACACCTATAGGCAAGGTTAAAAAATTGAATACCTGGGTTCCACATGAGCTCACCGAACAACAGCAGATATGGCGTCTGGAAACATGGATTGCCCTCCAAAAACATGAGGCTAGTGCACCTTTTCTGCTTCGGATCCTTACAATTTATGAAAAATGGGTGCTTTATGACAAAAGGAAGCGAACAGCGCAGTGTGTCAATACAGGGGAACCACCCAAACACATTTCCAAACCAGAGTTGCACCCACAGAAGGTTCCGACTGTGTTCATTACAAGTTTTTGCTGGGAGCTCAAACAATCACAATGGACGTGTACTGCCGTCAGCTGAACGAATGTCACCAGAAATTATGCAACAAACAACCATCGCTTGTCAATCGTTGGAGTCCCATACTGCTTCAGGATGGTGCACGACCACATGTGTCTATTGGAAGCATGCGAAAAATCAACACCTTAGGATACGAGGTCCTCTTTCACCCTGTTTATTCACCGGACTTGGCCTCCTCAGACTTTCACATAATTCGCCATTTGGACCAATTCTTGAGGGACAAACAGTTTGCTAACAAGGATGCTGTGATTCATGCCGTTAGCAATCTCTTGTACCACTTTGATGCCAATTTCTGCCACTGTGGCATTTTTGCACTGAAAACACGTTGGGCACAGTGTATTGCTGCCAAAAGCTGACATTTTTCGGAATAAAATCTATTTCGTCGTCTGTTACTGCTGTTTGTTTCTTTGTGTCCAAATCGGCCAATAATTATGAAACGACCCAATACAAGAAATCAGCATTGAAACAATTAAATGATGTGTGACTGGTTTGCGCTTTTACTGAAATATTTCAATAAAACATAATTCTTACATCTTCTTCTGAGAACCTGTCGCCCATTGTTGTTAGCAGTTCTCTCAAGCGTTCTTCATTTATATACCCTGTATTTTCTTCGTCGAAACACGCAAACGCATTTTTGATAACATCTTCTGGGTCTGTTCCTTGAAGTCTTTCTCCAAACAATGTAAGGAACATGGTGAAGTTTATAGGACCTGGAGCTTCATTCATCATACCTTCAAGGTAACCGTCTTCTGGATTCTTACCTAAAAGAAAGTTAAAATAATGAAATAACTGATATTAAGCATTTGCAATACCCTGTTGGCAATGAAACAACTAATATAGAAAATCAATGAAGAAAAGGCACACTAAATCAACATACAGAGGGCAAGTCAAAAGTTTTGTAACATTTGAATCACTTTATGTCTTCATACGTACCTTTACGACGAAAGCTAACTAGCATTCAAAGTATAGGCCATCGTGTTGAACCGTCTTTAGCCATCTGTCTGCCAGTTCTTCGATTCTACAGAGGGTGAGTCGAAAGTTTAGCAATATTTGTATCACTTTATGTCTTCATATGTACCTTTACGATGAAAGCTGACTAGCATTCAAAGTATAGGCCATCGTGTTGCACAGTCTTTTAGCCATCTGTCTGCCAGTTCTTCGATTCTACAGAGGGTGAGTCGAAAGTTTTGCAACATTTGGATCACTTTATGTCTTCATACGCATCTCTACGATGAAAGCTGACTAGCATTCAAAGTATAGGCCATCGTGTTGCACCGTCTTTAGGCATCTGTCTGCTAGTTTTTCGATTCCACAGTGGTGCCAGTTCTTGTCTTTCGAGGTAAAGAACTCCTTCACCCAAGCTGCCACCCTCTCCTGGTTGTTGAAGTGCCGCCTGCGAAGGAAGTGAGCCATGGACCGGAACAAGTAATAATCTGATGTGGCAAGGTCCGGACTATATGCTGTGTGTGGCATTAGTTTGGTGCTCCCAAGTTCCTGGAGCTTTGCCTGGGTCAATCGCATGGTATGAGGCCAAGCGTTGTCTTGCTATAAGAGACCGTGCTTTCTGTTCACCAGTGCTGGGTACTTCTCCAAAACGGCATACATCCACTCGAGCTTGTTCACAGTAGAGGTTGGCGTTGATGGTCCAACTGTCTGGAACAAACTCATAATGGATTATCCCCTTCAAATTCCACCAGACGGAGAGCATCACCTTCTGCTCAAAGCGCTCACAATTGGCAACAGGTTCAGGACGCTGGCTCGGGCTCAACCACTGCCGTTGTGTGTTGGGATTATGGAAATCGACCCACTTTTCATTGCACGTAACAGCTCTTGATGAAACGTACATCGCACGGGTTTTCTACTACAGGGTGTTTCACTCGCTACTATACGCGACATTTTTTTAATAACTGGAAGATGAATGATAATATTGTAATGAAATTCGAACTGGACTTACCTTAGGTTGTGAGAAAGGAGATGGCGTCATAACATATGTTGGAAATGGTCACCATTTGCGTCCAGGCAGAGCTGAACATGACATTCTATATTTTGGAAGGTTCGGGTCAGCATGTCCCCAGGAGTTACCTGAATTTCTTGAATGATGTTGGATTTCAATGTGGCGATGGATTGTGGATTATTGCCATAAACTCTACCTTTCAGATAGCCCTAGAGAAAGTAATCGAGTGGCGTCAAATCTGGCGACCGCGGAGGCCAAAGTCCCTTTGAAATGACTTTGTTCTCGAAAAACAACTCAATTTTCACCATGCTGGCATGGGAAGTATGGCATGTTGCTCCATCCGGCTGGAAATATCCAATGGATAATTTCTCATCGTCCGATTCCCGAAAGTCTGAAAATTTTCCACGTAAGCTGCTGTCGAGATGGTTGTTTCGAAGAAGATCGGCCCAATATTGCACTGCTGTGACATCGCACACCAAACACCGATCTTTGCTGGATATAGGGGTTTGTCGTGTGGGGATTGTCAGTTGCCTAAAAACCGAAATCTTGGGCATTGAGATATCCAGAAAGATGAAACCAGGCCTTATCTGTGAACCAACAGTAATCCAGTATGCCAGGATTTTGCTGCAGGAATGTCTGAAACCACTGACAATATGCCACTCTTTTCACGTGGTCTGGCGTTTTCAATGCGCGAACAACGCTTACACGATATGGGTGAAAATTACCTTTTTTCAAAGCTTTGTAACAAGTGCTTGTGGATAAGCCAGTTTCCTGTGACAGACATCGTAGGGACATTTTGGGAGACAACAATAACTGCTGCCTTACATTCTCGACCGTTTCTCCCGGCACTTATCGTCGACCTTCTCCATGCGCGTCACACAAACTTCCCGTTGTTTCCAATTTCCGTGACATGGCCAAAATGCAGGGCTTTGACAATGGTTTCCGACCTCCAAACCTTTAACCTTTTAACAAATTCTTTTAACACGACTTCAACGATTTAATCTGCCAGTACGTCCGCACAACATACACTCGCTCCTCTGGAGTATACTGGTTCATTTCAACGTTTCTGTTCTCCAACAACAAACAAACAAACACACACACACACACACACACACACACACACACACACACACGTACTGTTCCATGAGAGGCAAAACAATGACTGTACTGTGTTAGCAGACTCAGTAAACTGAAAAGACACTCACTCGTCTGGCAGGTGATTATGAGTCGCGATTCACTAGCGCCGCCACTTCCCTCTGACCACGCCCACAACACCGGAGCAACTACACACCACTTCCATTTGCTTTCTCACAGCCTAAGGTAAGTAGAGTTCAAATTTTGTTACGATATCTTCATTCCTCTTGCAGTTATTGCAAAAATGCTGGGTAACGCAGCGAGTGAAACAACCTGCAGTTTTGTATACACTTCTACTCAGCGACTTGCTTCAGCTGGAGTCAGTTCACGAGGGAAAATGTGACAGCTCCAGTAGACCTTGCCGAGGTCCTGAAGGTGACAAACCGTGGTGGTCTGTAATATGCCCAGCTCGCCTGATAATATCAGAGTGTTGGTTGTTGGATTTGCCTCTATGGCCTGGCACAAGGCCTCTGAATCCACCATTCACAGCCTACCTGAATTTAGCTGATCGAGGTTTCTGTCACCTGAGCGAAATTTCTTGAACCATCTGGTTGTGGTGCTGTGGTCCACGGAACCTTCCGCTTTCACATGACAAATGTTTTGTGTTGCTTGAGCAGTGTTATGGCCAAGTTCAAACTCTTAAATCAAAAGTTCCCTAATTAGCTGGTTGTGGCTGTTCATTAGAACTTTCAGGTTTCCCTAGAACCCATCATCAGATACAGAAGAAGGAATAAGTTTAAATAGAGTGTTACATGACATGATATAGACATCAGATATTAATATGACATGATGTCACGTGGCATCAAATTGTCAAACAAAGTGGCATATGTCATGAAACAAAGAAAATAAAGAAAATGGAATGTAGGTATACACACAATACTGTGTTGTAAAAATAAAGGAAGGTTAGTAGGTAACTAAATTAATTGTGTTGTTCTCATCTGGAGATACAACAAGGAGCACTATAGCAGAAATTGAGATTAAGTGATTTCATCCTCAGTTTGCCTCGTATTTGGACCTGTAAATAGTTTCCAGATTGCCTGTATAGATAATGGAGCATTGTCATTACAGCATAAATGTCTCTGAGTAGCAATTACAAGGTTCTCAGTGAACAGGAATGAAGAGACAGCACTAGGTATTATGATGATGAAAGCATCATTCCAAATTGGATAGTGCAGGCCATCACACACGAGTCATAAAGAATGGACTTAAAAATTCTGCATTGTCTCGACTTGTGTGCAATGGCCTGCACTATCCACCCAGCACTGGTGGACAGAAAGCCAACTCTCCTACAGCAGGACAACGCTCGGCCTCATACCACACGAATGACCCAGGCAAAATTCCAGGAACCTGATGGCATCGAACTGATGCCACACCAGCATACAGTTCCGACCTTGCCCAGTCAGATTATTACTTGTTCAGGTCCATGGCCTACTTCCTTCACGGGTGGCACTTCAACAATGAGGAGGTGGCAGATGGGGTGAAGGAGAAGAACTAGTACCACCACGGAATCAAAGAACTGGCAGACAGATGGCTAAAGACGGTGCAACACAATGGCCCATACTTTGAACACTAGTCAGCTTTCTTCGTAAAGGTAGGTATGAAGACATAAAGTGACCCAAATATTGCAAAACTTTTGACTCACCCTTTTGTAGTATTCCTGACACCACTGTAGATTAACTTTCTAGTTCTTCATATTGAAACCAGTGGTTTCTTAGGCATGCAACTGTCAGTACCAATCCTCTTCAATTCACTGTGCATAGTTCACAGATATATGGCTCACAAACAGCCTTCACTGAATGATTCAGTCAATTGCTTCACACTAGGAAATCCTATTACTCTTTACATGCCATCTCAAATTATGGCGACCTTGTTGCACTACTGTTATGCCTTTTAGACAAGCAATGTGAGTTATTTCTGCACATCAAAGATCTGGGATATCTCACTTTTTGTAGAACCAGTCAACTTTGCTGTTTTCAAAATTAGCATTTCAGCCACATTGGCACCCACAATAAGTCCTTTACTGAACTCCGAAAGATCCTTTGTTTTCTCTCATTGTGATCAACACTACATACACAAGTGAATTCTTCTTTAAAAGCCATAGTTGTTTTAAGGAATTCACAGGAATGATGGGTTTCCAAGAAAGTCCTGAATGGCTGTATATGAGAGTATAACTGTCCTTACTCTGGCGTACGGAAGTGGAACCTGGGTACTGCAGAAAAGGCATAGGAGTTGTCTATGTGCTGTATATAGAAGTTCATCACATACGGTGTTGGGGGGTGCAAGATGTGTAATGTGAGGCAAAATGTTAGTAAGGTGGAGATTAATATGCTTAGGTGGTTTGACCATATTGAAAGAATGAGTGATGAGGTGTTGACTAAGAGAATTTTGTCAGCCCAAGTGGCACGAAAGAAAGAAAGGTAGAGGAAAGCCAAGGAAACCAAGGGAGGACCAGATTCAGGAATGTCAGCAGGAGAAAAAGATTATGAGTATGAATTACAAAAGGTCTTGTGCAAGACTTTTGATGGATGTCAGTGAAGCTCGAGCTGTGAGCCGAGATCGCTGTAAATGGAGACATCTGATACAAAACATCTAGTTTCATCAGTTAAATGTTTATCTGGCAGATTTTGTTTCTTTGAAGAGCTAACCTCTGAAACTCAGAGAACAGCTTAATGATATTTATGTATGTTACCAACACCACTGATGATTATTCATGAGCAGCAGTCTTAAATAATTTGCTTGATCATGTGCATTAGCATGTGTCCACATATTTTGCATAGCCTATACGTTGCATAAGTGATCTTTACAAACATCTGCTAAAGGTTTTTAATTTTTGGTGGCCGGTGTGCGTATACAATATCTGAAAACACAATATTTTACGAGAAAACTAATGCATGTTGAAACATTTCATCCAACATAACTATATCCCAACTCTTCGTGACTTAACAGTAATGGTATAGAAATGCAGCTTAATATTTTTTTGGTAATTTTGCCAATACAGATGCACTTTATGCTCTTTCATTTTTAAATCTAAACTTTACAAGTGTTTTTTTTTTTTTTTTTTTTTTTTTTTTTTGGAGTATGAAAACAATATTACACCATACATCCTACACTTCAAAGCTAGCCCTAATTCATCATCATTAGCATTCTGTCTTTTGGCAGGTCCAATGGTATCTCAGCAAGTTCTCTTCGTTCAGTTTCCTATGTCCTTTTGCTTCCTCCTTCATTTTTTGAAAGCCACCTGTGCCCATTATATCATCAAGCGTCATTAGTTTTGAATAGGATGCCTTCTTTTAACACATGTCCTATCCAGTTATATTTTCTTATGTTCTTTAGTAAATTCCTTTCTTCATCTCTTTGCAATACTGTATTGGTCATTTTTTCAATCCACTTTATTTTCTCCATAACCACATTTCAAATGCCTCAAACATTTTATCTTCTTTCTCCCCAACTGTCCACATTTCTGCCACATATAAAGTTATACTCCAAATATAGTACTTAACAAGCCTTTTCTTTAAAATTTTATTCATTTTATTAATAAACAAATTTTTCTTGTTATAAAATGCATAGTTTCCTTTACTAATTATTTTATTTCCATGTCACACTTTCCATTTTTTTATATTATACTACTAAGGTATTTGTATAGTCTCACTTGCTCTACATTTTCTCCATTCATCATACCCTCAACATTTCCTGGTGGGGACTCATCATTCTTGTTTTCTTTGTGTTAATTTTCATACCATATTTTTTGCATACACTTTCAAATTTTTGAATTAGATGTTGTAGTTCATCTTCCAGGGTTCCCACTCAAAAGTAATAAAAAAAAAAATCCCTGACTTTTCCAGGTTCTCCAGGATGGTTTTTAAAGTTTTCCAGCGTGGCATGTTGCAAAAATTGTTACATTTCATTCCATTCATTTTTCTCACCAAAACACACACTTGTAAATTCTTTACGTAATTTGTTTTTATAAAATTACCTGCTTTTCATTAATAACTAACTGTGCACACTACTTTCGGTACCAAAGTTTCGTGAACTTTTGTGAATACTACCCGCACAGAATTTCAGGGTTCATACCCTTTTCTGTGGAAAAAAATTAAGGACTTTTCTAAGGACCTACACTCCAATTGATATTTTGCGTTATTGGAATATCAGCAGGTGTGTGTATGTATACATACATATGTAGGGGATCAAACAGTGCTAGTGGCCATTTACTAGGCATTTTGCCCCAAATATAAACTACTTTGACCGCAAAGAAAGAAAAAATTAAACACACGCCAAAAAAAAAAAAAAAAAAAAAAAAGGACAAGCAGGAGACACAACGACAATGAAGCAAGATGAGTTGAGTAGAGCAGTAGACACTAGATAGATCAGACCACATGAGACAACTCACACCATAAATTGTGAAGTCAAACACATACCTGCCAACAGTGACCAGAGCACTGTCAGTAGTAGCTCGTACAGTTACGCGGCGTACGTAACAGCACTTTCGACAGTGATAAAGTAATTCCTTACATGCTTCTAAATGGCTTAATTTAACAGTTTTTTTTTAAATATAACTAATTTACTATTGCTTTTGAGTTATAATTTAATTTACTGCTGCTTTCTCAGCTGGGTGAGGGGTTTATATTTCATGGAATTTATAATAGTTTGTTATATAGTACAATGCTATCAATGTAGTACAATGAAAGAACAATACAACTTTTTATCTAGTGAACTACAGGATTATTTGAAACAATGAAAATAGCAAACTTTAATGCATAAAGTAAAATTAAAAGAGCTTACTTTATTTGTTTCTATTGTACTCTGCCAAAATGTTTCCTTTTTCGAAACTAAAGCAATATGGATGTTTGTCATACAGCGTTGATGTAAAAAATGCACTGTACTGTTCAATCATACTTATTTCTGAGCATTTCTTAAGCATTCCCAATTCACTCATTTTTTTTATGGCTTTGTATTCAATTGGAAAGAACTATCAGAATATCCAACAGGTAAAGATACATTATTTTGCTATATTTGTTGAATTACTACCAGTATTTCCAAAAAAATTGCCTCCCTTTAGCAATAATAAATGCCAGCATAAAAAAACTTTACTTGACATCTTTATTCCCTCACAGTTATAATGGACAACCAACAACTTTAATATCTGGCTGTCTGCTTTTAATATAAGCTGCTACACCTTTTAAACGGCCAGTCATAGTGCTCGCATTATCACAACAAAAGGATACGCAATTATTCCACCCTATGCCCAGTTTCGTTAATTCAGAATCAATTAATTTAAACCTTCCTTCTCCAGTATTATCAGGATAATCTAATAATGAAAGCAAAGTGGTTATGATTTGGCCCTTTTCACGAGCATAATAGCTAACAACTAGGGGATACAGCTTTTTGGCCTCGATGTCATTGCTGCCACCAGTTGCTAATGCAAATGAATTATTTTTAAGCATATCACAAATCTTAGATTTGCTGGAATCCGCCATTGTGGGAATGATGGCACCTGTTTTTGTGTGCCCACTGCTGTATTTCTTAGCAATAATAGAGTCTGGAAACATTTTTGTGAACAATGGACCTGCAACCGAAATCGGAATATTATGTTCGATTAGAAATCTCGCAAAAAGACTTTTGGATCGTACCGTACTAAAATCATCATCTGTAGTACAAAATAATGAAACACTGCGATTTGAGGCTTTACTTTTCACAAATTCCACATGTTTATTGCTTGCAGCATGGCGCTGACAATCGTCACGTCCCCCGCGAACCACAGAAAAATTCGAAGTACATACCGTACAAATATCTGTCTTTCTCTGATGATGCAACAATACAAGGCCACTGTTTGGAATATTCCTTTTTAAATTTCTGGCAATTCTTCAATTTTTTTGGTGGCACTGAAAGCTGCTGCTTCATTCTGACGTTTTTTCAGGAAACGATCCATCTTTGTGAAAAAGAAACGTGCAATACAACAACCGTACACGCTAATGAAGCGAACTTGGCACGTGCAAAACTCGAAGTCGATTCACTGACCCGAGCCTAACGTCCTAAAACAACGCGAGCAGAACAGGTAACGTTGCCAGATTTCAGTTCAAAACTACCACCAGTAACAATCAATCTGATGCGTTCGGAATCCCCCAACGCTTGACCAGAGCGAACCCCGGCACGTGAACACGCATTGCGCTAACCTCCACTTACCACATGATCATACTGTTACACCAATTCCAGTTTATGACAAAGAGTATTTATATATATCCTGAAATATTAGCAGAAACACTCATTTTGAAAAGCAAAAGGAAAATTCGTAGACTTGTCCGTACTTTCAACAAGGTTTCCGTAGTTCCATAGTCAGGCGACTGAATCCGTAGTAACTACGGACATTCTGTAGTAGTTGGCAGGTATGCAAACAGACAACCCCACCCCCACCTTTGCTTTGACCCTCGAACCCCTGAAAAGACAACACAGTTGTTGATCCCACTGGTAAGGTCACACAAGGTAAATCCTGCAGGCTACAATGGAAAAAAAATGTGTGTGTGTGGGGGGGGGAGGTTGAAGGGAGATAATTTCTAAGAAAATTCCAGGGGATTATCTTCCTTCAATGAGCCAGAAGAAAGCTCCCCAGGTGAATGGGTTAGCATATTTACAGACACACAAACAAAAATGGGGGCAGGGTTGCGATGCCCATTACTGTAGCGAAAATACAAGACGGGGAGAAAAAATATGCACTTGTTTTAAAAAATAAAAACTTTTTAAGGACTTTTAAGGGCCTTAGAAATGGAAGTAAAAAATAATGAGTTCTTAAGGACTTTTAAGGACCGTACGAACCTTGAATTTGTAAATACATTCCCATAGAAACAGGTCATATGTAAGAAAAAATCTGTCAGTTGAATAGTTTCAGTTTTTCTATAACACAATGCAGCTAAGCTTAATGATGGAATGGCTCAGTTCAAAGAAACATTGTTTCAAGAGAACCAACAGACAAAGGACTTTGATCCATCATTTGGTTGGTTCTCTTGTGAAGTGTTTCTTTAAGCAGGAGCCATTGTGCCTAATTGTTCCAGGTCATAACAACTGCCTGCAGAAATTGAACAAAAGCTTAATAACTGGCAATTTTCAAAATTCAATTTTGCATCTTTTTTTAGAGAATAAAGGAAATACTTTATATAACTGAAAGTAAGATCTACCAAATTCTAGACAGGCAGTAATTGCAAGCAAAAGTTTAAAATCTTGAAAAAGTAAGTTTTTTTTTGGCAAAATAATTTTTTTTTTTTTGAAAAAAATAAATGGATAGAGGGTAATTTTCCCTGATTTTTGGAACCATTTTCAAATTCCCTGAGAATTCCAGGTTTTCCCTGTTTTCCAGGATGAGTGGGAACCCTGTCTTCCGTATTAACTAATATTGCTTGTTCACTGCAAATCTAATACTTTGTATTGTTCTTCCTCCTATTGTGATTCCTCTTTTCATTAAATAATACTTCTCAATGCTGAAAAAGTAAAGGGTCTTATTACAACAGAGAAAGTGTGGGATGTTCAGAGTGTTTTTATGCCTGGTAAAGGCTGCACTAACCAGATTTTTGCATTATGCACGATGACTGAAAAGTTGGCTGTTGGTAAGAAAGTTTTTGCTGCCTTCATAGATTTAGAGAAAGCTTACGACCGAGTAAAGAGGACACTTTTGTGGAAGGTATTAAATGAATATGGTGTTACTGGGAATCTACTTAATAGTGTAAAAGCCATGTATGCTGGTAGTAGAGCTTGTGTACGAGTGAAATGGTTTTCTATTGGTGCAGGAGTTAGACAAGGTTGTGTAATGTCACCATGGATGTTTAATATATTTATGGACGCACACATGCATGATGCCAAAATAGATAATAGTGGTTTATGTCTTGGTGATATCCGTGCGTGTGCAGATTGCTGTATGCTGATGACACTGTCCTGTTGGCAGAGAGCAAAAGTGAGTTGCAGAGTATGTTGTCTCGGATGCATGAAATTCAAACTGACTATAAATAAGGGAAAAACCAAAGTTATGGTGTTTGAGAGAGGAATGGGTAGCACTGAATGTAATGTAAGTATAAATGGCACTGTGATTGATCAGGTGAGTGAGTTTGTGTATTTAGGAAGCATGTTTGACAGAGAGAACAAGTTGGATGGTGAAATCAGTAGGCGAGTGAATTCTTCTTTGAAAGTCATAGCTGCTCTGGGAGGTTTTCACAGGAATGATGGGTTCTCTAGAGAGTTCCACATGGCTGTGTATGAAAGTGTAATTGTTCCTACTCTGATGTATGGCAGTGAAACCTGGGTACTGCAAAAGAAGCATAGGAGTCGTTTGTGTGCTGGAGAAATGAGTTACTTACGGGGTTTGTGGCAAGACACGGTCTGATTGTGTGAGGAATGAAGATTTGTTGTATTTGTGTGATGTGAAGCAAAATGTTGTTAGCAAGGTGGAGACTAATATGCTTCGGTGGCTTGGCCATGTTGAAAGAAGGAGTGATGAGATGCTTACTAAGAAAATCCTTTTAGCCCAAGTGGCAGAAAAAAATGCGGAGGAAGGCCAAGGAACCCATGTGTGGATCAGATTCAGGAGTGTCTGCATGAGAAAAAGATTATGCGTATGAAGTATAGAAGATCTTGTGTACTGCGTGTAATGGATATCAGTGAAGCCCGAGTTGTACGTCAAGATCGCTGTAAATGAAGAAGTTTGATACGACAACAGTAAGTAAAAATATCTAGTAGTTTGTATTTCTTTTCGGAGCTAACCTCTGAATCTCAGAGAACAGCTTAGTGATATGTATGTATGTATGTATGTATTAAATGCTTCTTTTATCATTTCTTCTGCAAAAATATTGAAGAGCGTTGGTGACAAACAGCATCCTTGTCTTACACCCCTGCCAATCACACATTTTTTAGTTTTTCCTATTTTTGTCTTTATTATGGCAGTCTGGTTCATGTATAATTCAACTATTAACCTTCGGTCTCTTCACTCTAATCCTATTTTACTTAGCACTTCCATCAGTTTTTCCCCATTTCACCATGAAAAACGCTTTCTCTAGCCCTAATTAAAATGTAGGAAATTCAATAGATGAGACTCTGTTCAGCATTCACTTTTAAATTATAACAAGTTAGTAAAATCATGCAACGCACTGATTATGATACACTTTTTCCAACATAGCAGAAATCATTACTTATGAGGATAATAGCTGTAAAATAAATCTTGCTCCTATGACCTGACCTTTGGCCCCATTTCCACGATATTCAACAGAACCAGTTCAGTATACCTCCGGAACAACATACTAAAGTTTTGTCGCAATAGAAGCATTTCCACATAAGTTATAAATAGAGTTGTATAAAAATAAAATGCATCTGCGTACACAACCATTGAAATAGGAAACTTGCTGCAAACCTGTGTAGTGCGAACCATGATAATAGAATATGATAATTTATAGAAAAATTAATGAAATAATAAATTAATTATTAGAACATTACAGATTCCAATGAAGACAAAACAAGTATATTACATTTCAATGTGTGTGAAATGGACCTTTATGGCAAAATATTAAAATATTGGGCTATGAACCTTAAAAATAAGAGACAAAAGAAAATGTTTATATCCAGAAAATCAGTTCCATTAATGAACCATCAAAATTTATAAATAGCATTTTCAACAACTTAATTCAAAACTAGTAGACTTAGAAAATACATAAAGAAAATATTTTAATTTAATAAAGGGCAAGAGGAACCTGGCAATAAAATTTAAGTTCTTTGTGTGTAAACAAAACTTTTGATACAGTCCCTATACATTACAACAGGCCTTGATAAAATCTAGAAGAAACGTCTGTAAAAACAAAAGAACTCAGAAGATGTGAAAAATAATTGAAAGTTCAAGTTAAAATTGAATTAAGTATATTTATCTGAGTAAGCTTTGAGTAAGTGTTATAATTGCTGTAAATAACATTTTTATTTATTTATTTATTTTTGTTAATCTACAAGCAACAAGTATCTGCAAAATCTGCTAATAATTTGGAAACTATCCACGTACAGCGTACGCACATACGTCTACATTCTGCTACTCTGGTTATAACGCATAAGGGCGATGGAATGGGTCTCGATCCTATGTCCTGACCTTTGACCCCATTTTGCCCATTTTCAAAAGGATTCGTCCCCAGGTGATCCCCTACCACATACTAAAAATTCATCCAAATCAAACAATTTTTATGCAAGTTATGAAGAATAAGGGTGGTGGAATGGATCCCACTCCTATGTCCTGACCTTTGACCCCATTTCGCCCATTTTCAATAGGGTTCGTTCCCAGGTGGTCTCCTACCACATACTAAAATTTCATCAAAATCAAACCATTTTTATCGCGAGTTATTGTGCGGACGGACAGTTGGACAAAGCTGGAACATATACGCTTCTTCAACTTACGGTTGGAAAGCGTAAAAAAAAATAAAGACAATGGGCACTCTGATATGTGGTTGTTGGCTCAAGGGCATCAATGGGACAAAAGAGCATGAGCACTGACATTTTATGGGGCTTTAAAAAAGGTGCCAATTTTATTAATAAATACATAATTAAAATTAATGTTACCTAACTTGCCTTATGAAACCATGATAGTTTATTTCTCTGAAAAAAAAAAAAAAGGCATTTCATTTCGGCACTTACCCAGGGAAGCCAACATGTCATGCAAGTCTTCCTTATCGATAAAACCATCACGATTCTGATCAATCATATTGAATGCTTCTTTGAATTCTTGGATCTGCGCTTGGTCAAACATAGCAAACACATTGGAAGTAGCTCGTTGGGCACGTTTCTTGGTGGTCCCACGACCCCTTACTCTTCGGTTAGACATTATGGTGATGTTATACCTTTCAAAAAACAAAACAGCCATTTCATTAATACAAAATATTACTTAAAAAGTCGGAAGTTTGTTACTATACAAGAGCATATAAATTACAAGTATACCAATCATTTGCATTAACAGGCCTGGAAGTTTAACAGCTGCTTGAATGAAAATACTGCAGAAATTCTTGTTTTTTATTGGTCCAGAGAAATACGGATTTTTCTTTCAAAACAAACTGTCCCAGTTGAATTATTTTTTTTTTTTAACACAAACTTTACCATGAGCAAGAAAGACAGACTTGTGGTGCCCACAGAAAGGAACTTTTTCTTTAGAGTACCTGCCTCTGTCACTGCATCAGCCTTTAAAATAAAATTTTTTTTGTTACCAAATGCAAAAAAATCAAACACAGCAGTGTCATTACCATTCAAAATATTCCGTTCTTCATATTCAATGTTTTCCATCCATTGTGAACAGGCAAAAACATCACATATTTAAGGTGCAAAAGGTATAAGCTCTCTGCAACTGCTGTAAAGTTATACTGGGGATCACAAAAGATTTTTCAGTTCCATAGGTGAGCATCAAGCTTGCAACAAAAGGATGAAAAAAGGTACAAAGCCACAGAAAAAGTATGATTACTTCTGTACATCATACAGTTCATCCGATAGAAATCAGTGGAACTGAGAAAAACCCAGAAGTCAATGAAGAATCAGAGGCAAAGTTACTATACAGGGTTTATCGGAAAAGTTCATTCGTTCCGGTCCTAATCCCGTACAATTCAGCACATCCTTATCCTCAAAAATGCAATAGTATAAAAACCTTAATTAAAAGAGCATATACGCATTCTGAAAATAGTCAGTTCATCAATGAAGAAATCAAATTCATAAAAAAAAATTGCAGGCAGCTTTGGTTATCCTAACCATTTAATAAAAAAAATGGGACACTGAAGTAATAAAGAAACTAAAAAATAATGCTGTAGTAAATAAAAAAGAAGTCAAATATTTAAATGGTTTTCCTTACGTAAAAGGTACTACCAATGAAATTAATAACATTTGTAAAAAACATAACATTCAAATTGGAGGAAAAGTAAATACCATCAAAAATATAGTAATAAAAAATGAAAAAATAAAAATGTTAGAAAAAGCAGGTATTTACTCAATTCCTATTACTGAAAATCCTCCAATGGCTTATATAGGAAGTACCAAAAATAAGCTTAAACACAGATTAAAACAACACGTAAAAAACTGGCAGAAAAAAAGAAGAAAAAACAGCACTTATCCAATACTGTCTGGATAACCAAAAATATCCTAAATTCGAAAATATAAAAATCATTAAAAGCTGTAAATCCGAAAAACACCTCAGAATAGCAGAGTCGATAATGATTGAAAAAAATAGGACAAAAGTTTGCAACCATAATGACCCTAATAATTTGAGAAACAGCTGGAAAAATTTAATTAAAATTGAGCAAAAAAATGAAAAAGTTCGAAAAGTGAGATCACTGACCAACAAGAGATGGCGCCACAACGCCCAAGAAGAAGCGATAGCCGATGACAGAAGCAGCCCGCGAGAACCACCGAAATGCCCAGCTGACACGATCTGTGCTAGTCGGAGCAAAACGTCCCCTCGAAGACGGTAAAGGAATTTTACTGAAAGTACTCGGGTATGAATAAATATTGAAGTAAATGAGGATGCAGCAAAGGAAAAACTCATTTGGTGATGAGACAAAATAAATTCCAACGGAGAAAAAAAAAAAAAGAAGAAGCGGACCAGTGGCCAAATGAAAAACCCCCGTGCCGCATCCACATAACGGAAGTATGAATTGAAAGCCAAGCCCCACGTGCGGTAAGTGTTCATCGAACTTTACCAACTAAAAGTGAAGTTCAAAAATGCAAATGCATTAATGCACGTTAAATAATATAACCTCCAATATCGGAAGTAAATTGAAATGTTAAATATAAGTCGGCTGTTTAAGTACAGGGTGTCCCACTTGCTACTAAACCCTACATTTTATTAACACCAATGAAGATATTGCAATGAAATATGAAGTGGACTTACCTCATTTCGTGCAAAATGTAAAGGCATCCCAACATGTGCTGGAAGTGGCCATCATTTGCATCCAGACAGCATTGAACCAGGCACACCATACAGTGGAAAGTCTTTGCAGTACATTGGCCATCACTACCTGAATTTCTTCGGTGATGTTGGCTTTCAAGTAATCTATGGTTTGTGGTTTCTTTTGGTAAACTCTCCCTTTTAGATATCCCCATAAAAAGTAATCAGGAGGTATCGGGTGAGATCCGATCAATTATGCAGCACCTGCTCACCCCACACCAATTTCCTGTGAATGAAGGGGTTCTTCATGTATCACGTTGGGATTTTCACTGGCTCAAATACGAGAATTGACATATCTGGAGAGTTGAAACCACGCCTCGTCTGAGAACCAATAGTAGTCCAGAATGCCTGGATTTTCCTGAAGAAATGTCTGAAACCATAGTCAGTACGTCACTCGTTTAACGTCATGAGGCTCTTTCAGTTTGTGGACCACAGAGATATGGTATGCATGAAGCTTCACTTTTTTTGCAGCACGCTGACAAGTGCTTTTGGACAACCCTGTTTCCTGTGACAGTCGGCAAAGTGACTTCCTGGGAGACGCAAGTAGTCAGCCCTTTACATTCTGTATCGTTTCCTTGGAGATTTGTGAATGACCTCCTGCATGGTCATCTAATAAAGTCCCCTTGGTTTCCAATTTCTTCAACAATGCCCAAATGGTGGACTTGCTCGGCGAATGTCTGCCAGCAAACCTCTTCAGGAATTGCTCTTGACAAGACTATCGACTCTGTTTTCCAATAAGTGCGAACAATAAACACTTGCTCCTCCAGAGTATACCGATACATTTTCACACGTACGCTAACAGCCATGAGCACTCACTATCGACAACCGTATTGTGTAGACACGCTCAGCTAAATGGCATAACAAAGCAGCGGAGAGGCACGTCCGGCTGGCTGATGGACAGCACCGGCTCAATGCTGTCTGGACGCAAATCGTGGCCACTTCCAGCACATGTTGTGATGTCATCACATTTTGCATGAAATGAGGTAAGTCCACTTCAAATTTCATTGCAATATCTTAATTGCTGTTAATATTATTAAAGAAATGTCGGGTTCGGTAGCCAGTGGGATACCCTGGAGTTCTCAGGTGTATTGCTATGCAATGCTTACATACAGTTGGCTGACATGACCATAAAGGAGTAAAGGAACTAAATTCACTACTAAAGAAAGGCAACAGAAGTATTGGGCAAGAGAGAAATCTTATAATCAGAGTTGCATAAAAATGAAATGTATCTACGTACACAATCAATGAAACAGAAAACTTGCTGCAAACACACGAAGTAAGAACCATGATGATAATAGAATAAGATAATTTAAAGATCAATTAATAAATACAGTCAACTCTAGATATGGTGAACTCTGTTGTAGTGAGCATTCAACTATAGTGAACCTAAATCATTGGTCCCGACCCGCAACATCGAAAATGTACATTAAATTTTTTGTTTATAGTGAACCCTCAACTTCGGTTATAGTGAACCTAAATCATTGGCCCCGACCAGCAACATCGGTAATGTACATTAAAATTTTCGTTTATAGTGAACCCTCAACTTCGGTTATAGTGAACCTAAATTATTGGTCCCAACCCGCAACGTCAGAAATGTACATTAAAATTTTCGTTTATAGTGAACCTAAAACTTCAAAGAAAATAATGTACTTGTAACATGAAATTGTAACTTATTTCGAAACAAACTTTCTTTTAAAAACTTGAATGTGTTGAGAACAATATTGTAGGCCTCCTATTCCTTAACCTTTTAAGCGGCCGATGAATCTGAACTACATGTTGCCCAAAACTCTCTACGCTTACCAAACAGAAATATTCCCATAGCGTTTGGGTTTTACGAAAGCTTCCCCACAACAATTTCTTTTCCCCTCTCACCTGATCAACACTGGCCATGAACCCGTTACTGTTGGTAAACATTCCACTAGGCAACAGTGATATTCATCCCACTATTACTTGGTGATAGTCTTTAATGTTTGGTATCCCATTAGTCCTTTCTTGGTGGCAGGCGTTTAAAGCTCTTTATTATCTGTTCCATAACGCAAGACATGACCGGGGCATCATACCACTGGATAGTAACAAGTGACTCAAACATCTTCTCTCTCCTTTCTTAAGTTCTTAGTCATTATTACAGCCCTTTTAAAGGGTAATCAGTCAGAAATGTTTAGTATCAATCATCTCCCTAAGTGACCACTTTGAATGACATAGCTAAAGGGGAAGCAAATCTTTCTCATGAGCAAGTTGACTTGTTCCAACCGCTTTCTGTTCAATTCTTAGATGTTGAATATATCCGTGCAAGCTATTTCAACCCATTTTCCTAACCCCGAGTTAATTCGTTCTAGCCGGTTAAAGTGGATATAAAGGCATGTCGAACGTAAAGCTTCTGCTCATAGATGGCGCTGAAAATCGCACGGTTATTTCCTACCCCTTCTTGTGGGGGTCTTAGTGTTATGACCCCTTTCCCTTATCATATACAGGATCAGTTTACAGCTCCCTATCCTCTTTCCTCACCCCCATGTTTTCCCAAGGGGGAAGCTCAGTACAACATTTCCTTTACGTTGTCGTTTTAGGCAAGTAAAATGCAAGCCCTTTTTTTTTTTCTGCTAACACAAATGATCCGAAAATTTGTGATATATGACAGCAAAAGGGGAACTGATAAATAATTCAAATTTTAACAGATAACGGTGAAGGAGGAAATTTACTTTACTGTTTTACCTTTTTTCACTATTTTTAAAGTCATATATTCATTTTTACTCTATCCTTTTGCAGTTTCACTGTTTTATACGTGCACTTTCTTACCAGTAATGCCTGATAGCATATGAATGTCGTCAAAAGACATCAGCAGGTGCCTTGCCAATAAACCATTTTCTTCAACCTAGATTGAATTTCTTGTCCTTTTATGGCTATTATGTCTCTTGTGTGGAGGGTAAGTTCTCTTTAGGATACAGGATGTTGTGCTCCGATTGCGCTTACAATCAAGAAATTACACGTGACTTGAAATATAAAGCATCTGTGCTATGGGCATAGTACTGGCCCACATTAATCCCTATTTCTCCGGTACTACACAGGAATAAACCAAGCACATAATTACGAAGTTCATAATGTTAACATTTTTCGTTTCATACAGAGAGCCTAATGGTCGAATATATCGGTACATTTTCCTTCCGTTACATTAGTTGGGACCGATTTCGTCCGCTAGCGGCATTTTGCAAATTTGTACAGCATCTACGGATGTTGCGAAAATTAGAGAAGAAAAAATTAAGGAATCGCTAATATTTACCTGCAAAGAATAAATGGTTTTATAAAAAGATTATATATACATTAGTGGCATAAAAAAAATCTGTCCGTGATGTAACATAGTTTTCAATAAATAATATTTCTGAAAAACACTTGCTCACAAAATAAGTGAAGAGTCGTTTGCTAGGTTATATTCCAAAACGCAATGGTTTTTCAAATAACATTTTTGTACCAAGGTAGAAAGTGAGTTTCGAGGATATTTTCTGTGTTGGGAAGCGAATGTTTTTCGACTGACAATCCACGAGTACGAATGAATTTATACACGCAGCTTGTAAATAGTATTATGTTATTATGCATTGGTGAAAATTTTATTTAGCGCATAATAGATTTTCAACATTTTTATATACACAAATTTTCCTTTGAATACAAATTTTAGAGTATGATAAAGATGTCTAATGCACCCAAAGTTTATATTTACGATATTACAATAGTACGGTTGCAGCCTAAAGGAGTGGTGCTTTTTTCCCAAGTGGATGATTACTAATAAGTTTATTTGTTACTCTAAACGGCCATTATATACACATATTTGTATCAGTACAAAATTTATTTCTTTTCTGATTTGTGGCCTGTAAATGAAAAGCATTCACATAGAATGAGTTATTTCGGTTCGTCATAGCAGACAGAATATAAAAAGTAAGAGTATAGAGGTCGAGCACAATGTCCGAAGTTCTCTATATGCCCGGGAAAGGAAACAGCAATCCATTTGGGAAATTACTGAACTCTGAGAAAATATGAATAATCGATATCTGTAAAGCTGGGATGCAGTACCCTCAGGTTACGCCAACCCAGCAGAGTGCAACACTATGCACACAGCAGAGCAGATACAGTTCCGGACATCAGCACATGTTGATCAGCAATAAGTACAGACATCTAGCGTGCATGCTGAAGCAAATCGTACACTCTACCAGACTGCAGTTTACAAAACAGAGGGATCATTTGGAAACCCGACACTTCTCTTAGCAACAGCTTGCCAGCAGATTCTTTGCAAACCTATAGCCCCTGCAGTCAGGGCCAGCCCGTGATATTGTTCATGTGTGGGCAAGGTGGAGGTCTGGCCGCCTTAAGATGAAATTAAGATGTTTTGTTACACATATGCCACGCCCTCCCCCAACCCCCACACGCACTTTTCTTGAGTCACGCAGTCCACATAGTGATAGCATTATCTTCCAAAAATTCAATGAAAACCCGCACAAATTGCCAGTTTGTATTTCGAGGAGAATACTGAAAGAATACACATCAGGATAAAATAAATGAAATATTGAAAACTGACTGAGGAATGTATATCAGGAATGACGACGGGGTATGTTTCCTTCACACAGCCGGGGGGGGGGGGAGGGACTAACTTACATGGAAAATTCCCAAATACTGACTTTACACTTTAAAGTTCTCAGGAAATTTCTTTTTTCCTTTCGATTAAATAAGTTGCAGTCCCTTGATTAATGTGAGGCTCGAAACCAACCCATTAAGATAGCACTGTATGTACGAAGGTATCTAAAGAAAAACAGGGATTGAGGAGTTACCTGAATTTCGTAGTGTACGCATTTTTATTTAGTTTCTCTTTTTATTATACACTGCTGACCACACTGCTGGTCTTTCCTTGCTTACACATTCGCATTTAAATTATGTTAAGCCACTCAGGTTTGAAGCTGGTCTTTCGTTGCTTACACATTCGCATTTTAACGATGTTAAGCCACTCAGGTTTGAGGTTGGTCTTTCGTTGCTTACACATTCACATTTTAACGATGTTAAGCCACTCAGATTTGAAGTTGGTCTTTTGTTGCTTACAAATTCACATTTTAACGATGTTAAGCCACCCAGTTTTGAGGTTGGTCTTTTGTTCCTTACACATTCGGATTTTAACGATGATGTTAAGCCACTCAGGTTTGAGGTGGGTCTTTCGTTAATTACACATTCAGTGTTTTCTGCAAAACTGATTAAACTATCTTGAAGCATTATTGAGCTTTAAAAACCCAAGGAATACACATAAAAGTAACCTTGCTTTCCAATCGGAAATGGTCCCGCTCAAATTACGCACTAGGAAAGTAAATGCCAGACAAAGTCACCATCGAAAGAAATTCTGCTTTCTATTGGTTAATGCAATATGCTCTTAAGCATTCTGTGTCAGTATTTCAGCAGTACTTAACACAGGTACACCGTATGTCAGAATAAACAGAGGAGGACAGAAAGGGAGGATCTAATTGGCCGAGGTCTGAAAAGTAAATACAACTACAAACTTCGCATACAATGCTTTCTTCGTGATGTTGATAGTTCCTTGTCTAGGACCAGCCTTCACCACACAGAAACTCACGTGACTATGGACTTGATGATAATGCAAAGGCAGTTTTCGCATTAGCTCTGTACTTCTAAAAACATGCAAATAGGTGAATTTCATTTAAAATAAAAAACTTCTGAAACCAGATACATTTAAATTTTCCAGTAAAAATACTGCAGCACGAAGTTTTTTTGTTTTTTTCTAGAGCGAATGTGTGCACATATTAAGGGCCTGCAATGCATGTATTACATACAACCACATGCTACTTACTATAAATATAAGTAAGTAAAACGGGGAGAGGTGAAATGGGAGGGGGTGGGGGTGGCAGGGAAGGGTATTAAAAACATAAAGGCACCATGCATTCCTGTACTTTTTCAATAAAAATCTTCTGAAACCAGATACATCATTTAAACTTTCCAGTAAAAAAACTGCAGCATGAAGTTTGTTTTTCTGGGTTTTTTTTTTTTGTTTGTTTTTCTTAAGAGCAAATCTGTGCACATACAAAATTTTGTTTAACTGACACGGGTGTCTAGACAATGGGACACCGAAAAGGTTTGAAATGACGTCAGAGTCCTGTTATCTAGACACTACTAGTGTCTAGACAACAGGACGCCGAAATGTATTTAGGGTCTGCAATGCATGCATCGCGTACGACTGCATGCTACTCACTATAATTATAAGGTAACAAAAAAAGAGGAGATATGAAATGGGGGGGGCAGGTAAGAAGGAAAGGTATTAAATAAAGACAAAGGCACCATGTATTCCTGTACTTTTTCAATTAGCACTATACCAATGTAAATAACTATTGCATTTATTTTTGTAAAATGACAGCAATAAATGCACATATTTTCTGATAAAAGTTTCCATATCTAAAATTTGGAGAAAATCTGTAAATTTTTCTTCCAGCTTCAGCCAAAAAAACAAAACTGGAGATTCAGAAACAGAGAGGGAAAGTTAAGAGAGTTTTTGATTGATCATGGAAAGCAATGGGTGTAATTTGTTCCGTTCTTTAGTATCATTAACAATTGGAACAGTGGCATATCTCAGGTCCAAGACATAGGCCTCACCCGTCCCATTTTTTTTTTTTTTTGTTTAATTGCAAAGTTTATTTTTTAGTTGTTAACTAATAGAAGTAACTTTTTTCTTAATTTTGGGTACATGCTATTGCTATCATAATACCAAATTATTATGATTTTAACACTTATTTGTACATGAACTACTCTTCTGTACAGTTTATTTGTACATGCACTCCATTTTTCTGTTCCTTTTGGTAAAGTTGAGTGTTACGTTTCCATAAAAAGTTTCTTCCAAGTACTTTATCACATTTAAAAAGAATGTTTCTCTGTTGACAAAACAACCAACTTGCTCAAGTGTAGGCTACATGCCCTTATCCCTTAAGTATAATATAGTATGTCTTAATTCCTTTTAATGCAGACATTTTTTTTTTTTTTTTTTTTTTTTGGCAGTAGTAGTTGATAGAATTTTTAATATTTAGGTCTGCTAATTTTTACACCTCAATAAACAAAATATCAAATTTATTCAATTTCATGTAACTGGTAATCTTACTAATTTGTATTAATCAAGGGAATGATAAACACCTTCACTCACACACTCTCTCTCTCTCTCTCTCTCTCTCACACACACACACACACACACACACACACACACACAGTTGATTTTTGAGTCAAACTGTCACAATTTTAAGCATAGGGTTCTTTAAGTTCTGACAGTAGATGATCAGGAAAGCTTTCACAAATTTTCAAAACAATTTGAATCCAACAAAAGCCACGGATTTAAGATATAATATCACTAATTTTAATTCATTAACACTTCACAGCTGAAAGAACTCTCGCAATACACGGGCGGGAGCATACAAGTGACGAAGGTAGTGAAAGTTTTATCTTTGCTGAGCGAACTGTTGCCTAAAGCAATGGCCCATTCACACTTCATCTGCTCCTCCATGTTGTCATGGAAACCCTATGGCGAACATACCCAAAGTCTTCGAATCACACAGCGAAGACTAGTAGAGTGACTGGTTGTGTCATATGACACCATCTCTTCCTCTTAGTCAAAAGAAGTGAATCAGCAAGTTTTTTTTTTTTTTTTTTTTTGCAGCAAAACATTGACATAGTTTACTACTGTTGATAATTGACTTATTTCTATATGTCTAATTGACTTTTATTTGTGCATTCTCCGGGATTCGCAGCTAGCCTTGAATATATGCCACTGAATTGGAAGCAGGGAAAGTCAACATCAGGGGTAGATTCTAAGTCTGTGTGAGGTAGTGTGGGTGGCAAAGCAAAGCACATATCTCAATTAAGCCCTAAACAAAAACTCGTACAAAATTTCGAAGCTGGAAAATTTTCTATTAAATTTATCCATCTGAATAGAAGGTATCAAACTTTATTTTAAAAGATCTAAGATTTAAAAAACATCAAGCTGGTTTCCTCAAAAAGGGGAAATTGAACATCATGAAAATACAGCCAATTTAGCCCTCCACAATTTATCACTGGAGCCTCTCCCCCTCCAGAAGCACCATCCATGCCTCATCACCAACCAATCTGATAAATTAGTAGAATTCAGTGCTTTGAACTACTTAGCCATCACAGCAGCTTTATTATTTTCCCTATTTCCCCCCATCAGCATTACAGAAATATTGGAGTCAGCTGCAGCTAACCCAAGCTTCTATGAATTTAGTTAGTCCCACTGAATGCACTCAAATATAATAAAATTTTAGCTTAAGGTGTACTTTTTTTTTTTTTTTTGATTGGAGGTTTAACGACCACCGAGAGCAACTCAAATGGGCTAGAAGCAGTCGCCCGTCCCTAATTTTGGGTCACTGGTTCCAGGGAAGAGAAAGAGCCAGTGCCGTAAGACAAACACAACATCCATGCCTGACCGGGATTCGAACCCGGACCCCTTACGGACGAATGATCAGAGGCCAGCGCCTTAGACCACTGCGCCACCGGGGCGGCATAAGGTGTACTAAAGCTGTTAATTTACATAAAATGTCCTTCAAATGAAAGTATCATGATTGCTTTCATTTACATAACTTGTTCATAACAATTTGAACAAGCTGCAGCTTAAAATGCGCAAACGTAAGTAAATATAATACATTTTAGATTTAATAAGCACAAAATTTCTTTTTTTACACTTAACACATGAAATTATTGTTTGAGAATAGATTTTAAATGAATCTTTTCCTAAACGTTTTGTAGAATTCTACTATACTATACTTTACGAAAGAATAACACTTCATTATTTTGTTTTATTCCTACACAGAAAACTGTTTAAAAAAAACTTGCCTATATATCACCCCCAAGAATTTTGGAGAGAGCCTGCCTCTCCACGACGGCGATGTTTCTAAAAAAAAAATTGTATTAGTCACAACTTATTTTGGGAAGAATGGATAATTTTCAACCTCCTTACAAACTGTTTCATTTGTTTTTAACTGTTGCTTTGCCCTGATTATGAACTTAATGGCCCAGAAGTACCTCCTCAACTGCACATGGCTGAAGTCATTTGCCCTAATATGTCGATATCTTGCGAGGATGACATTTCTAACTTCAAGAAACTGGAAGTGGAATAAAATTTGGGTTTCACAAACATTTCTAAACATATCGGGTAAAAGGGGCATAACACTGTTTCATATTGATTTATACTTGCCCACTCACCTACTAAAAACGGATGTTATAAAAATCCCCGGGAATATCAATACGTATATTGACCACAGCCAATGACTCATTGAAATACAATATCACCGTGCAATACAGCCCTTTAAAGAATCCCAGATTTTCCCTGAAATACAACAAAACCAGAAAAACTGAAAGAATTTCGGTATCAGACACATCAAAATGCACACTTACTTCGCTGGACAGCACAAGATAAATTCGGACAAGCAGTGAGGCAACACCCTACTTTTTGCAAAAGGACCACTACCAGCAGACAACCATAAAAGGTTACCTCACCGTTTCCTTTTACAGCACAACACAAACGCGGAATGTGGCTGTGGTAACGGCAAATGATGACATAAAACAGCACAAGCACCTCGGTTGTTATGATGACTTCCGTTACGGAAATGATGTCAGTGTCGGTTAACGGGTTGTACCGCAACGCTGCCTCTACTTAATTGGGCAAAATGACTTTGAAGTGAGAGCGACAAAGACAAATACAAGACACCTAGCAAGCAAAAGACACGAGCAACAAAGACAAATACAAGATACCTAAAAAGGAAAAGACACGAGCGACAAAGACAAATACAAGATACCTAGAAAGGAAAAGACACGAGCGACAAATATAAGACACCTAGCTCACATATATACATATATCTCTGGATTATTTGCTTTATTTATGTCATCTGTGTACGTCAAATGTTAAATCATTGATTACACTTAAAAATTCCACCATGTATCTATATGTTTCTGTCACACAGTTTTCCACAATCATATGGAAACCTGCCCGCTCCCTGGGCATGTTCTCTATCGAGCATGTGTCGGAACAGTTGAAACGCCAACTGCCGCCGTGCCGCGCTATCCGGGATTTGAAGTACACCGTCCAACACTTGTGTGCCAGTCTGCCACAGGACATCATCAGGCGTCTGTTCACCTTCATGCCGGACCGTATTGCAGCATGTATCGCAGCACGAGGCGTTGCGACGCGCAATTGAAGATGACCGGACTGTATACCACAGATCCTTCTGTAATTGTCCTGTAGCTCTGTTTTTGCCATCACGTGTATCATTCATCTGTATCATTACATCCATAAAATTTCAGTTAAATCCGATGCTTACTTCTTGGTGCGCAAATTTCATTGTCCGTGAGTGTAATATCACTTATTTTAATTAATTGACACTTCATACTACTGAAAAATCTCTCGTGAAACACGTGCTGTTACGGGCGGAGGCATGTGATTGACTAATATAGTCCTGTCTTGCCTTTTACGAAGGAACCGTTGCCCAAAACAATGGCCCATTCCCCCTACACACGCTCATTCATGTTGTCATGGAAACGCTAACTGGCGATAGCATCGAAAGTCTTCGAATCACACAGCGAAGACTGGTAGAGCGACTGGTTGCGTTACGATGATACCATTCCTTTACTGGGAGATTCGTTGGTCTTCGCTCGCCAGACTGATTTTCTTAGTCAAAAGAAGCGAATCTACACGTGCTTTTTTCGCAGCGAAAGCATTGACAAATCTTATTACCGTTGATATAAGACTTTTATTTGTGCTTTCTCTGGGCTTCGGAGCTAGCCTATCTAGCCTATACGCCACTGGTAACTAGTAGGAGGAAGGGGGATGGTACGAATACCTTTGCAGGCTGTAGAAAAAAGAAAACAAATTCTTTCTTTCAGGGTTTCGTGAGCAAAGTTACCATCAAGCTTGCCCCAGCAAAACTACATTGAAGAGCAGTTGAATTAGAGACAGCTGGCGTTATGCAAATGTGAGGCTGTGGGCGGCCCTGTAAAAGGAAACGACATGACGTATGCTGCTATCAGACAATATAAGGAGTGATGCGACGGGAATCAGTAAGAGTCGGGCGCAGTATGGGTAAGACGAAGGATCTAAGCGCATTTGATAGTGGGCAAATTGTCGGGCCCGACGAATGGGTCATTCCACCTCGAAAGTCGTGCAGGCACTGGGATTTTCACGAGCCACTGTGTCACGGATGCACCGTGAGTACATCGAATCCGGTAAAATCATCCTTGCAATTGCCAACTGCCGTGGACAACAGCGTGTGGATGAGCGGGGTCATCGTCGGGTAGCTCGCATTGTAACAGCGGATAGACAGGCCACAATGCAAAAAATCACTCGGCAATTTAACGCTGGTGTGACACCATCCAGAACCATCTCCTCGCTATGGGGTACAGAAGCCATCGTCCCACGAGGGTATCTCTGCTTACCGCACAACACAGGGTGCAAAGATCAGCATGGGTGCGGGAACATCGCCACTGGACCCTAGACATGTGGAAAAATGTTGCCTGGACTGATGAGTCGAGATTCACGTTGGTACATGCGGATGGCAGGATACGAGTACGGTGCGAACCACATGAAGCGACGGATCCTTCTTGCCAGCAGGATACTCTTCAACCTGGTGGGGGTGACATTCTCGTCTAGGGACTGTTTACGTGAACTGAAATGGGACCCCTGGTACGTGTCTCATCGTCCCTCACAGGTTAACATTACCGGGATATCCTGGACGACCATTTGTTCCCGTTTGTGGGTCTTCAACATCCCACTTGGGATCTGATGCTGCAACAAGACAATGAACCACGCCATCGCTCACGAATTGTATCCGAATGGTTGGATGAACACTCCACCGACGTGACCTAGCTTCCTTGGCCAGCTAGGTCACCTGACCTTAATCCCATCGAGCACGTCTGGGATGCCACCGAGAGATATGTTAGAGGCTCTGACCCCCTCCATCAAATGTTCATGAACTGTGGGAGCTTGTTCAGGGGTCGTGGATCCGTATGGCTTCCCAACGCTTCCGGTGTCTTGCCGAGTTCATGCCGAAACGAATCGCCGCCGTTATCAGGTCGAAAGGTGGTGCTACACATTACTGGACAGGTATCTCTAATTCAATTGCTCTTCAGTGTATATGCGGGAGTGACATGGAGGAGACTGGTACAAGACAGACCGTTGTGGAAGAAACTTGGAAAGACCTTCATCCAACAGTGGATTGAGAATGGTTGACAATGATGATGATATATTATATATACATATATACACTGAAGTGCCAGAAAAAATGGTACAGACGAGCTTATGCAAAATACATAGCAACGTCACCTGTGCGCGTAATCAGTTGCGTCCGCCAGTGCGTATATAAAGCGATAGACATCCTCGCCAGCTAAGTAATAACGATTCAAGAGATTTTCAACGCGTTGTCATAGTTGGCGTTCGTGAGATGGGCCATAGTATTTCGGAGGTAGAAACGAAGTTCGGATTTTCACGGACGACCATTGCAAGGGTGTACCGTGACTACAAGAATTCCTGCAAAACCTAAAACCTATGATTCAAGTGTGGCCGTAAAAAGACATTGGGTGAACGTGACCATCGTCTGCTGTCAAGAATCATTTCACGCGATAGGCGTGCAACACTCTCGCAGGTATCATCGGAATTCAATGCTGGAGCCTCAACAAGCATCAGCGTCCGGACTGTGCAACGTACCCTGCACGATATGGCTTTAGGAGCCGACGCCTAACTAGAGTCCCCTTGATGGGTGCACGACACAGAGCTATGCGCCTCGCTTGGGCACGGCAGCACTACCACTGGACACTTGATGACTGGAAACAAGTAGCCTGGTCTGACGAGTCGCGTTTCCAATTGTATCGGGCAGATGGAAGTATTCGTGTGTGGCGCAAACCCCATGAAGCAATGGATCCCGCCTGTCAACAGGGAACTGTACCGGCTGGTGGTGGGGGGTCCGTAATGGTATGGGGTGTGTTTAGCTGGACTTCATTGGGACCCCTGCTAAGCAGGGCCCGACTTACACAGAATTGGGCCCTAGGCACGACCCAAAACGAGGCCCCCTCCACTCGGCATTTACTTTACGGAGTCGAGTAAGTAGTGTGACCATTTTGGGCGACTGTATTACGTACAATCCAGCGTAATGATTTAATAAACACAATACATTTATAAGACTGACATTAAATTACGATAGTACCTGGTAAAAATATTGTTTTCTCCTAGATTTTTATGCTGTCCTACTGATTTGCATCTGAAAAAACTTGAACCTTCATCGATGAAACAGTTGTGTGTGACAAAGCCATATGACGGGTAAAATTCAATTGGAGAGTGGATTTTTTGCCAGGTGTGTCTAAACTGTACTATTACCATATTAACCAGGGGTGTATTTAAGAGAGAGGTTTGGGGGAATTCAAACCCTGCCGCCCCGGTGGCGCAGTGGTCTAAGGCGTTGGCCTCTGATCATTCGTCCGAAAGGGGTCCGGGTTCGAATCCCGGTCAGGCATGGATGTTGTGTTTGTCTTACGGCACTGGCTCTCTCCCTTCCCTGGAACCAGTGACCCTAAATTAGGGACGGGCGACTGCTTATAGCCCATTGAGTTGCTCACGGTGGTCGTTAAACCTCCAATCAAAAAAAAAAAAAAATTCAAACCCTGCCCGAATTAAGTCCAAAGTTTTTTCAAATATAACTTTTGGGAGCTAAAATGTCAAAATGTTTAAAAATTGCTTCAGAACCATGCAGTATTTGAAATTGAAGTATATAGTTGATCTTAGTAAGACATAATTACAAACATACACATACTGCTAGTTTTTATTACACAACACGACAATTTTTTTTAATCTCACACAAAATCCCTACCCAAATTATCTGGAAAATGTTACTGATATTAACTAGAAATATTACATATTATATTGCCAGTACTTGCTTGTGTTTTGCCAGCGATTTATATATAGTTACTCCACATCACATCTACCCACGTATAAATATTTTGAAAAAGGGAAAGCTTTTTTGTTTTTTTTTTAACCAAGATTTTGGGGCCCTTTCAATTTGAGGGCCCTAGGCATGTGCCTTGCGTGCCTAGGCGTAAATCAGGCCCTGCTGCTAAGTCTACAAACGTCTGTGACAGGCCAACGCTATGTGCGCATCCTTTCTGACCAGTTCATGTCCTGCATTCATGCTGATGGTTTGGGCCTGTTCCAACAGAACAATGCACCTCCACACAAGTGTCGCCGCCCCGGTGGCGCAGTGGTCTAAGCGATGGCCTCTGATCATTCGTCCGAAAGGGGTCCGGATTCGAATCCCGTTAGGCATGGATGTTGTGTTTGTCTTACGGCACTAGCTCTCTCCCTTCCCTGGAACCAGTGACCCTAAATTAGGGACGGGTGACTGCTTATAGCCCATTGAGTTGCTCACGGTGGTCGTTAAACCTCCAATCAAACAAACAAACAAAACACAAGTGTCGAGACGCCACATTATGGTTAGAGGAGCATTCATCTGAGTTTGGGGTGTTGCCATTCCCACCCAATTCCCGAGATATGAACGTGATAGAACACATTTGGGATGCCATGCAACGCGCTATTGAACACGGGAATCCGAGACTTCGGAATACACCCGAATTGTGGAACACTCTGCAGGAAGTATGGTGTGCATTGCCTACAGCATATTTCCAGAAGCTAGTGGAGTCCATGCCCCGTCATATTTCTGCAGTCCTGCGCTCCCGTGGGGGACCTACCAAGTATTAGACTGGGGTAGCAGTTTTTCTGGCAGTTCAGTGTATATACTAACGTTTTATAAAAAAAAATCATAATGGATGCTGCCCCCTTTTTGTATCCCCCCGCCTGGAGTAAATATCTGGATCCACCCCTGTACTAGATTAGCGATCAGGCTTCAGAATATGAAAGATTAGTGATCAAAAGAGATTAGTGATCTTCTTGAGAATATTGTGGTACACTTCCTTTAATGTTCCGCCACAGGTGTTCAAAAAATTTTAGATTTACATTTCTTCTTACTTTGACTCCATTTCGATTCAAAAGAAAGATAAATAAATTCACACGTTTCTTGCTAACCGGCAGAAGAAAAGTCGCGGTACCGGTTGGATAACACTTATTGAGACAACTGTTTTACAGAATTTATGAGGTTACATTATGGCTTTACACCAACTTGGCAATTTCGATAGATTGCACTGTCCAATCATTGATTTTTGAGATGTACCCTCAAATGTCTCGTACAGATCTATTGATTAGGTGTTCCTGTCTTGATAGATCATAATTTCCGTGATAAACATCCGATGCATAAAAATCAAGGAAACTTTTACTTACTGTTCTTGCGATAAACGCTGAATGGACAAATTATGATAACGACCTGGTTAGTACGTTGTTAGACCACCTTTTGCCCTTAATACTGCTTGAATTTGACTTAATATGGACTCGATTAAATGTCGGTAAGTGGCTTAGGTTTTATTAGATCAAATGCGATGAATTTTTTTATTGGTGGTTTAACGACCACCGTGAGCAACTCAATGGGCTATAAGCAGTCGCCCGTCCCTAATTTAGGGTCACTGGTTACAGGGAAGGGAGAGAACCAGTGCTGTAAGACAGGCACAACATCCATGCCTCACCAGGATTCCAACCCGGACCCCGTTCGGACGAATGATCAGAGGCTATCGCTTAGACCACTGCGCCACCAGGGCGGCTGCGATGAATTGTCGCGTCCAGCTTTTGAGGAATCGATGGTAACGGATCCAGCTGACTGAAGCCCCTTTCGACTTCAACCCACAGGATTGAGTTCCGGTGATTCACGAGGCCAATGTACCAGGGAAAACTCTCCGTGATGCTCCTCAAAATATTCGCGTACAATGCACTGAGGATGAATCGAAAGTTTTGCACTATTTGGATCACTTTGTGTCTTCACACGTACCTTTACTACGAAAGCTGTCTAGCATTCAAAATATAGACCATCGTGTTGCACCGTTTTTGGCCATCTGTCTGCCAGTTCTTCAATTCCGCGGCAGAACCAGTTCTTGACCTTCGAGGCGGAGAACTCCTTCACCCCAGCTACCACCTTCTCCTGGTTGTTGAAGTACTACCCGCAGAGGAGGTGGGCCATGGACCGGAACTAGTAATAATCCGACGGGGCTGGATCCGGACTATATGCTGGGTGTAGCATCAGTCCGATACCCTCAAGTTCCTGGAGTTAAGCCCGAGTTGTTCGCGCGGTATGAAGCCGAGCTTTGACCTGCTGTAAGAAAGCATGCTTTCTGTTCACCAGTGCAGGGTACTTCTCCTCCAAAACCGCACGCATCCGCTCCAGCTGTTCAGAGTAGAGGTTGGCATTGATGGTCTGACCGTCTGAAACAAATTCGTAATGGATTATCCCTTCCAAATCCACCAGACGCAGAGCATCACCTTGTGCACAAAGAGCCCACGTTTGACAACAGGTTAAAGAAGCTGGCGCATGATTGGCTACTGCCGTTGTGTGTCAGGATTGCCGAAATAGATCCACTTTTCATCGCACGTAACAATTTTCTTGGTGAAACTTACATCGCGCAGGTTTTCTAGGAATTTCGTGCACACTTCCACTCGGCGGTTTGCTTCAGTTCGTGAGGGACAATGCGGCACCTCCTGTAGACCTTGTCGAGGTCCTGAAGGTGACGAATCACGGTGGTCTGTGATATGCCGAGCTCGTCCAATAATCTCCGAGTGCTGGTTGTCCGATTTGCCTCTACGGCCTGGCGCATGGCCTCCGAATCCACAGTTCGCAGCGTACATGACCTTGGTTGATCGTCGAGCTTTTTGTCATCTGTGCGAAATTTCTTGAACCATCTGGTTGCGGTGCTGTGGTCAACGGAACACTCCTCTTTCTCATGATAAAGTTTCGTGGTGCTTGAACAGCGTTATGGCAGTCTTCAAAAAGCAAACGTTCCCTAGAAAAACTCGTAAAGCAAAAGGTGAATCAATTACGTGGGGCCCCCATGGGTTACCCCCGCTATCTCCCATTCTCACTGACATTTTGCTCTGTCTCTTGAAAAAGACATCCTTTTTAAATATCCCCAGCCACCTCTTTTATTTATAAGGTATGTGGATTATGTTTTGGCATCATTCTGCAGTTGATCTGGTTTTATTTTCTGATTTCTGCTCTTCTCAATATAAATCCATTAATTTCACCCTTGAGATGGAAGAAAATAATTGTCTTCCTTTTCTTAGATTTTCTCTTACAAAGGACCTTCTCTAATCACATTCAATATTCCGTTTATCGTAAGCCGTCTTCTAGCTTTGATATGACAGGCGACTGTCGGAATGTGCCCCGACCCGGCAGACCCACAAAACTGGGAGTTAGAGACCGACTGGTGCTGGCCAGAGAAATTCGGAAGAACCGCACCACATCAATGGGCCACATCCGCGAGGAGTTTCAACAGGCATCCGGGAGTGTTTTTGATGAATACCATCCGTAAGGAAGCCCATCTGCTCAATTATCATGGACTTGCTGCCGCCCACAAGCCTTTCATCACCAAGTCCAATAGAGATGCTCGGCTAACATGGTGCAAAGAACGTCGACAGTGGACCGTTGAACAGTGGAGAGAGGTTTTCTGGAGCGACGAATCAAGGTTCACCCTCTACCGTTCGGATGGCAGGGTCTGGGTTTGGCGTCTGCCTTGCCGGAATGTATTGTGCCAACTGTGAAGTTCGGCGGCGGTGGAATTATGCTATGGGGGGTGTTTCTCCTGGTATGGCACGGAACCCTTGGTCGCAATTCCTGGTAGACTCAACACCGAGACCTACTGCACCATTTTGGATGACCATGCGCTTCCTACGTTGTGGCAGTTTTGCGGGGTGGGCATGGGTTCACCCCGTAAAATGTTACCTGTCATGTGGCGAGGTCCACCATGGCTTGGTATGTGACAATGGGGTTAATCGAATGGACTGGCCTGCGCAGAGCCCGGACCTTAACCCTATCGAGCACCTCTGGGACGAGTTGGAGCGTCGACTTAAGGGGTGCCTCCACCGTCAGAAATCGGTGAAGGAGCTGGCCTGTCTTCTCCAAGCCGAGTGGAAGAAAATACCACTAGCCGTCGTACAACGCCTGGTTGAGAGTATGCTCAGGAGGGTCGCAGCTGTAATCGCCGCTCGTGGAGGGTCCACCAACTATTGAAGGTGAATAAACTTCGGTTTCCTTTGCTATCACAGGTGTCCAAATACTTGTTGGTAGATAGTGTAGAAATATTAGGAACACTTGAAAATGCATTTGTCGCCATTCAAGTATTACAAATATTTAAGAATCCCATCAAATAAAAGTCATTGCTCTTTCCACTTTTATAAGTCAGTCACGGAAAAATTCTCAATGGCAGCCACCGGGAATCGTCTTTGGTGAATCCCCAGGATTGAGCGGGACTCCAAAGAAGCAGCATGCCATGTGGTTTGGCAGTTTGTCGTTTGTGAGTATGGAGAATTTCGAGGCCGCTGTGGTGCAGTGGAAGCATGTGCGACGCGTAACTGGAAGACCGTGGGTTCGATTCCCGTGGCGGCCGATGATAATTTTTCCGTGACTCACTTTTAAACGTGAAAAGAGCGATGACTTCTATTTGATGTTCGTCGTCCACGTCAACTGTGTATTTATCATTACAAGAATCCCTTGGTCCGAATTGCAGCCTTTCCCATAAATCTGTCCGACACCAATAGGCAATGGATGTACACCCGTTCTTCAAGCAATGTAACCACGCATTCAGTAGTCTACTTCCTGTCATCCTTCAGACAGGCGATGGTTTTGTCGCGTTGCGGACCCAACACACGATGATGAAAACTTTTTATATGTGCCCTGTTTCTCTTTTTGTGTGTGAGGGATTGGGGACATCTTTTATTTGCCCCCAAACCCAACTGGATTTCATAATTTATTAACTAAAAATTAATTGGCTTGAGTGGCTAGGCCCACTATACCCAAGATAATGAGACAAAATTCGCATCACTATAATCTAAAATTTATTTTTCTGCGGTAAATGGACATATTTTTCTGAAGACTGACTCTAGTGTAAAAATAATCATCTACTCGATGAAATATCCTTTCTAACTATGATGTAAATATCGGTAAATCTCTGGAAATGAAGAATATACAATTTGGCTTCTTAAATTGGAAGGGCTTGCTAGCCGATCTTGTAGAAACTTTGGATGATGCTCTTCTTCTTAGGTTTGGAATCCTCTGGAACGGATCTTGTGCTGATTCTGGTGGCTGACATGCTGCGTGATCCCAAGGAAGCACTTAATTTGCCTTCTGTAAAGAAAAGGAAAGATACTTTAATTTTCACTTCAGCGGTAAAAAGAAGTCCGCCGATAAAATTTAGCACTCTAAAAGCGAGAGACGGGGGGGGGGAGAGATATATGCACCGATGAGCCAACACATTATAAACACCCCCAGCTTAGAGAAATGTGCGCGCCTGGAGACCGAATTGTGGCGCAAGTGAAGTTCATAGAGCAGTACAACCCGAGGACCGGCTTTCGGTTGGTAGAATGCTCGGAGTCAGAATGTAAAAAGCTGCCGATTTATCGGAGTTTGATAAATGGCAAATTGTCATGACACGGCACCTCGTAAACTAGGATCTCGGAAACGGCACGGCGCCTCGGCAACTACGATCTCGGAAACGGCACGGCGCCTCGGAAACTAGCTTCTCGGAAATAGCACGGCGCCTCGGAAGCTAGGTTCTCGGAAACGGCACGGCGCCTCGGAAACTAGGATCTCGGAAACATCACGGCGCCTCGGAAGCTAGGTTCTCGGAAACGGCACGGCGCCTCGGAAACTAGGATCTCGGAAACGGCACGGCGCCTCGGCAAGCTAGGTTCTCGGAAACGGCACGGCGCCTCGGAAACTAGGATCTCGGAAACATCACGGCGCCTCGGAAGCTAGGTTCTCGGAAACGGCACGGCGCCTCGGAAACTAGGATCTCGGAAACATCACGGCGCCTCGGAAGCTAGGTTCTCGGAAACGGCACGGCGCCTCGGAAACTAGGTTCTCGGAAACGGCACGGCGCCTCGGCAACTACGATCTCGGAAACGGCACGGCGCCTCGGCAACATCTCGGAAACGGCACGGCGCCTCGGAAGCTAGGTTCTCGGAAACGGCACGGCGCCTCGGCAACTAGGATCTCGGAAACGGCACGGCGCCTCGGAAACTAGGTTCTCGGAAACGGCACGGCGCCTCGGCAACTACGATCTCGGAAACGGCACGGCGCCTCGGCAACTACGATCTCGGAAACGGCACGGCGCCTCGGCAACTACGATCTCGGAAACGGCACGGCGCCTCGGCAACTACGATCTCGGAAACGGCACGGCGCCTCGGAAACTAGGTTCTCGGAAACGGCACGGCGCCTCGGCAACTACGATCTCGGAAACGGCATGGCTTGTGGGTTGTTCACGTGCCGCTGTAGTGAGTACGTATCAAAAGTGGTGCACTGATGGTGAAACGACGAACTGTCGTCCGCAGCTCACTTATGCCAGAGGGTAGCGCAGACTGTTGCGCATATTCACAGCGATCGCAGGGCCACCGTGCGACAAATCACCCGCAGCTACAACAGTGGTGATCAGGGCAATGCATCATAGCACACAGTTCATCGCTGCCTTGTGCGCATGGGCCTGCGTAGACGAAGACGCAGCCGGGTCTCCATGCTCACTCCACGTCGTCGCCAACAACGCATGAAATGGGTGGACCGTGGATGATTGGAAGAAAGTGGTGGCGAATCCTGGGGCATCACGTAGACGGCAGAGCACGGATACGCCAATTACCAGCGGAGGGTATGGCACCTGGATGTACAGTTGGAAGGAAACAGGCCGGCGGCGTCGGTGTTATGCTGTGGCGATGTTTTCTTGGAACACTTTAGGCCCCATTATCCCAATAGCACAATCCCTGACAGCTGTGAGGTATCTGAAAATCGTTGCGTACCAAGTTCACCCATTCATGGCAACCGCGTTTCCTGCTGGTGATGGCCATTACCAAAAGGATAATGCGTCATGTCATACTGCTAGAATCGTTAAGGAGTGGTTCGAGAAACATGCTGGTGACTTTCGGTTGATGCCCGGAACTCCAAATTTAGCTGACATGAACCCAATCGAGCATTTGTAGTTCGACGTTTAAAAGCGGGTTTGCGCTAAATCACCACCACCCTGAAATGTTCTGGAACTGGAGGACCCGCTGTTGACATTATGGTACGAGATACCCCAGGATACCTATCTCGACCTCATCGAATCAGTGCCTTGCCGACTGACCGCTGCTTTGCGAGCTGAAAGGGGTTCTACAGATTATTAGGTAGGTGGTCATAATGTAATGGCTCATGGGTATAATTTGACGTGCACTGGTGGCATCAAAACCTTCCGGGGTTCACCAGTGACTCTCACATGACGTTGTTCTTCCCCAAACAGGACTCGGTCCGCTGTGGCTAGTCTCGCCAGTGGTAATAATAATAATAATTTTTATTTTATTTTATTCTGGATTCATTTTATTTTTATACTAGCTTTAGTACCCGGCTTTGCCCGGTACAGAATGTATGGAATCTGTAGAATCAAACGGACCAAAAGCGTTACGAATTATTTAACACGCGTCCAGGAGACACAGCATTCGAACACTGACTGAACAAAATTCGTTAACAATTTGTTATCGACGATCAAATGCATCACGTGCTTTCAGTTTCAGACGTCTTTGAGGGGCGAATCTGTCGGATAAAAAAGTTAAAAATGTGTCTTTGCGAATATTTTATGAAAAGACCGAAATCTTAATGAACACCATAAATCGTTAATATAGGAACATGAACTCCAAATTTCGTCTGAATCGGTAAATAACTTTTTAAATTAGCCATCACAATTTTATTAACCGTTTCTGGGTATATATTTCTGTTTACCGATGAATTAAAAATTCCATGCCTATTTTAAAAAGTTTTGACCGGATTCCGGTGAAATTTTGAGGGACTCCTCTTATTACCAACTCATGGTGCTGATAAAAATTTCAGCCCGTTTCGTTAAGATTTCGCAAAGCTTGTTTTGCATTTTTTTTTTTTTTGAGCAAGGCCATGAAGCTCGGGAAACTGTTCTTTAGGGAGTATTTCCAGAACTCAATCAAATTAGGAGCAGTGGGTGATTCACATTGTTCTTTAAACTTAACACTAAGTCCTGAGTGGCTTCAGATTTCTAATATTTCGATTTGCATTGATGGGAAATATTTATGTACATCAGACTCTGAAATACAAAATGGATTTATGAATAAATCTATGTTACTCCTTTCAGATTCAAAAGCAGAAAATCGAGTTACGAATGACTAGTACAAAAATATAACAGCTGATTTTTATTTTAAATGATCCATGGCAAAATTACTGTATTTACTGAAGATTTGCTGAGTTATTGGGAAATGATCAAATTTGCCCTGCTCTAAATTGTTACAAAGCAATTTCAACTTTAATTTAAAACTGTTGACTTCATTATTTAATAAATAAAACACAAAACGTCTGTTTGTTTGCTTGAAGCAGCAAAAACTCTCGATCGCCGAACTGCGGCATCGTGAAATTTGCCTAGCTTATTAATACTGGAATTTCTAGGTCAACGCAACTATTTTAAAATCTCTAAGTTATTCCGTTCGCAAGTTATGAATTAATTAATAAGCTAATCAATAAAGTCAGCGTCGTTTGATACGTCATCGTAATATGTTCCAAATCTGAAAGCACGTGACCGCATTTATCGCCGCGGCACATCCACGAGTGTTTATTTTCTTTGAAAAGAGTGCATATGCAAAAACGAACTTTGTGAAATCTTAACGAAAGCGGGTCAAAACTTTTTAAAATAGGCATGGAATTTTTAATTCATCGGTAAACAGAAATAAATACGCAGAAGCGGTTACTAAAATGTTGACGGCTAATTTAAAAAACTATTTACCGATTCAGGCGAAATTTCGAGGCCATGTTCCTATTAACGATTTATGGTGTTCATTAAAATTTCAGCCAGTTTCATAAAATATTCGCAAAGATTCGTTTTTAACTTTTTTATCACAGAGATTCGCCCCTAAAAGACGTCTGAAACTGAAAGCACGCGATGCATTTGATCGTCGATAACAAATTGTTAACGAATTTTGCTCAGTCAGTGTTCTAATGCTGTGTCTCCTCGACGCGTGTTAAATAATTCGTAACGCTTTTGGTCCGTTTGATTCTACAGATTCCATACATTCTGTACATTTCGTTGCTTTAATTCTCGACAAATATTTGTGACAGCAATGCCCAAAAGGAAGAGACGAATTTTTAATCAAACACGAATTAACACAAAACGCCAAAAGATATCACGAATCGCCGCCCCGGTGGCGCAGTGGTCTAAGGCGTTGGCCTCTGATCATTCGTCCGTAAGGGGTCCGGGTTCGAATCCCGGTCAGGCATGGATGTTGTGTTTGTCTTACGGCACTGGTTCTCTCCTTCCCTGGAACCAGTTACCCTAAATTAGGGACGGGCGACTGCTTATAGCCCATTGAGTTGCTCACGGTGGTCGTTAAACCTCCAATCAAAAAAAAAAAAAAAAAAAAAAAAAGATATCACGAATCAAGCAATCGGAAGAGGAAAGATCACAAGCACGCCTAAATCCCGGGCAAAGCCGGGTAGTAGAGCTAGTAGTATATAATATTCAGTTCTAACATGAATGAGTTCTTGCTATATAAATTTTTGCTGTATTTCCTTACAAAAGAGCCGGCGTCTATTTGATTTGTTTTCAATTTGCTTCAATTAAAAATTTCACCGTCTTAGGACGGGCAACATCCTCTATATATTAATATTCATTAAAAGCTTAATGACAACCGTCCTAGGACGGGCTATACGCTAGTTAATAATTATTAAACCTTATACTGCAATGATGATACTCTTTACAAATCCCACAAGCATGGTAGAAGGTACTCAAAACAAACAATTACCTGAACTTAAATCTCTAACAAGATTTAGAACTGTCGTTTACTATATCGATGTCCATAACAGCTCACTACACGTGTGCTCTGCTCTGCGCATCATAGACCTCATATATTGACTTTAACCTAGTATACAGGGTGTTTCATAAAGAATGTCCCGATTTGAAAAGTGGATATCTCGGCAACCACGAACCACCGATGAATGCGGCTCGTATCATGTCTACGGGCGTCGCCCAGAGTTTGTTATGACTACCGCTAGACGGCAGCACGAGCGTCCAAACAGCCGCTACGCTTAGTGAGAGAGAAGATGGCGTCGAGGCAACAGAAGGCGTTTTGTGTGCTCGAATTTAGCAAGACCAAGTCCGTGATTACGGTGCAGCGTGAGTTGAAACGTCGTTACGGCAGTGCTCCACCAGTGGACAAAGACATTAGTCGTTGGTATCGACAATTTGGAAAGAGTCCTGGACGACCAACCACCTCAGCGACGAATGTGCAACGAATTCTCGAGGCGTTTCAGCGAAGCCCACGGAAGTCTACTCGTCGTGCGAGCCGCGAACTTGCCATCCATCATGTGACTGTTTGGCGTGTTTTATGACGACGTTTGCTGTTGAAGCCGTGCAGATTGCAACTGGTGCAAGCTCTTCGTGGAAGTGACAAAACGCAACGAAAATATTTTTGCGCAACTCTGTTGGAGGACATGGAGGACGACACCGTCGTACAAAGGTTGATTTTTAGCGATGAAGCAACCTTTCATGTAAGCGGGAAAGTGTCGCGCCACAATGTTCGCATATCGGGACTGGAGAATTCACATGAAAATGAACGTGATTCACCAAAATCGAATGTTTTTTGCGCGGTTTCTGCTAGAAAGGTTTATGACCCTTTCTTTTTTGCGGACAACACGGTTACGGGCAACTCTTATCTTGCAATGCTGAAGGACTGGCTACTTCCACAGCTGCAGGACGACTCTGAATATTACATTTTGCAGCAGGACGGCGCACCGCCACATTGGAACCTCCAAGTTCGTCGGTTTCTAAACGACACATTGCCCTAGCGTTGGATTGGACGCAGGGGACCCATGATTTAGCACTACACGCTTGACCTCCGAGATCTCCAGACATCACACCATGTGACTTTTTTAATGGGGATACGTAAAAGACCGTGTTTATGTTCCCCCTTTATCGGCTGACTCGGATGAGCTCCGAACGAGAATCATGGCCGTGGTAATTTCTGTGACTGAAGACACTCTCCGACGCGTTTGGGATGAATTCGGCTATCGGGTTGATGTTGTCCGTGCTGCAGGTGGAGGGCACACTGAGCATTTGTAATTGTGGTTAGTGAAACTTTAGAGCTTCCTTCATACTTGGCTCTTTGTTTTGTAATTACCCCACATTTGCCTTATTAAATATACTACTTTGAAATCGGGTCATTCTTTTTTAAACACCTTGTATAAGCTCATGTTCTCGCTAATGTTCTGTTACCCTACATCTGATGATGAGCCTGTTGCAGGATTGAATGGTCTCATGTCCCTCTTAAGTGATATATAATTTTCATTTTGATTGTTGTGAAATAAAGTTTTTCTCAACATGATATGGATTTTAATATATCGCCTTTTTAATCATTGTGCAAAAACGGCAGTCCGTGACATTCCGCTCCAGAAGTTAGTCCAAGTTTACTCAGCAGTGAATCCATATAAAAAGGTTATGTAAAATTGGTACCTATGACAAAATCACTGCCCTGATCCCAAAAGCTAACTTTGACGGAAATATTAGGTGTACAAATAAGTTTTAAAGCGTTTTTTGTGTGACGTATACCGCTAATTTACATATTCGACATTCCCCCGCGGTGTTGTCACGTGATCGCAATTGGTCCAGAGTGTAAAATGTGACACAGAAGTTTGCCCAACAGTCAAACGCCCTTGCACATCAGTAGGTGAAAGATGGCAAACGATACTGCATTCATTCGATACTTACGAATTTCATCAAGGAAAAAGAGCTGCAAAAGCATGTGCATCGACCTGTTCTGTTTTGGGGGAGAATATTGTATCGAAAAGCAAGTGTGAGTTTTGGTTTAGACGGTTTAAAGCAGGTGATTTTGATGTTAGCGATCGAGAACGTAGCGGAAGGTTGCACATGAGGAACTGCAAGCGTTGCTGGATGAAGATTCGTCTCAAACGCAAAAAGAACCAGCTGAACAACTGGGGGTAACTCAACAACCGTTTCCAATCTCATTGGGAAAGATTCAGAAGGAAGGGAAATGGGTGCCGCATGACCTGAGCCAGAGGAACAAGGATGAGCGTGTTGTGAAGTGTTTGAATCTGTTGAATGAACAACACAGAAAGTCTTTCCTGTGGAAAATCGTTACGGGTGATGAAAAGTGGATATGGTACGACAATCTCAAAGGCAAAAAGACTGGGCAGACCTCGGTGAAGCAACGGCTTCAATACTGAAACGCAATATTCACTCCAAGAAAGTTCTGCTCTGCATCTGGTGGGATATGAAGGACGTGTCTATTATTAATTATTGGAATAGGATCAAACTGTTATTGCGCCGCCCCTGTAACGCAGTGGTCTAAGCGATGGCGTCCGACAGGGGTTCGGGTTTGAATCCTGGTGAGGCATGGATGTTGTGTTTGTCTTACGGCCCTGGCTCTTTCACTTCCCTGGAAACAGTGACCCTAAATTAAGGTACGAGTGACTGCCTACAGCCCATTGAGTTGCTCATGGTGGTCGTTATATCCCGAATAATAAAAAACTGTTATTGATGATCCGTACAAGCAACAATTGCTGCGATTGAACCAGGAAATCTGTCAGAAACGCCCATTCACAGGCAAAGGAATGCGTCCCGTGAAATTACTGCATGACAACGCTGTCGCGAAATCGGTCAAGGAAACGTTATTGACGCTTGGCTGGGAAGTTTTGGAGCACCCGACGTATAGTCCCGACATAGCCCCTATCAGACTCTCATTTGTTTTGATCGATGCAACATGGTTTGTCTGCTACGGTTCCGGACATGTGACGAAGTGCAAAAATGGATTGACGACTTCATGGCGTCACACGAGGAAGTATTCTTCATGGCTGGAATCCGTCAGTTGCCCGACCGATGGCGGAAGGTGATATATAATGACGGCGCATATTTTAATTCGTAAAGGTATTGTTGTTTTCTCTCAAATTACATGTTGCGTTGTCTTAAAACGCATTAAAACTTATTTGTACACCTAATAACAGCTATTTTCTATACTTTATAGGCATAAACAACTAGGAAGTAACAGTTACTGCCCAGAAACAAATAAAAATATAAAACTTTATTACATTGTTTGTACACTGAAGTGCCAAAAGTCATGGGATAGCAGTATGCAAATTTTTAACTAGCGCTGCCGTCAAATATAGGATTCAATGCACGCACGCCACGATTTTTATCAGTGGCGAGGTGTAATCTCGTGAGTAAGGTTGACCAACCGCCAGTAGGATTATGGCATGCTGACGTCTATTATCAGAGTTTGAATGAGGCATGATAATGGGAGTCAGCCGGATGAGACATTTAATTTCCGAAGTTGTGCGGACATTCAACATTCCGCGGTGTCACGTGTGTACCGAGAATACCTCATGGAAGGCATTACCACACACCGTGGACAGCGGGGTGTCAGACCACGGGTGCTGAATAACCTTGACGAGCGGCGTCTGACCAGGATTGTCCATGCTGACAGACAACCGACACTGGCTCAAATAACATCCACATTTAGTGCAGGAGGTACAAGACACATATCCATCAGGTCAGTGCAGCGTAATTTAGCGTCCAAAGGGTATGGGAGCAGAAGAACCACTGGAGTGCTTATTAACACCACGATATCGGACATAGCGTCTCACTTGGGCTCGTGAACACGGTAATTGGACCCTGAAAGATGGGCAACATGTGGGTAGCGGGGTCCGATGAGTCACGCTTCCAGTTGTTTCGAGCTGATGGTAGGGTTCGGGTGTGGCGCAGACCCAATGAGGCCAAGCTGTCAACAAGACACTGTGCAAGCTGGTGGTGATTCCATACATGTGTGGGGTGTCTTTACGTGGCACGGTTCGAGTCCTATGGTCCTCGTAAACACGTCACTAACCGGTAATCGCTTTGTTGCTGTGATGGGTGACCATTTGCAGCCCTCCATGGACTTCATGTACCCTAACAACGATGGGATTTTATGCACCATGTCCTCAAGTCCAAGCTGATGGGTGACCATTGATGGGGACTTCCTGTACCCCATGAAGTCCCCATGACTTCATATGGTACATGCTCATTTGGACTTCATGATGGGTGACCATTGAAGTCCCCATGACCATGGGGACTTCATGCTCATGGGGACTTCTAGGAGACTTATGGACATGGGGACCTCGTGGTCATGGAGACTTCATGGGGACTTCATGGTCATGGAGACTTCGTGGTCATGGGGACTTCATGGTAATGGTCATGGTCATGGTAATGGTCTTATGGTCATGGAGACTTCATGGTCATGGTCTTATGGTCACGGGGACTTGATGGTCTAGAATTACCACGGTCATGGTCTAATGGCCACGGTCATGGTCATGGTCTTATGGCCACGGTCATGGTCATGGTCTTATGGTCATGGTCTTATAGTCATGGTCTTATGGTCACGGTCATGGTCATGTTCATGTTATGTTATGGTCATGGTCATGTTATGGTCATGGGTCATGTCATGTTATTGATGGTCATGTTATGTCTTATGGTCATAGTCATGACCATAACATAACATGGTCATGGGGTGACCATAACATAACATGACAATGGTATTTTATGTTACATAACGTAACATAACATAACATAACGTATGTTAATAACATAACATAACATAACATAACATAACATAACATAACATAACATAGCATAACATAACATAACATAACATGGTCATGGGGAGACCATAACATAACATGACCATGGTCATGGTCATGTTATGGTCATGGGTCATGTCTTATGATCACGGTCATGGTCATGGTCTTGTGGTCACGGTCATGGTCTTATGGTCATGGGGACTTCATGGGGACTTCATGGTCATGGGGGCTCTGATGGGTGACTATTGTTGGGGACTTCATGTACCCCAACAACGATGGGATTTTATGCACCATGTCCTCAGGCCCAAGTTGTCCAAATTAGCTCGAGCAGCATTTTGGACAGTTCCGAAGGGTGGTGTGGCCACCACGTTCGTCCGACATGAACCCAATAGAGCACTTATGGGACATGGTGGAAAGGTCCATTGGCAACCAAGATTCTGCACCTACAAATGTCAGGGAACTGTGGGCAGCTGTTCAGACGGCATGGGTCAGCATCTCTCCAGAAGACTTCCGGCCACTTGTGGAATCGATGCCACGTAGACTTGCTGCATTTTGACGGTCTAGAGGAGGTCCTACATGATACTAGGTACGTATCCCATGATCTTTGGCACTTCAGTGTAAAAGCAGTGCAAGTAATATCGATATACATATCGATAAGCCGTGCAAGGGATATCGATTGGAGCATTTAAGTGGAAAAAAAGTTAAATCGTAGAACTGCAAATGCACGACGTAATTCGAACTAAACTCGAAGATCACTCAAACTCAGTAATAAGTTCAGAGTTAATCATAATCTCAGAGTTGAACTTACGTGATTCTAAGTAAGGCTTCATGATTTCGTAGCTTTTCTTTTTCCTTTCTCTCAGATCCTGGCTCTGTTTCCAGTTCAGCAGGAACTCCCTGTATGGCTGAGCTACCGGCTTTCCATCAAGTTCCTCTGCAAAATTGATTAAAAATTCAAAAAAAAAAAAAAAAAATTCAAAGGTAAACAGGAATTTCAGCACTACCTAAGTAAAAATGTCACAGATTCACTAACGAAGCAGATGAGTAAAATTCCACATAGAAAAAGTTTGAACAAGTTATTTAGCTACTTCGAACAGATTAAGGAAATTCGAAAAATGCAAAAACATTACATCTGGTATTATGTACACTATGCGGACAAAAGTGATTGAACATTGCAAGTACATAGTAAAACAGTACTGCATTTACATTAGTAGCTAGTAGGTCCTCCATTTGCAGAGATTACGGTCGAAGTAAACTGTCCACAAGTCCATTCAGTACGCGGAGATCGGGATGTTCCTGCATTCCACCTTAAGTGCATCGACCCACTCTGTCAGTGAAGAAGGTCGTGTTGGTCTAGTTAATCGCATAGCTCCACGTAAGTAAGCTCGATGTGTGATTTCCTCATGAACTCAAAGAAGCTCAATTGACGGCGCGTATAAACACCTGCGATATGCTCATTAACCGTGAGGAAAACGATCATTTTTTGAAGCGACTGATAACTGGTGACGAAAAGTGGATTGCGAACAACAATGTGCTTTGAAAACGGTCTTGGTTCCGACGTGCTGCTTCGCCTCAAAAGACATCCAAAGCAGACATTCATTAGCGGAAGGTTCTGGTCTCAGTGTGGTGGGAATTTAAAGGTGTCGTGTTTTTTGAGCTCCTACCACGGAACCAAACAATCAATTCGAATGTGTACTGTCGGCAATTGGACAGTTTGAACGAATCCATCATCCAGAAACGTCCAGAGCTCGTTCATCGTAAAGGTGTGTTCCATCACGACAACGCGAGACTACACACAAGTTTGATCACCCGCCAAAAATTATTGGAGCTTGAGTGGGATGTGTTGCCACACCCAGCACACTCGCCTGACCTTGCGCCGTTAGACTTCCACTTGTTTCGCTCTCTTCAACAGTCTTTGCGTGATATAACGTTCAATTCATATGAGGCTGTAAATCAGCACCTTTTACAGTTTTTAACCACGAAAACAGGTCCTTTTATGAACGAGGCATTCTGCAGCTCACTGAAAGATGGCAAAAGGTAATCGAGCAAAACAAGCATTATATCATTGATTGATCTTTGTCCTTTCCATCAATAAATGATCTTTGCAAAACATGGCTAAAATACGCCATGACTTTTCCGACAACCCAATAGGATCGCTGATCGATACTCAAGATCTGACCTGACCCTGTTTTATTCCTCCATTTCTATTTGGGTGACGAGATGGGTAAAAAATGCGATTTGACGGACTTTCAACGTGGGATGATTGTAGGAGCTCGGAGCAATGGAGCGAGTATCACCGAAACCTCCGCATTCGTGAAATGTTCCAGAGCAGCTGTTGTTAAAGTGTTTAAAGACTGGACTGTCAGCCAAAAACTGGGTCTCTACGTGCAACGTGTGGTCGTCATCGACTAGCGACTGCTCGTGCGGAAAGGGGAGTATGCAGATTGGTAACAGACAACAGAAAGGCAACAGTGCAGCAAACTACAGACCATCTTAATCAAGGATCCTCTCAAATGATCTCTGCACGCACTGTTCGCCGTACACTGCATCGGATGGGATATGGCAGCCGAAGGCCTGTTCGAACACCTTAGTTAACAAAAGAAAACGTCTCCAGTTCGCACAGGAACACAGGGATTGGACAGTCGATAATTGGAAACAAATTATGCGGTCCGATGAATCACGTTTTCAGTTGCACCATGCCGATGTCCGAGTGAGAATTTGGTGGAAACAGCACGAAAGCATGGACCCCAAATGCATTGCCACAACCCTTCAAGCTAGTGGAGGCAACGTTATGGTTTGGGGAATGATTTCCTGACATGCTTTGGGCCCTTTAATTCGTGGTGATCAACGTCTGACTGGCACATCATATCTAAACATCGTTGCGGACCAAGTGCATCCTGTCATGTGGATGGTTTATCCCAATGGCGAGGGCTACTTTAACAAGGTAATAAGTCCTGCCATAGTGCTCCTATTGTACAGGATTGGTTTCAGGAACATGCCGGTGAGTTTACTTTGCTTAGGTGGCCCCCACAATCTCCAGATCTCAACTTCATTGAGAATTTGTGGGATGAAGTTGAACGAGCCATCAGACAGCTGGATCCACAACCCTGCAATCTTACACTCCTGGAAAGTGCTATTCATCAAGCATGGTCTCGGATTCTACAAAGCACCTATCAACATCTCGTGGAGTCCATGCCACGAAGAATCGACGCAGTATTAAAGGCAAAAGGTGGCCCACCGAAGTACTGATTGGGTGGTCATAATAAAGTGTCCACTCAGAGTATACTAAAGTCTGACCCACAACTGGCGGAACGCTTGGAGCGATTGCATTATCCTACGTAGTGTGCGAAACTTTTGAAATGCCCTACGTAAAAAGTGTGAAGCAACTGACAATTCGCGATTTCTCGAACAGATTACAGCATGCAGTGTTTCAATATCTCAGATTAAATTGGCAAATTATGGTGGCATGTATATCATTTACTACGTAATAAAATACCTCAGTATGAACACAATTTCGGGTCCTCGTTGATAAGTCACACCGAAAATTCAATTTCGGGTCCTCGTTGATAAGTCACACCGAAAATTCAATTTTGGGTCCTCGTTAATAAGTCACACCGAAAATTCAATTTCGGGTCCACGTTGATAAGTCACACCGAAAATTCAAGTCCGGGTCCTCGTTGACAAGTCACACCGAAAATTCAATTTCGTGTCCTCGTTGATAAGTCACACCGAAAATTCAATTTGGGGTCCTCGTTGATAAGTCAAACCGAAAATTCAATTTCGGGTCCTCGTTGATAAGTCACACCGAAAATTCAATTTCGGGTCCTCGTTGATAAGTCACACCGAAGATTCAATTTCGGGTCCTCGTTGAAAAGTCACACCGAAAATTCACAGTAACATAAATTATGCACTAATGGATTAAATACAATTACGTTCCTTCAATCTTTAGTCAACTTGATGCAGATTGTTGGTGTGTAATTTTTCTTTGTCTATGGAATTATTGACACCTCTCAATACATGTGATATTCCAAAAATAATTCCCTGGGAGATGAAATATTCGATTTTTAATCTTTTCTTTCATGTACACTATGTACAAACACTTACACTCTGGTTTCAGCTGTTCAAATGCAAAAATCAGTATCTACATGTTGATCATCATCATCATTGTCAACCATTATCAATCCACTGCTGGACGAAGGTTTCCTCAAGTTTCTTCCACAACGGTCTGTCTTGTGCCAGTCTCCTCCATGTTACTCCCGCATACTTTCGAATTCCATCCGCCCATCTCGCATGTGGTCTTCATCAGGGTCTTTTCCTATCCTTTGGAATGCAATCTAAAATTTCGGATGCCCATCGATGGTCTGTCCTTCTGGCAGTATGTCCAGCCCATTGCCATTTCAGGGATTTAACTCTGATCATGATGTCTTCCACTCTTGTCATTTTTCGGATCCACGAGTATCTCTTCTTATCTCTCCTGGTTACACCAAGTATGCACCTCTCCATGCTGCTTTGAGTTGTCTGCAGCCTTTGTATGTCTCTTTTAGTTAAGGTCCGCATCTCTGCACCATACGTAAGCACTGGAAGGATGCATTGATCAAACAATTTTCTTTTAAGACATAATGGCATATTGCTCTTGAAAGTTATGCTGTTTCTTCCAAAAGCTCTACAGGCAAGTCCTATACGCGGATTAATTTCTTCATCAATGTGTCCCTCACCTGATATCTGCTGTGCAAGATAAACGTCAGTATCTGTATCTCCAGCTTTTCTCCATCAATCGATAAATCTTCATTTCTTGCAAAAGCATTGTACATCACTTTTGTCACCTGAAAGTTCATTTTTAATCCCACTTCTTTACTCTTGTCAGCAAATTCCTGGATCATACTCTGCAGCTCTGATGGAGTAGTTGCACAAATGACTACGTCATCAGCAAAACGAAGGTGAGTTAGATAACCTCCATTAATCTTTATCCCTTTGTTTTCCCAGTTCAGTGATTGAAAGACATTTTCCAATGTGACATTAAAGAGCTTGGGAGATATGGTGTCACCTTGTCTCACTCCCTTTCCAATTATTATGCGTGTTGTATTTTCAAACAGCCAAATCTTTGCACTTGCATTTTCATAGATGTTATTAATAATATTAATGTATGCATCTTCAATACCGCAGGATTTCAAAGCCATTGTAACTGCTGATGGTCTAATTGTTGAATTTGAAGTTTAGAAATTTTATCAGTGAAAGTCACATTCCATCTATGTTCACTGCACTCAAAAGTTAAACTCAAAATTTAAAATATTTGACTGTTAAAATCCTTTTCGGTTATATACGCTATGTACAAACACTATCACACTCCGGTTCCAGCTGTTTAAATGCAAAAACATTATACATGTTGATACACTGTCTTATTTCATCAATGTTTTCTGTACCTATAGTACTAATAGTTCATTTGAAGTTTAAAAATTTATCAATAAAAGTCATATTCCATCTATGTTCACTGTACCTGTTGCACCAGTAGTTAAACTTGAAGTTTAAAATATTTGATTGTTAAAATACAACAAAAGTTTAAAATTACGGCATGCTTGAGATCACCAACCTTTCCATCAAACATTATTTTTATAGTCATTCTCGGAACATCCGTCCAAACTACGATGTTGTAGACTGCCAGTGTGCACTAGATGATTCCCTACGGGGTCTCTCTACGTGTGCGAAAAGGCTACAGGATCACGTGTATTTAATCAATTAGTGCATAATTTATGTTACATTTACTACGTATCGTACTTAATTAAACATACTTATCTATACCACCCAATTATTATATTAATTAATACCTCCCCACAGCTCTACAAAAAGTACGTAAATTAGTGTTACCAGATACAAAAATATGAAAGTACGAATTCTGTTTTGCAGCATCATTTCAAATAATTTATGACAGACATTGGCCATAAGGCCCATTAGTTTTAAGTCAAGACGTTATAACATACGTTCACTGAATTTTTCATCTGGAAACGTCTTAATGACACCATCAGAGGAAGTTGAAAAACATTTAAAACACAGCGATCATGATAAGCACCAAACGATTAAAAATTGGATCATATATTCCACGTAACATGTAACAGGCGAAATTTCAAACTTTTGTCCGTCACTTTAATTTTAACATTCGTCAAATATTTTGTTATTGCAGATCTCACGTGTAATTTTTTTCTGTCTACAGTTTTCAATTAACAAATATTATTTACCTTTGATAAATAGGTTAAAATTGACTAGTTTTATCCTGGCATAATGTAATACGCCCCAAACAGTTCTTTCTTATCTGTTTAGTCATGAAGAAGTTTGTATATATCGAATGTTTCTGACTCTTCCTCCAACTTGGTTGTAAAGGATTCGACTGTTTCGTTCTAGCTACACTTTTTATTAACAAGTATTATTTACTTCCGATTAACTGATTAACAGATTAATTCACTAGTTTTAACCTGGTTTAATGTAATATGCTAAAAATAGCCATTTTTTTTAATCGGATATAACAAAGTTCGCATATAACGAATGTTTTTTACCTTCCAACTTCGTTGTAACGGGTTCAACTGTTTCCTTCTAGCTAAACTTTTCAATTAACAAGTTTTATGTAGCTCTGATTAATTGATAATAGGTTATAATACCAACCAGTTTTAATGTGGCAAAATGTAACACGCCAAAAATAGCCATTGCCGCCCCGGTGGCGCATTGGGCTAAGCGATGGCTTCTGATCATTCGCACGAAAGGGGTTCGGGTTTGAATCCCGGTCAGGCATGGATGTTGTGTTTATCTTACGGAACTGGCTCTCTCCCTTTCCTGGAACCAGTGACCCTAAATTAGGGACGGGCGCCTGCTTATAGCCCATTGAGTTGCTAAAATGCAAATGGTACGCAATGCAGTTTCGCCGCCCCTGTGGTGCAGTGGTCTAATTAAGCGATGGCCTCTGATCATTCGTACAAAAGGGATCCGGGTTCGAATCCTGGTGAGTCATGGATGTTGTGTTTGTCTTACGGCACTGGCTCTCTCCCTTCCCTGGAACCAGTGACTCCAAATTAGGGACGGGCGTCTGCTTATAGCCCATTGAGTTGCTAAAATGCGAATGGTTCGCAATGCCGTTTCGCCGCCCCTGTGGTGCAGTGGTCTAAGCGATGGCCTCTGATTATTCGCCGGAAAGCGGTCCAGGTTCGAATCCCGGTGTCATGGATGTTGTGTTTGTTTTACGGTACTGGCGCTCTCCCTTCCCTGGAACCAGTGACCCTAAATTAGGGACGGGCGCCTGCTTATAGCCCATTAAGTTGCTTATGGTGGTCGTTAAACCTTCAATAAAAAAAGATAGCCCTTTTTTATCTGTCTGGTTATAACGAACTTTGCATATATCAAATGTTTTTGAGTCTCCCTCCAACTTCGTTGTATACGGTGTGATCTGCCTGCACCGCAGGACGCACATAAGGTAAAGGAAGATAGCAGTGAGAGCACATGTCCGCGTTGCTTAGTTGGCAGAGCGACTTATTCCGGAGTGAGGGGAACCGCTTCGATGCTCGGCGTGGACAAACCTGTGTTTTCGCAACGGGTTCGACTCTTTTCTTCTAGCTACGCTTTTTAATTAGCAAGTATTATTTTCCGATTACTTGATAATAGTTTACAATATGTACCTCCGATTACTTGATAATAGTTTACAATATTTACCTCCGATTGCTTTATAATAGTTTACTTTTCTTGATAATACGTAGTTTACAATATTTACCTCCGATTACTTGATAATAGTTTACTTGATAATAATTTACAATATTGACTAGTGTTAAACTGGCAGAATGCGATACGGTAAAAATAGACCTTTTTTATCATTCTGGTTATAACAAACTTCGCATATATCGAATGTTTTGGTTCTCCCTCCAACTTCGTTGTATACGGGTTCGACTGTTTCCTTCTACATATTTACACTTTTCTATTAACAAGTATTATTAACCTCCGATTAACTGATTAATCGGTTAAAGTTGACTAGTTTCAACCTAGCGTAATGTAATACGCCAAAAAATAACCCTTTCTTATCTGTCCGATTATATCGAAGTTCGCATATATCGAATGCTTTTTACCTTCCAACTTCTTTGTAACGTGTTCGACTGTTTCCTTCTAGCTACACTTTTCAATTAACAAGTATTATTTAGTTCTGATTAATTGATAATATGTTATAATACCAACCAGTTTTGACGGGGCATAATGTGATACGCCAAAAAAAAAACATTTTTTAATCTGTCCAGTTATAACGAAGTTCACATATGTCGAATATTTCTGACTCTCTCTTCAACTTCGTTATATACGGATTCAACTGTTTTACATCTATAACGAATGCTATAACTCAATACACGGAACAATCAAAATATTGTGATTTAACATACCTAGCTCCAGACAGTTGAGAACTATCGTGTCTTGGTACCTGCGAACTTTGCAAATTGGATTCCCGTTGAATTTCAGGACACTCAGATTGTTCCATCGGTCACTCGTATCAATTACTTCCTGTACGTTCCATATCATATTATCTTCTGCCAGAAGAGTGCTAAGAGCAGTTAGTGGTCGCAAGAAAGCTATGCTGTTGATTAAGTTGCCCGATATATTGAGTTTCTTCAAGGATTTCTGAAAAGGATTCAGAAAAAAATCTGTTAAAAGAAGAGAATAATGCGAAATGTAATGATGAACGAACAGGGCATCGCTCATTTAACCGAAACGGCATTCCACTAGAAGATACATTTCAATAAAGATTAATTTTGAGGAAAAAATCATTCCACGGAAAATTTTTTTGACAACGTACAGTTTAAAAAATTAATGGTATCAATTCACGAAAAATTTCTGAATTTCTGAATTAATGATATCAATTCACGAAAAATTTCTGAAAATTCGGGCCAGGGCCCAGCCCGGGTCCGAATTTTGAGCCCGTCCGAGCCCGAGCCCGGGCCCGAGCTCATCTTTATTAGACATAACGTCCTGGGGATCTCACTCCCCCTGTAGTGTGAAAATGGACTGAGCTGGGCAAGATCAAGCGATAACGTTCTGCCGCCGCATTGTTACGCGCTTAGTTTATCACGCAGGCTTCATTCGATACATACACCGATGAGACATTACATTGTGACCACCCCGGCCTACAGAAATGAGCGCGCCTAGAGACTGCACAGTGGCGCAAGTGAAGTTCACAGAGCAGTACATATACAACCCGAAAAGCGGCTTTCGGTTAGTAGAGGGTTCGTAGTCAGAATGGGAAAAACTGCCGATTTATCGGGATTTGATAAAAGACAAATCGTGATAGCACGGCGCCTCTGAACTACGAAATCGGAAACAGCGCTGGCTTGTAGGTTATTCACATGCCGCAGTAGTGAGTACGTATCAAAAGTGGCGCACAGATGCCCGAACGACGAACCGTCGTTCAGTTGTGTGTCGTCCGCAGCTCATCAATGCCGAAAAGAAGCGGAGACTACGCGCATTGTTCACAATGACCTCAGCGCCACAGTACGACAAATCGCCCGCAGCTACGACAGTGGCGATCAGGGCAATATATCGCAGCATACAGTTCATCGCGGCCTTCTGCGCATGGGCTTGCGTAGCCGAAGACTCAATAGGGTCCCCATGCTCACTGCACGTCATCGCCAACAACGCATGAAATGCGTCCAATATCATCCGGATTGGACCGTGGACGATTGGAAGAAAGTAGCCTGGTCTGACGAATGAAGATTCCTGGTGAATCGCGTAGACGCCCGAGAACGGATACCCGGATTACCAACGTAGGCTATGGCACCTGAATGCACTGTTATGGTGTGGCACCTAAAGGAGGTGTTATGCTGTGGGCGATGTTTTCTTGGGACACTTTAGGCCCCATTATCCCAATAGCACAATCCCTGAGAGCTGTCAGGTATCTGAACATCGTTGCTAACCAAGTCCACCCATTCATGGCAACTGTGTTCCCTGCTTGTGATGGCCATTACCAACAGGATACTGCGCCACTGTCAGAATCGTCAAGGAGTGGTTCTAGGAACATACTGGTGACTTTCTGTTAATGCCCTGGGCTCCACATAAGGTGTCTGAACATCGTTGCGGACCAAGTTCACCCATTCATGGCCCTGCTGGTGATGGCCATTACCAAAAGGATAATGCACCACTGTCAAATCGTCAAGGTCAAGGAGTGGTTCAAGGAACATGCTGGTGACTTTCTGTTAATGCCCTGGGCTCCAAATAAGGTGTGTGAACATCGTTGCGGACCAAGTTCACCCATTCATGGCAACTGTGTTCCCTGCTGGTGATGGCCATTACCAACAGGATACTGCGCCACTGTCAGAATCGTCAAGGAGTGGTTCGAGGAACATACTGGTGACTTTCTGTTAATGCCCTGGGCTCCACATAAGGTGTCTGAACATCGTTGCGGACCAAGTTCACCCATTCATGGCCCTGCTGGTGATGGCCATTACCAAAAGGATAATGCACCACTGTCAAATCGTCAAGGTCAAGGAGTGGTTCAAGGAACATGCTGGTGACTTTCTGTTAATGCCCTGGGCTCCACATAAGGTGTCTGAACATCGTTGCGGACCAAGTTCACCCATTCATGGCCCTGCTGGTGATGGCCATTACCAAAAGGATAATGCACCACTGTCAAATCGTCAAGGTCAAGGAGTGGTTCAAGGAACATGCTGGTGACTTTCTGTTAATGCCCTGGGCTCCAAATAAGGTGTGTGAACATCGTTGCGGACCAAGTTCACCCATTCATGGCAACTGTGTTCCCTGCTGGTGATGGCCATTACCAACAGGATACTGCGCCACTGTCAGAATCGTCAAGGAGTGGTTCGAGGAACATACTGGTGAATTTCTGTTAATGCCCTGGGCTCTAAATAAGGTGTGTGAACATCGTTGCGGACCAAGTTCACCCATTCATGGCAACTGTGTTCCCTGCTGGAGATGGTCATTACCAACAGGAAAATACGCCACTGCCAGAATCGTCAAGCAGTGGTTCTAGGAACATGCTGGTGACTTTCCGTTAATGCCCTGGGCTCCAAATAAGGGGTCTGAACATTGTTGCGGAACAAATTCACCCATTCATGGCAACCGTGTTCCCTGCTGGTTATGGCCATTACCAACACGATAATGTGCCATACCACACTGCCGAAATCCTAAAGGAGTGGTTTGAGGAATATGCTGGTGACTTTCAGTTATTTTCCTAGCCCTCAAATTCACCTGATACGAACTCAATCGAACATTTGTGGTTCGACTTGGAAAAGCGTGTTCGCGCTAAATCACCACCACCCCGAAATGTACGGGAACTGGAGGACCTGCTGTTGACATTATGGTACCAGATTCTCCACGATACCTATTGCCACCTCATCGAATCGATGCCTCGCCGAGTTGCCGCAGTTTTGCGAGCTAAAGGGGGGCCTACAGCTTATTAAGTAGTTGGTCATAACATAATGGCTCATCAGTATATGTAGCGTGTGTAAACATTCATTAGAACTGGGCTGCTGTGTTTTAGTAACTGTGAAAGTAGTTTTTTTCTGTGTGAGTGTGTGTTGTTTTATGATAATGCAGAAGTTTTTAAATAAACAAGTTAGTAAAATCATGCAATGCATTAATTATGATACGGTTTCCAACATACCAGAAATCATTACTCGAGTTATTACTCAAGCTATGAGGATAATGACTGTGGAATAAATCTTGCTCCTGTGCCCTGACCTTTGACCCCATTTCGATGATATTCAACAGAATTGGTTCAGTAATCCTCCGGAACAACATGATAAAGTTTTGTCGCAACAGAAGCATTTTTAGTCAAGTTATGAGGATATGGCAGTGGAATAAATCTCGCTCCTGTGTCCTGACCTTTGACCCCATTTCAATGGTATTCAACAGAATCGGTTCAGTACACCTCCAGAACAACATACTAAAGTTTTCTCGCAATAGAAGCATTTTTGGAATAAATCTCGCTCCTGTGACCTGATCTTTGACTCCATTTTGATGATATTCAACAGAATTGGTTCAGTAATCCTCCGGGACAACATGATAAAGTTTTGTCGGAACAGAAGCATTTTTAGTCAAGTTATGAGGATAACGGCTGTGGAATAAATCTCGCTCCAGTGACCTGACGTTTGACTCCATTTCGATGATATTAAACAGAATCGGTTCAGTACACCTCCAGAACAACATACTGAAGTTTTCTCGCAATAGAAGTATTTTTGGAATAAATCTCGCTCCTGTGCCCTGACCTTTGACCCCATTTTGATGATATTCAACAGAATTGGTTCAGTAAACCTCCGCAACAACATGATAAAGTTTTGTCGCAACGGAAGGATTTTTAGTCAAGTTATGAGGATATGGCAGTGGAATAAATCTCGCTCCTGTGTCCTGACCTTTGACCCCATTTCAATGGTATTCAACAGAACCGGTTTAGTATACTTCCGGAACTACATGATAAAGTTTTGTCGCAATCGAAGCATTGTTAAGTAAGTTATGACGCATAAGGGCGATGGAATGGATCCCGCTCCTATGTCCTGACCTTTCACCCCATTTCTTCCATTTTCAATAGGGTTCGTTCTCAGTTGGTCCCCTGTCACACATACTAAAATTTCATCGAAATCGAGCCATTTTTACACAAGTAAGCGTTCAGACAGACAGACAGACAGATGGACAAAGCTGGATTATATACGCTTCTTCAACCTATGAACGGTTGGAAAGCGTAAAAAACATGATGTAGAAGAAGTTGCAAGTAGTTCTAAACAGGTGAGAAGGAACAAGTCCAGAAGTTATGATGGCACATACTTGGATTTTTGTTTCACGTGTACTGTTGTTAGGAACAAAGAACGTCCTCAGTGTGTAATGTGTGTGTAATCTGCCTGAATACAAGCTAGTAATGCAAATGACTATTTTCTTTTAAATAAACTAGGGGCTGCGCCTCTAAGCTCGCTACGCTCGTTTCCAGAGTAGAAGCTCGGGCCCTTCAGCCCGATCTTCAATTATATCACATGAAATAAAAACTGGAAAACACTACCTAGTGACAGAACTGTGAACTATAAAAATCGTCATACACTAGCCTAAAGTGTTCTACAAGATAAATGGCATCCAGTGTTGGAAGAAATTTTTAAATCGCATTTGTAGAAGAAGAGATATTGCGAAAAACAGATTAAAAATTGGCGTCCCCTAGCGGCAAAATCGTGCATTATTTTGGAAAGAAAATACACGCAGAGTTTTCATAGTTAGTAGCACTTGACTGGAAAAGGATTTTCTCAATTGGGTTATTAGTCCCACACACATACTAATGAAATAAAAATGTTCTCCCAATTGTTCAATACTTTTTGCGCTGTATCGGTACCAAAATGGCGGCTTGTTTACAGTTTTTGTTTCTCTTCTGGTGAACCCCCTGTTGGATTTTTGTGGAACTTTTTTTTAATTTCCTTCTATTTTTATTGAAGGACTTTGCTCCACCGCCATTCCGAAATTTCCGAGTTTTTTTTACTGTCGTTATGTTTTGGAAGGGCGGACTTTTGTCGTTTGAACTTATGCACTTACTAAATTTACCACTAAGGAAAACAAAAGCGGTCCAAAACGTATTTCCGTAAACCGTAAACCGTTATGTTAAACCCTTAAACAACTGAGATAGCTTTACCAACAAAACATATGCATAACAAATTCTCTGCGTCACAATGGCAGCAGGTCACGTGATTCCTCTGTGGTTATCATGAAGACAAACAAGCCGTTCGTTTCTTTCCTTTGCGTCTTTAAAACATGCTTAAAACTCAGAAAATGACTTTTTCTTATTTTTTTCTAAAAAAGGGATGATAGTTGTAAGTTTGTGCTGTAAAAATTTCAATGTGTTATGATTTATAGTTTGCCCATATATCCGTTTCTTTTAATGGATCCCATTGTGAAATAGAGAATTTCGTGAAATTTAAAAATTTAATTTCTCGTAAACTAAATCGAAATTCAAAAAAAAGGGCGACGAGGTGCAATAATTCGGTTACGTCACTACACTCCTACAAAGCTTCTTGGTTCTGCTGCTGTTAGTGTGTCCGGAACGCGACCTGATTGCGCTTTTTTATTTACCTTAACTTTGAAATATAATAGCTCTTGAAGTATCGCCAGAATCGAGAAACGGTTTATTTCAGCGTGTTTTCCAAACAATTCTCTACAAACGATGTAAATTTCGTATTTTTGTGTTCAATACGTTTTGCGCTGCGAGCTAGGAAAGCAAGAGTGTCGCGAAATTTCTAAAACAGCGGCTGCAGCTACTTTTTTTTAGAATAGAGCGATTCCTCAAACTCTAATTTTAGTTAATTTTTTTTTTAATTTTGGGTTCAGGGGCGCCGCACAGAAAATGTGACATATGAAGGGCGACGCGGTCTCGAAAGGAATGGGAATCCCTGCTTTAATCGTATAATCTCATCCTTCGGTCTTCGCGTACTTAACATAAAAGAACACGAGAAGCTCTCAGCATTACCCCAAATACATCTTTCTCTCTCTCAGCTCAAATTGGCGTTCTTTGGTCCATGTTCGTCCGCGTGTCAATAAACACAAACAACCAGCCAACCTATCTCTCAGCTCAAAACGCATAGTTTTTATTTACCATTGAATGAACTTTGACCGACTGTCCGGCTGCTAAGTTTAAAATACTCGTTGAGAGAAATAATGTGGCGTTAAGTCAGAAAATATTTAATCAAGAGAAACCAAATTTACATGAGAATAAAAAACTCCAAAGGACCTTTAAATTAGGTGCATATGTTACAAACACTGGACCACTTAAACAGTAGGAAAAGCTTAACACTAACGTTTAAATAACATCTACGGGTTGATATATCAAATGGAACTTACAAAATCACCAGTGAAGTCTTTTCTTCCATCTGGTTGTTGACCGGCAACTCAAGTTGGCAAAACCATAAGATAATTTTGGCACAAATACAATTCCTCTTTGAAAAAGTACTCCAGCGTGGTACACTTTATCACACTAGCAAACTCGTAGACAGCAATTTAACACTTATTCGGCCCACAAATTATCAAGAAAGCACTCATTCGTACTTTAAAACACAGCACAACTTTCTTTTTAGTTACCCCTGACTCACCGTCAGCCGTTGCCAAAAGGTGAAATAAATTCGAAGTATTCGACGCACCGTTCAGATTACATAAATCTAAGAAGTAACATTATTTGCATAAGAATCGAAACTCAAAAATGAAGGCTAATGTAAAGATATACAAGTGCCAGAAAAGCTGGTACACCAGTCTAATACTTGGTGGATCCCCCACGGGAGCGCAGGACTGCAGAAATACGACGGGGCATGGACTCCACTAGCTTCTGGAAATATGCTGTATGCAATGTACACCATACTTCCTGCAGAGCGATCCACAATTCCGGTGTATTCTGAGGTTTCGGATCCCTGTGTTCGATAGCGCGTTGCATGGCATCCCAAATGTGTTCTATCACGTTCAGATCTGGGGACTTGGTTGGGAATGGCAACACGCAAACTCAGATGAATGCTCCTCTAACCATAATGTGGCATTCCGACATTTGTGTGGAGGCGTTGGCCGGTCACAGACGTTTGCAGACGTACCATGGGCCCCAGTGAAGTCCAGCTAAACACACCCCATACCATTACGGACCCCCACCAGCCGGTACAGTTCCCTGTTAACAAGCGGGATCCATGGCTTCATGGGGTTTGCGTCGCACACGAATCCTCCCATCTGCCCGATACAGTTGGAAACGCGACTCGTCAGACCAGGCTACTTGTTTGCAGTCATCAAGTGTCCAGTGGCGGTGCTGCCGTGCCCAAGCGAGGCACATAGCTTTGTGTCGTGCACCCATCAAGGGGACTCGAGATGGGCGTCGGCTCCTAAAGCCCATATCGTGCAGAGTACGTTGCACAGTCCGGACGCTGATGCTTGTTGAGGCTCCAGCATTGAATTCCCATGATACCTGCGAGAGTGTCGCGTGAAACGATTCTTGACAGCCGGACGATGGTCACGTTCACCCAATGTCTTTTTACGGCCACACTGGAATCGTAGGTTTTAGGTTTTGCCGGAATTCTTGTAGTCACGGTACACCCTTGCCATATTCGTCCGTGAAAATCCGAGCTTCGTTTCTACCTCCGAAATACTATGGCCAATCTCACGAGCGCCAACTATGACACCGCGTTGAAAATCGCTTAAATCGGTATTAATTGTCATTCTCATGCCGAAAACAGCTCTGACAGCTGGCAAGGATGTCTATCGCTTTATATACGCACTGGCGGACGCAACCGAGTGCGCGCATAGGTGACGTTGCTATGTATTTTGCATAAGCTCGTCTGTACAAGTTTTTCTGTCACTTCAGTTTACGTCGCAATTACTTCTTCGATATATTTCCATTTTAATGGTACGTCTAAACCTCAAAAATTTTAATACCTTTTTGTGACGAATTGCAGCTGTTTAGGCTGTATTGAAGCCCTACACCGTACTAATAAATCGTTGTGCCCTAAACCCATGTGTTTCAGTTTCTTTGTCCATGTACATTACGGGTGTTATTGTGGATTTGCATCTGGGAGCTAAGTTCACAAGTAAAGAAAAATACATTATGAATTGGGATTTTGATATAAGTAGTTTCTTAATCGAAAGATTAATTGGACTTACATTAACGTCGCAAGGGCAGTCTTATTTTTTACACGTGCTTTCGCCACCAAGATTACTCCAATACAGAAGTCCGTACTAGAGGTCAGTTCGGGCTCAATTTTAGGAGCTCGGGTCCAAAGGCCTAGAGCCCGGCCCCGGCCCGCTTTCTTTGATTACATGTGTTTGCTGAGACCGGACCCGACCGGGTCCGGATTTTTGGAAAATTTTGCTTATCAAGGCTTGCATTTATGCATTATACACTGGCCAAAGATATGGCCCAAGCAAGGATTAGTTTAAAAAGTTTAGTTCAGTTAATCCACTTTACAATATTAATATGTTTTTAGAAATACTACGCATAAAACCAAATGTTCTCAAATGTGGATTTGAAAATAAATAAATAATCAACGTGCCTTTCGACCTTATCAGGAGAATCAGTAATTTTGGTAAAAGCTGAAGAAAAGAAAATCGTTTAGAAACAAAACATTCCATTCGTTATTTCTTTTTGATTTCTAAATTTACTTTCATTTTGAATAAATTGCATTATAAAACCTACAACGCCGTACAGACAGTTGCAAGTGTTTGAAAGTTTGACTCTAGAAAACTAATCTTTGCAATATGGTTTACATATATGCTAATTGGTAAAGGTAGTTTAGAGTGATGTAGTAGAATATAAAAAAGCATGTAGGGAAATTTTCAAAATAAAAAAAAAGAACGTAAAAGCATTTCAGACCAGATTATTCTGCAGTTTGTAACATTAACAAAGCTTTGCGCTTAATAGTATAATAATCACAATATTATCATATGTGTGTGCAGTTTCCAGATCAAGATCATCATGAAAAAAGAGAGAGAGAGAGAACTGCATATAATGCCTTCAACTTGATCTTCTTTTCTCTAAAACTCGACCTGCTGCACTAAAAACCGACGTCACCCCAAAAATCGCGGGAGTGAGAAAATTAAAAAAAATAAAAATAACACTTCTAACTGCACAATTTTGGAAATTAATACATCATTTTAAAGATAAGATTCTTGATTTTTAATAAAATACAAAAAATGGGAACGTGATTTTTTCCCAGTTTTTCGATACCAGAATTCCTTAAACTAATCCTTGCTTGGGCCATAGCTTTTTTTTTTTTTTTGGAGATTTAACGACCACCGTGAGCAACTCAATGGGCTATAAGCAGTCGCCCGTCCCTAATTTAGAGTCACTGGTTCCAGGGAAGGGAGAGAGCCAGTGCCGTAAGACAAACACAACATCCATGCCTCACCGGGATTCGAACCCGGACCCCTTCCGACGAATGATCAGAGGCCAACGCCTTAGACCACTGCGCCCCCGGGGCGGCACCATAGCTTTGGACAATGCATAATGCAAGTCTTGCTAAGCAAAATTTGTCTTGCAATGGCAGCTAGCTTAGGAAACTGTAAATCCTTCCACCATGATAACAGATCCACAATGAAATGCAACACGTGTAATTCAACCGGGCTCGGAATTACACGTGTTGAATTAATTACAGTAATGAAATTCAAGACGTGTAATTCCGAACCTGGGCCCGGGTTTTTCGGTATTTAATGAATTCTGAGCCCGTCCGAGCCCGAGCTCATCTCTAGCCTGTATGCCTAGTTGTGAACAACAAAACTGTGCTATGACGAACCGTTTTACCTTTTAATCTCCCTCACATACCACGTGACTGTTTGCCAACTGCAGGCAACAGATATTCATCGTTTTACATGTTGTTCTGACAAATACTTCGTGCTGTGGCATTTTCTATGTCGAGCAGTGTATCTACGTGAACGTCTTACAACAAACAACCTGCACGAAACATTAAGATCTTAAAACAGAGAATATGTAAATATATACTTACTGCAACAGCCATTATGGAGTTGCTATCAAACGCAAGGGATCTGTTCGTAGGGAGACTTTGATGTTCAACATACAGTTCTCGTAGTTCCACCAGGTTCTCCAAACCCTGAACCACGGTGATGTCATTGCGAGCCAAATTTCTGGGAAATTGTGAACAACATTTTAAAGAAACAGATGGAACTTCAGTTAAGTATGACTATTTCTATTAAAAACAAAGTCATGAACTGCTTCATTTGTGTGAAGTCAGAGTGGTTAAGAAAGAAAAATCAATGCACGTGTTTTTTTACTAGGCTGCACTATATGAGATCGATAAAGGCTGTCTAGAAAACACAAAGCCATCATGATATTAGGTCACCAGATATTGAAACACTGATTTCAGGACAAAAGAGCGTGGCGTCCTTAAATCGACAGTTCATTTGGGGACACATACGTACTCAAAAGAAATATGCAAACTCTTTTTGTCACAAAACTGCATTCATTCAATAAGTGGGATATTACATATGAAACTTTGTGTCTTAAAATGACATACACTATATTGACAAAAGTCACCGGACACCCTTTCAAAAGCAAATGAACGGATTCCCTGCGTTGTTCAGGTGCGCGGTACAATTGCAAACGGTATAAAAACAAACCTGCAGCTGACCATGATCATATCGCACTGTGAGGTTGATTGAAAATGTCACGACGGGAGAGAACTTACTTTGAGAAAAGGGAAAATTGTTGGGTGTTATATTAGTGGGTTGTCCATAAGAGAAACCGAGAGGCGTTTAAACATACCCAAGTCAACTGTTTTGGATGTACTGAATAAGTGGAAGACACATGGCGTGCCTGAAGCAGCAAAACGTACCAGTAGACCAAAGAAAATCAGTGATAGAGGACTTCGAAACCTCAGGATAGTCGTTACAGCTAATCGACGGACAGATGAGTAAATATTCTGGAACCTCGGTATGTACACGTACCGTTAGCAGAGAACTTCATTCCATAGGATTACTGTGGTCATGCGGCTGCTCATAAGCATTTCATCTCCACTCGGAATGCTACACGTCGTTTAGCATGGTGTAAAGAACGTTTATCGTGGACCGTAGATCAATGGAAACGGGTCCTATAGACTGATGAATCCAGATACACGATCCATCAGTCTGAAGGTCGTGTGTGGGTATGGCGGCAATCCGGGGAACGCTATTTATCACAGTGTACTGTTCCTACGGTCAAGTTTAGAGCTGGCAGTGTGCTCGTGTGGGGGTGTTTTTCGTGGTATGATCCTGGCACATTGGTTATCGTGAACAAACCTGTAAACCAGCATGTCTACCTCGATATTCTGGACAATTATGCCCTACCAACTCTGTGCCAATATGTTATGAAACAGAGCCTTGGTGGTACCAGCAGGATAATGCACCGAGTCATAAAACAAGGACTGTTACAGCGTAGTTTGACGATAATTCCGAATGATGTGTGGACTGGCCAGCACAGAGCCCTGATCTTAATCCCATACAGCACCTATAGATTGAATTAAAGCGCCGTATAAGAAGTTTGGAACCAAGGCCTACTACTAAGCAATAGTTAGCGGCAGCATTATGTACTGAATGGAAGCGCATACCTATCACTGTGTTCCAAAACCTTCTCGAAAGCATGTCTCGAAGGATTAGTTTTCAGTTTTCACACAGTATTTATTAGAAGAAAGATACAGGAGATGTGCTTGAATAAATCATCTCAAATGATGTATGACAAAAAAAAATATTTACAGATGCTTGTAGCTTACGCTACTGCTTATTTACACAGTTCTGTACATTGATGATAGTAAAAAAACAGTTAATTACACTCGAGTGTCTGGTGAGGCAACAAAAGTCTCTGACAAAGCAAAGAATAGGAACAATTCAACTTGAAGAGCGTTATACAATATTAATTTTGCACAGTATTGATGCAAGGAATAATACAGAATTCGAGCTCGCAGACATAGATTCAAAAGACAGGTGATGAGAAATTAACAGAATGTGCAGCTTGCGCTACGTTAATTACAGGATTCGGTGCAACGTTTGCATGACAACAGTTAAGTGCAGTAGAAATCTGGCGAGGCAATATGAATCTCTGGTAATACAGAGAGTAAAATCAATCCAGAATGATGAGCACTATAGAGTATAAATTTTACACAATATTGATGAAAAAAAAAAAAAGTTCTGACCGAAAGGGGATACATTGTGGGTGACCTGGAAAACCAGGAGGTTGCAGGTGATCAAGGGAAAAACATGAAATCGAAAGTTCGAAAGACAGATGATGAAAAATTTACAGATGAATGTGGCTCGCGGTACTACATGTTACATACAACGGTGATATGAAAAATAGTTATATACAATAATTTTCCTGAGAATACAAAGAAATAATATCTGAAAATACAGAGAGAAGACACAACTCATCACAGTGAGTATTGGAGAACACAAATTTACACAGTTGAAAAGTAAAATTACACTGTTGAATCAGGAATTGAAGATAAGAATATACTGTAAAAACGACAAAGTTTACAGATGTCTGTGGTTCGTGAAACGACCTATATACATGATTCTGTACAACGAGAAGTTACAATTTATATATATTGGTTTGTCAGAGGTGGTAAAAAGAAATAGTCTCTGACATCGCAGAGAGAATACATAATTCAGCAAGATGAGTAATGAAAAAACAAAAAAATTTACACATGAGTTATACACGAAATGATTCATGTGAAGAGGATGAGAACAGAGTCTTAAAAAAGCGTGAAAAGAAATTGACAATTATAAGTAGCTCATGCTTCGAACAATTCATAGGATTCTATACAATAATTGATCTACTAAAAGTGATGTACAATAGTGAGACAAACAAAAAAATTCTGATAAAATAGAGAGTACCAATAATATAGTACAGTGAATGTTGAGGAACAAGATTGTACTCAGTTGCGAAGCAAGAAAAAACAAACAGGAAATGTGTATAGAAAAATCGTCTCAAAATGACATATGAAAAGAAGATTTACAGGTGCTTGTAGCTGACGCAACGACCTATTCACAAAGCTCAATATAGTGGTGAGAGAATACAGTTTATGTATGATAATTTGACGGAAAAGACAAAAAATGGTCTCTGATGAAGCAGAGATTGAAGACAAATCAGCATGGCAAAAATTGTATCTATCAGGAGGTAGGTGAAACAAAAGTTCCGACTGTAAGGTGAAGCGTTGTGGGCGACCCTGCAAACCAAGTGGTTGCTGGTGACCAAGTTGATAGAACTGTGGTTCACTGCAGCGTGCAACTGCAGTGGTAAGTTCTAGTCGAAGGCGGGAGAGTAGGCGATTACGAAAATGACAAAGTAACGCAGTACTGACTTTATTTATGTCAGTAGAAGCTTCGGGGGGACGCTGAAGATGATACACGTGAATTATATGTTTTATAAGCACGAAGATGTAGGAGCAGACTGCCGGAAGGTGAATAGGGCGAGAAGAGTTCAGAAGTAGTGTTCGGTAGGCGCTGAAGGTGAGGACGGTCTCACAGGATCGTTGCGCTAGCGTCAAAGCGAGTTGGAGTATTGGCAATAATACTGTGCAATACATGAAGACATGCTGGACGTCAGCCTCCTCGCCACAATACGGACAGGAGGGTGAAGATAAAATGGTCATGCGATGTAAAATCGACGGCACAGGGAGGCGGTTGTGTAAGAAAAGCCAATGTGAATTGACTTCAAGGGGTGCTGAAAGTGGGGAAAGCGCAGCGGACCACACTGCGGAGGTAGAACAGAGTGGAATACCAGAAATGGGAAGAGGTGCGGAAGAGCGAGAGAGAAAACGGTAGAGATCAGCTGTTGAGAAAGAGACAAGAGGAAGAGGTGGACCAATGGACGACAGAAAAAATGGGAGAAAGAGAGAGGCAGAGTGAACAGAAATGAGACCTGAGGAGTAGCAAGCTCAGGGAACAGGGAGATTATAGTAGAAATAAGAGAGTTGTGAACAAAGTGAGCGTTGGCATTGAAACGGAGAGCAGAGGGTAGAGAAGAGAAGGGGAGCCAGGAAAGATCGGTGTTAACAAGATCGCTGACAGTAACGACTCCAGCTCTGAGCCATGAAGGAAAAGCAAAACATGGGAGATGGGGAGGGTGTAGCAGAGAAGAAAAAAAAGAGGTTCGGAAAGTAGGTCATTTGTGGAGGCAGGGAGAGAGCAAGAAAGAGGGAGGGAACGAAGAAAGGAGATAGCCTCTTTGTAGACAGGAGGGAAAAGTGTGAGAAGGGGACAGTGGTCCATGAGTAAGAACGAAAGGAGAGTAAAGCGTGGGTTATGCGGAGAGACTATGACATCACAAGCAGCAATTGCAGAGGGAGCAGGTGCTGCAAGTGATCGTAAAAACGTAGACACACGATAAGCCTTGTAATAGGATCTGACGTCGGGTAGACTAATGCCTCCGTTGGAAGGAGACAGGCTGAGTTGAGGTGCTCCGACCCAGTGATGGCCGGGCCAGATAACCTGAGTTTGACAGCGGGTGAGTTCAAGAAGACGTAGTGCTGGTTGCTTTGAAGCCAACCAGGAATACGTGCACATTGAAAGCAGGTAAGTGTGCGTTAGACGTGCTCTTTGAAAGACGGAGGTGCAGAATTGTGCGCGCCGCCAGATTGCGACCGAGCGATGTAGGCGTGGCCGGAGAGTCATCCAGGTGACGAGTGAAGCAGTTGCTGGTTTTCCAAGGTGGACTCCTAGGAATCGTTGGGAGGTGTTGGACCACTCTGCTCCCCAAGGAGAGTCAGTGCGGTTAGTCCACGAACCGGTCCATAGGCCTGTGCTTTTCGTTGTGTTTAGCGCTGCTCCAGAACATGAGGCGTAGGTATTGTAGAGATTGTGGAGATCGTGAAATTGTGAGTCTTGCCGAATGCAGAATGTAATATCGTCGGCGTAGGCAACATAGGTAGCAACATGATGACGTGTGCTGGCTTACCACCGGTGGTAGTGAAGCAAAGAAGGATCGATGGACTGCGCGTAAAAAGGTTCTATTGCGAGGGCGAAGAGCTGCCCGGATAAGGGGCAACCCTGACGCACGCCGCGACGAAAGGGTATGGGAGCTTTGAGAAGGTTGAGCAGCTTGACGTGGAAAACTGTGTCCCGGTAGAGGGAGATGAGAAGAGAAGCAAAGGAAGGATGAAAGCCGAAATTTAGTAATGTAGCAAGAAGGTAATCATGAGAAATATTATCGAACGCTGAGCGTTGATCGAGGGAAAGAAGAGCAAGGGGTTCTGAGCGAGAGCGGGCGAGGTGAATTAGATCATTAAGAAGCTGAATATTATGGGAGATGGAGCGCCCGGGTACAGTATAGGTTTGATTAGTGGAGAGAATATGAGGGAGTATGGGGTTAAGCCGGCGGGACAGAAATTTAGTATAGAGTTTATAATCAGTATTTAAGAGTGAGATGGGACGCCAATTCTCCAAGTCAAGCGGATCACCCTTCTTGAGGAAAAGTACAACATGTGCGAGCGTGAAACTCCTTGGAAGAGATGTAAGATGCATGGCAGTAGAAAAGGCACAGAGGAGAAATGGAAGGAGGGCAGGAAGAAAAGCCTTATAGAAAGAAACAGGGGAGACCGTCCGGGCCAGGTGAAGCCCGGGGGTTGAGGGACGAGAAAGTGTCAGAGAGCTCAGTTAAAGTGGGAGGATGGAGGAGGCTGGCTGAAAGATGAGAAGGGACCTGAGGCAAAGAAGAGAACAGAAGAGCAGAAGCCGTAGGGGAGGGAGGAGGAGTTTCACAAAATTTTGAAATGTAGTAATTACGTACCATAGAACAAATTGGAACTGGTTCGGATGAAACTACTCCAGTTGGAAGACGAAGGTGCTGTAGAACAGAAGAGGATCGGCGAGTTGACTCCAAGTGACGTAAGGAATTCGTACGAACAAGCATCAGGTTTCAGGTGTTGTAGTTTAAGGCGTTGAAGGGCTTGTTTTGCAAGTGGCACCAAAAGTGAATGTAATTCTGCCTGGTAGACTTGAAATAGGGGATCAGCAAGATTGAGCAAAGAAAGCATTTGCCTAGTATGATCAAGTCGCATCCTCCGTTGTGTCATGATCGAGTATGACAGGTTTCGTACCAGTAGTATGAGGTGGCGTTTACTTCCAACCAAACGTTGAGGGGGCACGGTGCAGAATGAAGCCTTGTACGCCAATCCGCTAGAAAATCTCGCACCGATGAGCAGAAGGCTGAGTCATCTAAAAGAGTGTCGTCAAAAGTCCAAGGCCGGATTGTACGTGGCTGTGTTGAAGTAGCAAAAACTGTTATGGCAATGGCGCAATGATCCGAGGAAGCTGTGGGTGTACAGCATGAATCTGATATTGCTGGTAGAAGAAGAGAAGTTGCATAAAAGCGATCCAATCTTGCTGAAGGAGGATCAATGGCTCTTGGTGCACGCCATGTATGTGTAGTCTGGGTTGGTGACAAATGGCGTTGAACATCTACGAGTGAGAAGTCTGAAGTGATAGACTGATGATCTTCGGGACGCCAGAGTCTTTGACTACTTCCGTACGGTGTTCTCTGGAAGAAGAAGAGCAATCAGTTAGGGGATGTAGAGTGCAATTGTAGTCACCTCCGATAAGTACCCGGTCGGTGATGGGAATACGTGACAGAGCCCGTCGAAGTTTTGCAAACAACTCTGGCACGTGAGTAGGAGTGCAAGGAACGTAAATGTTGAATACATGAAATTTTTCAGCTGCGACGGTGAAAGAGACTCGTTGTAATAAGTCCCGACATAAGTTTTTAACTGAGAAGGAGGAAAGAGTTGAACGAAAACGTGAGTGAACACCAACTGCCATGCCACCACGCGACAGTTGGCTGTAGGCGTGATGGAAAGTATGATCCCACTGACGCCATTGATGAAATTGAGTGGTGGAAGTACAGTTTGTTTCCTGCAGAAGTAATATATCAGCATTCAGCGGAGCAAGATCCTCTCGTACCAGCGCATTCGCAAGAGGTGTCGCAAAACCGCGACAATTAAGTGACACCACCTTGAATGTCTAGGTTAGTTGTGGGATGCAGTAGGAATTGACTGGCTGTAGTGATGGAGTGGAGTCGACGGAGAAAACAAGCACTCCACGGGACCTCGTCCGCAGTGCGCCGAAGAGTGTTTTCAAGTGAGTGTAATTGAACCAGCACTTGTGGAAGAGCTGCTTCATACTGCTGAATGGAAGTGCGTGCTGAGGAAGGGCTAGAGGACCCTAAAAGGCAATCCAGCACGTCCTCGTATGGCAGAGGCTCAGCAGGGAAAGCATTTTCAGCAAGAAAAGTTGTGAATTCTTCTAGTGAGGGAAAGGCAACCTCACATGCTGTCTCAGAGGAAGTGTGTAGAGGCGACCTGGAGAACGGTCGTCGAGAGCTGACGGAGCGAGTGGATGAGCGGGTAGAAGAGCGAGATGATCTTCGGGACGCCAGAGTCTTTGACTTCTTCGTCTTGGAGCGAGTAGCACCACTGCGTTTTCCAGCAACCACTAAAGCTTCATGATCGTCTGGAGAGTTCGAACCTGAAGCGTTACCTGTGACTCGTGTTATGGAGCCAACGGTAAAAGCTGAGGAGTGGTCAACATGTACATCAGCAGTGGTTGTAAAAGTACAAGGGGGAGTCGATTTTGGAAGCCTGGGAAAATTCTTAGGATTAGCAGGAGGTGGAGGCATCAAAGTCGTTTGTTGACCAATGGCAGTAAGCTGACTTTTGGAAGATCTTGATTCCGCGACTTTCCTCGAATAGGAAGAAGTCTGTGAAGCGTTGGTGGACAAAGTAGAAGAAGATGTAGTGTGTGGAGCTGTTTGCAGGGAGGCACGTGGGCACTGAGCCCTTATGTGACTTTCGCTCTGACATATAGTGCAATACTGTGAAGTGATTATCTCAACTCTTCGGCGTTGCTGTCCACAGCGGATGTGCAAAACATTCGGAACCGCTTTCAGCTGAGCATCAGATGAAAAGAGGACTCGAGCAGTGCGGCGAAAACCTCGAATCGATTTGTCTTCAGGGTCTCTGGGAGCCGCAGAGAGAGTTGTTATGGAGCCAACAACTCTGCCGTACCTGCTGAGCAAGGTGCGTCGGATACTTCTGGTGGTACGGGGTAGAAGGTCACCTGCACCGGGCGGTGCGCAACCGGTTGTGCTAACAGATGCACGTCATTGATGGTTAGACCTTCCGTAAGGACCTGGTCAGCATGCGCTTTATCCTTAAAATAGACCAAGACAGATCTGGGTTTTCGAGCTATAAAGTCTATTGCATCCTTTGGTAAGATAGTTTTGAGGGCTCGGCTATATTGCCACAGCTTAGTGTCGGGAAGCGCATCAAAATAGACGCCCCGTTCCATAGTGGAGGAAAAAAGGTGACCAGCTCGGGAATCCTCTGGTATGTCAATTGTAGCAGTAGAACCGACGACAGTGACATAGGATTCAGGAAAAGGCATAGCAGATGAAACTGGGGGTGTGAGGGCCCCAGAAGTTGCAGAAGCATAGGATGCTTGGGCAGGCATGGGTCGAGAATTCGATGAAGCGGCTCCTAGCAGTGAGGGCGGATCAGAAAGTTGATGAAAAGTAGAAGCTATGAGCTCAGTATTGCTGATAACGGATACGTCATCATCTGCTGAGATGTAGATAGGAGACTTGGCACCACCGCACTTGGTGGGAGTAATAGCTGGAGAAGAAGAGGTGTCCATGACGTCGCAATGACGCTCGGGAGCCACCTCATTAAGCTGAGTGGTAGAAGAAGAAGAGAAGCTGGCTGATCTGCCAAGATAAGGATGTGGGCGTCACCCTTGTTCGCCTCCGCCATCGAAGCAATGGCGAGACTTTAACGAAAAAAGACCAGCTTGGTTGAAAAATAAAACAGTGAATAATGAAAAAATATGGCACTCACCAACCTGGGAGATACACGAACGTAAAGCGTAGAACTTCAACTTGAAGATACACGCAACCACAGAAACTAAAGCACTCAATAAACACCTTATAGCAACGAAAATCACGGAGCTCAAAACCCAACCACTTCGAGCTTCGAGGGTCAGTGCATGCATTAAGGCCAAATGTGAACCGACACTGTACTAATGTATGTCAATAAATGCTATGTTGTGTTTCTCTTCTAGGTGTCCGGCGACTTTTGTCAGCATACTGTATCTTGTAGAATGTTGGTAATTTGTATTGACAAAGTAGAATTATGATGGCGAGAACATATTAGGAAATGAGAAATGCTTTACCAGATGAACAAAGATGGCGTAATTCGGGGCATCCCGGACCACCTCAGCGCTGCTGACAGGCTGTCATTCGCAGCAGAAGGAGTACATTGAACGGCAATAAGGTAAGTTTTCTTCGTTACTGCACACTTTTCTTAAAAATGGACAGTGAGCAGAACTTTTGTTAGTGCCCCCATATGCTGGTCGATATCTGATGTGTGAGTTTAAAGCATCTGTGCTATTCTGTATTTCCTTTTACAGGTGTAATTACGGGTTGTAAAGGTGTCGTTGCTGTGTGCAAAAGCGGGTGATCGTTTTTAACCGAGAACGAGATCATTCCTTGCAAGAGGTTGCGAAGTTTGTTGAACTGTCGGAGTAAATAGTCAGCAATGTCTATTTACAGGGGAAGTACGGACCCAGCAAAAACACAAGTGCTGGGAAACTGCTGGCCACCAGCTGGCAGTGATGGGTCACTGCTGGCTGAAATCTGCCGCTCACGGCCCGATAGTGGTCCGTTGGTGGCAGCGCCATCAGTTGGCGAGCCATTAATATGCTAGAGCGTGGCAAATTAGTCCGGTCGGTAGGGAGCTCAGCTATCACGCGAATGGCCCTGGTTCAGATGCAAACGGGCGTTTTTCCGGTCTGATGAGAAAATTTCCTCAGCGCAGTGCGTTAGTTCACAAGCTTCGTAAGGGTAGAAAAAAATTGTAGCTTTGGGAAAACTGCGGTTATCCTTGCTTTTTTTTTTTTTTTTTTTTTTGTATTATTATGGCTACTACTGGGAAATTGGCGGACAAGATTCGGCAAGCCACCAGTTACGTCACTTGGTTGCCGGCTGCCACTAACGGCACACTAGCGGACCACATTAGGCTAGCCACCATTTCTGGCACGTGCTTGCAGGGCCACTGAAGGGCCACTTGTGGCAGCTACTGCCTGTGATGAACAACTGATGGCCCTGTTGTGGCATATGACAACTGATGGGGTGCCAACTGTTGGCCAGCTTTTGGCCTGAACTGCTGGCCCTTCTATTGGCCGCCCGGACATTTTATTGACGTTTCGGCAGCGGCAACATAGTGCTGGGCCAGCAAGACTGTTTTTGCTGGGGAAGCTATCACTCTAAGCGGAGCAACTGTGGAAGAAGCTCTATGATGACAAATCGCGATCTCAAGAGTTTGGGACGATTAGCAACTGCTGCCCGTTTAGAGACTACTCAAGAACTGCTTCAAGAGTACAATGCTGGACCCAACAAACCAGTGTCAGAACGAAGGCCTGTGGAACGATTAGCAACTGCTGCACGTTTCCAGGTTTCTCAAGAACTGCTTCAACAGTACAATGCTGGACCCAGTAAACCGGTCTCAGAATGAACACTACGGAGATAAATGCATGGCTTGGGCATTTTGAGTCGTGTTGCCCGTATGTGTCCGAAGTTAACAACTGTCCAGAAGAAAAATCGCCTTGCTTGGACAAAACAGCATCGTCACTGGACCAGTGAACATAGCCGATAAATTACATGGTCCGACGAATCCAGATTCAGCTTGTATTCCAATGATGTTCGCTCCAGGGTCATGCGGAAGGCTGGAGAAGCCATTTAACCCGGAATGTGTCCAAAGAACTGTACAAAACGGAGGTGGAAGTGTTATGTTTTGGGGCTGTATGTCAAGTACTGGAGTTGGACCGTTAGTTGAGGTGTTCAATTACACGAAATCTATGGATTATGTGTTATTTCTAAATAATGCAATATTACGAGTAATCCAATTTTTGGAACAAGACGGACACATAGTGGATCATGTGTTTGTAGATTATAACTCTCGTGTCCATCGAGCTGGAACGGCGCTGGAATGGTTTGAAGAACATGAGACATTCCACATGTCAACTGGCCTACAATTTCTTTTTTTTTTTTTTTTTTCATTGGAGGTTTAACGACCACCGTGAGCAACTCAATGGGCTATAAACAGTCGCCCGTCCCTAATTTAGGGTCACTTGTTCCAGGGACGGGAGAGAGAACCAGTGCCGTAAGACAAACACAATATCGATGCCTCACGGGAATCGAACCCGGACCCCTTTCGGAAGAATGATCAGAGGCCATCGCTTAAACCACTGCACCACCGGGGAGGCTATTGAAGATTTAACGACCACCGTGAGCAACTCAATGAGCTATAAACAGTCGCCCGTCCCTAATTTAGGGCCTCTGGTTCCAGGGAAGGGAGAGAGCCAGTGCCGAAAGACAAACATAACATCCATGCCTCGCCGGGATTCGACCCCACACCCATCTCGGACAAATGATTAGAAGCCATCGCTTTGACCAGTGTTTCTCAGAGTGTGGTCCGCAGTTAATTTCAGAAGTAAAATTAATGAAGAATGTGAGAGTCTCCCCTCTTAAATTTTGATTGCATGCTTGACACGAATATCCAGAGACATTAAACATCTTCCGTTCTGGGCGAGTTACCACAGTCAGTTCGAATTTTTGAATTTAGTTGAAATAAAAAGCAAGAAAAGAAATAGATTAGATGGGAGATCTACTCTACTACTCAAACTATCGGTCGTTCAACCGAATATACATAGATAGTTTGGTAGAAGATCACAAGCAGAAGCATATCTCTCTCACAGGTGCTATGATTATTATTATATTATTTTGTTATTAATTACTGAATCTTTATACGTGGACTTTCAGAAAAGTATTAAAATCAAAAGTGAAAATCAAAGATAATTGCCCATATAACATTTTGCATATCATGTAACTTGAACTGTATGGAGAAATATTTTGCCGTAGTTCATGGGCGTAACTATAATTAAATTTGGGAGAGGGGTTGCTACTTTCGGAGAAGGTTTAAATAATTTTCCATAAATATTACCTGTCATAAATCTTACTTTTTGACATTTCGAGGTGGGTTTGAACCCTCCCCTGACTATGTCCATGTTGTGACCGCATTACCAATTATTTAATTAAGCGAATGATCTCTTTTTCTTTATACAACTGACGAAATAAAGTCGTAACTAACCAAGCTCTTTGTTTCTTTCTTTATCAAATATAGGTACTCTGAAAATTACTTTGTTTCATATAGGGTGGGCAACCGACCGATATTTTAAGCCCTTGGTTGGAATTTGTGGAGATTTTCTGCCTAAGGCCAGTGGAAACTGCTTACCGGCCCTTTTTGGGGACAGTGTTCAAGTAAAAAAACCCTGAAAATTTGCTGGAAAAAAGCTTAAAATTTATCAAAAGAAGCTATAATTAACTAAAAATTACATTTCAAGTGGGGAAGTGGGGTAAATCGTGCAGGATCTCATATCTGTAAGCCCGCTTATAAGTCATATAAATAAGGGGATACTTTGGTTGTGCCTTTCCTTGGAGCGGGAAGGGGTTTTCACTCACCGGCTGATAAGGGTGGCCTCATATTTTGGTTGTGCCTTTCCTTGGAGCGGGAAGGAGTTTTCACTTACCGGCAGATAAGGTTAGCCTTGCACTTTGGTTGTGCCTTTCCTTGGAGCGGGAAAGGGTTTTCACTCACCAGCCGATAAGGGCGGCCTCATAACTTGGTTGTGCCTTTCCTTGGAGCAGAAAGGGGTTTTCACTCACCGGGCGATAAGGGTGGCCTCATACTTTGGTTGTGCCTTTCTCCTTGGAGCGGGAAGGGGTTTTCACTCACCGGTCGATAAGGGTGGCCTCATACTTTGGTTGTGCCTTTCCTTGGAGCGGGAAGGGGTTGTCACTCACCGGCCGATAAGGGTGGCCTCATACTTTGGTTGTGCCTTTCCTTGGAGCGGGATGGGGTTTTCACTCACCGGCTGATAAGGATGGCCTCATACTTTGGTTGTGCCTTTCCTTGGAGCGGAAAGGGGTTTTTACTCACTGGCCGATAAGGGTGGCCTCATATTTGGTTGTGCCTTTCCTTGGAGCGGGAAGGGTTTTCACTCACCGGCCGATAAGGGTGGCCTCATACTTTGGTTGTGCCCTTCCTTGGAGCGGGAAGGGTTTTTCACTCACCGGCCGATAAGGGTGGCCTCATACTTTAGTTGTGCCTTTTCTTGGAGCGGGAAGGGGTTTTATCTCACCGGCCGATAAGGGTGGCCTCATACTTTGGTTGTGCCTTTCCTTGGAGCGGGAAAGGGTTTTCTCTCACCGGCCGATAAGGGTGGCCTCATATTTAGTTGTGCCTTTTCTTGGAACGGGAAGGGGTTTTATCTCACCGGCCGATAAGGGTGGCCTCATACTTTGGTTGTGCTTTTCCTTGGAGCGGGAAGGGGTTTTCACTCACCGGCCGATAAGGGTGGCCCCATACTTTGGTTGTGCCTTTCCTTGGAACGGGAAGGGGTTTTCACTCACCGGCCGATAAGGGTGGCCTCATACTTTGGTTGTGCTTTTCCTTGGAGCGGGAAAGGGTTTTCTCTCACCGGCCGATAAGGGTGGCCTCATACTTTGGTTGTGCCTTTCCTTGGAACGGGAAGGGGTTTTCACTCACCGGCCGATAAGGGTGGCCTCATACTTTGGTTGTGCTTTTCCTTGGAGCGGGAAGGGGTTTGCACTCATCGGCTGATAAGGGTGGCCTCATACTTTGGTTGTGCCTTTCCTTGGAGCGGGAAGGGTTTACTCTCGTCGGCCGATAAGGGTGGCTTCATACTTTGGTTGTGCCTTTCCTTGGAGCGGGAAAGGGTTTTCTCTCACCGGTCGATAAGGGTGGCCTCATACTTCGGTTGTGCCTTTCCTTGGAGCGGAAAGGGGTTTTCACTCACCGGCCGATGAATCTTAGTTTCAGACAATGTATTTTTTTCTTTCAGATTTCTCACATGAAAGTTCCCCAGACTTCCACTTCCCCCCGCATGGTGGTCCGCGATAAGTAAAGAAATGCTTAAAGTGGTCCACGAGACACCAAAGTTTGTGAAATACTGGCTTAGACAATGTGCCACCCGGGTGGACCTGCAAATTCACCGGATCTAAATGTGATTGGGAAAAAAAAGGCAAGGTTAGAAATAACTACGAAGAAGTATAACGAAGTAAATTTCTCCGTCATTTCTGTCCACTCCAGGATTCGAACCCGGATCCCCTCATTCCGGAATAAGTTGCTCTACCAATTGAGCTACGCGGACATTTTATTCTGATTCCTATCTCCTATCTGCCTTTATGTCGTGTGCGTCCTTCTGGCAGGTACGTAACATCTCCTGGTACGTTACATCATCTGCCCCTTATTTTTTTTTTTTTATCGAAGTGCTGCTCTTATTTTTCCTATCTCGCGGTGTGGGAATAACATCACACCATTGCGAGATTGTGAACGGTCGGGTCATCCGGATAGTTCGGGCGCCATTATTACGAACATCACACCATTGCGAGATTGTGAACGGTCGGGTCATCCGGATAGTTCGGGCGCCATTATTACGAAGTAATAATGGCGAAGTAATAATGGCGCCCGAACTATCCGGATGACCCGACCGTTCACAATCTCAAGTAATAACGAAGTAATAATGGCGCCCGAACTATCCGGATGACCCGACCGTTCACAATCTCGCAATGGTGTGATGTTATTTCCACACCGCGAGATAGGAAAAATAAGAGCAGCACTTCGATAAAAAAAAAAAAAAAAAAATAAGGGGCAGATGATGTAACGTACCAGGAGATGTTACGTATCTGCCAGAAGGACGCACACGACATAAAGGCAGATAGGAGATAGGAATCAGAATAAAATGTCCGCGTAGCTCAATTGGTAGAGCAACTTATTCCGGAATGAAGGGATCCGGGTTCGAATCCTGGCGTGGATAAAATGACGGAGAAATTCACTTCGTTATAATGGCGCCCGAACTATCCGGATGACCCGACCGTTCACAATCTCGCAATGGTGTGATGTTATTTCCACACCGCGAGATAGGAAAAATAAGAGCAGCACTTCGATAAAAAAAAATAAAAAATAAGGGGCAGATGATGTAACGTACCAGGAGATGTTACGTACCTGCCAGAAGGACGCACACGACATAAAGGCAGATAGGAGATAGGAATCAGAATAAAATGTCCGCGTAGCTCAATTGGTAGAGCAACTTATTCCGGAATGAAGGGATCCGGGTTCGAATCCTGGCGTGGATAAAAATGACGGAGAAATTCACTTCGTTATAATGGCGCCCGAACTATCCGGATGACCCGACCGTTCACAATCTCGCAATGGTGTGATGTTATTTCCACACCGCGAGATAGGAAAAATAAGAGCAGCACTTCGAAAAAAAAAAATAAGGGGGAGATGATGTAACGTACCAGCAGATGTGACGTACCTGCCAGAAGGACGCACACGACATAAAGGCAGATAGGAATCAGAATAAAATGTCCGCGTAGCTCAACTGGTAGAGCAACTTATTCCGGGATGAGTGGGCCCGGGTTCGAATCCCGGCGTAGACCAAAAATGACGGAGAAATTCACTTCGTTATAGAAGGAAAAACAACACCCTGCAAATTTGGCGGAATTAAAGGATCTTTTTAGCATGGAGTTGAATAAACTTGATACCTATGTGATACCCTGTAAAAAAAATTCTGAAATTCGTGGACAACTTTCCGTCATTTTTTTCGTGAGTTAACGAAATATATTTCTGATACATACAACCTTTTCCGTGAAATAACGGAAACAAATCTGAATTTAACGGATTTTTCGTACCACGGGAAAATTCTGAAATTCGTGGACAACTTTCCGTCATTTTTTTCGTGAGTTAACGAAATATATTTCTGATACATACAACCTTTTCCGTGAAATAACGGAAACAAACCTGAATTTAACGGATTTTTCGTACCACGGGAAAATTCTGAATTTTCAGAAACTTTTCCACAGTTTATTTCTGTTATTAACGGTAAATTACCGTTTTAGAGATCTGTTAACGGAAAATTCTGAATTTTCAGAAACCTTTCCGCAATTCCTTTCGTATATTAACTGAAAAACTCCGTTCTCACTTTTTCCGTATCCATATGACGAGAAATTACCGGAAATAGGAGCGATTCGTGAGAATACTTGATGTGTGATTAACTTTTAAATTTCGATCGTCTGTCGAATTTTGAACCTCCGTAGCGAGATCGGATATTGTGGATAGCAGATCGCATGGATTTTGTTTATTGTGGCAGAAGATATAGCTACCGACAGAAAAAAGTTGTTTGAATTTCACATTGGTCCCTGAACGTAATTCTGGATCTACTGGCAGTTAAGTTCTTAGAAAAATGTGCGATGTTTCTTCCACACATTATCTGGAATAGGTGAGGATTCCTCCTTCGCTTCGAAAAGTACACTATCTACCAACGAGTAATTGGACACCTGTGATAGCAAAGGAAAACAAAGTTTATTCACCTTCAATAGTTGGTGGAGCCTCCACGAGCGGCGATTACAGCTGCGACCCTCCGGGGCATACTCTCAGCCAGGCGTTGTACGACGGCTAGCGGTATTTTCTTCCACTCGGCTTGGAGAAGACAGGTCAGTTCCTTCACCGATTTTGGACGGTGGGAGTACCCCTTAAGTCGACGCTCCAACTCGTCCCAGAGGTGCTCGATAGGGTTAAGGTCCGGGCTCTGCGCAGGCCAGTCCATTCGATTAACCCCATTGTCACTGTACCAAGCCATGGTGGACCTCGCAACATGACAGGTGGCATTGTCATCCTGAAAGTAACATGGGTCCACCCCGTAAAACTGCCACAACGTAGGAAGCGCATGGTCATCCAAAATGGTGCAGTAGGTCTCGGCGTTGAGTCTACCAGGAATTGCGACCAAGGGTCCCGTGCCATACCAGGAGAAACACCCCCATAGCATAATTCCACCGCCGCAGAACTTCACAGTTGGCACAGTACATTCCGGAAGGAGACGTTCTCCAGGCAGACGCCAAACCCAGACCCTGCCATCCGAACGGTAGAGGTGAACCTTGATTCGTCGCTGCAGAGAACCTGTTTCCACTGTTCAACGGTCCACTGTCGACGTTCTTTGCACCACGTTAGCCGAGCAGCGCTATTGGACTTGGTGATCAAAGGCTTGTGGGCGGCAGCACGTCCATGATAACCGAGCAGATAGGCTTCCTTTCGGATGGTATTCATCAAAGAAACACTCCCGGATGCCTGTTGAAACTCCTCGCGGATGTGGCCCATCGATTTGGTGCGGTTCTTCCGAATTTCTCTGGCCAGCACCCGTCGGTCTCTAACTCCCAGTTTTGTGGGTCTGCCGGGTCTGAGCACATTCCGACAGTCACCTCTCATCTTCCACTTGCCAATCACGTAGGCCACTGTCTTTTTTGGGTACTTCAACTCGCTGGATATGTCACGTATGGATCGGCCATTTCTGTTATACCCGACGATTACACCTTTCTCGAAATCAGAGAGCTCCGAACTGCGTGGCATCTTGCATGCGACTGATTGCGTTGTTGTTTCCCACACGATATTTAACGGCGGCGGCCGTGACGTGTATCAGGACCGCAGTTATCGTCGATTGCAGGGGTGTCCACTTACTTGTAAGTAGATAGTGTATGTGATGCTTCTTCCACACATCGTTTGGAATTCGTGAGAATTCCTCCTTCGCTTCGGAAAATGCGTGATGCTCCTTCCATACCTACATCGGTGGGAATTGGTGAGAATTCCTCCTTCGCTTCGAAAAATGCGTGAAGCTCCTTCCATACCTACAGCGGTTGGAATTAATGAGAATTCCTTCTTCGCTTCGAAAAATGTGTAATGTTTCTTCCACACATCGTCTGGAATTGGTGAGAATTCCTTCTTCGCTTCGAGAAATGGGTGATGGTTTCTTCCACACATCGTATGGAATTAATGAGAATTCCTTCTTCGCTTCGAAAAATGTGTGATGCTTTTTCGAGACATCGTTTGAGATCGGTGAGAATTCCTTCTTCGCTTCGAAAAATATGTTATGCTTCTTCCAGACATCGTTTGGAATTAGTGAGAATTCCTCCTTGTACAGAGAGTTACTTCAGGCATGGTGTGCTGCCTGCCTATGAAACCTGTGATTCCGTTCCAGCCTTTACTCAAGTGAAGGGGAGGATATATGTGACTTACCTACCTCAGAGGTGACGCACACGTCAGTACGACAAGTTGCTGTGATAAGACCTTGCTGGCGTTGCTTAATTGGGAAAACATTCGGCTGCGGAGCAGAAATATACTGGTTCGAGTCTCGCCACCGGCAAATTTGTGTTTCACACAAGATAGGATCTTAGGAACGTCCAATGTAAAATCATATTTCAGCTTTCATCTTTGCAGTTCATAACGGGTCAGGCATCGCCCTACCGTTTTGAATACACTGAAAGAACGGAAATCATGGAATACCTGGTTCCTGGGAAACGCGACGCTGTCATCCTTCTCTTTAGTGGATGAAACCACCGCTTAGCAAGTATGCAGATAGGAGGACGTCACTGTATTTACGTAGACTGTATTTCTATGTCAGTATAGGTAACCATCGTGATTTGGCAGAGGTTGAAAGAGAGAATATAGTGGGTGCCCTATGCATGGGTCACTCCATCGCGGAGATGCTATCGGAACTGCCGTGTGCCATTTCGAAAGTAGCAAGGACTGTCTACCATATAGTTGCAACGAACCGGCGAGGAACAGTGGCACAAATTACCTCCGACTTCAACAAGGGAGGTCACAGGAAAGTCTCCATCAAGACCATAAGGCAATCATTAGCGCAATAGTTTATAAGATCCTCCAAATAACGCCCGGTCACCGTACTTTACTCCGCAATTAGATGAAAGAACATCGGCCCTACAGACGGGTCTCCTGGCCCAATGTACCCCGTTTCCGTTTATTTCGCTCAAGCAGAAAAGTACGGATTTGGCGAAAATTGCACTAACTGATGGACCGGACATGTCAACGAGGAACTGTTCAGGCCAGAGGAGCCTCAGTTATGGTCTGGGGCGTATTCAGTTGGCACACCTTGTTACCTCTCGTATTTCTAGATGAATCTCTGAAGGGTGCACGTTATGTGTTCATCTATGCAGACCATCATGGTCGTCATGCACCGACACAGCAAAATAGTTCCAGTTGGAGAATACGCAGAGCCATGGTGACTAGAACACGGCTAGAAGAAAATTCCACAGAAGTTCCAATGACCACCACTGTCACCGGACTTGAACCCTGTAGAAGATTTTTGGGATGCTTTGGAAAGATCCGTTCGAACCTTGGATCCTTCACCCTGAAATGCGACGTAATAGTGGACATAAATGCAGCAAGCATCGGTAGAGATATTTATGGAACACTTTGCGACCTAGTGCACTCAATACTTCTCCGTGTGATTGCCCTTATCTGGTAAAAAGTGGGCCAAGCCGTTATTAGGTAGGCATCCGATGATTTCTATTTATTTATTTATTTTTTATTGGAGGTTTAACGACCACCGTTTGCAACTCAATGGGCTATAAGCAGTAGCCCGTCCCTAATTTAGGGTCACTGGTTCCAGGGAAGGGAGAGAACCAGTGCTGTAAGACAAACACAACATCCATGCCTCACCGGGATTCGAACCCGGACCCCTTTCGGACGAATGATTAGAGGCCATCGCTTAGAACACTGCGCCACCGGGGCGGCCATGATTTCTATCCACTAAGTGTATACAGTTGCGTTTTATTTTAGTTTTTCTACGAAATTCGTTTTTTGGAACAAAAGTTGTTGATATCACTTAAACAAAACAGAAAAAGTATAGGTTCACGGTGTCAAAGCAGGCCGTCTAGAAAATATCAGACAATGATATTAGAGAGCTAAATCACTCTTTTAATGACGTCACGCGAGAATCAAGGCTTGCGATTGTTTTTCCATGCTGTCGTGCATGAGTAGAATTTCCTCTTTTAGTAACGTCACACGGAAACCATAGCTTGCGATTGGTTTTCAACGCTGTCTTGTATGAGTTGCATCGCCTTTTTTTAATGATGTCACGCAGAAACCAAGGCTTCCGATTGGTTTTCTATGCTGTCGTGTATGAGTTGGATTCTCTCTTTCAGTGACGTCACGCGGAAACCAAGGCTTCTAATTGGTTTTCAACGATATCGTGTATAATGTTAGATTCCCTGTTTTAGTGACGTCACGCGGAATCTAAGTCTTCCGATTTGTTTCTTTTTTTTTTTTTTTATTGAAGGTTTAACGATCACCATGAGCAACTCAATGAGCTATAAGCAGTCGCCCGTCCCTAATTTAGGGTCACTGGTTCCAGGGAAGGGAGGGAGCCAGCATCATAAGACAACATAACATCTATGTCTCACCGGGATTCGAACCCGGGCCCATCTCGGACGAATGATCAGAAGCCATTGCTTAGACCACTGCTCCATCGGAACGGCCGGATTAATTTCCAACGCTGTTGTGTATGACACCATACAAGACACCGGCGTATCGAGTCGTGTCACATGAGAGTGACGTCACAAATGGAGGGAAATCATCATGTCATGGCCTTTTACTTTCTAGACGGACTTGGTCAAAGATGGTAAAACAGCAAAAAATGGCTATTTTTTTCCACATAGAATTCCAGAACCACGGATATAATAGAACCCATTCGAAGAAATATATTCAGAGTTGTAACAAACATAAAAGTTTAAGCACTTACAGCACCGTAAGCTTTGTCATGTCACCGAGGTTTTCGATCACTTTTATTTTGTTGTTCTGCAGGTGTAAGCAATCAAGATGAACGAGTTCCTCCAAGTTCTCGATCTTCTCGATCTTGTTGTCATACAGATAAAGTGAGTACACATTTCTGCACATTTGGAGGTTTTCCTAAAAAAGACAGAGAAAGAAAGTTTTATTTTATAGCACCATTAAATATCACTTTTTAAACTTCAAAAGGATAACAGCATTCCAACGACACTGATTCCAATACGAAGAAAAGATACGATACATACAACTTTGTAGTACACTTCTGGACATAGAAAATGCGGCATCATGAGAGAAAGCACGAAATGAAACGAAACTTACTACACATGTAGATCAGTGGCGTAATTATCATCCCCGCAGTTCCCGCATCTAGGGGGTGGGTCGCATGTAACCGACGGGCACACTGTTATAGTTTTATGAAAAAATTCGAACACGCACAATAATTAACCCAAAGATTCATATTTTGCTTTAAGATGTATTTCGCTTTGCCTAAATAACCAACCTTAAAAAACACCATAATACCTTCAAGTTGGAACTGAAGAACAGATTCTCTGCTTTAGAAGGCCTAACATCCGAAGAAGTGGATATTTCTGAAGTTAACAGAAAAGTAACCAAAGCTCTTATGGAAACAGCAACAAAATTAGCTGGGTCTAAGAACAAGTTGCATGTGAACAAATTATCAGGAAAAACCAAAATGTTGATGCAAAAAAGAAGAAAGATGAGGACAACTAAAGAAGATGGGACTTCCAAAGTGGAATACATAGAGCTATGCAAGACAGTACGAAAAAGTATCACTGAAGACGTAAGGAAATTCAACTGTGAACTAGTGATTAAAGCAATTGAAAACAACCAGAGCCTAAAGATAGCAAAGGGACATCTCAGTAAGGTAAGAAAACAGATTATGGCACTGAGAAAAGAAGATGGTTCTGTAACAAGAAATAGAGGCGAAATTTTGACAAGAGTGAAACATTTCTACTCCAATTTATATGATAGGGATGTACTCCAGACATCATGGAAGGTACCAGTACCAGAGTTCTTCCAGTCATCCCAGCAGAAGTTGCACATGCAATAAAGAACATGAAGCGGGGAAAAGCTCCAGGAGAAGATGGAATTACTGTAGACATCATACAAAAAGCAAGTAGAGAAATCGAAACGGTACTCGCGCAAGTTTTCACTCGATGCCTTAATGGAGGGAAGATTCCTGAGGATTGGAACAACGCCACAATGATCCTGCTACATAAAAAAGGTGACATTGAGGATCTCAGGAACTACAGACCTATCAGCCTCCTATCAGTGGTTTATAAAATCTTCACTAAAGTTCTTTCACACCGTTTGAAGGTAACACTGGACATGACTCAACCGACAGAACAAGCTGGATTCAGGAGTGGCTACAGCACAATAGATCATATCCACGTACTGAGAGAACTAATTGAAAGAGCGAGGAAATATGAACTTCCATTGTGCATGGCTTTTATCGATTATGAAAAAGCCTTGATTCGGTGAAACCATCAGCAGTTACAATGGCTCTGAAATCCTGCGGTATTGAAGATGCATACATTAATATTATTAATAACATCTATGAAAATGCAAGTGTAAAGATTCGGCTGTTTGAAAATACAACACACATAAAAATTGGAAAGGGAGTGAAACAAGGTGACACCATATCTCCGAAGCTCGTTAATACCACATTGGAAAATGTCTTTCAATCACTGAACTGGGAAAACAAAGGGATAAAGATTAATGGATATTATCTAACCCACTTTCGTTTTGCTGAGGACGTAGTCATTTTTGCAACTACCCCATCAGAGTTGCAGAGTATGATCCAGGAACTTGCTGACAAGAGTAAAGAAGTGGGATTAAAAATGAACTTTCAGAAGACAAAAGTGATGTTCAATGCTTTTACAAGAAATGAAGATTTATCGATTGATGGAGAAAAGCTGGAGATAACAGACACGTACGTTTATCTTGGACAGCAGATATCAAGTGAGGGTCACATTGATGAAGAAATTAATCGGCGTACAAAACTTGCCTGGAGAGCTTTTGGAAGAAACAGCATAATTTTCAAGAGCAATATGCCATTATGTCTTAAAAGAAAAGTGTTTGATCAATGCATCCTTCCAGTGCTTACGTATGGTGCAGAGACGTGGACCTTAACTAAAAGAGACATACAAAGGCTGCAGACAACTCAAAGCAGCATGGAGAGGTGCATGCTTGGTGTAACCAGGAGAGATAAGAAGAGGAACTCGTGGATCCGAAAAATGACAAGAGTGGAAGACATCATGATCCGAGTTAAATCCCTGAAATGGCAATGGGCTGGACATACTGCCAGAAGGACAGACCATCGATGGACAGCTGAAAGTTTAGATTGGATTCCAAGGGACAGGAAAAGGCCCAGAAGAAGACCACATGGGAGATGGGTGGATGAAATTCGAAAGTATGCGAGATTGACATGGAGGAGACTGACACAAGACAGACCGTTGTGGAGGAAACTTGAGGAGACCTTCTTCCAGCAGTGGATTGATAATGGTTGACAATGAAAGAAATGCCTAGTTTCACTTGTAAAACACTGAATGTCCTACAGATTGAAAGTGTTCGGCTCTTTGACTTCGGGTTGTAATACGATTGCTCTGCAATGGGTTGTAAATAATACGATCGCTCTCCAATTGCCCTCTCTCTTCGCTGCTGAGGAAAAGCGGAGGCCAGAGTGGGAGTTCCCGTGAAGGATGTTGGAAAATAGTCAGTTACCTATACTCCGAGCAAACATAAGAGTCTACCACTATGAAGGGTACGAAACAGCTACTTTCGCTACGGAAAATAGTCCCTAGCGTTTAGAGCGAAAAGCAGTAAAATCATTGCTTAGAATCCATTTTTGTTTGGACAACAGTTTATCAGACAAAATTGCTATCTAAAACAAAATTCCAGAAGTTAGAGCGTTGTCACAAATAAATTTGTTGTGAAAAGTTGCTGAATCAAGAGCTTCGCACTTTCGGTTATTTCTGCCCCCTTGGGATACAACTCGGACAGGGGGAAAGGCTGTGGAAGACCTCTCCCAACATTAACAACACAGAGACAATAAATTGACAATCGGGGAAACTCGAAGGGTGCGTTACTTAAACAGGGAGGAGGGGAAACAGTTCGGCCTACAACAGACCCCCACTCACAGTCCCCACTGCTTGTGAGATGTGTGTGTGTGTGTGTGTGCGTGCGTGTGTGTGTGGGGGGGGATGTCAGGAAGGAAACAGTAGAAGAGCACATTAACGCGGATGGATACGGTTCTTGTGTTCCACGACGAGTTGTGAAAAGGATCTCCCGCCTTTAGCAATAGTACACTTTTAGGATGAATTGGAGTATAGGATTACATGCACGACAGGCGTCAACGTTTATTCACAGCAGCCACAGATATGCGATGTGTAAGAGGGTGATTTCTTCAAGTGATTTATTTTAGTTTTGGACAAATCAATTACACTTATTGTCAAATCTATTACTTAAAACGTTAAAACTACACGGCTCTAAGTGCCACTATTTTACTTTTGCAGACACTCTCCCTGACTTTCTAACCCCTCCCCGCCGCCCCGGTGGCGCAGTGGTCTAAGGCGCTGGCCTCTAATCATTCGTCCGTTAGGGGTCCGGGTTCGAATCCCGGTCAGGCATGGATGTTGTGTTTGTCTTACAGCACTGGCTCTCTCCCTTCCCTGGAACCAGTGACACTAAATTAGGGACGGGCGACTGCTTATAGCCCATTGAGTTGCTCACGGTGGTTGTTAAACCTCCAATAATAATAAAAAAAACCCCTCCCTACCCCTAACCACCACACACACACACACCATGAAAATTGCATTCTCTCTTGTGTTTGAATTCCTGGGAAAATTGCTGTGCTTCGGGATACTGAATTAAATCTTGCGGAGGGGCACACATTGAGCTAGTTACGCAACTGATGTCCACAAATAGATGGAGAAGAAGTGTTTTTAGAGATCGTGTAATGTCACCACACCTAATAGGTTGTATAGGGCTATTGATTCAGCAACTTAGTGTGTGTCAATGAGTGGAAAAGTCCTGGATGGTGTTGTGAAGTGTTGATGACCATACGCCGTTGACCTGCATCCACAACTCACTGACACTGCAAAGTGGTTGTGCGCAGGCGTTATTCGTCTACCAATGAGGTCCCACACGTTCCCCATTGGGCAGAAGTCTGGGGATCGTGTTGGCCAGGGCGAAAGCTGGACACCTAGTAGACACTGTCTGCCGATGTTAGTAGTGCGCGGGCGGGCATTATCTTCTTGAAACTCAGCATCAGAAATACCATGCTGATACGGCAACTAAACTGGCGGCAGCACTTACTTCATCGACACATTGCAATGCTGTTATTGTGTTAAGTACGTACAAAACTTCCTTCCGTTTTTTGTGTGTGTGTGTGTGGAGAAGAAAACAATTTTTTCTTAAATAAATAGCATCTCCATTCATTTACATAATCGCCATTATTACCTATGGCCTCTTTTTCCATCTTTCTGGAAGTAACAGAGTTCCCCCATCTGTAGAACTGCTCCGTTTTGGAGTCAAAAACATTTATAATGCAGTTTCAACATTTTATACGCTTTCCAACGGTAGGTTGAAGAAGCGTATATGCTCCAGCTTCGTCCGTCTGTCTGTCCGCACGATAATTCGCGTAAAAATAGTTCGATTCCGATGAAATTTAGCATGTGGTGGGTGACCACCTGGGAAGTTCCCTTATTGAAAATGGACGAAATGGGCTCAAAGGTCAGGACATAGGAGGGGATCCATTAAACGGCCCTTATGCGTCATAACTTTCGTAAAAATATCTCGATTGCGACAAAACGTCATCATGTTGTTTCGAAGATGTACTGAACCGTTTCTATTTAATATCATCGAAATGGGATCAAAGATCAGGGCGCAGGAGCGAGGTTTATTCCACAGCCATTATCCTCATAACTTGACTAAAAATGCTCCTATTGCGACAAAAACTTTAGTATGTTGTTTCGGAGGTATACTGGACCAATTCTGTTTAATATCATCGAAATGGGGTCAAAGGTCAGGGCGCAGGGCGGGATGTATTCCACAGCAATTATCCTCATATCTTGAGTAATGATTTCTGGTATGTTGCAAAGCGTATCATAATCAATGCATTGCGTGATTTTACTAACTTGTCAATTTCATCGAAGGTTTTTCCAGCAAAGTTGATCTGAAAAAATCGAAAAGGAAGTAGCAGTGCGTAGGTTCACAGTATGGGAAAAACCGGATTGAGGTAACACTCCCCATCCAATGTTCAGTAATTTTCTCTGAGGCGCTAAAGTTGCATAAAGTCTTGCGTTATCATGTTGTAAAAGGATGCCTTTGTTGTTAACCAGTGCTAGAAGCTTCAATTTCAGTTCTTCTTTCAGCTTTCCAACTGTTGGCAGTACAGGTCGGCATTTATCGTTTGGCTAGGTGCAAGAATCTCCCTGTAGATGAACCCTTGACATTCAGTTCCCAGTAGATTACCCCTTGACAAGCAGCTCTAGTAGCTTACCGCTTGAAAGCAGCGTCCAGTAGATTACCCCTTGACAAGCAGCTCTAGTAGCTTACCGCTTGAAAGCAGCGTCCAGTAGATGACCCCTTGACAAGCAGCTTCCAGTAGACTACCCTTGACAAGCAACTTCAATAGCTTACCCTTCATAAGCAGCTCTCTGTAGATTATCCTTTGACAGGCAGCTCCCAGTAGATTACCACATGACAAGCAGCTCCAGTAGCTTACCCCTTGGCAAGCAGCTCTTAGTAGCTTCCAGTAGATTACCCCTTGACAAGCAGCTCTAGTAGCTTACCCCTTGACAAGCATCTCCCAGTAGATTACCCATTGACAAGCAGCTTTCAGTATACTACCCCTTGACAAGCAGCTCCAATAGCTTACCCCTTGACAAGCAGCTCCAATAGCTTACCCTTGATAAGCAGCTCCCTGTATATTATTCCTTGACAAGCAGCTCCCAGTAGGTTACCCCTTGACAAGCAGCTCCCAGTAGATTACCCCATGACAAGCAGCTTCAGTAGCTTACCCCTTGACAAGCAGCTCCCAGTAATTACCCCCTGATAAGCAGCTCCCAGTAATTACCCCCTGACAAGCAGCTCCCACTAGGTTACCCCTTTATCGATGACTTCTTTAGGTCACATTTCCGAATGTAGATCTTGTGCTCCTTCAAACGAAAACAAAGCTCTACGGGTCTGTCCTATATACGAAGCTCCACATTCATATGGAATTCGATAAATTCCCCACGAGTTTTTGTTTTCAACATAGTCTTTTGATCCTAAAAAGTTCATTTTGTTTATGAGTTTAAAAATCACTTTAAAATTAAAGATTTTGAGAATTTTTGAAATTTTGAAGGCAATGTCACGGGAAAATGGAATAATGGCCAAATTCTCTCGCAATGGGCGCGTCACAGGAATTAACGTGGAGATAGGCTTCAGTTTCCGGAATTTTGTTAGAGCCTTGTCTGTAATGGTGGGGTTGTATCCTCACTGTACTGCAACACGTTTAAGGAAATAAAGCTCTTTTTCCAAATTGTCTTTATCTGAACATATATGTATCGCGCGATGTACGCAACTGAAAAAGGCGCTGAGGTTTTGTTGCGAATGGTGGTTTGACTTGGCATGTGGATTCGAGAAAACAGCGAAAGGCTTCCGATAAATTGTGGTTGCGAGAGATCCATTTCAGCGAGTAACCAGGACGTCTGGTGTACGCAACTTGTTAATGGCATGGCATTCACCCCATTTCTATCAAACGCGTGGAAACAACTAACAAAACCCGTGAATGTAAACACCATTTATGATAACATATACAATTTGAATATTTACGTGCCATTCGTCTTGATGAAGCTAGGTAAAGCAACCCGGCAAAACCATGGGCGACTTGAAAAAATAAATATTTGTGACAAACCACGTTGTATTCTCCTTATATACACTATATTGACAAAAGTCACCGGGCACCCCTTCAAAAGCAAAAGGACGGATCCGCTGCGTTGTTAAGAGGCGCGGTACAGCTGTAAACGGAATAAAAACAAGCCTGCAGCTGACCGCGATTATATCGCGCTGTGAGGTTGACTTTGATCAGGGTACAGTGCTGGCCAGTCTACACACGATACGGAATTACCGTCAAACCACGCCATAACAGTCCTTGCTCTATAACTCGTTGAGTTATCCTGCTGGTACCAACAAGGCTCGGTTTCATAGTATTGCCACAGAGTTGGTAGGACATAATTATCCTGAATATCGAGGTAGACGTGCTGGTTAACAGGTTTATCCACAATAACCAATAAGCCGGGACCATACCAAGAAAAGCTCCAAACTTGACCGCAGAAACATTTAACTGCGGTAAATTGCATTTCCCCGGCTACCTCCATACCCACACACGGCCATCAGAATGATGGATCATGTATCTGGATTCATCAGTCCATAGGACCCATATCCATTGAGCTACGGTCCACGATAAATGTTCTTTACACCATGCTAAATGACGAGTAGCATTCTGTGTGGAGATAAAAGGCCTATGAGCAGCCGCACGACCACGGTAACACATGGAATGAAGTTCTCTGCGAATGGTACGTGTACATACCGAGGTTCCAGCATTTTACTCACCTGTACACTGAGGTCCTGTGCAGTATTACGTCGATTAACTGTAACGACTCTAATGAGGCTTCGACGTCCTCTATCACTGATTTTCTTTGGTCTGCCGGTACGTTTTGCTGCTTCAGTCACGCCATGTGTCTTCCACTTATTCTGTACATCCAAAATAGTTGACTTGGGTATGTTTAAACGCCTCTCGGTTTCTCTTATGAACAACCCACTAATATAACACCCAACAATCTTTCCATTTTCAAAGTCAGTTCTCTCTCACCTCTACATTTTCACTCAACCTCACAGTGCAATATGATCGCGGTCATCTGCAGGCTTGTTTTATACCGTTTGCAGCTGTACCACGCATCTTAACATAGCAGGGTTTCCGTTTATTTGCTTTTGAAGGGGTGTCCGCTGACTTTTGTCAATATAATGTATATATACATGTATATAACTCAACTATGAAAGAAAAACCGTCATGGCACGATTATTTAATGCAATAAAGATATATATATATATAGTATATATGTGTGTGTATATACAAGTAAAGCACTAAATTAGTTGTAGCACTAATTTCGTTTAAACTGCACTACTAGTGATATCCATTGGCCACTGTTAGAGCTATTCACGAGCAATATGAACTGGATCGGTGACAAGTTTCAGCAGTGGGCACAAAGCGGTTCTACTGGAAAGTCGTGTTTAAGTTGCAGTAGTAATTTTGTTTAAATGATGCTGCTAGTGCTCACAATTTGCCACCATTTGAACTATTTACTAACATATCTGAATTGGCTCTGTGCCAAGCTTCAGCGTATTTTTCTAAATTCCTTACTCATATGTGACAGTAAATATTTCTTGTTTTATGATGCCTTTCCTTTTGGATGAAAATAAACGAGCTCATTGCGTGCAAATAACTTGCAGTGATTAAGACACAAAAGAAGGAAACATATACTTGTATACTGAGCTATAAAGAGACAACCAGGAATACATTCACTCACGGTAAAAACACAATTTAAAGAACTGAATCCAAGTACTTACAATGAGTCTTATATTTTGGCCCTGGAGGTAGAGATGAGTCACTCTTTTGAAGAAACTTCCGTAGTCGTGTGGAAGTAAATGTCGGGATGAGCACCTCTGTACGAATTCGCTAGTTATTCTCACCATTGTTGCTTCGTCGAATCACGTGATCATATACCCAGTACAGAACCCATTACGGATCTCTTGGTGGTGAGCTGCGAATTAGAAAGAAAACTTAATTTTTTGAATGAAATGAATGTGCTAATTCAAACGTTAAAAGCATTTTGAAAATCCTACATAAGTCTGGCAATATGGGGAGATTACCATCGTCTTTCATAGCAAACCGCATGTGACATATCATCATCATCATCATCATTGTCAACCATTATCAATCCACTGCTGGACGAAGGTCTCCCCAAGTTTCCTCCACAACGGTCTGTCTTGTGCCAGTCTCCTCCATGTCACTCCCGCATACTTTCGAATTTCATTCACCCATCTTCCATGTGGTCTTCTTCTGGGTCTTTTCCTGTCCCTTGAAATCCAATCTAAAATTTCGGCTGTCCATCGATGGTCTGTTCTTCTGGCAGTATGTCCAGCCCATTGCCATTTCAGGGATTTAACTCTGATCATGATGTCTTCCACTCTTGTCATTTTTCGGATCCACGAGTTCCTCTTCTTATCTCTCCTGGTTACACCAAGCATGCACCTCTCCATGCTGCTTTGAGTTGTCTGCAGCCTTTGTATGTCTCTTTTAGCTAAGGTCCACGTCTCTGCACCATACGTAAGCACTGGAAGGATGCATTGATCAAACACTTTTCTTTTAAGACATAATGGCATATTGCTCTTGAAAATTATGCTGTTTCTTCCAAAAGCTCTCCAGGCAAGTTTCGTACGCCGATTAATTTCTTCACCAATGTGACCCTCACTTGATATCTGCTGTCCAAGATAAACGTACGTGTCTGTTATCTCCAGCTTTTCTCCATCAATCGATAAATCTTCATTTCTTGTAAAAGCATTGTACATCACTTTTGTCTTCTGAAAGTTCATTTTTAATCCCACTTCTTTACTCTTGTCAGCAAGTTCCTGGATCATACTCTGTAGCTCTGATGGGGTAGTTGTAAAAATGACTATGTCATCAGCAAAACGAAGGTGGGTTAGATAATCTCCATTAATCTTTTCCTTTTGTTTTCCCAGTTCAGTGATTGAAAGACATTTTCCAATGTGGCATTAAAGAGCTTCGGAGATATGGTGTCACCTTGTCTCACTCCTTTTCCAATTTTTATGTGTGTTGTATTTTCAAACAGCCGAATCCTTGCACTTGCATTTTCATAGATGTTATTAATAATATTAATGTATGCATCTTCAATACCGCAGGATTTCAGAGCCATTGCAACTGCTGATGGTTTCACCGAATCAAAGACTTTTTCATAATCGATAAAAGCCATGCACAATTATGGAAGTTCATATTCCCTCGCTCTTTCAATTAGTTCTCTCAGTACGTGGATATGATCTATTGTGCTGTAGCCACTCCTGAATCCAGCTTGTTCTCTCGGTTGAGCCATGTCCAGTGTCACCTTCAAGCGGTGTGAAAGAACTTTAGTGAAGATTTTATAAACCACTGATAGGAGGCTGATAGGTCTGTAGTTCCTGAGATCCTCAATGTCACTTTTTTTATGTAGCAAGATCATTGTAGCGTTGTTCCAATCTTCAGGAATTTTCCCTTCATTAAGGCATCGAGTGAAAATTTGGGCGAGTACTGTTTCGATTTCTCCACTTGCTTCTTGTATGATGTCTACAGTAATTCCATCTTCTCCTGGAGCTTTTCCCCGCTTCATGTTCTTGATTGCATGTGCAACTTCTGCTGGAAGGACTGGAAGAACTCTGGTACTGGTACCTTTCATGATGTCTGGAGTACATGTATCATCCCTTTCATATAATTTGGAGTAGAAATCTTTCACTCTTGTCAAAATTTCGCCTCTATTTCTTGTTACAGAACCATCTTCTTTTCTCAGTGCCATAATCTGTTTTTTCCCCTTACTGAGATGTCCCTTTGCTATCTTTAGGCTTTGGTTGTTTTCAATTGCTTTCCTTGCTAGTTCACAGTTGAATTTCCTTACGTCTTCAGTGATACTTTTTCGTACTGTCTTGCATAGCTCTATATATTCCACTTTGGAAGTCACATCTTCTTTAGTTGTCCTCATCACTCTTCTTTTTGCATCAACATTTTGGTTTTTCCTGATAATTTGTTCCCATGATACATTCGTAAGCATCACTCTGACTTGTATCTTTAATATAATTCATTCAACTTTTGACCTCAAGTCGTCATGTTGCCAAAAAAACAATCAGCGAGAGAGAAAAATGTAGTGTTAAGCGCGGAAAATACGTAAGAAAACTAAGACAAAATTTACGTAAGGTAACAGGAACTAGAAAGGAAACATAAATTAGAGTATATGTTTCCTTTCTAGTTCCTGTTACCTTACGTAAATTTTGTCTTAGTTTTCTTACGTATTTTCCGCGCTTAACACTACATTTTCTCTCTCGCTGATTGTTTTTTTGGCAACATGACGACTTGAGGTCAAAAGTTGAATGAATTATATTAAAGATACAAGTCAGAGTGATGCTTAAATGTATCAGACTAGATTGTGGATAGGTGTGATTGCGTTGGAGAGGTATTGTTTAGAGAGCTCGATTTGAATGGATATTGTTCACTCAATGGACAAAACATTGCAGACACCACCTATTAGCGTGCTGGAACGCGAACACCAGCCTGTACGCGCAGAGGAATCAACTCCACTACATGCCGGAAGGTTTCCGGAGGTAATGTCAGCCATGCCTGTTGCAGCATTTGTCCACAACGCCACCAGAGACTTCGGTCCAGCATGCTTGGATCTGATGTTCCGCTCCAGGGAATCCGAGAGAACTTCCACAGGGTTTAGATCCGAGAATCTGGGGGCCACCGGATGGTTCGAAACTCGTATGTGTGTTCCATCGGCCGTGCCTGGGAGATTGCAGACCTGTAGGATGGCGCATTGTTCTTCTGGAGAGACCGTCGGCCGCAGAATGCACGAAGGCCATGAAAGCGTGTTCGTCATCAGCCAGCACATGCCGTTAACGCGCAGCGGTTAAGGACCTCATCAGACACTCTAAGGGTACTAATGTGTTCCACGAAAGAGACGGTTCACCAAACCATAACAGAGCCACCACTACCTTACAAACAGCCAAGCTTTCAAGACGGTGCCATGGCTTCATGCGATCTAGGCCACACCCGCACCCTCCTGTCAGTTCAGCACAACTGAAATCGCCACACCTGCGTCCTCCTGTCAGTTCAGCACAACCGAAATTGCCACACTCGCATCGTCCTGTCAGTTCAGCACAACTGAAATCGCCACACCCGCACCCTCCTGTCAGTTCAGCACAACTGAAATTGCCACACCCGCACCCTCCTGTCAGTTCAGCACAACTGAAATCGCCACACCCGCACCCTCCTGTCAGTTCAGCACAACTGAAATTGCCACACCCGCACCCTCCTGTCAGTTCAGCACACCTGAAATCGCCACACCCGCACCCTCCTGTCAGTTCAGCACAACTGAAATCGCCATACATTCACCCTCCTGTCAGTTCAGCACAACTGAAATCGCCATACATTCACCCTCCTGTCAGTTCAGCACACCTGAAATCGCCACACCTTCGCACTCCTGTCCAGCACAACTGAAATCGCCACACTTGCACCCTCCTGTCAGTGCAGCACAACTGAAATTTCCACACCCGCACCCTCCTGTTAATTCAGCACAACTGAAATTTCCACACCCGCACCCTCCTGTCAGTTCAACACAACTGAAATCGCCACACCCGCACCCTCCTGTCAGTTCAGCACAACTGAAATCGCCACACCCGCGCCCTCCTGTCAGTTCAGCAAAACTGAAATCGCCACACCCGCACCCTCCTGTCAGTTCAGCACAACTGAAATAGCCACACCCGCACCCTCCTGTCAGTTCAGCACAACTGGAATTGACCACACGGCACGGTGCCACTCTGAAGGTAACCAGCTTTGATGTTTCCGGCACCAGACGAGGTGTAATTTCCGATGACGAGCAGCAGGGGCAAAGCATAGGCTCCCATATGCCGCGTGCGTCGTTCAGTTCGTTAGCTGAAGCTGCTTGGGGTTCCAACTTTTAACCTGGATGAGAATTACATCGCCGTTTCCAAGCAGTCTGTCTGCATTACCCTGGATAGTGTACGTGCAGTCGGTCATCAATGGCGTGTAGTCTGCCACCGCTTACCCTCTGAGCGCTGGTACGTCCGTAGATGGTATACTGGCGACCTTTGAAACATCTGCCCATAGGAACCGTAGGGTTCTTACCCCTTGGGCGATAGAATGACCCATCTGTCTTACGCCGACAATGCGTCCACGACCAAAGTTGCTCCGATCACCACGTTTACCCATGTTCGTTGATTGCGATGTATTGTTGGAAAGCCCTGCTGCCCGCCTATTTATCGCCTGAGTTTCTGTTTGGGTCTGTTTAACTTTACGCTGGAGATGCTCATATCAACTGCCCATCACCCCTATAATTCAGAGATCAGATATATCATATGTAGAGGATTTTAGGAAGGGAGTGTCTGACCCCAGGTCTTAAACAACCCTTAGAAATAGGAAGCTAGGAGATTTGGACTAGAATGCCCCATAGGAAAGTGACACGGAAGTGACACGGTAAATGAAGTCAAAATCGGTAAGTAGACCTTGTTTTAACTGAATAGCAAGACGTATTCTTCAGATGATGTTTCAGTGTTTAGTTAAGGATATTTCCAGGTGTTAAATTTTTAAGTTATTCTGAGTTTTAGTTTAGACGAATCACACACACACACACACACACACACACACACACACACACACACACACAGTTACGATAATTCCTCGAACTTCATAGAGAAGCCTTGTACTTCAACAGGTTAAGTTAAGTATCAGCCTGTATCGAGATACAGAGGATGCTCACGCATTTATAGTACGTTTTTGATCAGAAATTACAGAAAATTAAAGAAGCTCAAAGGATTGAAAGTGGCAACAGCGTGTTAGATGAACATGAAAGAAACATCTGCGGCAGTTAAATATCGTCTGCTAAGAAAATGGCGCGCGTAAACAAACTGTAGATAGAAGGCTATGTTTTTGATAAGAAATTACAAAAAATAAGAGAATTGAAAGAGGCAACAGCGTGTTAGATGAACATGAAATAAACATCTGCGGCAGTTAAATATCGTCTGCTAAGAAAATGGCGCGCGTAAACAAACTGTAGATAGAAGGCTATGTTTTTGATAAGAAATTACAGAAAATAAGAGAATTGAAAGAGGCAACAGCGTGTTAGATGAACATGAAATAAACATCTGCGGCAGTTAAATATCGTCTGCTAAGAAAATGGCGCGCGTAAACAAACTGTAGATAGAAGGCTATGTTTTTGTTGAGAAATTACAGAAAATAAGAGAATTGAAAGAGGCAACAGCGTGTTAGATGAACATAAAAGAAACATCTGCGGCAGTTAAATATCGTCTGGTAAAAAAATGACGCACGTAAACAAACTGTAGATAGAAGTTTATGTTTTTGATAAGAAATTACAGAAAATAAGGGAATTGAAAGTGGCAACAGCGTGTTAGATGAACACGAAAGGAACATCTGCTGCAGTTAAATATCGTCTGCTAAGAAAATGGCGAGCGTAAACAAGCTGTGGTTAGAAGGTTATGTTTTTGATAACAAATTACAAAAAATAAGACAAGAAAATGAGCGTGTTAGATGAACACGAAAGAAACATCTGCTGCAGTTAAATATCGTCTGCTAAGAAAATGGCGCACGTAAACAAGCTGTGGATAGATCATGTTTTTATCTTTACAAAAAGAAATATTTGTATTCTGTAATTATAAAACGCTGTGAAAATCATACAGTTATTATTCTAAATGTAAAATAAGGAATAATATTACACTGCCGGACAATTGCTAAGGACGGATGGCAATAGCAACGATAGCAACCATAAAATGGAAGGCAGGAAAATGTGGAATTTAGCATATGTGCGGGATACAGTAAGACGTGTTGTGCGTATGCAAATTTTGGATTGCCGAACTTGTTCGTGACGTCTTAGCGCTGATAAGAGATGTAAAGGATTTGACGCTTATTGACCGTTGTTCAAACGCAAAGTTGAAAGGGAAAGAATCAATTGACGAACTTGCAATTTTCAGTATGTCTTGCCGACATCACCTAGATGATTTTACGTGTGGCCGTATTATTGGCAAGATTGAAGAAGGGCGAAAAATAACAGATGTTGCCAGGGAGTTCGACGTCAGCCACAGTGTTGTTTCAAGGCTTTGGAAATCATTTCAAACAAATGGAGAGTGTAGCAAACGTCACGGTGGAGGTCGTGTTCGCAGTACGACACCTGCAGAAGATCAGTACATAGTGCTATCAACAAAAAAACACCGGCGCAGCACAGCTAGTGAGGTAGCAAATCAGTTTATGGCTGCTACTGGCAAGCGGATCTCCCGAAAAACTGTCGCCAGACGTTTGCATGAAGGAGGACTATACGCCCGCCGTCCTGTTGTGTGTATCCCATTGTCCAGACGTCACCGTGCCGCCCGTTTGCAATGGTGCCATCAACATCGCAATTGGACTGATAACGACTGGTCTGCTGTCCTCTTCTCAGATGAAAGTAGATACAGTCTATTGTCTGATTGTCGACGACAACTGATCTGGCGTGATAGTGGTACTGCATATTGTCCAGCAAACATACAGGAAAGGGACCGATATCCAACATGTAGTGCCATGGTATGAGTTGGCATCATGATCAATGGCCGTACGTCCCTCTATGTGCTTCCAACTGGGACTATGACTGGCCAACGATACATTAATGATGTTCTGCTACCTCATTCTCGCATGTTCCGTGGTGCTGTCGGTGATAGATTCATTTTCATGGGCGACAACGCAACATGTCATCGAACAGTCGCTGTCCAGGAGTGTTTTGAGAGCGAGGATATTCAACTCCTCGTATGGCCAGCACGTTATCCAGATCTGAATCCCATTGAAAATGTGTGCGATGCTTTGGGGAGGAGTCTTGCTGGTCGCCAATGCCCTCCAATAAACAAGGACACCCTCATCCGTGCACTGACAGAGGAATGGGATAAATTACCCCAACAGCTGCTTGATAATGTTGTGCAAAGCATGACACGACGTGTGGAATCTTGCATCGCCCTCCATGGTGGCCATATCCCGTATTGACATCTTACGCCGGAACGCCTGCGGACGGTAATTGCATTTTTTTTTCACGTTTACGTATTCTGCACAAAATGGCCTGTTTGTCCCTTGAACACGTTCCAAAGCCTTCTGGATTTCAGAGCACAATAAATTGTCTTTCTTGTAATGTCCTAGCATTCTGACATTATTTTATTTTACTTGGCATCCAACCACACTTACTTTTTTATGCGCTATATAGCCGTTTATGATCCGTCCTTAGCAATTGTCCAGCAGTGTATTAATAATAGAGGGACAAATTGTCAAGCATTGCTTTTAAGGTGGTTCCACCTAAAATTTCTGCTTTATGTTTTCAGTGGTAAAATTTTTTTACATATTTACTTCGCAATTAAAGTTTTCCCAAGGAAGAAAATTTGCACATCGATAAACATAACTTTAAGTTATAGCATGGGATACTTAATACTGGTTAAAACATAACCATAATTATATTAAAAATCAATCATTTTTTTAGTAATGTTTATAGCTGTTAATAGATGGCGCGACCTGTGCATTGATGACATCAGTAGACAAACAAATGTCGGATTGCTTGATTATGGTTATGTTTTAGCAAGTATTAGGTATCCCATGCTATAACTTAAAGTTAGTTTTGTCGATGTGCAAATTTTCATCCGTGGGAATACATTAATTGCGAAGGAAATATGTAAAGAAGTTTTACGGCGCCTCGGCGGCGCAGTGGTCTGAGCTATGGCTTCTGACCATTCGTCCGAAAGGATTCCAGGTTCGAGTCCCGGTGAGGCATGGATGTTGTGTTTGCCTTACGGCACTCCAGATTCGCTAAACATGAATGCCGGTTTTCTCGACAAGCGAATCTTGTGATGGTTATATTAAAATTAAAATTAATTGGAAACTGGTGACTTGGTCGTTCTGGGTGGTGTAGTGGTTAGCATGCCCGGGCGCTATCTGGGAGACGCGGGTTAGAGTCCCGCTCCAGGACGATGAAATTTTCAAGTTTTCGGATATTATCTGACTTACCATGCTTGTCACATTTACACCAAAAATCGGATCGTCATCTTCAAAATGTGTATTATATGCTGTAATCCCGTATTTCTTTCATGATTTATCTTCTCCGGAAAATCACAGGATAGGGTTCTTTACCTCCAGATTTGCTAAACATGAATGCCGGTTTTTTCGACAAGCGAATCTTGTGATGGTTATATTAAAATTCAAATTAATTGGAAACTGGTGACTTGGTCGTTCTGGGTGGTGTAGTGGTTAGCATGCCCGGGCGCTATCTGGGAGACGCGGGTTAGAGTCCCGCTCCAGGACGATTAAATTTTCAAGTTTTCGGATATTATCTGACTTACCATCCTTGTCACATTTACACCAAAAATCGGATCGTCATCTTCAAAACAACGTAATGTTCACCGCCTCTTGCCTAAAAACTTGGCTGAGGGCAGAACACGGTGTAGACTTCTTTATGTAAATCACTTAGCCGGAGAGAGATATATAAATTTATAGTGAATACTGATGAAGCATGGACTAAATGAGTGTAACAAAAAAGAGGTTGATTTACAATCGCAAAAGAGCAAAAAATAGTTACAAACTTGGCTCCGAGAATCCTAAGAAAGTTTCAGTAAGGGTTTCATGATTAATGCTGGTTACTCGTACAATGGGAAATAAAGTTAGAAAAAGTCAAAAAGAATGTTAAAATCAATTCTACATATTACCAAATTAATGTTTTAAGTCCTATATTTAAAGAGAAAATACCATTTCTTTATCCACAGAACCTTCAAAGAATAGAACTTCATCAGGATAAGGTAACCAGTCATAGATCCGAATCTGCTACTCATTCTGTTGAAAAAATGAAAAGAAGGGGCATTTATCAAGTCTACATCTTTTGCTCGTATTCCTTGAAAGTCCCTTGATGTGTCACCAATGGACTATTATGCCTTCGGACTGCTAAAAAGACTGCTTCCTAAACGCAGACCCCAAAATATGATTGGACGATGGAAATCAGTGGAACAGGCGTAAAATAACATTCCACAACCAATTTGCAGAAATATCCTGCAAATCTTGATGTATTAGGGATGTGCAAAAGTTTCTGCCGTTTTAAGGAGAAAGGTGCAATCAGGAAATCAGTACACATTTATTTAACGAAATATTGGTAGTTAGCATCAAAGACCTTTTGCCATTTTTCAGAAAGCAAATGCATTCCCCTGTGATACAACGATTCGGGTTTTCCTGAACGCAGTGACGAGATTTTCCACCTCTGGAACATTCTGAGGGTGCAATGTCCGGGGAGTAAGCTGGGTGCTTTAAAACCTCCCACTCTAACTTGATTTCGTGGTGGCACCGACATGTGGTCTGGCATTATCGTGTAACGGGACGGTTGGACGACGTCCTTTACCTGTCCGTGGGCGTTTTTGCTCGATTGCGGCGTTCAGTTTCATCAACTGATCGCTATATCGTTGTGCAGTGATTGTTTCGCCCGGTTTCAACAGTTCGAAGTACAGCACTCTGTGCATATCCCATCACACACACACAACAGCACCTTTTTTTCACGTAGATATCCTGTTTTGCAGTGGATGTTGATGGCTGGAATGGGTCGACCCAGGATCGCTTGCGTATAGGGTTGTCGCACTTGACCCATTTTTAAACCCGGTGACAACCGTTCACAAGAAATTCTTCCCTTGAAACCTCTTCAGCAAAGACATGCAGATGCTCAATCGTTGACCAATATTACGCTCCGTTAAAGTATGCGGAACCCACTATCCAATCTTTTGGATCTTCCCCAAGGCCTGTACACGCCGTACCACTGTCGATTGAGCCACTTTCAAACGTTTCGCCAGTTGGATTTTTTTTTTGGATTGGAGGTTTAACGACCACCGTGAGCAACTCAATGGGCTATAAGCAGTCGCCCGTCCCTAATTTAGGGTCACTGGTTTCAGGGAAGGAGAGAGCCAGTGCCGTAACACAAACACAACATCCATGCCTGACCGGGCCGCCTCGGTGGCGCAGTGGTCTAAGGCGCTGGCCTCTGATCATTCGTCCGCAAGGGGTCCGGGTTCGAATCCCGGTCAGGCATGGATGTTGTGTTTGTCTTACGGCACTGGCTCTCTCCCTTCCCTGGAACCAGTGACTCTAAATTATGGACGGGCGACTGCTTATAGCCCATTGAGTTGCTCACGGTGGTCGTTAAATCTCCAATCAAAAAAAAAAAATGCCTGACGGGATTCGAACCCGGACCCCGTTCGGACGAATGATCAGACGCCATCGCTTAGACCACTGCGCCAGCGGGCGGCGTTTCGCCAGTTACGTTGTTGATTGTGTGGCATACTCTTGCAACAGTGATTCCAGCTTCTCGTCTGCGAGTTCCTGCGGTCTACCTGCACGTGGCTTGTCTTCCAAGCTTAAATCACCTTTCTTAAACCTGGCAAACCATTCTCGACACGTCCGTTCACCCATAACCGTTTCGCCATACGCCTGACATGTTGAACCGTATGCTTCACTCGCACTTTTCCCTAAATTAAACATAAATAACATACAGTGCCGCAAATGAACATTATCGACCGCCATGCTTGGCTTCATATACGAACTGACAGCACGGGTCGCCGGCCGGCTAGACCCCTACAGCGCCCGCTAGCGGGGGAAGCGCGAACTTTTGCATACCTTTAATAGGTTCACGGGCCAAAGGAAGGGCTATCAGATAAAACATTTAAGAAAGAAATAATTTTATTTTAAACAACAATCATATTGCTGGGAAATCGTTCTAAAAATCGAACATCCTCTGTAGTAATCCACAATTAGTTTAGATTGACGCAGTTGTTAGAAATTATAGACAACTGCTACAACCAACTGAAATATCACGCTTATCCTTAATTATTTAAATAATTTTTCAAGTATTTCTGGACTATGCAGCAACACATTTAATGGAATATGTCTGTATGTAAGACCAACAGATCTTTCTCTAGAGTAATCTGTTACAGATTTTTCACCACGCTTTACTCTCAACTAAGCTCTGATAAAGAAATTCGTTTGAAATCACTGATTTTGTACCCATGAATAATCGGTATTATGATTATTCAATATTTTATTTATTCAATGGTGGCTGAGATCATCACCAAATTCAAAGTAGGCTTTAACTTCACGCGAATGCAAATCCAGTTTTCATTCGGTATTAGACTTACACAGTGACTTTTAAAAGGACTTTAGTTTCATTGCTACAAAATAACAAACAAACTTATAGTTCTTTCCAGAGAGATCCAAGTACGGACCACAAAAAATATTCCCAAGGACAAACTAAACAAATAAAATATAAAACAATATTTCATAAAACGATTTTGGAATGTTATTTTTCAAGACATTGTGCTCAAGTAGTTATTATTGGTGTCAAAACTAAAACTAAAACATGTGCGTCAAGTGGTATTTGAAAGGTTATGATGAAGCAAAAGAAAAAAATAAAGGTGTTCCATTTTGATCAGGTGGTAACGATAAAAATCAATCTTTCTGTACAGTCAACTGGGAACTTTCAAAAGTAATAAATCTCCGTTCGTAACGCGTCGCATTCATCAGATTAAAAGTGAGAGTATTTTTTCTTTCTAGTTAGGAAAGCGTAGACTAACATTTCAAAAGTACGTGATATTTCGTCTATGGACAATACATATATTAGCCAGATTTGAAAAATTCTTTATACTTGAAAGATAAGGATGTAATGATCACAGACACACATTTGGTATTTTTAAGACGCAAAACCTCGTAGCTAGCGGTAAATGCAAGTGATATCGAATTCAATATACACACACCGGCCACTATATTAGAAACCTTTAGGCAAATATTGAAGAATATTAAAGACAAGTTAGTAAAATCATGCAACGCATTGATTATGATACACTTCCAACATACCAGAAATCATTACTCAAGTTATGAGGATAATGGCTGCGGAATAACTGATCTTTGATCCCGTTTCGATTAAATTAAACAGAACTGGTTCAGCATACCTCCGGAATAACATGATAAAAGTTTTTCGAAATCGAAGCATTTTTACGTAAGTTACGACACAATGAATGGATCCGCTACTATGTCCTGACTTTTGACTCCATTTCGCCATTTTTAGTAGGGTTCGTCCACAGTTGGCCCTCACCACATACTACAATACAATCGAAATCGAACCATTTTTACGTAAGTTATGGCGCATAAAGGCAATGGGTTGGATCCGCTCCTATGTCCTGACCTTTGACTCCATTTCGCCCTTTTTAGTAGGGTTCGTCCCTAGTCGGCCCCCACCACATACTAAAATGTAATCGAAATCGAACCATTTTTACGTAAGTTATGACGCATAAGGGCAATGGGTTGGATCCGCTCCTATGTCCGGACCTTTGACTCCATTTCGCCCTTTTTAGTAGGGTTCGTCCCTAGTCGGCTCCCACCACATACTAAAATGTAATCGAAATCGAACTATTTTTACGTAAGTTATGACGCATAAGGGCAATGGGTTGGATCCGCTCCTATGTCCTGACCTTTGACTCCATTTCGCCCTTTTTAGTAGGGTTCGTCCCTAGTCGGCCCCCACCACATGCTAAAATGTAATCAAAATCGAACCATTTTTACGTAAGTTATGACGCATAAGGGCAATGGGTTGGATCCGCTCCTATGTCCTGACCTTTGACTCCATTTCACCCTTTTTAGTAGGGTTCGCCCCTAGTCGGCCCCCACCACTTACTAAAATGTAATCGAAATTGAACCATTTTTACGTAAGTTATGACGCATAAGGGCAATGGGTTGGATCCGCTCCTATGTCCTGACCTTTTGCTCCATTTCGCCCTTTTTAGTAGGGTTCGTCCCTAGTCGGCCCCCACCACATACTAAAATGTAATCGAAATCGAACCATTTTTACGTAAGTTATGACGCATAAGAGCAATGGAATGAATCCAGCTCCTATATCCTGACCTTTGACCCCATTTCGTTCATGTTCATATGGGTCCGTCCCCAGGTGGTCCCTATAACATACTAAAATTTCATCGAAATCGAAACATTTTTACGCGAGTTATCGTGCAGACGGACGAACAGACAGACGGACAAAGCTGGACTCTATACGCTTCTTTAACCTATGGTTGGAAAGAGTAAAAGAGTCAGATATTAAAGAAAATGCTTATTAAGTGCTATATTTGGAGTACACCTTTATATCGGGCGGAAACGTGAACAATTGGGAAGAAAGAAGCTAAAATGTTGGAGGCATTTGAAATGTGGTTATGGAGAAGAATGGAAAAAATAAAGTGGATTGAAAAAATTACCAATGATGAAGTTTGCAGAGAGTTGAAGAAGAAAATATTTTACTAAAGACCATAAGGGAAGGAAAATATAACTTTATAGGACATGGGTTAAGAGGAGACAGCCTACCGAAAAGAATGATAGAAGGGAAAATTGAAGGAAAGCGACAAAGAGAAAGGCGACGGCTAATAATGCTTGATGATATACACTGAAGAGCAATTGAATTAGAGCCAGCTGGCGTTATGCAAATGTGGCGCTGTGTGCGGCCCTGTAAACGGAAACTACATGACGTATGCAGCGATCCGACAATATAAGGAGTGATGCGACGTGAATCAGTAAGAGTCGGACGCAGTGTATGTAAGACTAAGCGCATTTGATAGTGGGCAAATTGTCGGCGCCCGACGACTGGGTCACTCCATCTCGGAAGTCGTGCAGACACTGGGACTTTCCCGAGCCACTGTGTCACGGGTGCACCGTGAGTACATCGAATCCGGTAAAACCATCCCTGCAAGGGCCAACTGCCAGGGGCAACAGGGTGTGGATGACCGGGGTCAACGTCGGCTAGCTCGCATTGTAACAGCGGATAGACGGGCCACAGTACAAGAAATCACTAGGTAATTTAACGCTGATGCACAAAAACGTGTAAGCAGCCACACCATCCAGAACCATCTCCTCGCTATGGGGTACAGAAGCCATCGTCCCACGAGGGTACCGCTGTTGACCGCACATCAAAGGGTGCAAAGATTAGCATGGGAGCGGGAACATCGCCACTGGACCCTAGACATGTGGAAAAATGTTGCCTGGACTGATGAGTCGAGATTCACGTTGGTACATGCCGATGACAGGATACGAGTATGGCGCAAACCACGTGAAGCGATGGATCCTTTGCCAGCAGGGTACTCTTCAAGCTGGTGGGGGGTGGCATTCTCGTCTGGGGACTGTTTACGTGGACTGAAATGGGACCCCTGGTACGTGTGATATCGTCCCTCACAGGTCAGCGTTACCGGGATATCCTGGACGACCATTTGCTCCCGTTTGTGCGTCTTCAACATCCCACTGGGGTCCTTATCTTGCAACAAGACAATGCACCATGCCATCGCTCCCGAATTGTATCCGAATGGTTGGATGAACACTCCACCGACGTGACCTCACTTCCTTGGCCAGCTAGGTCACCTGACCTCAATCCCACCGAGCACATCTGGGAAGCCATCGAGAGAGATGTATGAGGCTCTGACCCTCCTCCATCAAATCTTCATGAACTGTGGGAGCTTGTTCAGGGGTTATGGATCCGTATGGCTTCCCAACGCTTCCGGTGTCTTGTCGAGTCCATGCAGAGATGAATCACCGCCGTCATCAGGGAGAAAGGTGGTGCTACACGTTACTAGACAGGTATCTCTAATTCAATTGCTCTTCAGTGTAATAGGCACAGGAAGCCATCAAGAAGTGAAAAAGGAAGCAAGGAATAGGGGAAACTGGAGGAAGAGAACTTGCTGAGTTACCGTTGGACCTGTCAACAGACAGAACACTAATGATGATGATGCAGATTTAGGTAAACGTCACTTACGCAGCATATATGCCAAATACATGGTCACGTGCGTCACCTCGGGATCTAAGCAACTACTTAAGCTTGTCAGTAATAGTTAACAGTATTGATCACAATGCATCTTTCGGAGTTAGATAAAGGAAAAATTAATGTGGGTGCCCGTCTGGACGGAGCGACGATTTTGAAAACAAACTGGTTTCTCAAGTGGTGAGAAATTCCGGGTCTTTAAGCAGTGGAAAAATAAACCACACTGCTCAGCTAAGATGCGTAACTGTGGCACGACGACAAACTGTCAGGAACGAGATCTCAGTCGTCTGAGAAGGCTTGTACGGAGAAGCAGGACTTCATGTACGCAGCTATTGGCCGAAGCATTCAATCAATGCTATTCCGAAACCGGATCTCAGCAAACTATGATCAGGGAGTTGAAGAGGATCGGTATTAGTAGTCGCAGGCTTATACGGAAACCACTGAGTTCTGAGAAGAACCGGAAATTTCGTCTATAGTGGTGTCAAGAACACCGCGAGTGGACACTGAAAAAGGTCATGTGGTCCGACCAGTCTTATACGGAAACCACTGATTTCTGCGGAGAACCGGAAAGTTCATCTACAGTAGTGTCAGGAACACCGTGACTGGACACTGAAAAAAAAAGCATGTGGTCCGACGAGTCACGGTAAACCTTTTTCCGTACCGACGGTAGGCAGAGAATTTAGTTGGAGTCCCATGAAGCAGTGGATTAGCTTGCCTTGTAAACACAACTCAAGGTTCTGGTGGTGGTGTCGTAGTGTGGGACACGTTCTGTTGTTACGGAACGGGTTTCTTGATATTGATGGAAGGTTGGGTGTCCTTCAAAGATTATCTGAACAACGTTGGCGATCAAGTCCATCCTCAGTGTTGACTTTTTATACAGAAGATGATGGCCGCGTCATAGACTACAATGCTACTGTCCATCTCGCAAGATGTGTTCAGCAGTGAGTCAGCGAGCATAACAGCGACTTCCACCATCTTCTCTGGCCACCAAGAAGCCCGGATATGAGCCCCATTGAGAATGTCTGAGGCATGTTGAGAAATTAGATACGAGAACAAAGCCCTCTTTCGCCAAATCTAAGCAAGTTGAAGGACCATCTGGTGAAAGCCTTGTATGATGGTGGTCCAAATGTCTTGGTATCCCCTATCGTTATTACAGTGGAACTAATTAAATTTGTTCTCTGCTTTCAGATTTCTGACACAAGCAACTATATGAGTGGAAAACCGGTTAGTAGTAAGTGTATGGACACATGAACGACAACAGACAGGTAAAGCAATAAGGAAAGTGCAACGTGACTTTACCGCAAGACCCTCCTAAACAGACATTATTGAGATGGGAACATAAGCCTGGATCAATACTGGATAAGAAGAGGACTGGAATACCACAATCGAGGCAAGACAAATGTGAAGCCGTGGCGGCATCAGTACTGAGATCTCTCAAAAAATCTCTGAGGAAACAATCGGCGGAACTTGGAATGACAAAGACGACCATGCTGACTCACATGAAAACAGATCTGCAATTCAAATCCTAACGTCTTGTGTTTATTTACGCTTTCCAACCGTAGGTTGAAGAAGCCTGCATGCTCCAGCTTTGTCCGTCCGTCCGCACGATAACTCGCGTAAAAATGGTTCGATTTCGATGAAATTTTAGTATATGGTAGGGGACCACCTGGGGACGAACCCTATTGAAATTGGGGGAAATGGGGTCAAAGGTCACGGCATAGGAGCGGGATCCATTCCATTGCCCTTATGCGTCATAACTTGCGTAAATATGGTTCGATTTTAATGAAAGTTTAGTATGGGGTAGAAGACCCACTTGGGACGAACCCTGTTGAAAAACGGTGAAGTGGGGTCAAAGGTCACGACATAGGAGCGGGATGCATTCCATTGCCTTTATGCGTCATAACTTACGTAAAAATGGTTCGATTTCGATGAAATTTTAGTATGTGGTAGGAGATTACCTGGGGACAAACCCTGTTGAAAATGGGCGAAATGGGGTCAAAGGTCAGGACATAGAAACGGGATCCATTCTATTATCGTTATGTTTCATAACTTGCGTAAAAATGGTTCGATTGAGATAAAACTTTATCGTGTTGTTCCGGAAGTATACTTTACGGGTTCTGTTGAATATCATTGAAATGGGGTCAAAGGTCAGGTCACAGGAGCGAGATTTATTCTGCAGCCATTATCCTCATAACTTGAGTAATGATTTCTGGTATGTTGGAAAGCGTATCATAATCAATGCATTGCATGATTTTACTAACTTGTGTTTATCAATGAGCTTTCTGATACTGATAATGATGTGCACGATTGCTGGAGACGTTTGTGATGCTCCGTCAACGCGGGGTGGTGCTCTTCAGTGATGAATGTGCCCTCTACCGAAGTAGCCGTGCTAGGAAAGTTCATTTTTTGGAGCAAAGAAAGCCCACATTATTATGAGGATTTGTAGCACAATGCATCACGTGATGATTTGGTGTGCACTGTCCAGTCAACACTTGATAGGCCCCTATTTCTTTCGACGGTTCGGTCGATCAGCATTCCTGTCGCCATGCTGAGGAACTGGTTTGTTCCCCAGCTGCTAGCAGAAAGCTGGTTCCAACAAGACGGCGCTCCAGCTCATTGTGCTATCCACTTTTGGTAATATTTGGATGAAGAATGTCTTGACAGGTGGATTGGGAGAGGATCTGCTCACCTGCATGTGCCTCTCGAATGGCCATCACGGTGTCCAGATCTCTCCTCTTGTGACAATTCCCTATAGGGTATTTTTAAGGACCGTGTGTCCAAGACAAGGTACTAGACAACTGACCAGTTGCGAGACGCTGTTCGTTTTGCATTTACATAAATTGATAAGACCTGTATCCGTAAAATGTCGCACAGGGCATGGAGATGAATTATTTTGTGTCACGAAAATGGTGGAAGTCATACTGACCTTCTGGATCGGTGACTTAGTAAGTTGTTATGCAGGGGGTAACAAGATATTTGGGCCACCCTGTAGGTGTATATGCATTCCGACACCTTGTAGAATCTATGATAAAACACATATGTGTTGTAATTCGGGCTAAAAGAGGTCCAACTCGGTATTAAATGAAGGTCAATAATTCAGTGACCGGTATGCGTATGTTTTACTCCATATCACTGCTTCCAAGAAACTAATTGAAAGATTTTCTATTTGGACACCTTTTGAAACGAAATGATAAACGATCACACCCAACGAGAAACAAGGAAGATGACACCGAATTTTCGGGTGTAATGAGCACTTCTTTTGCCTCCGTTCTGACGCGAATTAAATTTATCAAAGCTATTCAAAGTCAATGGAACCGATATCGGAAACAGTAGTATCTACCCGAAAAAATAAGTTTTTTTTAATCCCGCAGATATTGCTGTAAAAGGAATCGTGAACTTACGCCATCTGGTTGCAGACTCGTGCGTTAAGAAACATTTGAGATTATATGAGGAACATTTCGCAGCGGAAACGCCTTCCAGCAAATAAAGAATTTTTCAAGTATGTCTCTTAGAAGCAGAGATATCGACAAATATAAGATATGCATCGACGCCCCTGGTGGGAAAAACATGCATTTTTTTTTTTTTTTTTTTGATTGGAGGTTTAACGACCACCGTGAGCAACTCAATGGGCTATAAGCAGTCGCCCGTCCCTAATTTAGTGTCACTGGTTCCAGGGAAGGGAGAGAGCCAGTGCCGTAAGACAAACACAACATCCATGCCTCACCGGGATTCGAACCCGGACCCCTTTTGGAAGAATGATCAGAGGCCATCGCTTAGACCACTGCGCCATCGGGGCGGCAAAAACATGCATTATTTTAAGAAGAAAGTATTCTCTAAAGGTTTTCGATGTGAGCGGGGTGGGTCCACGAAAGAATTTTCTCAGTCGAGGTTTCACCAGCTCAGATTTTGCTGCAGATACATCAGAAGTAAAAATTAACACTTATGCCCCCTGGTGTCCAAACCATTCTTTAACAAATATTTGAAATAAATTCTATGTAAATCATTTCCCACCAGGAGCTGTATGCTGTGCAGAAAGGAATTTTCAAATTGGAGTTTCAGAAGCAGAGATATCGCGGAAAACGCAATTTACCTTTGCGTCCTCCAGTGAAAAGTCTTTGAATCACTTGAAAATTTTGAAATTATATGAAAATCATTTAACACTGGAAATTCCATCGAATAAAAAAGATTTTTTTTTCAAATCAGACGATTAGGAGCAGAGATATTGACAAAAATAAGAGGTAAATCTATCCCCTTTGGCATGGTAAAATATACCAAGCAATATTTTAAGAAGAAAATACTCCGAAAAGGTTTACCGACGTGAGTAGCATAGGTCGACGAAGAAGTTTTTTAAATGAGATTTTAGAAGCTCAGATTTTGTGGCAAAATACATCAAAGGCAGAAATTAACTCCTACGCCACCTGGTAGCTAACTCATTCTTTACCAAAAATTAGAAATATATGCAACAGATTTTCCATCAGGATCTGTGTCCTCCGAAGAAAAAAAATTTCAAATCGGAGTTTTAGAAGAAGACATATGGGGAAATACGCAGTTTATTTTCACGCCCCTAGCGGATATTCTATGAGTAACTTGAAAAAGTATAGCGAAAATAGTCTTTGACATAAATGGAATCGAAAGGTAAAAAAAACAACAAAAAACAATCGGGTGTTGGAAGAAATATATGGAATAAAATGTATTTTGAACTCGATATCATCTGCATTTACTCCCTCTAGCGGCAACATTGTGCATCGTACAGATGAACGAAATGAAGGATCATCATTCGCATATCTCGATGCAAAAAGAATTTTTCAAATCGTGCTAATAGTTGCAGAGATATGGTGTCCACAGACAGACGAACGGACAAACCGAAAACATAAGCACGATCTTTTTTTACAGAAGACGTGCTAAAAAAAGTAGTTCACGATAAATCTGATGCGAATTTATTTTAGAATTTCATTATAATAAACACCACAATGATTATTTTTATTTTTAAACATATTTCATGATGGAAATATGTCGAATAATAGTACTACGTTTTTTTTTTTTTTTTTTATCCGGAAAAATCAAAGAAGCCATACTTCCAAATTGGAAGGACTACTGGGCGATAGTCTGATGGAATATTTGTTCCGACGATTATGTAAAAAAGCAAAATTTAGATCCAAAATTTAGATCCTTCGTCCTAAAGAGTGGAAAAAGTGAATGCTACACGCATTAATTTCATGCTATCACATCACATGAAAAGTGTGTTGCTTATGAGTCTTTTGGTGGACTTCGGAATCAGAACGCTTTCAAGTAGTTCCCGATTTCGAGTGTATCGTTCCGCTTTGTTTACATAAAACCGGATCACACCCAACGTGAAAGAAAATAGTTCATGATCAATTTTATGCGGATCTGTTTTACAATTTCGTTATAATAGACGACTTAATGACTATTTTTATTTGTAAATATATTTTATGAAGGAATATGTCGAATAATAGTACTACGTTTTGTTTGTTGTTTTTTATTCAGAAAATTCTAAGGTGCCATTCTTCCAAATCTGAAGAACTACACACCAATAGTCTAACGACATATTTGTTCCGACGATTTTGTAAAAAAACAAATTAGATCCATTTGAACAATTCATTGGAGCATTTCGTTCTAAAAAGTGGGAAGAAAATGTTAGACACATTAATTTCGTGCTATTACACCACATGAAAAAGGGCGTTGCATTATGATACTTCATACAATTATTATGCATAAAACTGTGATATGAAATAATTTATTATTATTTACCATAATAAATTAAATGCCTGTAATTATTTCTATTACAATAAGATTTATTTCGATGACAATAGCAAAGAAAATTCCAAATCTATCGTTGACTACTTTTTTTAACATTGGGTGTTATTACGTTCTATGTAAACAAAGCCGAGAGATACACTCCAAATCAACTTAAAGCGTCCGGATTTGGAAGTACAGTCTGACTCTTTATAGAATTATGATGCACATTTCTCATATTTTTGGATTAAATGTTTAACGATTACCGTGAGCAATTCGATTGGCTATAAGCAGTCGCCCGTCATCTCAGTTTAAGGCCATTGCCTCCAGGGAAGGGAGAGAGCCAGTGCCGCAAGACAAACACAACATCCACGCCTGACGGGATTCGAAGCCGCGCCCTTCTCGGACGAAAGGTCGCTTAGATCATTGCGCCATCGTGTCGGCTACACAAAGCTGTGCTATGAAATAAATGTATTATTGTTTTCCATAATCAAATAAGTGCTTATAATTATTTCCATTACGATATGATTTATTTCGGTGAAAATAGTGTTAAAAATTCCGTGGAGTATCGTGAACTATATACTTTCTTTCGTGTTGGGTGTGATCATGTTCTGCGTAAGCAAAGCGGAATGATACCCGTGAAAGCGCGAATTATGGGGGCGGGGGGGGGCGGAATGTAATGTCGTTTTTGGAAAAGAAGAGAAACACTGTTTGTAACAGAAGAAATTTATTTCTTAATCAGTTAAATAATCGACAGCCATCACTATCAATCCCACTTGCCCATCGTGAAACCATACTTTGCCGCCCCAGTGGCGCAGTGGTCTAAGGCGCTAGCCCCTGATCATTCGTCCGTAAGGGGTCCGGGTTCGAATCCCGATGAGGCATAGATATTGTGTTTGTCTTACGGCACTGGCTCTCTCCCTTCCCTGGAACCAGTGACCCTAAATTAGGGACGGGTGACTGCTTATAGCCCATTGAGTTGCTCACGGTGGTCGTTAAACCTCCAAACAAAAAAAAACAAACTAAAAAAGAAACCATACTTTCAGTGCCGTCTTTATAAAAAGACGTTGGCTGTGATTCAAAGAAGTCCGAGATCCCCATTTTGACATCAATATTGTGGAATCTTTTCCCATTAAGAAAGTGCTGCAGAGATCTGAACAAATGGTAATCAGATGGTGCAATATCAGGGGAATAAGGGCAATGGGGCATAACTTTCCAGCCAAAATCTTTTGGTTCCGTCTCGCTGTATGAAGTTTCGCTTTGTCATGGTGGAGGATGACACCTTTTCTGTTGGCCAGTGCTGGATGTTTTACACTAAGAGTTTGCTTCAGTTATTGACAATAGAGGTCTGTCGTTACGGTCTGTCAGGGTTTCAAGGGTTCAAAGTGAGCTATGCCAGCAGTAGTCCACCAAACACAGAGCAAAACCTTTTTGGTTGGTAGGCCTGGTTTTGGCGAAGGAACTGGTGTCTGACCTGGAGAAAGACACTTGTTTTTGCGTTTGTTGTTGACGTGAAGAACCCACTTTTCATCTCCAGTGACAATTCGATGAAGAAATGAATTCTTTTCCTGTCGGCTGAGCAAAGAGTTGCGGATGGTGGAACGCTGGGCTTTGTTGTAAGGTGGAAGTTGGTGTGGGACTAAAACTCCTTGTCTGCAGACCTTCCCCATCTGTTGCAGGTGCTCTTGAACAGAAGACCATGATGCATTAAAATCTTGGGATAATTCATCAATGGTTTGACGAGGATCTGCCTCAACGGCTGCACGTATCAGGTCATTGTCCATCTCCATGGGCCTTCCTGCAAGATGGGAATCAGAGGTCAAAATTGCCCGACCGGGATTGGGCGAACCAACGCTCGCACTTGCGGACATTTAACGCATCCGGATAAAGAGCTCAATGTTATTGGTGGCCAGGGTTGCATTTTTCCTTTTGTAAAACTCATGTTCCCCTTGTGAAATGCATTTTTTCCTTGTGAAATTCATACAGCATGCAATGCAGTGACGAACATGAATCTCCTCGAGTTTCATGTCACTCATTTTGTTCTGCAAATCTGGAAGACAAAAACACCTGCTTAGTTAAGGTGGACGTCAAGTAATTTTGCTTCTTATACTTCCAATGGAAAAACTTTTGTACACATTTCCTTCACAATTAGTGTGTTCCCGAAGATGAAAATTTGAACATCGATTAAAATAACTTCCTATTATAACTTGGAATACTTAATATTTTCTAAAACATAACCATAATTGTATTAAAAATCAATAACTTTTCCTTTGGTGGTGTTGAAACCAGAAAAAAGATGGCGCAACCTGTACAATGATGACGTCAGTAGACAAACAAATGTTGGATTGCATAATTATGGTTATTTTTTAGAAAATATTAAGTATTCCAAGTTATAAAATGATGCTATTTTAATCGATGTTCACATTTTCATCCTTGGGAACGCATTAATTGTCCAGAAAAAAGATGGCGCGACCTGTACTTTGATGACGTCAGTAGACAAACAAAAGTTGGATTGCATAATTATGGTTATGTTTTAGGAAATATTAAGTATTCCAAGTTATAAAATGAAGCTATTTTAATCGATGTTCAAAGTTTCATCCTTGGGAACGCATTAATTGTGAAGAAAATGTGTACAGAAGTTTTTTCCATTGGAAGTATAGGAAGCAAAATTACTTGACGTCCACCTTAAAGGCAAATAGTTCATTCTGCAAATCTGGAAGGCAAAAACACCTACATAATTTAAAGGCGAATAGTTCATTCACTTGTACATACACTTATTTTACGTTGAGCGTACATAAACAGCTCAGAACTGCTCCCTAAACTTACCCCCCCCCCACCCCGAAACGACATTACTTTCCGGTTTCTCCTCCACACCAATACTTGAAACCGTTGTGACTGGGAATCCACCCTACAGTCTTTTTTTTTTTACTCATCTTCGATTTATTACAAACGTTCAACATCGCCTAAGTTATTTAGCCTGGTATTATAAGGTAATAGCATATCATGTCCCAAATACCGGCAAGGAGGGTCGAGGGTTGGCTGGTTTGCCCACGCAGTTCAAGACATGCCATATTTTATTTATTTTTTAACTTTAAAATATAATCAGGAATTAGTCAAGGAATTATGACTCGCCCCATGGGTGGTGCATTGGTCTAAGCGATGGCCTCTGATCATTTGTCCGAGATGGGTCCGGGTTCGAATCCCGGTGAGACATGGATGTTGTGTTTGTCTTACGGCGCTGGTTCTCTCCTTTCCCTGGAAGCAGTGATCCCAAATTAGGGACAGGCGACTGCTTATAGCCCATTGAGTTGCTAAAATGCAAAAGGTCCGCAATGCCGTTTCGCCGCCTCGGTGGTGCAGTGGTCTAAGCGATGGCCTCTGATCATTCGTCCGAAAGGTGTCCGGGTTCGAATCCCGGTGAGGCATATCTGTTGTGTTTGTCTTACGGCACTGGCTCTCTCCCTTCCCTGGAACCAGTGACCCTAAATTAGGGACGGGCGACTGCTTATAGCCCATTGAGTTGCTCACGGTAGTCGTTAAACCTCCAATCAAAAAAAAAAAAAAAAAATTCGTCCGAAAGGGGTCCGGGTTCGAATCCCGTGAGGCATATCTGTTGTGTTTGTCTTACGGCACTGACCCTCTCCCTTCCCTGGAACCAGTGGCCCTGAATTAGGAATGGGCGACTGCTTATAGTCCATTAAGTTGCTCACGGCGGTCGCTTAACCTCCAATAAAAAAAATACAAATAATAATGACTTCCGTGTTTTTCCTAGGAAATGCATTTTTCCTTCTCCGTAAAAATGTTATCAACATAGCATCCGAAAGGCTATGAAAATTCAGTTGTTTTCCACTCGTCCAAATCCTGAATTTAAGACTTTTGTTCAAGTTAGTATGATCAGGTGCGAATGAAGAGGGTGCATAAAAATTTACTGAATTCATCAGTAATTGCCCTGCTGTTTGTTTGTGCTACTAAAACGGGGATTCCAACACGGAAAGTGGAGACTAAAGCTATACCAGCGTTCTTAAGCATTCCCTAGGATAGTGAGGAGGTAGGTTGTAGCTGATGACTGATTTGGAAAAGATGAGTGCAAGACAAGGTTGCTGGCTTGAAGGAAAAGAGTTAAGGAAAGTAAAGGTATTGTATGCGTGTTGGAATCATACTAACGTGAACTGTTGAAGGGGAATATGCAAGTTAATCATACTAATTATTGAAGACTTTACGCCGTTTATAAACTAAAACACTTGCTTTTAATGGCGTAAAACTAATGCACAATTTAAGCCGAGCTTTCGCGCTCCTTTGTCCGGGCTAAGCTTTCAAAGCTTGTTTCAGAGATAGCAACTTACAACTAGGAACTTTCTCTAAGAAGACTTTGAAAACTTAGCACAGACGAAGCCTCCCGGTGGAGGGCGGAAGCCCGGCTTAAATTGTGTATTAGCCATAAAAAGGAAGTGTTTCAATTTAATCAAACTAACTAGAACATTTCCCTTCAAGGGCCGCGGGTGGCCTAGTGGGCAACGTTCGTGACTGCCGCGGAAAGGACCTCAGGTTCGATCCACTAAATATCAGCCGTGCGTCGGATGAGCACGTTAAGCCGTCGGACCCGGGGTACTGGCTCCCCGGTAATAAATAAGGGCGTCTTCCTCTCCCTTTCTACTTTGCTTCCGTGTCAGTTTCCTATCGGGCACTCTATCCCAAATCTCCTAGCTTCCAATTCTAAGGGTTGTTTAAGACTTGGGGTCAGACATTCCCTTCCTAAAATCCTCTACATATAATCATTTGATCATTTCCCTTCAACCCAAATCCACGAAAAGATTTGCTTTAAGATCTTTCTCCTATAGGCATGAAATTTTCTTTTAATCAGGGGGTTGTACTGGTGGAAGTGTGTCATGTTTACCATACGGGTATGTAACTCTTTAGGTTTTTGTAATTTTATGAAAAATGGATGGACGGAACATTAGCAAACAATTACTCCAACCTTTAGCTTCTTTTGTATTCCAAAAAATACAAAAACTTCGAAACAATTCCACAGATTTTAAAAACAATGAGTATGTATCCAGGATGGAGCTATTGCGAATACTTTTGCAGCTTGTAGAAGAAGGAAATCAAATTATTTTTTTCAGCCTTTCGTAAATAAAGTTTCTGTCAAACTTGCCCCAACAAAAATACTATTCGCCCACCCGTCACCTATCCTTATTTCGAAATCTGGCGCCGTCCTGAATACCTGAGTTACAGGGTAGAAAGTTCAGCACCTTATAGATATTGAAAATTGCATTATGTTGTCAACAATTTAGTCAGGTGCGTATACAGAAGTTTTTCTCATGGGGACCGACAGAAAATAGAAGTTTTTGAAATACATCACACAAATAAAATTTAATGAAGAATAGTGAAAAGATTAAAGCATTTCCTAGAGTAAGTTGATTCATTTTAATTAAATTAAAGCAGTTTTTTAACGTAACTCGCATTTTTACAAAAAACTTAAAACCTCTCAGGGAGCAATTCCCGTTGCCCCCCCCCCCAACTTTAAATACGCCCCTGAGTTTAGTAACGCAACTTCCGGTTTAAAAGTGAACTGCATTACACAAAATTCATGAAATAACATTGTGATATTCCGTTCTGGTTGAATGAAATTTAAGGCGGTGTTCTCATTGCAAATGCTTTCACGCAATTCCCAAGTTCGAGTGTATCTCTACGCAATGTTTACATTCAGCCGTTTCGCACTCACAATGAACGAGCAAAGTAAATAGCTCCACGTAAAGAAAAATATTTACAACTCAAAATAATATTTTCAACTCTGTAATAATGCGACTTTCTTATACACTGACGTAAAAAAATCCCAACACCAAGAAGGGGTTGTTTTAGATAAACGACAGTTGGTAGGCGGTGAGAGTACATCTGTAAGATGACGTCTATGCGAATTTCGCGCTCGGCGCATACGTGTGGCGCTAGTAGCGCCCCTCGGAACATGCAAAGGTTTGCTGTAAATACGCGCTGTAACGTTCGTGAGCGTTAGTTATCGTTGAGATTCGACGTAGTGTGTTGATGTTAGTCAAGAATGCCTTTAAGAAGACGAAGAAGCCATTATCAACAACTAACGGAGTTTGAACGAGGTCGTGTAATAGGGCTACGAGAAGGTGGATTTTCTTTCCGCAATATTGCAGAACGATTTGGCAGGAATGTAGCCACTGTGCATGATTGTTGGCAGCGGTGGTCAAGGGAAGGTACTGCCTCAAGAAGACCGGGTTACGGCCGGCCACGTGGCACTACTGAGAGGGAAGACCGCCGTGTACGGCGTATGGCCGTAGCGCATCGTACCGTGTCTGCGGCAGCAATTCGAGCTGCAGTTGCCACCACAGTGACACAACGAACTGTTACAAATCGGTTACTTGAAGGACAGCTCCGATCCAGACGCCCTGTAGCGTGCATTCCACTTACTCCAAACCACGGCCGTTTGCGACGTCAGTTGTGTCAAGCTAGAGCTCATTGGAGGACGGAGTGGAGATCTGTTGTGTTTTCTGATGAAAGCCGGTTCTGCCTGGGTGCCAGTGATGGCCGTGTGTTGGTTAGAAGGAGGCCAGGTGAGCGCCTGCAACCAACCTGTCTGCGGCCGAGACACACTGGACCTACACCTGGAGTTATGGTCTGGGGAGCAATTTCCTATGACAGCAGGAGCACTCTTGTGGTTATCCCACGCACCCTGACGGCACAGTTGTACGTCGGTCTGGTGATTCAACCTGTTGTGCTGCCATTCATGAACAGCATTCCAGGGGTTGTTTTCCAACAGGATAACGCTCGTCCGCATACCGCTGTTGTAACCCAACATGCTCTACAGAGTGTCGACATGTTGCCGTGGCCTGCTAGATCACCATATCTTTCACCAATCGAGCACGTATGGGACATCATTGGACGACAACTCCAGCGTCACTCCCAACCAGCATTAACCGTCCCTGTATTGACCGACCAAGTGCAACAGGCATGGAACTCCATCCCACAAACTGACATCCAGCACCTGTTCGACACAATGCATGAACGTTTGCGTGCTTGCGTTCAACATTCTGGCGGTTACACCGGTTATTAATGTACCGGCATTTCACATTTAAAATGGCTCTTCACGCGCTCACAGTAAGCTGTGATCTTGAAACCTTAATCGATTAAATATGTTACCTATACAAATGTATTGCCGCCATTTCATTCCTCTACAACTATTTTTTCGTGGTGTTGGGATTTTTTTTCCGTCAGTGTATACACAAAAATTCAGTTGCTAAAAAACGTACAGAATATCAGTAAAACCTCCTCCTTAATAACTTTTGAAAATTTGTGATTTTAATGAAACTGCAGTGACATGTACTATGATATGCGACCAATCTGAGAACAAATAAATAACGATCATGAATGACAGAGGAAAGCAGCGAACCGTAATTGAATTTCTGGAAAAAGTGGGATGTGAGTCTCCAGAAATCCACAGAAGACTCCTGGTGGTGTATGGAGCTGCCACAATCGATATCAGTAATGTCCGAAGATGGATAAAGAGGTTTGAGAGGGAGAAAATCCAGTTTCCAACCTTCTGTTGAAGAAGCGTATATGCTCCAGCTTTGTGCGTCTGTCTGTCCGTTCACACGATAACTCGCGTAGAAATGGTTTGATTTCAATGAAATTTTAGGATGTGGTAGGGAACTACCTGGGGATGAACCCTGTTGAAAATTGAGAAAATAGGTTTAATGGTCAGGACACAGGAGCGGGATCCATTTCATTGCCCTTATGCGTCAAAACTTGCGTAAAAATGGTTCGATTTCGATTAAAGTTTAGTATGTGGTAGGGGACCACCTGGGGACAAATCCTATTGAAAATGGGTGAAATGGGTCAAGTTCCTTCCACACATCTTCCAACGTAATTTTTTTCTTTCCAATTTTTGTCTCATCAATCTCAACCGTTGTTTATGCTTTCCAACCGTAGGTTGAAGAAGCGTATATCCTCCAGCTTTGTCTGTCTGTCCGTCTGTCCTTTAGCACGATAACTTGCGTAAAAATGGTTCCATTTCGATGAAAATTTAGTATGTGGTAGGGGACCAACTGGGGACGAACCCTATTGAAAATGGACGAAATGGGGTCAAAGGTCAGGACATAGGAGCGGGATCCATTCCATTGCCTTTATGTGTCATAACTTGCGTAAAAAATGTTCGATTTCGATGAAATTTTAGTATGTGGTAGGGGACCACTTGGGGATGAACACTATTGAAAATGGGATAAATGAGGTCAAAGGTCAGGACATAGGAGTGAGATCTATTCTACGGTCATTACCCTCATAACTTGAGTAATATATTGAGTAATGATTTCTGGTATATTTGAAAGTATATTTGTAATGATTTCTGGTATATTTGAAAGTATATTTGTAATGATTTCTGGTATATTTGAAAGTATATTTGTAATGATTTCTGGTATATTTGAAAGTATATTTGTAATGATTTCTGGTATATATATAATCAGTGCATTGCATGATTTTACTAACTTGTTCCCAATCTTCCAATCCGTCCCCAATGTTGCACAATTGCAACATATGCGAACTTATTACTTCTCTACAGTAGGTATACCAGTCACTTATTGTTTCCGAGGAGGTTATGAACGGACGTCTCCCTTACAGCCCAATGACAGTCTAAATTACAAGCAAAGCTGTACTTATTAATAATGTCTTCTGAGGAGACAATACTGGTTTAACAAACTAGGTTTCTCGTGCCCTAGAGAAGAATCTCCACGACGGACATCAATATGATATTTCGGACATCTGAAAATTCCAAGTTCATGCTCTTTGGAATACAATTTCATGTTGTGCCCTTCTGAACATTTCCTTGTCAAAGGGATTAAGCCTTCGTTCTCACACCACGTACACATGTTTGACTGTCTTTGACAACTTCAATAGACCACCTGAAAAAATTCCAGTACACCATCTAAACTCAACATACAAACGTTTCATTTGCGGCGATAACAACGTCATAAGCAATGTTGTGGGTGGGATTAGCGATGTTCCACACTTTGGAAGGACACCCGAAATTTGTTTCGGAGATGAATTCTAAAAATCAATTAAATTACAAAAAAAAAAAAAAAAAAAAAAGGATTTACACATTCGATTCTCCTTTGTTGGCGATCTTGAATACGTTAGAAAGTTAATATCGTCTGCATTACATTGATATTAATTATCATTAATTTATTACGTGATGCCGACGCGTTTAAATTTCTTTAATTTTCAGATCTGAACATCAATGAAACATGGCATTTGCTATTAATTTCAAAACAAGAAATCAAAATCAACAAGATTTGTTGTAGAAGTCCCTTCGCTGAACAAAACCTTTCACAGCACAAAATTTACTTTAGTAACGTTAAAATATCAGCGAAACTTTATGATCGCTACAACGCAAAAGCACAGGTACTTTTCATAAATTAATTCGTCAGTGTACTTAAAGGGGAGGAGGATTTTAAGTGAAATTTTATCCTATACCTTCAACGACAATTAGTTCCATACGAAGTTTCAAGAAGACCATTGCTTTCTGCTCTTCCAAATTTAAGTCCTTACCTAATATACGCCCTAACTGTGATTTCAAAAATTATGTATTTTTTTAAAATATAATTTATCTCAATCTGTGCCAAGTCGCCAATTGAGATAAATTTATCTTAAAAACATTCCTGACATATTTTTCGAAATCGCAACTAGGTCACATATTAGCTAAGAACATTATTTATTTGCGCTCAAAGTTTTGAAGATTACAACGCGAATAGTTTTTGAGAAATTGTCTATAGAACGAATTAACATTGCAGATATAAGATAAAGTTTCTCTTGTTTGCTTAAAAAAACGAGCTTTCAAAAAATTACTTGGGAAACGAAAGCAAAAGTTTCATGTTTATCGTTTAGTTGTGAATGCAAAATAATAAAATTCTAGGAAATCTTTTGCAAAAAATTCGAAACGAGTTTAGATTAAAATTTGTGCAATTTTCGTCACACAAAAAAGGCGCGCACTTCAGAATATTTACTAATAAAAAACCTGAACATGTGGCTGTCAGACTGCAATCAGTTTGTTGATAAAATTAATTGCATGGCCTTCACGGAAACAGCTGCTAAGGGAACTCAGCAATCCGTGAAAAAATCAATGATTCCCGAAAAAAAGTGCGTTATTTCTGGCCTTAACCTTTAGAGAATAATACGAGAACAGGAATGTTTATAAACTCACCTAGCTCTCCGTGAAGGCGAAATGAATTTCTCTCTTTCAAAATTTACAACCTCTGGAAATTAAACATATTTGGAATTCAAACCACATTCTGTGTTTTCACTTCGGTTGCTATGGTAACAGGGAAGCCGTTCAGCGCCATCTATCTCGGCGTAGGTACTCGTCGACAATATCAAGATGCTTAAATTAGAGCAAAACTTAAACTACCTTTCCTTCTAACTCCTCTCTCAGAACAAGTATGGCATTTAATTCAAGATTCGCGTTGCAAACGATTGCTTTGGACGTAAGCCAACCCACGAACAGATATCGTTCCGGATTTAGGGCATATTTTTATCATTAAAAGTTCAACTCTGCATTCTTTGGGTCACACGAAACGGCAAAATTGAAGTAGTATGTATAATTCCTAAAAGTGTAAAAATTGTATATTAACATTTTCATAATTCTCGGTTACATACAGATTAATAAGATATGCAAATACGTTTCGATTCCGTGACTGGAAATAACACAAAAGGAAATAACAAGGAAATAAGGTGTGTCCGTTAACCAAATCATAGAAGTAACAAGGCGTAACTTCTCTTTAAGACTAATGTTTACGAAAGAATTCCGGTGGGAATTTTTCAGGTTAATTTTCTAGCGCGTCTCTTTGAGAGAAAAAAAGAAGTGGATATTTATCTTATCACTATGTCCTACCTGTTTTTTTTTTATTGGAGGTTTAACGACCACCGTGAGCAGCTCAATGGGCTATAAGCAGTCGCCCGTCCCTAATTTAGGGTCACTGATTTCAGGAAAGGGAGAGAACCAGTGCCGTAAGACAAACACAACATCCATGCCTCAACGGGATTCGAACCCGGACCCCTTTCGGACGAATGATCAGAGGCCATCGCTTAGACCACTACTCCACCGGTGCGGGATCCTACTTGTGGGGACCATATGTTGCATGCACTTATTAAACCAAGGTGAGATTTTTTCCTTTTTTTTTATCTGGGAATCTTGAAATACGATTATTTATAAATGAGAGAACGATTTCTCTCTTTTCCAGCGCATAATGTCACAGCTAGGGGCATAAATCCAGATGCTAATGATCTCAAACTGCCGCCCCGGTGGCGCAGTGGTCTAAGGCGCTGGCCTCTGATCATTCGTCAATAAGGGGTCCGGGTTCGAATCGCGGTGAGGCATGGATGCTGTGTTTGTCTTACGGCACTGGCTCTCTCCCTTCCCTGGAACCAGTGACCCTAAATTAGGGACGGGCGACTGCTATTAGCCCATTGAGTTACTCACGGTGGTCGTTAAACCTCAAAAAAAAAAAAAAAGATCTCAAACTATATTTTACTTATGTAATTTCTACTAAAAAACCAAGCGCCCCGGTGGCACAGTGGTCTAAGCGATGGATTCTGATCATCGTCCGAACGGGTTCCGGGTTCGAATCCCGTGAGGCATGGATGTTGTGTTTGTCTTACGGCACTGGCTCTCTCCCTTCCCTGGAACCCGTGACCCTAAATTAGGGACGGGCGACTGCTTATAACCCATTGAGTTGCTCACGGTGGTCGTTAAACCTTAAAAAAAAAAGATCTCAAACTATATTTTATTTATGTAATTTCTCCTAAAAAACCAAGCGCCCAGGTGGCACAGTGCGACAAATCATAGGCAGCTACAGCAGTGGTGATCAGGGCAATGTGTCACAACGCGCAGTTCATTGCATCCTTCTGCGCATAAACCTAAGTAGCCGAAAACCCAGCCGGGTCCCCATGCTCACTGCATGTCGTCATCAGCAACGCATGAAACGAGCCCAAGTTAATCGAGATTGGACCGTGAATGGTTGGAAGAAAGTGGCCTGGTCTGGCGAATCAAGATTCCTGGTGCATCACGTAGACGGCCGAGCGCGGATACGCGGATTACCAACGGAGGCTATGGCATCTGGATGCGCTGTTGAGCGGACACAGGCCGGTGGTCCAGTTCTATTGATAACAGGTTGGGGTTCAGACCTATCAGATTAGGAATTTGAGAATTTCGGTATTTATGTCTCTTTCAGGCTAGGAATAACACATTGCCACTCTTAAAGTTCAACGCAATAATTGACAGCGAGCCCAGAAGTGGATATCCTCACATTCTGCTGTCTGCACTCTGAAGAAATGAAATCTTGTTTCATTATGTGCCATATAAAAGGTCCATTATCTTCAATAGGACCTGTATATCACTAAAATAATATTCCTCAAGGATTTGAATGATCACGTTGTCGTCTACAACATTCTCGAGAGGACTAACATATTCAAATTGCAGAAACCTGTATCCAAGACGCTGCCAAAACCTGATATCGGCTGTGAAGGAAACTGCACCAGTTCTTTTCCAAAATTTTCGATCTGAGCTTTTGGAAGAATTTCCTTATGGGTTCATTAAGGCAGGAATAGACTAAAAACTGTCCTTCAGACAATAGCACGCAGTATATTGTCCCGTCTGGTTTGCTCTGGTGACGGTAAAATTGTACAGATTATGGGATCCATGTGCTACGAATTCTGACATTCCAGATACTCTGCGCTAGCCACTTGACCCTAATCCCACAAGATTTCATTGAGTCCAGGAAGCCTCATACCTGGCTAGTGTGTCTGAAACTCATAAGAGTACTTGAAGAAATGCATGGTTCTTCAGCTCTCTCTCCGGAGCCACGAAACATAATCCCTCTTCTCAACTTGGATCATTTTAAACACACTTCCCGCAGAATCCTCCACGAAGGAATCAGTAACAAGCGTTGCCTGCCATACAACGCTATGTACAGTATCTACGGCGTACTGAATCTGAGAGACAGCCTTCCTTCCAAAAAATAATTACAACGGAAATGTTTAATATCCAAAAGATAATCATTATCCGAGACAACAGCATCATTATGCAGCAACAGTTGTGATTCCGTCCATTGGTGTAAATCATGACACGAATGGCTAGTCAGATGTCACTCGAAAACTTAAAAATTCCATCGTCCTGGAGCAGGAATCGAACCTGTGTCTCCCGGTTTGCGCCCGAGTATGCTAACAACTACACCACCCAGAACTACCAAGTCACAAATTTCCGAGCAATTTGAACATAACCACCACAGGACTCGGCAGTCGAAGCAACCGGCATTCATGTGTGACAAATCTGGAGGAAATGTCTTCCTTCCAGATTCGCAATTAAGCTTATTAATTTTTCTAGTTAATTTTGCAATTGGCCGAATACTTAACTAAAACATTATCATAATTTAGTCACGCTTATCGAGCCCGCCCCCTCTTATAATTAATTAATTTAGACCCCAAATTTTTGTATCAATACGTTATGTTCAAATACTCATTGTAGTATGCTGAATGTAGTTAAAATTAGAGGCATACTTCAGCACAACATTCACTCAATACCAATGTATACACATAATTCGTAAAACATCTGTATATAAATGTGAACACCAAGCTGAGAGACGTTACTTGTATTGCAGCTGCGTACCACGCAATACGAAAAGATATCCACCATTTTTTGGGTTGTAATAGCTCTCTTTAGAACCTCAGGTCCTGTTTAAGTGCGATTAAAGTGTCTTGTTGCAAAATTTCTTTCAGAGTGACGACGAAATGAGCGATCTATCGGACAGGGATTATTGTTGGTTGCCGGCTAGTTGGTGCCTCCGTGACAACAGTCGCCAGGGTAGTGGGGGTATCGAGAGCTACTGTGTCTAGCGTCATGACAGCATACTGTGTTCATGACTTGGGAAGAGGCTAATTGTTGGTGTCCGGCTAGTTGGTGCCTCCGTGACAACAGTCGCCAGGGTAGTGGGGGTATCGAGAGCTACTGGGTCTAGCGTCATGACAGCATACTGTGTTCATGACTTCGGAAGAGGCTAATTGTTGGTGGTGGGTTAGTTGGTGCCTCCGTGACTACAGCCGCCAGGGTAGTGAGGGTATCGAGAACTACTGTGTCTAGCATCATGACAGCATATTGTGTTCATGACTTCGGAAGAGGCGAATTGTTGGTGGCCGGCTAGTAGGTGCCTGCGTGACAACAATCGCGAAGGCCGTGGGGGTATCGAGAGCTACTGTGTCTAGCGTCATGACAGCATACCGTGTTCATGACTTCGGAAGAGGCTAATTGTTGGTGGCCGGCTAGTAGGTGCCTCCGTGACAACAGTCGCCAAGGCCGTGGGGGTATCGAGAGCTACTGTGTCTAGCGTCATGAGAGCATACTGTGTTCATGACTTCGGAAGAGGCTAATTGTTAGTGACCGGTTAGTAGGTGCCTCCGTGACAACAGTCGCCAAGGCCGTTGGGTATCGAGGGCTACTGTGTCTACTGTCATGACAGCATACCATGTTCCTAACAATACCTCCTCTGCGAAACACAAGAGGGGGCGGAAAACGACCCTGACTGATAGAGACAGGAGAGCACTAAAGAGGATTGTTTCCCGTAATAAGAAGACTACGGCGCCGAAAATTAATTCGGAGCTCAAACTTTATCTCCAGACCCCAGTGTCTACGAAAACAGTTGAACTGCAAAAACAAAATGTCAGAGCTGCCATTGCAAACCCTGTGGTGACCGAGGGGAATGCACAAAGGCGACGGCAGTGGTTCCAGGAGCATACAACGTGGACTACCGACGCGTGGAATCCTGTAATGTGACTGGATGAATACACATTCACACTATTCCCCACCGCAGGACGTTTTTATGTGTGGAGAACACCGTCAGAAGCGTACAACCCAGACTGTTTGCTCTCAACAGTGAAACATGGTGGTGTTCTTTCATTTCACAGAGCTCGGAATGTCCAATCATGATTTGAGGGACTTGAGGACAGGCATTCACATCTTCTTTTGCCTCCCCAGTCGCCAGACATAAACATGATCAAGCCACTGTGTTCTGTGTTGGAAAACAGAGTAAGATCCCGTTATTCTCCTCTTGCATGTCTCAGAGACCTGGAGCAGTTTTTGCATGAAGAATGGTGTAACATCCCACTAACCATAATCCAAGGTTTGTGTGCGTCCATTCAAAGGAGGATTCAGGCGGTTTTGAATGTCAAAAGTGTTCCCACACCCTTCTATGTAAGTAAAACCTCCTAGGTGTTCACATTATTATGTCCAACCCCTGTAGGTGCTTCTAAAACACATGATGTTTCACCGAATTTTAAAGTTTTTTGTTCACAATTGTAAAATTGCAAAGTAGCTGACAGAAGCTCCTAATTGAAAAATGTAATTTTATACTTAAAGTTATTGTCAGAAGCATTGGTGTTCGAATGCAACATTATGCTTCAATTGTAAGACCTCTACATAATTTTAATAAATTATTGGGAAAAAATACTAGGGGGATTATGTGGCGCATATTCTAACTTAACTTTCATTTTTAGTTCCTTTTCCTACGTAAATTCTGAGTTCATTCTTTTCATACGTTTTAATCTTAACGTTATATTTTTTTCACTCACTGAATGTTATCTGGCAACAGTCTTGAAGTCAAGGTTAAATTACGTTTTACATGTTCGACAGGCAAAGAACACTGTATATAATACAGTATGTAGAACAAGCAGTAAACTGAGGGTATATTAACACAGTTTCGTCTTGTATGTTATACCTTCTTCACGACTGTGTGGTTACGTTTATTATACACTGGTGTGCAAAAATTAAGGACGAAGAGGAGAAATTAGCATAACAGCGGAACGAGCAGGCAGAACGGACCGAAAGACCACTCAAGAGATAGACTAGGGTCCAGTACAGTAGGGCATGCGCATATATGCATCATGACGTATAGGGGAGGTGGAGTGTCGAAAGGGTATAGAGCTCACGGGCGGTGTACGTTCAGCAATTTGGTCAAAACTATTGCACTGTGTACATCGGTTTGAACGACGTCGAGTTGCTTCCACCGTGTGATATGGCCAACAGGCAATCCAGCTGACAACATCTGGATGATTTTACCCGAGGTCGCGTCATTGGGAAGTTGGAAGAAGGTCGAAGTGTGACTATTGTGGCTGAGAAGTTCGGGATCTCTCAGAGCATCGTTTCACGAGCTTGGAGTGCATTTCAAACGACAGGAACAGCTGTCCGAGAGTTTAGCAGTGGTCGTCCACGAGCAACCACGGTGGCAGACGACCGGTATATTGTCCTACAGGCAAGAAGAGACAGACGGCAGACAGCGGGAGAAATCGCAAGGCACATGCAACAGACAACTGGACGTCCGTTATCGCGTTTTACCGTGGCCAAGAGGCTGCACAAAGGTTGTCTATTTGCACGACGACCAGTACGGTGTGTGCCGTTAACGCCTGCTCATCGCAGACGGCGGTTTCTGTGGTGCCATGAACACAAGAACTGGACACATCAGCAATGGGGTCGAGTTCTCTTTTTCAGATGAGAGCCGATTTAGTCTGACTAGCGATTCTGGATGTATACACATCTGGAGAGAGCAGGGAACACGCAATCACACCTCCAACATCATCGAAAGGGACCGGTTTGGAGGTGGTGGAGTTCTCGTTTTGAGAAGTATCATGCTTGGTAGCCGTACTGACCTCCACATCTTCCAAGTAGGTTCAGTAACTGGTGTCCGCTATTGTACCGAGGTTCTCCTGCCTCACGTGCGTCTGTTTAGAGGTGCTGTGGGTCCTGAGTTCCTCTTCATGGATGACAATGCTACACCTTATCGTACAGTGGCTGTCGCAGAGCTGTTGGAGAGTGAAGATATTCAACGCATTTATTGGCCCGCAAGGTCCTCGGACCTAAATCCAATCAAACACGTATGGAACCTTTTCGGGAGACGCTCGGCAGCACGTCACCAGCCGCCAGCAACGATTACGCAGCTGCGATTGGCGCTACAAGAGGAATGGGCCGCGATGCCTCAACAGCTCCTTGACAACCTTGTCCTCAGCATGGACAGACGTTGTAAATCCTGCACCGCTGTCAGGGGTGATCACATCCCCTACTAAAGACTGGATTTTCTTGGCAGCCGCCTGTCACACGAAAGTTTCTGTCTTCTGTCCAGTTGTGCTCGAAGCTACCTTTTCAATAAAGTGCCTTTGTATCCTTTGGATTCCTTGTTTGGACGGCTTTGCTCACTTGTCCCATATTCTTACATCTTGGGGATCTTATGGTATGATTTGAGTCGACGTGAAGCACTTCTGCATGACGTTACATCCGAAAAACCGTCTCGTCCTTAATTTTTGCACGCCAGTGTAGTTAGAGTGCGTTTCGTGATAATGAAATGTCTTGTGCCAAAGACAAGCGTTGATGTGGAATAAATCTTATTTATGTTACTCTCACTCCTGTGCCCTGACCCTTGATCCCATTTCGATGATATTCAAGAGAACTGGTTAAGTATACCTCCGAAATAACATGATAAAGTTTTTTCGCAATCGAAGCAATTTCACGTAAGTTATGATGTATAAGGGTTATGGAGTAGACCCCGCTTCTGTGTCCTAACCTTGGACCCATTTCGCCCATTTTCAATAGGATTCGTCCTCAGGCAGGCCCCTACAACATACTAACATTTCATCCAAATCGAAGCATTTTTACGTAAGTTATGACGCATAATGGAGATGGAAATGATTCCGCACCTACGTCCTAACCTTTGACCCTCATTTCGCCAATTTTCAATAGGGTTGGTCCCCAGGTGATCCCCTACCACATACTAATATTTAATCGAAATCGAACCTTTTTTACATTAGTTATGACGCATAAGAACAGTGGAATGGATCCCGCTCCTATGTCCTCACCTTTGACCCCATTTCGTTCACTTTCAATAGGATTCCTTCCCAGGTGATTCCCTTCCACATACTAAAATTTCATAGAAATCGAACGATTTTTACGCGAGTTATCGTGCAGACGAACATACGCACACAACGCGTGACGTAATGAGGCAGATGGGAATCGCGGCCATCTGCTAGAAAAAGTGTGACGTCATAAAACTTTAATAGGATCCGCACATTTGTTTGACTGCTGACGTCATGAAAATACAGGTCGCGCCATCTTTTTTCTTCCCAATTAATGCGTTCCCAAGGATGAAAATTTGACCATCGATTAAAATAGCTTCATTTTTCAACTTGGAATACCTAATATTTTCTAAAACATAACCATAATTATGCAATCCAACATTTGTTTGTCTACTGACGTCATCAAAGTACAGGTCGCGCCATTCGTTTTCTGGTTTCAACACCACCAAAGGAAAAGTTATTGATTTTTAATATAATTATGGTTATGTTTTAGAAAATATTAAGTATTCCAAGTTATATTAAGAAGTTGTTTTAACCGATGTTCAAATTTTTATCCTTGGGAACACATTAGTTGTGAAGGAAATGTGTACAAAAGTTTTTCCATTGGAAGTATACGAAGCAAAATTACTTGACGTCCACCTTAATAATATGCGATAAGGGCGATGGAATGGATCGCAATCCTTTGTCCTGACCTTTGACCCCATTTCGTCCATTTTCAATAGGGTTCGTCCCCAGGTGGTCCCCTACCACATACTGAAATTTCATCGAAATCGAACTATTTTTACGCACGTTATGGCGCATAAAGGCAATGGAATGCATCCCGCTCTTATGTCCTGACCTTTGACCCCAATTCACCCATTTTGAATAGGGTTCGTCTCCAGGTGGTCCCCTACCACATTGTAAAATTTCATTGAAATCGAACCATATTTACGCAAGTTATGACGTATAAGTGCAATAGAATGGATCCCGCTCCTACGTCGTGACCTTTGACCCCATTTGTCCCATTTTCAATAGGGTTCGTTCCAAGGTGGTCCCCTACCACATACTAAAATTTCACCGAAATCGAACCATTTTTACGCTAGTTATCGTGCGGACGGACGGACAGTCGAACAAAGCTGGAGCATACACGCTTCTTCAAATTACGGTTGGAAAGCGTAAAATAAATGGTTCAAGCCTGCTCTCGAAACAATTACTTTAGCTTGATGGATAAGGCATTTAAGCTCTGATATGGTATGATTTTGTTGTCCCATGCTAGATCTAAATTCTTCTACACACAAATATTAGTCTCTTCTGTCATATACTTCACTCGCTCAAGGAGTCACTGCTTTTGCATTCAGTAAGAAAGGCTGAATAAATCATCAGTAGAAACGAAGACGCAATTTTCCGAAGTAGCCTTTTTCGCCTGTAAAGAAATTGCGACAAGTATTTTCAGTGAATTACTTTGATGAATACGTCGCAAAGATTAGTTTTAAATAATTTAGCAAACTGGCAACTAAAATTTTATATCGATATAACACGTCTATCATTCAAGTCACCACTTCACCAGATTATTCTGGGGTGTCCTTAATCTAGCTTTCAATGCTTATTGGTCTCAAAGTTATCTTTTTTTTTTATTTCATGCGTTAAATTGGCTTAAGCTGCAAGCGAACAATTATAAACAAGAGTTTGTTTGGCACGTCTCTTTCTTCCGCAGACCATAGTGTAACTCTCGGGTTACAAAAGATGTAACGCTCTGGTTACAAAAGATCTGGAGCTCTAAGTTGAATTATTTTTCTTTTGGGTGTTTGTAGGCCCAGTACGTCCTACAATGGTAGAGACGGAATGCTTTTCTTACTAATTGTTCATAAAAATAAAATATCATAACCAGAAGACATATAGGCATTTCTTTCAGGAAGCATGCAACACAAAAGGGAAACTGAAAATCTGTCGAATATTCCGCAAAGTAATTAAAAACCAAAAGATTTCGATTTCACGAATTCTTAAGAGATTAAAATGTCAACAAGGGAATTTAGTTTTAGTTGCACATTTGTGTCACATACTCCTAGCATTAGATTGAGGCTTTTTCCTCAGAATCAAATCCTTACTTCCTTAATACTTTCTACTATAAGATTCTAAAGAATTTCGGTAAGGTACACAAGAACCCCAGGTTTTGGCCCATATCTCCTCAGTGTTCTGTAACCAACAGTTTCAATGAGGCTCAAGATATGGACATAGAATAAATAAATTTACACAGAATGTTATTAGGGAAACTTTGATTTCTGAAATGCTTTTAAACTTGAAAATATTAGCACACAGATCGTATTAAATGATAACAATAAATATATCGGCGCATATGTTAAATCACTTGTAGCAATCAGATGTAAGTCTCATTTTGCTAAGTTCAGCTGATTGGCTCATTAGGAAAAGCAGTAGCACTTGGGAGATGTTACTACGATGAAAATATCGGAGAGAGAAGATTGAAAACTGAACTACAGGGTGATCCATTTAAACCAGTAACCTGAAAAAACCTTACATTTTTGCAAGGGATCGCGCTAGGAACTTCTTTTTTCAATAGAAGCATGTACTCCTGGAGAATGAAAACCGCCACCGTGAAGAAGATTAACCGTAACTGTAAATCAGCTCTTGATTTGTTTGTTCTTGCGTTGTCATTCACTTGCTTGCATTCGGAAACATGCAGTACTCTGTTCCAGAGCGTATTTTTTTAGTGAAATCGTATTGGGTAACCAATTCTGTCATCAAAACGCAAAGAGCATTTCGAAGAGAGTTTGAAGTTCGAAAAGTGCCAAGCAAGTCAACAATTCTGTCGATGGCAAAAAAAAAAAAAAACTGGAGCAAACCGGTTCTCTTCTGAGCGGTAGCGGTAGACACCACCCTCCGAAGCCCCAAACGCGTGTGGACGATGTGCAACGTTTACTTCAATCTCCGACGAAATCGTTGCGCAAATTAAGCCAACAGACAGGATATTCATACGGAACTTGTCAAAGGGCAGTAAAAAAAGCGAATATTCGACCATTTAAAGTGTACGTAATCCATCAGCTGCAGAAACCGGACAAGGGAAAGAGAGTAAGTTACTGCAAATGGTTTCAAAATTGTCTTAATTTGCGATCTGATATTCTCTCCATCACATGGTTTACGGATGAAGATTGGTTTCATCTATCAGGCTACGTCAATTCGCAAAACAGCAGATACTGGGCTGCCGAAAACCCACACGTTGGGTGTGAAACACCGATGCATTCACAAAAGGTTGGTGTATAGTGTGCGGCTTCATCTACGAAAATTATTGGCCCCATTTTTTTCTCTGAGACTGTCAACACTAACGTTTATTGCCGCATAGTCAATGAATTTGTGGAACAACTTGATGACATTGAATTGACAGAGGGCTACTTTCAGCAGGATGGCGCTACGTGTCACACATCGAAAGTCTCAATGGAACTCATAACCAGCTTCTTTGATGACAGATTAATTTCAAAAAACATATCGCCTCCCCGATCTCCGGAATTAAATTCCCCCGACTTTTTTTTATGGGGCTACTTAAAGAATAGAGTTTACAAAAACCCATCTAAAAACATTGGATGCATTGCGTGAAACAATCACGACTGAAATTGGCAATGTTACTGCTCGTACTCTACATGAGAAATCACTGAACATGGTGCGGCGTGCTCAACTGTGTTTACAAGAAAATGGAGGGCAATTCCAAAATTTGCTTTAATAAAATGATTCTCCAATACCACATGTATAATTCTCAACTTACTGTATGATTTTGTTGTTATTTATTAAAAAGTTATAAGTAAATCACATGGTACTGGTTTAAATGGATCACCCTGTATCATGAACAAAGATTTTAACTGTGGCAGTTTTTACAGATCAAAAATATCCATTACCTCCAAACAAATATGCCGTTGATCCATTCGAAGAAAGTATGAAAAATTACTTCTTGAACTCGAAAAGAAAAATTAAATTAAGCCAAAAAATTGAAATTATGCCAGTTGCTGATTATATATTTTCATAGAAAGTTAAGCAGATATTAGAACATAATTAAATATCTAGTATATTTATCTATATCTTTGAACCCAAACAAAACAATTTGTAGCAGTTGGTGAATATATGTTGTTGTTGTTTTGTAAAATCAAAATAGAGAAAGAAATCTTACTTAGGGTCAAATATAAACAAAAAATAATCTCGTGCAGATCTCAAGGAACAGCATGTTGTAACAAGAGGATGCTATTAGTGATTGGAAAAGTTTTGGAAATCGTAAAGCCTGTTCATCCGAATTGCTGAAATGTAAAAATAACAGCATGCTATTTCGTAATGTGAAAAAAAATTATTACGGCAAAATTCGTATCTCTCTCCAATATCTCTTCTAAACCGTAGTTTTGTTTTCAAAATCAAGAAATAAAAGATATAATTTGAAAGATCTGGGTTTTGATTCATACTCTTTAATTCATCATGCCGTAAAAGCTAACGTTATAGAGGGTGCTTCTCTGACTTCTCTCTGTAAATTTCCAGATTTTATACTATCCGCTTATCATTGTTAAGTACTGACAACAATGGGTAGTAAAAGACCACAGTGTCATGGTCTTCTTTCTTAAACATTCACTGTTTGTTCAAAAACCGTCATTGTCTGCCCAGCAATGGATATCTTTTGCTCACCAACGGTCATTGTTGGTTCGACAATGGCCATTGCTGGTTTAACAACGGTCATTGTTGGTTCGACAATGGCCATTTTTAGTTTAACAGCGGTCATTGTTGGTTCGACAAAGGCCATTTTTAGTTTAACAGCGGTCATTGTTGGTTCGACAACGTCATTCTTTGTTCAACAGCGGTCATTGTTGATTCATCAACGGTCAGTTTTGGTTCAACAACGTCATTGTTTGTTCAAGCGCGGTCATTGTTGGTTCAACAGTGGTAATTTTTGGTTCAACAACGGTCACTGTCGACTCACCAACGGTCATTGTTGGTTCGACAATGGCCATTGCTGGTTCAACAACGGTCATTGTTGGTTCGACAAAGGCCATTGTTAGTTTAACAGCGGTCATTGTTGGTTCGACAAAGGCCATTGTTAGTTTAACAGCGGTCATTGTTGGTTCAACAACGTCATTCTTTGTTCAACAGCGGTCATTGTTGATTCATCAACGGTCAGTTTTGGTTCAACAACGTCATTGTTTGTTCAAGCGCGGTCATTGTTGGTTCAACAACGATCATTGTTGGTTCAACAGTGGTCCTTTTTGGTTCAACAACGATCATTGTTGGTTCAACAGTGGTCATTTTTGGTTCAACAACGGTCACTGTCGACTCAACAACGGTCATTGTTGGTTCGACAATGGCCATTGCTATTTGAACAACGGTCATTGTTGGTTCGACAAAGGCCATTTTTAGTTTAACAGCGTTCATTGTTGGTTCAACAACATCATTCTTTGTTCAACAGCGGTCATTGTTGATTCATCAACGGTCAGTTTTGGTTCAACAACGTCATTGTTTGTTCAAGCGCGGTCATTGTTGGTTCAACAACGATCATTGTTGGTTCAACAGTGGTCATTTTTGGTTCAACAACGGTCACTGTCAACTCAACAACGGTCATTGTTGGTTCAACAACGTCATTGTTTGTTCTACAGCGGTCACTGTTTGTTTAACAACTGTCAAAGAATAAGAGACACACGAATGGGGTACAACACTGATTCCAAATACGTAACATCAAATTGGACTGTTTTTCTAGGCAGAATTGATTTGCTCCAGAGGTGTTATCAATTCCATTAGACTGCTGAAGGTATTCTCAGGTATTCCGTAACAGATGCAGGGAATGGTAACACGGATTTCGTCATCAGACTAAGGCACTGCTGTGCTTCGGCGCTAACACCCCGTTCAACTGGATTCCATAAGTATTAGGTGGGATTGTTGTCGCGGGAGGTTTGCAGGCAGAGAACCTCAAGAATCGCTAAGATAAGATTCTTAAAATATTTCGACGCAATTCAGTCCTCGTAAAACGGAGCGTTTCTTTCCCTGTTAGGGTATATTCCCGGAAATAATTCGGCGCAATGCGGGCCTTGTAAAAAGGAACGTTGTCTTTCTGCCGGGTTATGATCCTCGAAATATTCCGGCGCAACGGAGCCACCAGTAGAAAAATTCGGCTTCCAGTGACCAGAATTAAAAAGAATCTGTGGCTGATACACACGTACGTTCACTTGATTATATTATTAAGCACTATCTCCCACGTCACTGATTACTTCTGTAATTCTGCTGAAAATTTTGTGCCTATCAGTTCTGCGAAACTTCTGTATATTGAGAAGTCGCCCTTTCCTAGTACAAATATGTGTTCTTCACTCATGTTTCCGAATACTTTTGTAAATACGTTGCGTCTTGTTTCTACCATTCCTGTCAATTCTCTAAATACTGTTGCACATATTAGTTCCATCTCGCCCATGGGCTTTTATGTGAATTAGTACCTTGTGCATGTTTAATCTTGAGTATGGAAGTAATGCTTGATTGGAATTTGTGCATAGTATAGAATTATGTCTTTCCCTGTCTACAATACTGTAGGAATACATTTTCATTTGTATCGCTCGAGCTTTATTGTCTGCCTCTCCTTCGCCCTACGTGGCGAAATAATTTTATGATTTTAACAATATTTTGCCTTACGTTTCAGTGGAACTTTCCAGTTGATGTATATAACACTGTATTTATTGGCCGAATTCCACTGTCATGTACATAGAAATGTTATTTTTACTGACGATTAAAGACAATTTTGAAATGTAGATTTTACGAAAGTATTGTGTGAGGGATTCTGACCACCTTGGCTCCAACGGCTTCCAAAAACAGTCTACAGTCTAAGATAGAGTTTCATGAGATAGTATACTGTGACGTACCTGCCAGCAGGACTCACACGACATAAAGGCAGATAGCAATTACAATGAATGCCCGGATAGCTCAGTTGGTAGAGCGACTTGTTCCGGAATAAGCGGACTCGGGTTCGAATCCCGGCGTAGACCAAAAATGACGGAGAAATTTGCTTCGTTATAATGGCGCCTGAACTATCTGGATGACCCGAACGTTCAAAATCTCGTAATGGTGTCATGTTATTTCCACACCGCGAGATAGGAAAAATCAGAGAATCACTTCTCCAGCGCTTTGAAAAATAAATGTGTGTGACGTTGCATTCCACACACCAGATTGACTGGGAGTTCTGTAGTGCACGTTCTACAGCGGATGGCTGCCTGCAACGATTGATGGTCACGGCTGACCCGTGGGCCTATGTCTTTCCCTTCGGAAGGGGGGGGAAGATGTGACGTACCTGCCAGCAGGACGCACACGGCAGATAGCAATCACAATGAACGTCTGCGTAGCTCAGTTGCGGCTTAGACCAAAAATGACGGAGAAATTTACTTCGTTATAATACCACATTTGGGGGTTCTAAACTGAAGATTTTATGAAAAGTTTGTATGGGGTCTCTGTCTCCCTCTCCCCCTGCTCCGACCCTTTCAGAAAACCGTCTAAGTTGGAGCTCTATGATATAGTATACGAAATTTGGTGGTCCTAATTTGAAAATTATAGCTTTTACGAAAGTTTTGTAGAGGGGGGGGCTCTGAACCCCAGGCTCCGACCCTTTCCAAAAACAGTCTTCTACGTTAGAATACCATGAGATAGTACACCAAAGGTGATGGTTTTGAATTGAAAACTATAGATTTTATGAAAATTTTGTATGTGGGTTCTCTGACCCCCGGGCCCAACCCGTTCCAAAAACCGTCTACCGTCTAATATTTTTAGTGTCATAGAAAAAGCGTAATATTCCTATCCTGTCTGAGAGTCCAACCTTATAAATTTGATCAGGGCGGAAGACGTACGAAATCGTACGTTTTCTTGCATTCGTTTTGTATGTAACCAAAATTTGTAAACGTGACGAATTTGTCCGCGACGAATTGACGCTCGACGAATTGACACGCAACGAATTGTCGTGGTCGACGAATTGACGCGCGACGAATTGACGTATAACCACATAAAAGACGGAACTGTGCTAATCTACCCTCAGTTTACTACTTGTTCTACATACTGTATTATATACAATTTTCTTTGCTTATCAAACATGTAAAACTTAATTCAACCTTGACTTCAAAACTGTTGCCAGATAACATTCAGTGAGTGAGAAAAATACGACGTTAAGGTCAAAACGTTTGAAGAGAATGAACTCAGAATTTACGTAGGGAAAGGAACTAAAAATGAAAGTTAAGTTAGAATATGTGCCACATGATCTCCCTAGTATTTTTTCCCAATAATTTATTAAAATTTTGTAGAGGTCTTACAATTGAAGCATAATGTTGCATTCGAACACCAATGCTTCTGACAATAACTTTAAGTATAAAATAACATTTTTCAATTAGCAGCTTCTGTCAGCTACTTTGCAATTTTACAATTGTGAACAAAAAAGCTTTAAAATTCGGCGAAACATTATGTGTTTTAGAAGGACCTACAGGGGTTGGACATAATAATGTTAACACCTAGGAGGTTTTACTTACATAGAAGGGTGTGGGAACACTTTTGACATTCAAAACCGCCTGAATCCTCCTTTGAATGGACGCACACAAACCTTGGATTATGGTTAGTGGGATGTTACACCATTCTTCATGCAAAAACTGCTCCAGGTCTCTGAGACATCCAAGAGGATAATAACGGGATCTTACTCTGTTTTCCAACACAGAACACAGTGGCTCGATGATGTTTAAGTCTAGTGATTGGGGAGGCCAAGGCCAAGGAAGGTGTGAAAGTTCGTCTTCATGTTCCTCAAACCATGATTGGACATTCCGAGCTCGGTGAATTGGGGAGTTATCATCTTGATAGATGGCATCTCCTCCAGGAAACAATGCCTGAGCCATTGTATGGACTTGGTCAGCCAAAATTGTTTCATACGCCCTTCCAGTCAGACGTCCTTTCAAGGTGATTAGAGGACCTGCTCAAAGCCACGACATGACTAACCAGAGCATGACAGGACCACCACCATGATGCACTGTTGGGAGCAGACAGTCTAGGTTGTACGCTTTTGGCGGCGTCTTCCACACATGAACAGGTGGGGAATAGTGTGAATGGATTCGTCCGACCACATTACACGCTTTCATGCATCGGCAGTCCACGTTGTATGCTCCTGGAACCACTGCCGTCGCCTTTGGGTATTCACCTGGGTCACCAGATGTTTTGCAATGGCAGCTCTGACATCTTGTCTATGCAGTTCCCTGCGCACTGTTTTTGTTGGCACTGGGGTCTGAAGATGCAGATTGAGCTCCCAATTAATTTTCGGCGCCGTGGCCTTATTACGGGTAACAATACTTTTTAATGCTCACCGGTCTCTATCAGTCAGATCCGTTTTCCGCCCGCTCTTGTGTTTCGCAGACGAGGTTTTGGTAGGAACATGGTATGCTCTCATGACGCTAGACACCGCAGCTTTCGATACCCACGCGGCCTTGGCGACTGTTGTCACGGAGGCACCTACTAGCCGGCCACCAAAAATTAGCCCTCTTTTGAAGTCCGTTAGGTCGCTCATTTCGTTTTCACCCTGAAAGACATTTTGGAGCAAGACACTTTAAATGCCCTTAAATAGGACTTTGAGGTTCTAAACAAAGCTATTACAACCAAAAAACGGTGGATATCTTTTCGTATTGCGTGGTACGCAGCTGCAATACAAGTCACGTCTCTGAGCGTGGTGTTCACATTATTCTGTCCAACCCCTGTATATACATGCTTTACAAATTCTCTGTATACATTTGCATTGAGAGCATGTTGTGCTCAAATATGCCGCTAATTTTAACTGCATTGAACATGCTACAATCAGTATTTGAACATAACGTATTGATACAAAAATTTTGGGTCTAAATTAATTAATTATAAGAGGGGGCGGGCTCGATAAGCGTGACTAAATTATGATAATGTTTTAATCAAGTATTCAGCCAGTTGCAAAATTAACTAGAACAAAAGCAATGCGTTTAACTGGGGAAGTCTGGTAATGCGCTTTGGCTGGGTGGAAACAAAGGAATTGTAAGATTGCCTGTGGAAGCCCACTCAGAAACATAGGGGACCACCCAGCTCGGCGAGAGAGCGGCATCCAAGCCCTCATAAATATGCCTTCTTTTAGGAGACGTACCTTGAAAAGCTCTAATTATGAATATCGTCGGGTCGGAAGTGAGTAACGATCACAGTCCAGGGGCGGCGTTAAGTGCTCTGTACGGAAAGTGGAGGGCAATGCTCAGATGTTGACGGAAAAAGAACAAGGGAGACACTTGAAAACAGAAAGGGCAATTTTTATTTGCCGCCCAGAAGGGACAGACGAGAAATAGTGCAGTTGGTTTTTGCAGTCTGCGGTGGTAAGACGGGCAAGGGGTTGGCGTCTCGGAGAAAGAAATAGCCTACGGTACCCGCTTCGCAGTGGTCAGACGATTCGGGTACGGTTAATTAAGAAAAGCCTAGACGGAACTATGTGTCGTCGTAAGACCATCGAGATTTTTAATTGAGGGCGTCTGAGGAATTAGGAGGAGGAGGCCGCCCGGAATAGCGATTCGACCGCTGTATAAAAGGAGCGTCGCGCTTTATTGGCAGGGGTCATACGCCACTCTCAGAATGCTTAGCTCGCCGGAAGTAAGTTTCTCTCATCATAGGTACAGCTCCAGACAACTCCCCGGCCGAATCCATAGCAAGGTGCTAGCGAGAAATTAGTAAGGGAAAGTTAAAGCGCCAAGCAACGGTGATCTTTAGCCAGTCTCGAGCTTTCGCGACGAAGGAATTGTCCTCAGCCGGACAGATGTGGAGGTCGCTGATCCCCTTAACACCAACAGCAGCTACACGCGCCAAGCCGAGAGAGGATCCCTCTGCAGGGTCGGAGAGTGCTAACCCCCGTCTATACCCATCCACCTCCACCAGGTCTTAGCGGGAGGAAAAAAGTCATTTGCGCCTCGAGGAAAGTGAAAGGAAGGGTGTGCCCACTCTCCAGATGTTATACAGGTGAAAGGCTACTAAAAGCCTTAACAAGTTAGTAAAATCATTGCATTGATTATGATACGCTTTCCAACATATCAGAAATCATTGCACAAGTTATGAGAATAATGGCTGCAGAATAAATCTCGCTCCTATGACACGACCTTTGACCCCTATTGAATGGTATTCAACAGAACCACAGAACGGTAAAGTATACTTCCGGAAGAACATGAAAAGTTTGTCTCAATTGAAGCATTTTTACGTAAGTTATAATGCATAAGGGCAATGGAATGGATCCCTATCCTATGTCCTGACCTTTTACCCCATTTCACCCATTTTCAATAGAATTCGTCCCCTGATGGTCCCCTACCACATATTAAAATTTCATCGAAATCGAACCATTTTTACGCAAGTTATGACGCATGAGGGAAATGGAATGCATCCCGCTATGTCCTGACCTTTGACCCCACTTCACATATTTTCAATAGGGTTCGTCCCCGGTGGCCATCTACGACATACTAAAATTTCATCGAAACCGAACCATATTTACGCAAGTTATGACGCACAAGGGCAATGGAATGGACCCTGCTCCTATGTCGTGACCTTTGACCTCATGTCGTCCATTTTCAATAGGGTTCATCCCCAGGTGATCCTTTATCATATACTAAACTTTCATCGAAATCGAACCATTTTTACGCGAGTTATCGTGCGGACGGACGGACAAAGCTCGAGCATATACGCTTCTTCAACCTACGGTTGGAAAGCGTAATAAAAGCGCTTTTCAGCGTCGCCCGCGTCTTTGTGTGTGTGTGTGGTGAAAACTTCAAGTTAACGACGATTTAAGTAATTCTTTAGTCAGCCCGGCAAGGAAGCCAGAGAGGCGCATGCGCGTTCCGTTCCTTTCGGACGCGCATGCTACGTTCTCCGTGGATGCGATTTCTACTGCGCTTCCAGCTGCATGGGAGTCTGAGTGGCGCATGCGCTTGACGTTTGACTCTGCGTTTTGACCGCTTTCAGCTAATAACCTTATGTTTCAGTGAAATTGCTTGTCTGCGTATTAAATGATTACTTCGTTGTTTCTGTGTTCTATTGCATTGGCTGTTAATGTGTGAAAATAGTATTCTGCAGTGATATTCATCGTGAATATACAGTATATGTGAATTATACTGAATTCATTTTTTTGATCGGCTTCTGTGCGTCAATCTCAGTACTTTCTTACACTTTTTGTATGGTTTTTCGTTACACTGGCAAGTTATTTCAAATCTTGCAGGTGTTGTGGCGGAAATCTCAGCCACGTTATAGTAAGTTATTATAATAGATAGCCAAAATTAAACCTGAAGGAAAATTTTGAATTTAGACTAAAATTTACCTTTGGGAGATGGGTAGATGCATTTCGAAACAAAAATATTTTCTAAGTATTTCAAGGCCATGAACATCCAAAATAAAAATGCATCTAAAAATTTACATTCCAAAAGCAGTTATTGAAAAGTTTGCGTTGTTTGCGTTCACGCAGAGTTGAGTCATCTGAAAGTGCAAAAATAAGTGAATATTGTTGCATGTGTATGAAAATGTGTCACTATAAGTCATAGGATAAAATGTACTCGTTCAATAACAACTTGTGGAGGCTGTGAAAGTCAATTTAAAAAGGACATGACAAAAATTGCAGTTATGAAATACCTTATAATACCAGGATTCGGATCGATAACCTTAGTCAAGCTAAGGTGAATACATGGGACCAAGTCATGGAAGGCAACAGCACACAAAATTTTTCACACTGCACTAATTTTGGATTTGTTTGAAAGGCTACTGCCTATATTTATTTATTTATTTTCTTTAAAAACTTAACAAGGTAATTTAGTGGACAATCAGCTGTGGTATTTCTTTTGTTTTTGTTTGCTTACACACATCAGTATAAAAACACAATCTCAATTTTTTTCTATTTGGCCACTGGCCTTATGAACAGCGCAACTTGACATATTTTAACACAGTTGGTTTTAACACCAGGCATTGACTTTATGCATCCAAAATTATACTACGACTCACATAATTTACACAAAAAAATACTGGATTTTTTTTTTCACAAGGTGGACAAGTTCTGTTCTTTTGAAACGTACTCTCTTCTCCCTCACCTAATTAGCTCAATGAGAAATTTACAATTTTACACTTATTGATTTAAATTTACAGCACCTGAACAATTGGGAGATTGCAAACTCTGCAATCTCCCCAAACCAGCTTCAAAGACTTCAATTAAATTTACAGTTATAATAAGAGCCACAAATTATACATTAGCAAATCTACTATCTGCAAATAAACAAACCACGTAAATTATCCTCAAGACAGAATTTACACTGAGCACAAGCATTAATTAACATAACATAACCTATATAAACTACACCGAATGAACCTACTTCACTTATAAAGAAACCTCACTAACTAACTTAAAAATTATCACTATTCATCACATAATTCAGAAATTCAAACAATCTTCTTGCACTAGCTTGCTCATAAAAATCACATCACTCTGCACTTCAAATAATAGCTCAAGATACCTAATAACTCTATACTGTAAACAAAAGCACAAAATACCAATTAACTAAATTTCCAAACTAAATATCATGTTCACTAAAACCAACAACCAGAATTTAGAATTTACATCCCTAGCACTACAGCGTATCATAAACAAATTAATTTAGATACTTTAAATCACACCAAACAAAACTTAAATTTAACACCTGCAGTGAATTTACTGAGGTAGCGGTGAGGCAAATCGTCTCAGTTCAGACACTACCCTTGGTTTTGAGAACCAACACAGGAAGAAAATACCAGTCAGGCTGAAGGCGTGAAATTGGGTCGTGAATCCAATTTCAGCCTAGGCAAAGGGAAAGGTGTAACGTATACTCTAGATTCAGTTTCTTTTTGATTTTACTATCTCTTGTTATTTTATTTTCCTATGGAAATTATCTTCTCACTTAACGAGATGTTGTTTCTCCCGCTGAATTATATGTGGCAACGAGTGTAAGTCATGACGTGGTGGTATGCAGTATATATAGGCGCGCTCAAGTACACCAAGGAGCTTCGTTTTATATGTGATAGGTTCTTCCTAATTATTGATATGCGATTTACCTACGTTTCTACGAGATTACGATAGTACGAAAGTTCGGGCTATCAGTAGTTGTGTTATTTTGGAGTGTGTATTTGAGTAATACCAGGAGCTCCCCAATAAAAGGTTAAAAGTGAGTACGTTTTCTTAGTTCATTTTATTGTCAGACCTCTGTCTGGCCGTTAAGTCTATTTCATTGAGTGTCTACGTTAAGTTCAGGGTATATTGTGTTTACCGCTCTAATAAGAAGCCTTCAAGGTACTAATGTACTAAAACCGAAGTTATATTACTGATATTCGAGATAATGAAGAACGCTGAGTAAAAATAAATTCCATATTCTTGGAATTTATTGCACGTGCGTGTCTTACCTAAACAAACTCTAGCACTTAGAAGATTAAGCACACTTTAGCTACGTCAAGTAACCTTTCAATAACCCTAACGTGACTTAACGTAAGTTTTCCTGCACTACACGTCCAGCCGGAGAATTTTATTCATTATAATTGGCGCCCAAACATTTTCTTGAACACGAGGTATTGACACTTATGGACTATGTCTTCATTACCTGAGAAAACTTCACTATTTCAACCTGAATCAAGTTTCGGTGGACGTGGGGTTATTTTCGACAATTTGCAGGAAGCCTGTGGGTCTAACTTTGATGTCAATGATTTGCAAGTACCCAGGCATTCCTCACAATTTCGTCATTCACCAGCTTCATATCACTCTGAGTCGCGGGTCGTACCTGAGGTATTTCAATCCTCTCACAGAGGCAAAATGCTTGCACATTTCGTGCCGCATGAGGGAGCAATTACTTTCAATGGTTTGGAGGGGTCCTTGAAATTTCTCGAGGATTTGGAGAATCATTTCGACTTATACAATATTCCTCAAGATTGCAAAGTGCAAATAGCAGGCACTTGCTTGAAAGATACCGCTAAGACCTGGTATCGGCAGTGGAGAGTATCGAACCCGGATTCTCGTTATGAGAATTTCCGAGCGGAATTTTTAGAAGTCTTTCCTTTGGGCCTCAGTCGAGCTGGCCTTGCACAACAACTTTTTTCTCGTAAGCAAGGACCCAACGATAGCCCTGTTGCGTTTGCTTTAGAAACAACACGCTTGTATAAATTATGGGATCCACATGCCAGTCATGTCGACATGTTGGACACCCTATTGCAACAGCTCGATCCATTTCTACAGGATTTTATTGAGGTCCGACACCCTGCTACAATACATGAATGCCTTCGCCTAATACGAACGTATGAGGAGCGACACGGCAAACATGGACCAACTAAACATGCTCGGGAACCCCGGGAGGCTTATCACGAAAATCCTCAACAGCATAATAGGCCTAATGACTTTCAACACGAGCGTACACAGGTGCAAGTCCAAGCATCATACGTACCACCTCATAGAAGAGTGGTCCCCCAACCGCTAGTTTCTAAACAATTTTCTGGGTACAGTACAAATGCACAGTATGCTCGACCCCGTTCCAATCCGCAGAATTCGGAACATTTTTATGCTAAGGGCAATAATGATTTTTCTGCCCGTGCTGAGGGAAGAAATAATAGAAATGGAAATTTCAACGGAAATGCGAAGTTCCCGCAGCAGTTTTCAAGAAGTTTTTCTAAGCGTGAAAACTTTACCGATACCAGGCAGGGCCGAGGTTTCAGACCGCATGAAAATACAACCAGGAATCCTTTAAACTTCCAAAGGAAGTAGACCTAGGGTCGGCACTGCTTCCTGATACCAAGAATTCTGACCCTAAAATAGTATTATTGACTGTCCAAACTCCTCAGTTGCCTGATGTGTTATTGACAATTGAAGATATTATTGTCGAGACAAAGTTCGACAGTATTTCTCAAATATCAGCCCTAAATACGAAGTTTTGCACTGAAAGTTTTCCTGCAATACACGTCCAGCCTGCGACGCAGTATTTGCGAGGTGCAAATAACGAAATATTCAGTATCACAGGAACTGTCACATTATCTCTAGGGCTGGGAAAGGCTCGTTTTACGCATTCTTTCCTGCTCATAGACGACCTACCTGTTAAATGTCTATCAATACTTTTAAAGTTACCATGAATTTCGAACAACATGTTATTTCCTTTCCGGAACCTGTCGAAGTGATTCCTACAGATCCTATAGACATAACGAATTTGTTACTGAGTAAACAACTGAATGAGAGGCAACGAAACCAGCTTTCTCAACTTTTGAATGAAAGACCTGGTTTATTTTCCGACCAACCTGGTTTCACACAGGTGGTTTATCACGTCATTGACACTGATGGTTCGAAACCGATAGCGACGAAACCTTACCCTTGTGCTCCCCATAAAAAAAAATGAAATGCAACGTCAAATTTCAGAGATGATTAAACAGGGCATAATAAGGGAATCAACAAGCGCCCGGGCCGCACCTTCTTTTCTTGTTCCAAAGAACCAACCCAACGAATTTCGTTTCGTGACAGATTTCCGCAAGCTAAACCAAGTCACGAAAGCGATAAATTATCCACTACCTGTCATGTCGCATATTTTGCATGACCTATCGTCAACTAAATGGATGTCAACCTTGGATTTGGCAAGTGGATATTGGCAGGTTGCGGTACATCCAGACCGTAGATAAAACAAGCTTTGTGATTCCTTTTGGGGCTCATGAATACCTGCGTATGCCCTTTGGACTAGCCTCTGCACCTTCTACTTTCCAAAAGCTTATGGATACGGTTCTGAGACCTGTTCTAGGTCCCCATGTGCATGTATATTTGGATGACATTATTATTACATCCGAGACTTTTGACGAGCACCTTTCTCTGCTCAAACAGGTGTTCCAACTCATATACAATGTTGGCTTGACGTTAAAACCTAGTAAATGCCAGATAGCGAGGGACGAGATTGTATATCTGGGGTTGAAAATCACTCCCCACGGCTTATTTACGGATGATGAAAAAATCAGGCCTATAGTTGACTTTCCACGGCCAAAAACAGCCAATGAACTATCACGCTTTCTGGGAATGACCGGATGGTATCAGCAGTTCGTCCCCGCTTATTAAGGCTACAATCTGTGAGCCATTGTATGCTTTGAAACGTAAATACAAGAAGTTTGTTTGGACACCTGAGGCTAACGCAGCGTTTGAAGCACTAAAATCTGCGTTGATTCAGCCTCCTGTATTAGCTTTCACAGATCGTACTAAGGAATTTGATATTTACACTGACGCATCCGGAGTTGGTCTTGGTTGCGTTTTGTCACAAGCTGGGCATCCAATAGCTTTTGCGTCCCGTACTTTAGCCAAAGCTGAACGCAATTGTTCAGCTACGGAACGCGAATGTTTTGCTGTAGTGTATGCTCTTGAAAAATTTCAATGTTATCTCAACGAATTGACAGTTAATATAATTACGGATCATTCTGCCCTTCAGTATTTGAATTCTGCTAAGCACCTCTCTAAAACACTTATGAAGTGGGCTCTTAAGTTACAAGAGAGCAATATTAAAATTTCGTACCAGCCAGGTCATAAGAATCAATTACCGGATGCATTATCTCGCGTCCCGATTAGTGGGGTTCCCACAGAAACTACTCCTGGATGTCAACCTTTACTTTTAATAGCTGATATAACATCCAGAGAGCAGATAATGGCAGAATTAGTAAATGATCCCGATTTTGGGGAAACCTATAATTTCTTGCTTGCGGGTTCACCACAACAAAGTGACCCTTCTCTGGCTGGGAGGTCACAGCATTTTGAAGTCATAGAGGGTCTTCTTTACTATACGAAATCTAAGACTACTAGGGCAGAGTTTCGCCCATGTATTCCGCGAACCCTTAGAATGGCCCTTTTAAACGAATTTCATGACAAACCTATTGCAGGCCATTTAGGTATTCGCAAGACCCGTTGTAAATTGCGGGATGTTGCCTATTGGCCTGGCATGTACCAAAGTGTGCTCGCATACGTTCAATCATGTCACTTGTGTCAGATTTATAATTACCGTAATGTAAGACCGGCCGGTCACTTGAAATCTAGTTCAAGTACTCATGTTTTTGACATTATTTCAATAGATTTATTGGGACCTTATCCATTATCTGTTAAAAACAAAGCTCGTTACGTTTCAGTATTAACCGATAATTTCTCTAAATGGGTCGAGGTTTTCCCCATTAAAGCCGCTACGGCGGAAGTTATTTGTAATGTATTAATTAATGAAGTATTCTCTAGATATGGTGCACCTAATCAAGTAGTTTCGGATAATGGTCCCCAATTTATTTCTGACATTTTTGAAAGAATGTGTGCGAGACTACACATAAAGCATAAATTCATTTCCCCATATCATCCCCAGAGCAATCCCCCGGAACGAGTAAACCGCACGCTAGTTAAAATGATCGCTACATTTGTCATGGATCATCACGAGCGGTGGGACGAACATCTTGAGCTTTTTCGTTCGCCCTCCGCTCGTCTGTTCACGAATCTACTAAGTTTACTCCCGCAGAACTTTTTTTGGGTCGAAAAATTAAGATCCCTTTTGAAAATTTAACGGGGATTATCGACGAACTAAACCAGCGACCAACTCCGCAATCAGTACGAATCATGGCAGAGAAAGCTCGTGTTGCAATGATAGGAGCACAAGCTGCTCAAGCAAGATACTGTAATACTAGGCGTAGGGAACCAGATCTTGTCGTTGGAGATCTAACTCTCTTGGAGACACACTTCCAGTCTTCTGTTTCTCATACTTTAGTAAAGAAATTTGCACCCAGCTACGAAGGTCCATATCGGGTGGCAAATGTGTATGAAAATAACATTATCCTTGAAAAACCTGACAATCAATTTCAATACGTACAAGTTGCTCAGTGTCGCAATTATCATGAACGAAATATAGATTTTATCATCAACCCTACTCAACCTTCTGTTCCACAGACTCAAGAGTCTATATCACACGATCAACCTCCAGAAATTTTGGACGAACCGACAAACCTTTTTGAAGAATCTTCAGTGATTTTTTCTTCACCCTCCCCTCCACAAGACTGGCTTCCAAGAACGCAACCTGATTCTACCATAAGACGAAGGCTCGAATCAAGTTCTTCAAATTCTAGTATCATTCCCTTCCCTCCAACCATTGCCGAGACTATTGCTGCACCATTCCCTAATAACTGTGCACCAACACAAGCTCCTACTTCCTTGAATACCTCGTCAGAGAGTATTCCAATAGGCAGAAATAAACATCGCCCTGTGCGACCACTAACTTACAGCAGCGACTCAGAGTCATCACATATTTCTGATTTACCAGATATAGACAATAGTTTGACGATTCCTAAACGTCAGACACATATTACAAACTGTCCAGCAACACCAAAAGCTGGTCGAAAACGCAACTTGTTTCCCCAAACTGCTTCGCCGCAACAGCGACGAAGGCAGAGATCTTTGCATCCGCCCGGGTTTCGCCCCTGGAACTTACGCTCAGGGCAAACAGGGCCGATGCCTGCTTCTACTGTCATGCCAAAAAGTAGAAAGGGAAAACAAGCGATGTGGCCGGTGCCACGTCCCTTCAAAAGAATGCTGGAAGGACAACACTGGCCCCAGCACAAAGGGACAACATATCGAAAGCCTGGGGGAGCCCGCTCCTGTCAGACGCAGGGAATTCCTGAACGACAAACTTCAGCCGTTCCTGCCCGTTCCTGTCAGACGCAGGGAATTCCTGACCGACAGACTTCAGCCGTTCCTCACCGTTCCTGTCAGACGCAGGGAATTCCTGACCGACAGACTTCAGAATTTCTTGACCGACAGACTACAGATGTTCCAGATCCATTCAAGTCGCAGAAAAGATCGGCGCCACCAGAATTTACCAGTCCGATTAGGCCTGGAAAAAGATATCGTACTAGGGTTTTTTATGCGTCCTCGAGATAAGTAAGTTCTCGTGGACAGGTTATTTTCTCATTATGTTGTTTTTCCTGCACGACCAGTTGGCGTGACAGAATTTTTTTTTCCGTGTGGGCCTACGCATTCTTTTTGTGTATATATGTAGTTTATATATATATATATCATCATCATCATCATTGTCAACCATTATCAATCCACTGCTGGACGAAGGTCTCCCCAAGTTTCCTCCACAACGGTCTGTCTTGTGCCAGTCTCCTCCATGTCACCCCTGCATACTTTCGAATTTCATCCACCCATCTCCCATGTGGTCTTCTTCTGGGTCTTTTCCTGTCCCTTGGAATCCAATCTAAAATTTCGGCTGTCCATCGATGATCTGTCCTTCTGGCAGTATGTCCAGCCCATTGCCATTTCAGGGATTTAACTCTGATCATGATGTCTTCCACTCTTGTCATTTTTCGGATCCACGAGTTCCTCTTCTTATCTCTCCTGGTTACACCAAGCATGCACCTCTCCATGCTGCTTTGAGTTGTCTGCAGCCTTTGTATGTCTCTTTTAGTTAAGGTCCACGTCTCTGCACCATACGTAAGCACTGAAGGATGCATTGATCAAACACTTTTCTTTTAAGACATAATGGCATATTCCTCTTGAAAATTCTGCTGTTTCTTCCAAAAGCTCTCCAGGCAAGTTTTGTACGCCGATTAATTTCTTCATCAATGTGACCCTCACTTGATATCTGCTGTCCAAGATAAACGTACGTGTCTGTTATCTCCAGCTTTTCTCCATCAATCGATAAATCTTCATTTCTTGTAAAAGCATTGAACATCACTTTTGTCTTCTGAAAGTTCATTTTTAATCCCACTTCTTTACTCTTGTCAGCAAGTTCCTGGATCATACTCTGCAGCTCTGATGGGGTAGTTGCAAAAATGACCACGTCATCAGCAAAACGAAGGTGGGTTAGATAATCTCCATTAATCTTTATCCCCTTGTTTTCCCAGCTCAGTGACTGAAAAACACCCTCCAATGTGGCATTAAAGAGCTTCGGAGATATGGTGTCACCTTGTCTCACTCCCTTCCCAATTTTTACGTGTGTTGTATTTTCAAACAGCCTAATCTTTGCACTTGCATTTTCATAGATGTTATTAATAATATTAATGTATGCATCTTCAATACCGCAGGTTTTCAGAGCCATTGTAACTGCTGATGGTTTCACCGAATCAAAGGCTTTTTCATAATCGATAAAAGCCATGCACAATGGAAGTTCATATTCCCTCGCTCTTTCAATTAGTTCTCTCAGTACGTGGATATGATCTATTGTGCTGTAGCCACTCCTGAATCCAGCTTGTTCTCTCGGTTGAGCCATGTCCAGTGTTACCTTCAAGCGGTGTGAAAGAACTTTAGTGAAGATTTTATAAACTACTGATAGGAGGCTGATAGGTCTGTAGTTTCCGAGATCCTCAATGTCACCTTTCTTATGTAGCAGGATCATTGTAGCGGTGTTCCAATCCTCAGGAATCTTTCCTTCATTAAGGCATCGAGTGAAAATTTGGGCGAGTACTGTTTCGATTTCTCCACTTGCTTCTTGTATGATGTCTACAGTAATTCCATCTTCTCCTGGAGCTTTTCCTCGCTTCATGTTCTTGATTGCATGTGCAACTTCTGCTGGAAGGACTGGAGGAACTCTGGTACTGGTATCTTTCATGATGTCTGGAGTGCATATACCATCCCTTTCATATAATTTGGAGTAGAAATCTTTCACTCTTGTCAAAATTTCGCCTCTATTTCTTGTTACAGAACCATCTTCTTTTCTCAGTGCCATAATCTGTTTTCTTCCCTTACTGAGATGTCCCTTTGCTATCTTTAGGCTTTGGTTGTTTTCAATTGCTTTCCTCACTAGTTCACAGTTGAATTTCCTTACGTCTTCAGTGATACTTTTTCTTACTGTCTTGCATAGCTCTATATATTCCACTTTGGAAGTCACATCTTCTTTAGTTGTCCTCATCTCTCTTCTTTTTTGCATCAACATTTTGGTTTTTCCTGATAATTTGTTCACATGCAACTTGTTCTTAGACCCAGCTAATTTTGTTGCTGTTTCCATAAGAGCTTTGGTTACTTTTCTGTTAACTTCAGAGATGTCCACTTCTTCCGATGTTAGGCCTTCTAAAGCAGAGAACCTGTTCTTCAGTTCTAACTTGAAGGTATTATGGTGTTTTTTAAGGTTGGTTATGTCAATAGATTTTGTTTGTCCTATGAGCTTGCCATGTTCAAGTTTAGTGTTGAGGTGCATCTTACATCTCACCAATCTATGGTCACTACCTGTGTTGAACTTGTTTAGCACACTGCAGTCTTCTATGACGAATTTTTTGTTACACATAATAAAATCAATTTCACTTGTCGTCCCATTTGGATGTCTCCATGTCCATTTCCTGTGTGGCTTTTTCTTGAAAAAGGAGTTCAAGATGAAAAACCCTTCTGCCTCTGCAAACTCAACGAGAGTATTTCCACGCTGGTTTCTGTTGCCATGACCGAATTTACCTACTGAAGTTTCATTCTGTTGCTGTTGCCCTATTTTTGCATTGAAATCTCCCATAATTATCTTCAAATGCTGCTTACCTTTATTATTTAGATGACAAATTTCCTCATAAAATTCTTCAATTTCTTCTTCAGGATGACTTGTGGTGGGTGCATAAGTTTGAATAATCTGAGCCTGGTATCTTTTCGAGAGTTGGATAACAAGTCGTGCAGCTCTGTCAGAGGAACTTTCAACTTCTACAACTTTGTCCTTCAGTTTCTTGTTTATTATAAATCCAACACCACTAGTTCTGCCAGTATCTGTCCCACGATAGTAGAAGAGATGTCCACTTTTCAGTTCGATGAGATCTTCTCCTTTTCTCCTTACCTCACTTAGCCCCACGATGTCCCACTTGATCCTTTGTAGTTCCTCTTCCAATTCAAGAAGCCTTGAATCAGAAGATAGGGAGCGTCCATTGTAAGTAGCCAAGGTCAGCATCAGATGGCAGCCTAGTCCGGTCCTCCGGGGATTCTTAGCACCCTCTGCCTTCATGTCGCACTGGCCGCTGCCTTGGCCAGGTACATTCCAGCTGCCGGAGACTGAGGGCCAAGATTTAAGTTGTGGAATCATTTTGGAGGGGTTTGGCCATAACTCACCACGCTGGCCAAGCGGGTTGGTGAGTGTGGGATAGCATTTCCTCTGATCCCGATGGTATAGTTATACCGCTATGGGCGGTCGTCAGAGCCCCTTTAGTGGGAACAGGATGCACCACGAGAAGGCGGGGTTGACATTTGTCAAGGAGAGGCTTTGATGTTACGCATCACCTGACCTTACATCCCTATATATATATATATATATATATATAAAAACTACATATATACACAAAAAGAATGCGTAGCACAAGACAGACCGTTGTGGAGGAAACTTGGGGAGACCTTCGTCCAGCAGTGGATTGATAATGGTTGACAATGATGATGATGATGATGATGATATATATATATATTCTATGTCCGTCTACTAATCCGAATTTTTTTTTTATATATATATATGTGTGTTAGGGGTAAAATAGTGAAAATTGTTACTGTTAGGCAGCTACAGGCAATCTTCGCTGCTGATACAGTTTGTTTGTAATCAACGATAAATATGTATAGAGTTGAAAATATGAGGAAGTAAAATGAAATCAAAAAAGTGATTCCTGCTGGGTAGAATAAAAATAAGGTATGCCGATGCAGGTTTGTTCTGTACACGTATAAAAAGTGTTTCTTGCTTCACAGACGACAATAGCTGCGGACACAAGTTTACTGAATTTGTTATGCCAAGCTTGAAGTTGTAAATTCTGCTGCCACAAAAAAAAAAAAAGGACGATAAACGTCAATCAGCGAAATGTAAGACTACACTCAAAATTTGATAGGTTTTTCAAAAAAAAAAAAAAAAAAAAAAAGGGGGAAGATGATGTAACGTATACTCTAGATTCAGTTTCGTTTTGATTTTACTATCTCTTGTTATTTTATTTTCCTATACAAATTATCTTCTCACTTAACGAGATGTTGTCCCCGCTGAATTATATGTGGCAACGAGTGTAAGTCATGACGTGGTGGTATGCAGTGTATATAGGCGCGCTCAAGTATACCAAGGAGCTTCGTTTTATATGTGATAGGTTCTTCCTAATTACTGATATGCGATTTACCTACGTTTCTACGAGATTACGATAGTACGAAAGTTCGGGCTATCAGTAGTTGTGTTATTTTGGAGTGTGTATTTGAGTAATACCAGGAGCTCCCCAATAAAAGGTTAAAAGTGAGTACGTTTTCTTAGTTCATTTTATTGTCAGACCTCTGTCTGGCCGTTAAGTCTATTTCATTGAGTGTTTACGTTAAGTTCAGGGTATATTGTGTTTACCGCTCTAATAAGGAGCCTTCAAGGTACTAATGTACTAAAACCGAAGTTATATTACTGATATTCGAGATAATGAGGAACGCTGAGTAAAAATAAATTCCATATTCTTGGAATTTATTGCACGTGCGTGTCTTACCTAAACAAACTCTAGCACTTAGAAGATTAAGCACACTTTAGCTACGTCAAGTAACCTTTCAATAACTCTAACGTGACTTAACGTAAGTTTTCCTGCACTACACGTCCAGCCGGAGAATTTTATTCATTATAAAGGGAAAATATCCCCAAGTGCGACACATCATCAGGTACAGAATTTCCTCTAACATGATCTCGCAACATCCATTGAAGCAACGCCCGACCGACCCTCGCTGGCAGTACATATCTCCGTGGGTAGCGAAACTACTGGAGGGGGGAGGGGGGCTGAAGACAAGTTTTTCCCCAAAAATCGTGTCCTCAAGGCTCCCCCTTTTCGAACCAATGCACAATCCCACCTTGATCAACCACGCCTGCAAGAGCCTGTCGTACTTCAACCCAAAATACTCCAGGCGCATCCGGCCCAGAACAAACACAACTACATCTTAAGAAAAAAAATCACAAATCTCTATATATCCCAAGAAATCCAAAATCACAATATCTACATATATCCCAGGAAAAATCACAAATCTCACACTACATCCAAATCCCAGGAAAAATCACTAAGCAAAGAAATTCTTCTGTACAATGGCAATGAGCAGGTCGCACTGCAGACAATAACACTGACCATTTACATAACCTACTAAATATTTTCACTTTATTGAAAATTAAAATTACATTTAGACTCTTAACCTTTTAGTAAAAACAAGAAAATTTAGGCCAAAGAAAAAGAAAAATTAATAGTGGAACTGGTGAGCAAAAGTGTGTCTTCTCAACTCATGATGTTCATTCTTTTTGTGAAATACTAAACTTGAGAACCCAAATACCTGAACTTCTATTTTGCACATATCGCATCCTGGTGATAATTCCCTACTCAGAGCCCTCTGCCTTAGGACAAGTTCCCAGGCTTGCCCTAAGATCACCCCTTTCAAATGGGAGATTAACACTCATCTGGAGCATGCAAAATACTGGTCCTCAAAATAACACACCAACAATCTTAATTTCGACACTCAACACTCCAAGAATGTAAACAGCACTTTAGGTTTCCAATTTCATCACATTATACATATGCTCCCAAAATCCCAATATAAATCATCCCATAATTTATCTTCCCTCAGAAAAAAAAAAAACAAAAAAACTTGTAACGTATACTCTCGATTCACTTTCCTTTTGATTTTTACTATCTCTGGTTATTTTATTTTACTATGTAAATTATCTTCTTACTGAACGAGATGTTATTTCACCCGCTGAATGAGATCTGGCAATGAGTGTAAGTCATGACGTGGTGGTAGCCAGTATAAATAGGCGCGTTCAACGATACCAGGGGAGAGCGTTTGTTTATGAGGAAGAGAGCGTTTGTTTATGAGAAAGAGAGCGTTTGTTGTTGTATAGTGAGAGCGTTTGTTGTTGTACGAAGTGAGCTGTGGTTTATGTGTCAGAAAGCTGGTGCTGTATAAAGAGAGTTCGTTTATGTGAGAGCGAGAAGTTGATCAAATAAAAGATTGTTGTCGTAAGTACGTCTTTCTCAGTTCATAGTACTGTCAGACCTCTGTCTGCCTGTTAGGTTTATTTCATTTAGTGTTATTAGTAACAACCAGCATAAGACTTTATTCATCTTAATTACTACTACAACATTACTACCAGTTATAAGTTTGTTCATTACCTATTACTACACTACTAGCAGGAGACTTTATTCATGACCTTAATTAACTAGTAACAACAACCATTTGAATTCACTATTAGAAGCTTAGTACAAGCATTGAATTCATTATAATATTAGTGAAAGCTATATTCACTATAATTAGCTGAGTTAGTAGAAGAATTATATTCATTATAAACTCAACGCTGTAAAAGGCTAGAGAGAAATGTTTACAATTATTTTATCACACACTGAATCACAATAATACTGCTTTTCAATTATCACATGCCTAACTAGACTATAATCGATGCACCAAAATTCACTGTGCTAAAAAATTAAGCCATATTTTTCTGGTACATTAAAATTTACTGGCCTGAGGAGTTGCTAAGATACCAGACATGACAACAATATGGGGACATCTGTCCTACACCCAGCTAACCTCAAAAAGAAATCTTAGCAGCACTATAAATTCCATTGCACAATGCTGACCCACTGCAAGCCCACTCGTTCAACAATTCCACAGCGGTCACAACATAATACAAAAATAAATCAAGAAAGAATTTTCCTTTTGGGCTGGGCAGGAAGAACTCTTGACGAGCTAATCGACGATAAAAAATATTTCACAGCCAAAAAAAAAAAAAAAAAAAAGGAAAAACCTCTCGTCACCACTGTCCCGGTTGATTTTCTCTTCACCTCCAAAATTGTCTTTCTCTTTCTTTTTCTTTTCGGACACAGCGTGCCCGGTCAACTCACCCGAACACAGGGGGAAAAAAGGCATCCTGAAGCTGGTGATGGTGGACCCTCTCCGAGGGAGTAATTCTCTTTTGTCTATGCATAGGGCTCTCCCCTGGTAGGAATTTGGTCGGCTGCATTGGAGGGCGGACGGCATCATCCGTGGAAGTTCCATCATATGCCAGGCGGTTTGTAGGCGCCGTCCCCCCAGCCAGAGAATATCTAAATTCCTTTCCTTTTCCTTTTTTTCTCCATTAGCTCCCACGAGAATGCTTAGGAGGACATCAGGGGTTCATTAATTCTCCGCCAACTTTGACGCTCGCTTTCTGGATTTCAAAATCCACAAGGCATTCTTTTATTACTTGATGCCCTATTGTTTAAATTTTTCCCGTGTCTTTTTTTCCTCTGGCACTGAGATCCTTGAAAATACTCATTTTAACTGAGCTTTAAGGTTCCAATCAGAATTTCCATTCTGGCTGTCTCCCTCCCCACCAAAAAGGCGAGGAGACAAAATTTCGTCTTGCTGATACAGCAAGGTTCAGAGAGCGAGTGTGTGAGACAAGCGTCTCAAAGTGAAAAAAACTCTGGGGTGTTGGAAAATGCCGACCCCTAATTGGACGAAATTTTCCATAGTAACAGCAGCCCTGCATACCACGGCTCTCTCTCTCCCACGCCTCGAGTGACCTCTGACCTTCACTCGGGCAGCATCGTTGCAGCGTCCAGCACTCTCAACGGAAAAAAATTGTTACCAGGCACATGGCATCTCTCGGTCAGCCGGGGGAGAGAGGAACTCGTGACCTTCACACGTAGGGGCTAAGCAACCTCCTATGTACGGCTGTGACCTTGTCCCAGAAATAGAACAACGCCAACCCAAGAAAGCATTACTGCAACATTTTCTGATCGACAACTACAGGACCCTTAAAATGGCCGATCTGAAAGAAGATTTCCTTTTCTCACAACTTTTTTTTTTTTCAGAAACGCTTTTTCCTCATTCCGTGATGTTAAAATAAAATTAATTTTGATTCTCTGAGCTGCACACCTACTCGCCTTTTCCTATCGCGATAAAAGAACAGATAAATTAATTATTTCCAAAACCCCAAAGTCAGTTAAATCAATTATTATTCTGTTTTTCTTTTTTCTTAACATGAAATTTTGTTTTCCTGGTTGTGATTAAGACAAGCGAATTTTGCGCACGAATTCCTTTGCCTTTCAACCAGGAATTTTCTTCTAACGTATGTCATGGGAGAAAATTTTACATTAATTAATCCCTGATAAACCAACAGAAAGATTGATCATGTCTTTCTGAAATTCACCAGAGGTTAAAATTTTCGCCATGACACAGGCAATCTTCTTCCCCTGTATCAGAGAGGAATGCGAATTGATTCAATTTCTGGCGAAGAAAGAAAATCGTAGTACAGTCGATTATTTTGAGAAGTCCTTGACATTATTTGAATGTATCCGTTATTTTCAGTGAAGTGCCAAACTTTCTATTCAGTTCCTACGTCTGCTTGACAAAACACAATTTCCTCAATTCATCACGAAATTTCCAGAGATCGCTGCTTCTTATTTGAAAGCTTTTCCTTCATTTTTCGATCTCATTTGTCTGAAAAGTGAACTCAACGTAATTTATTCTTAGACGGATATGCTGAAAGAAAGGGTCAGTGAATTCTACTAGTATCTGATTGCTGAAAACCTGGCCAACCTATTCCCAGAGGTATTCAGACTCAGTCATCTTATATTGACTATTCCTGCAACAAAGGCATCTGCTGTAAGGACCTTTTCTGCACTCAAATGAATCAAAACATTTTTAAAAAATGTAGATCTGTTGTAATATATATTCACAACGACGTTTCCGTGTTTACCACATAAATTGAATTATCGTTAACCAACAAAATTTTTCACTGCTATTATTTTATACAATGTGTGTTAGTATATATAATGTTTAAATATTTATAAGTGCATAATTTTTAAATATATATGCCTATGTACTTTTGGGATGTAAGGTCAGGTGATGCGTAACATCACAGCCTCTCCTTGACAAATGTCAACCCCGCCTTCTCGTGGTGCATCCTGTTCCCACTAAAGGGGCTCTGACGACCGACAATAGCGGTATAACTATACCATCGGGATTAGAGGAAATGCTATCCCACACTCACCAACCCGCTTGGCCAGCGTGGTGAGTTATGGCCAAACCCCTCCAAAATGATTCCACAACTTAAATCTTGGCCCTCAGTCTCCGGCAGCTGGAATGTACCTGGCCAAGGCAGCGGCCAGTGCGACATGAAGGCAGAGGGTGCTAAGAATCCCCGGAGGACCGGACTAGGCTGCCATCTGATGCTGACCTTGGCTACGTACAATGGACGCTCCCTATCTTCTGATTCAAGGCTTCTTGAATTGGAAGAGGAACTACAAAGGATCAAGTGGGACATCGTGGGGCTAAGTGAGGTAAGGAGAAAAGGAGAAGATCTCATTGAACTGAAAAGTGGACATCTCTTCTACTATCGTGGGACAGATACTGGCGGAACTAGTGGTGTTGGATTTATAATAAACAAGAAACTGAAGGATAAAGTTGTAGAAGTTGAAAGTTCCTCTGACAGAGCTGCACGACTTGTTATCCAACTCTCGAAAAGATACCAGGCTCAGATTATTCAAACTTATGCACCCACCACAAGTCATCCTGAAGAAGAAATTGAAGAATTTTATGAGGAAATTTGTCATCTAAATAATAAAGGTAAGCAGCACTTGAAAATAATTATGGGAGATTTCAATGCAAAAATAGGGCAACGGCAACAGAATGAAACTTCAGTAGGTAAATTCGGTCAGGGCAACAGAAACCAGCGTGGAAATACTCTCGTTGAGTTTGCAGAGGCAGAAGGGTTTTTCATCTTGAACTCCTTCTTCAAGAAAAAGCCACACAGGAAATGGACATGGAGACATCCAAATGGGACGACAAGTGAAATTGATTTTATTATGTGTAACAAAAAATTCGTCATAGAAGACTGCAGTGTGCTAAACAAGTTCAACACAGGTAGTGACCATAGATTGGTGAGATGTAAGATGCACCTCAACACTAAACTTGAACGTGGCAAGCTCATAAGACAAACAAAATGTATTGACATAACCAACCTTAAAAAACACCATAATACCTTCAAGTTGGAACTGAAGAACAGATTCTCTGCTTTAGAAGGCCTAACATCGGAAGAAGTGGACATCTCTGAAGTTAACAGAAAAGTAACCAAAGCTCTTATGGAAACAGCAACAAAATTAGCTGGGTCTAAGAACAAGTTGCATGTAAATAAATTATCAGGAAAAACGAAAATGTTGATGCAAAAAAGAAGAGAGATGAGGACAACTAAAGAAGATGTAACTTCCAAAGTGGAATATATAGAGCTATGCAAGACAGTAAGGAAAAGTATCACTGAAGACGTAAGAAAATTCAACTGTGAACTAGTGAGGAAAGCAATTGAAAACAACCAAAGCCTAAAGATAGCAAAGGGACATCTCAGTAAAGGAAGAAAACAGATTATGGCACTGAGAAAAGAAGATGGTTCTGTAACAAGAAATAGAGGCGAAATTTTGACAAGAGTGAAAGATTTCTACTCCAAATTATATGAAAGGGATGATACATGCACTCCAGACATCATGAAAGATACCAGTACCAGAGTTCCTCCAGTCCTTCCAGCAGAAGTTGCACATGCAATCAAGAACATGAAGCGGGGAAAAGCTCCAGGAGAAGATGGAATTACTGTAGACATCATACAAGAAGCAAGTGGAGAAATCGAAACAGTACTCGCCCAAATTTTCACTCGATGCCTTAATGAAGGAAAGATTCCTGAGGATTGGAACACCGCTACAATGATCCTGCTACATAAGAAAGGTGACATTGAGGATCTTGGAAACTACAGACCTATCAGCCTCCTATCAGTAGTTTATAAAATCTTCACTAAAGTTCTTTCACACCGCTTGAAGGTAACACTGGACATGGCTCAACCGAGAGAACAAGCTGGATTCAGGAGTGGCTACAGCACAATAGATCATATCCATGTGCTGAGAGAACTAATTGAAAGAGCGAGGGAATATGAACTTCCATTGTGCATGGCTTTTATCGATTATGAAAAAGCCTTTGATTCAGTGAAACCATCAGCAGTTACAATGGCTCTGAAAACCTGCGGTATTGAAGATGCATACATTAATATTATTAATAACATCTATGAAAATGCAAGTGCAAAGATTAGGCTGTTTGAAAATACAACACAAGTAAAAATTAGAAAGGGAGTGAGACAAGGTGACACCATATCTCCGAAGCTCTTTAATGCCACATTGGAGGGTGTTTTTCAGTCGCTGAGCTGGGAAAACAAGGGGATAAAGATTAATGGAGATTATCTAACCCACCTTCGTTTTGCTGATGACGTAGTCATGTTTGCAACTACCCCATCAGAGCTGCAGAGTATGATCCAGGAACTTGCTGACAAGAGTAAAGAAGTGGGATTAAAAATGAACTTTCAGAAGACAAAAGTGATGTTCAATGCTTTTACAAGAAATGAAGACTTATCGATTGATGGAGAAAAGCTGGAGATAACAGACACGTACGTTTATCTTGGACAGCAGATATCTAGTGAGGGTCACATTGATGAAGAAATTAATCGGCGTACAAAACTTGCCTGGAGAGCTTTTGGAAGAAACAGCATAATTTTCAAGAGCAATATGCCATTATGTCTTAAAAGAAAAGTTTTTGATCAATGCATCCTTCCAGTGCTTACGTATGGTGCAGAGACGTGGACCTTAACTAAAAGAGACATACAAAGGCTGCAGACAACTCAAAGCAGCATGGAGAGGTGCATACTTGGTGTAACCAGGAGAGATAAGAAGAGGAACTCGTGGATCCGAAAAATGACAAGAGTGGAAGACATCATGATCAGAGTTAAATCCCTGAAATGGCAATGGGCTGGACATACTGCCAGAAGGACAGATCATCGATGGACAGCCGAAATTTTAGATTGAATTCCAAGGGACAGGAAAAGACCCAGAAGAAGACCACATGGGAGATGGGTGGATGAAATTCGAAAGTATGCAGGGGTGACATGGAGGAGACTGGCACAAGACAGACCGTTGTGGAGGAAACTTGGGGAGACCTTCGTCCAGCAGTGGATTGATAATGGTTGACAATGATGATGATGATGATGATGTACTTTTATTTAACATTTGAGAGAAAATATATACAAAATCATGAAAGAAATTCGGGATTACGCCATATAATACAAATATTTGTATATACAAAATGTTTTATTTAATGCGTGTCATACAGCGACTGAAAAGTCACACTCCATAACTGACTGCATCACTTACTGCTACCATCAATGACTGCCACCAAATAAGCGTACTCTTACTCTTATTATCTTCTCCTAATCTTCAGGATTCGCTTAGTTGAAGACCGTCCTGGGCTATCTTTCCTTTTTCTCTTCCTTCTTTCCCGGTCTTCGAAGGTCAACAGTCTTTTAGATCCTTTGCAGGTTTGTTTTGCTTTCTGTTTGGCAGCGATATACAGCTTCCCTTTATTACGAATTTTGGTTTCCCTCCCCTCTTCACGTGGTTTATGTTTTCGCTTAACCTTGTTTGGTACTACTCTAATGCCACTTTTCTTCAATCTTTTCTTCACTGCCTGTAGATTTCCTTTTCGGAGCTGGGGTTTTGCACAATGCTGCGTGACGGTGGACAACCTCTTCTTTTCCCCACGTAAACTAGGCTTTACATTCTTCTTGCTGCTTTTAAGTTGTCTCTCCAGTTTGCTCACCATGGTTTTAACTTCACGCATGACTTTCATATGTTCTCTTTCATTCCTTTCTAGTTTTTTTATGAGCAAACTTACTAACTTTGTTAACTCTTTTACAGACGAAAGCTCAATCTCTTTTGCTTTTACTAGTTCTTGTACGGTTTCTAGCAGAATGGAAACTATCGTTTCGGCATTCACATGACCACTATGTGACAAACGAATGTTCTGTTCGTCAGACGCAGTTCGGGGAACTGTAACAGTTGTGCCTCCGAAAATTTTCTTCACCCACCTTGTAGCAAATCCTAGCATAGTGATTACCTGGAAAAGAATGTCATGCAAAAAATTCAATACACAAACAAAAAGCTCAAATGTGAAGTCAAGTTTCAAAAAGATTTCGATAATGTCAAAATACAAGAAACTTCGAAACCAATGTAACAAAGCTCGTAATGTAAATCGCGGGATGACATGGCGAATTGAGATATCGTCGAAGATTTCCACTGTTTTCCACTGTTTCCCTGATGGCAGTCTCTTTAAAATTCGTGTAAGGGGCAATTCTTCTAATATTATTCCATACAGGAGCGGCCGAGCAATGCATGACTTCTCTGGAGAGGGCTGTATTCTGCATGTCTTGCTTCACACTTCGTACGTGTTCTTTACATCTCGTGTCCAAGGATCGCTTTGTCATTCCGATATATACCTTTTTCCGTGTTGTAGGATATACCAACGGTATAGCGTACACACCCGCCCTTTCTTTCTCACCCTGTCTCTCCTTGCAGCTTGATATTTTATGTGATAACGGGGTCGGGGACTTCATTGCTATTAATATGCTGTATTTCCGTAATAAATTCTTTAACCAATATGTAAAGCCTGGGATACATGTGATGGATCCTGCGTATCTCATTGTCCTATTAGGCGATTTTTCTATTGCTGATATTACACGATTTCTTTTTTTTTTTTTTTTGATTGGAGGTTTAACGATTACCGTGAGCAACTCAATGGGCTATAAGCAGTCGCCCGTCCCTAATTTATTGTCACTGGTTCCAGGGAAGGGAGAGAGCCAGTGCCCTAAGACAAACACAACATACATGCCTCACCGGGATTCGAACCCGGACCCCGTTCGGACGAATGATCAGAGGCCATCGCTTAGACCACTGCGCCACGGGGCGGCAATTATACGATTTCTCACAGTCTTATGCACTCTGTCTATATCATCCTTCTTATATCCAGCCTTTAGACCTTTGCTATAGATATTCTCAACTTCTTTATTATTCAGATTGTCGGGTTTGCATACGTTGTGCGCTCTATGGAACCACGCTCTAAATGCGGAAAGTTTGTACTAATTTGGGCAGTGCGAATGAGGACGGACAAGGTTCGGTACTGCGGTCGGTTTATAATAAACGTTAAAATTCGAAGCTGGATGTTCTATTTCTTCTGAGCGCGACGTCAAGATAATTCAACGTCCCGTCTATTTCAAGCTCCATGGTGAACTTTATTGTATATGCGTTTCGTAATTATTCAACTCTGGTGTATTTAAAAATAAAGTTTTAAATTTACGTAATTCCCAAGTTCGCGTGTATCGGTGCGCAGTGTTTACACTGAGCCGTTTCACAACCACAATTAACGAGCAAAGGAAATAGCTCCGCATAAAAGAAAATTTTTAAAAACCCAAATAATAATTTCAACTCCGTAATAATACGAATTTTGTTTATGTCCAAAGTTCAGTTACAGAATATCAAGAAAACTTTATTCCGCTCAGCTTTACGCAAGAGTCCATTCGTTCTGATCAGCTGTTGGTGTGCACTGAGCTTTAGCTCTTCGCAGATGCAAATTCCCATCTAAAAGGAACTACGCATAGTTTTGCGGAAAAGAATTCCACGGATGTTTGGCAATCTTTTCTGAAATAAATGTCTTTTAAAATAATTTTCTCTTCCCTGTAAATATGATAAATTTAATTCCTGAAAAGTATCTAAATGCCGCTTTTTGCATGCACGCAATACTCGTTCTTCTAGAGTTGGATAATTTCCCTTCATAAGATACACATTTCCAATCGGCATCTTTCAAAAAATCCGAATATTGACAGCGTCTGATCTATTATTATTGTTAAAGAAATCTTTACACAAAATACATCATGAACTACTTCCTTTGCTTGTTGATGATGTATGTAAACATGGTGAAGCGACACACTCGAACTTGGGTAGCGTTTGTAATCGGAAGGCCACCCTAAATTTATTTGCGAAAATGCAGTTTTGTTACATGCGTTCTAAATGCTCGACGCTTAGAATTTCGTTATAAATATGTAGATATGTAGACAAGTGCGATAGGAACTACAGTAAAATATTTGTCTGGATAAACACTAAATTCCTCATAAACGTAAAAAATGTATCACTGAGGTTCAACTGCACACACACACACAAACACACACACAATCACTCTTGTACTTCTATAGGTGACTCTGTAGAAGCAGGGGATAACGGAATGTCCTCTTGAGTAAGATTTGACTATGATCCCATAATCACAGTCTCTTGTGAATCTTCGAATTTTTCAAGTTTTCTTCAGTATTTATCGAATGTAATACACTTTGTGGTATAATAGAAGATAATCCCACTTCTGTGGGACAACCGAACATGGCTTCGTATGGACTTCTTTTAATTGCAGAATGATAGGCACGATTCTTCATGAATTGTACAAATCGTACGTCCTCACTCCACTTGTTAGTTTGGTTATCAGCCATTCAAGTAGTGAGCATGTTTTCAATGTCTTGATTCGCTCGTTCTACACTTCCTTGACTTTGGCTGTGTCTAGGTTTCCCATTAACAATTTTGATTTCTGGCCACAACTGTGTTACACTTTCTAAGACTTTATTACAAAATTCGCGTCCGTTATCAGAACGCAAAATACTTGGAGCGCCAAAAAGGAGAAAAATATCAAGCAAGTTATAGGCTACTTCATCCGCCAGTTTTGATGTGAGCGGCTTCAATACAACAAATTTTGTTAAGTGGTCTTGGTTTACGAGAAGAGACTTAAACTTTCCATCTGGTTGAGATCGGTAATCGATGAGATCCACCTGGCATCTGCTGTTGAAATGCGATGAAATAATCGGCTTGCCCTTTTTTCGCACTTTTTTGTTTTTGTTGACCAGGTTCGCATAAATCCAAAAACATTTTTATTTGGGCTTGGGTTATGTTTTTATAAAGTGTATTTATTTGCTTGATCATTCTGTCTCTTCCACCGTGGCCAATTGACAAATGAGTATAATACAATATGTTAAACAATTCTTCGGCATGGACAAACTTCTTTTTCACACTTTCTCGCGCTTATGACAACGGCTCAATGAGTTTTTCACAGCCTTGTACAGTCAACACATCATACCTTTGAATTATTCGATAATCTCGAGATGATTCTTTCTTCTTGGAAACTTTTATTCGCTTTACATTTTCAATTATGCAATCATACTTTCGGTTTGTCATTAAAACACTATTATATTTTGAATCTTCCCTAAAGAGGTTTTCGAAGAATCTTTTCTTCATTTTACTCACCGCTTCGGTGCTTGCTTTCATTATCATCATTGTCAACCATTATCAATCCACTGCTGGACGAAGGTCTCCCCAAGTTTCCTCCACAACGGTATGTCTTGTGCCAGCCTCCTCCATGTCACTTCTGCATCCTTTCGAATTTCATCCACCCATCTCCCATGTGGTCTTCTTCTGGGTCTTTTCCTGTCCCTTGGAATCCAATCTAAAATTTCGGCTGTCCACCGATAGTCTGTCCTTCTGGCAGTATGCCCAGCCCATAGCCATTCCAGGGATTTAACTCTGATCACGATGTCTTCCACTCTTGTCATTTTTCGGATCCACGAGTTCCTATTCTTATCTCTCCTGGTTACAGCAAGCATTCACCTCTCCAAGCTGCTTTGAGTTGTCTGCAGCCTTTGTATGTCTCTTTTAGTTAAGGTCCACGTCTCTGCACCATACGTAAGCACTGGAAGGATGTATTGATCAAACACTTTTTTTAAGACCTGACGCATATTGCTCTTGAAAATTATTGCTTGCTTGCATACTAGGAGTTATATTTATCTGCTTTAAAAAAATCACGATACAAATTCACACACTAACAGGCAGAAACGAATTTGAAAACAGAATTAGCTATGCTACGCACTGGCAGCCGACGCCAATTATGTGAAATAAAAACAACCGGCGACGACTAGACGCTGGCGAAACGGAACTAAAAGTGGACGGGAGTGGGGGGGGGAGGTGTAGGGAAAGGAAATGAGAGAAACAAACTTCTGAACTTTAACGATACGGAAGCCGTTAATGTGCACATTACCTAGGTAAAATGCGGAAAACTCTTGATTCCGCACGTTAACGGAGCAAATCAGTTAATCTGCAGATTAGCTAGGTAATGTAAACATTAACGGCTTTCGAGCTTTAGCGGTGACATATATACAAAATAGAACAAGAACAAGAACAACAAAGTTTGTAAACTCACCTAAGTACGCGCGAAGACAGAATGAACTTTTTTATTCGAAAAATTAATTGTTAGAATTCAAAGCACGTTCTGCGTTTTCACAGAACGTGGTTATGGAAGCTAAGAAACTCTTCAGCGCCATTTAGTTAGGCGCACGCGTCGACAATATAAAAATGCTTAAATTAGAGAGAAACTTATACTCTCTTTCCTCCCAAACCCTCTCTCAGCACAAGTGCGGCATTTAATTCAACATTCGCGTTGGAAACAAGTACTTTGGCCGTAAGCCCACCCACGAACAGACTTTGTTCCGGATTTAGGGCATGTTTCTCCCATTAAAAGTTCAACTCTGTAAAGCAATGTATTCTTTTGTGTCACACAAAATGGAAAAATTGAAATAGATGTAACTCCTAAAAGTGTAAAAATTATGTATTAGCACTTTTTTTTTTCTTGATTGGAGGTTTAACGACCACCGTGAGCAACTCAATGGGCTATTAGCAGTCGCCCGTCCCTAATTTAGGGACACTAGTTCCAGGGAAGGAGAGAGCCAGTGCCGTAACACAAACACAACATCCATGCCTGACCGGGATTCGAACCCTGACCCCTTTCAGAAGAATGATCAGAGGCCATCGCTTAGACCACTGCGCCACCGGGGCGGCCTATTAGCACTTTCAGAATTCTTCATTACACAGAGATCAATGGGATATGCAAATATTTTAATGATTCCGTGGTTGAGAATCACATATAGCCGCTCCGGTGGCGCAGTGGTTTAAGCGATGGCTTCGGACCATTAGTCCGTGATGGGGTCCGGGTCCGAATCCCGGTGAGGCATGGATGTTGTGTTTGTCTTACGGCACTGGCTCTCTCCCTTCCCTGGAACCAGTGACCCCAAATTAGGGACGGGCGACTGCTTATAGCCCATTGAGTTGCTCACGGTGGTCGTTAAACCTCCAATAAAAAAAAAGAAAGAAATAACAATGAAATAAGGTGCGTTCTTAAACCAAATCGAATGACTAAACTGACGTCACTTCTTTTCAAGAGTAACGTTTTCTGGTAAAAGTCTGAAAATTCCGCTGAGAAGTTTATTCGATATTTTTCAAGAAAATCGTAAAAAACTATACATGTTATTACCGCATTTCCCTGCCTACAGACGCCATATCTCTGACCCAATCAGTCCACTTTGAGAAATTAATTTTCCATCCAGATACAGGATCCATCAATCTGATGGCCGTGTGTATGTATGGAGGCAGACGGGGGAACGCTATTTCTACAGTTTACTGTTCTTACGGTCAAATTTGGAGCTGGGAGTGTACTGATGTGGGGGTGTTTCTCGTGGTGTAGTCCAGGTCTATTGGTTATCGTGGACAAACTTGTTAACCAGCACGTCTACCTTGATATTCCGGACAATTATGCTGTACCAACTCTGTGGCAATACTATGGAACCGAGCCTTCTTGGTACCAGAAGGATAATGCACCGAATCATAAAGAAAGGACTGTTACGGCTTGGTTTGGTGAACATTTCGTATCATGTGTGGACTTGCCATCACAGAGCCCTCATCTTAATCCCATACAGCGCCTATGGAGTGAATTAGAGCGCCGCATAAGAAGTTGGGAACGAAGGCTGTGACGTGCCTGCCCCGCAGGACGCACACGACATAAAGGCAGATAGCAGCGAGAACGAACGTCTGCGTAGCTCAGTTGGTAGAGTGACTTGTTCCGGAATAAGAGGACTTGGGTTCGATCCCCGGCGTGGACCAAAAATGACGGAGAAGTTTACTTCGTTATAATGGCGCCCGAACTTCCCGGATGACCCGGCCGTTCAAGACCTTGCAGTGATGTGATGTTCTTTCCACACCGCGAGATAGGAAAAATAAGAGAATCCCTTCTGCAGCGCTTCTAAAAATAAATGTGTGTGACGTTGCATTCCACACACCAGATTGACTGGGAGTTCTCAAGTGCACATTCTACAGCAGATGGCTGCCTGCGACAATTCATGGTCACGGCTGACCCGTTGGCCGGACTAAATGCATAGTTACATCGGACGCTGAAATAATTAGTTTATCGGCGTTCCAAGCAAATATACACTAATATACACGCCTACCGGGGACTTTATTTTATACTGTGTACAGGCAGCGGGTTTGATGGTCGAATGGCGAACCATTTATGTCTAAACCTACCAGAAATTGGTTGATAGACTGCCGCGACATGTTGACGCTGTCATACGAACAAAAAGTTGACCGATGAAGTACTAATTGCGATAGCGAAGCCATTTTCTCAAAACATTGTGATGTCGGAATACTTTTGATAATATAGCGTATGTGAGGGATTTGTGACTAATATTATCACCAGAGCAGGATGCTGCAGGATATGGATCGTCAGGGTTGACCCTACCGTCCAGAAGCCGCATATCACTTCGACTAGTACCAAGCGCTATAGTCCAATGGGGAAACTTAGTTTTGTTCTAACGAATCACAGTACATAGTCTACCGGTCTGATGGTCGTTATTCGGCGTGGCGGATGCCGGGAGAAAGATACCTTCCAGAGTGTATCGTCCAGACAATAAAGTTTAGAGGAGGCAGCGTGAGGGAATGGAGCTGATTTTCATCTTCTGGATTGGTGCTCTTGACAAAACCATGAAAGCTAACTAGACTTTTGGTCAATTATATACTACTGCAATTGTGGCAGTACTTTCGGGTAAGCCCATGTTTCTGTCAGTAGGACAACACACCGTTTCTTATTACTCTGTTGTTACAGATTGGTTTGAGGACATGAGTGTCGAAATGTTGAACTGGCTAGCCTAGTGTACTAATCTGAACCCTATGAAAGATCTTTGGGACGATCTGGATCGTCGAATGCGTGAAAGAAGAGATCATGCGACCAACAAAACTAAACTTGTCGCTGCTTCGAAAGCCAAATTGTGGAAGCTTTGGGGGACGTTTACAAAAAAACTGGTGGACGGTATTCAACGAAGACCAGGTTTCAGCACGTCGAAATAAATATTTCGCAAATATAGTTGCTGACATGCAGATGTCCGAATATTAAAGTTAGTGCAGTGTATTTGGCATTTACACCGGAGAGCCACATTATAACCAACGCGTCTTCGTGCAAATCGGTGCAAAGCGCAGGTACACGACCGTGCGAGTGAAGGCAATGACAACTTGTTTTAAGTGCGCGAAGATAAATACCACTTATTTTAAAGTATAGGACAAGTGCTACCTGAAGTACATTGCCGGAGTGGACCGTGAGCTAATACCAAAAGAGTTATTAAATGGTATTACCATGACAGCAAGTAAAACAGTGAAGCAATTAAAGGAAAATAAATGCAGTTTTTATCTTACGGTTTTCATAATCATCACGGATGCATTTTATGGTACACGCTGCCTTTGGTATTAGTGTATTATACATATCGTGCTATTTTTAAAAGAGAAAAATGGGTCGGATCCTGGCTGTGTTTCCTAGGTTACTGTTAAAAACGCAATTTGCAGATGGGCCAATTAGACGTGCAAGAGTCGACGCTCGTCAGCAAGGACAATTGTCGTGCCTCAGCGCAGTTTTTGCTGCATCTTCCGGTGGATTTCAACATTGTCTGTATTAGGATATTACCCATAACTTAAACTCACTCTCAGTTTAAAAAATATCGAGTTCGAAACCCCAGGGGCCGACTTAGACAGTTTGGAGCTTTCAGGGGCCCCGCCGGCATCCCGTTTTTTTTTTTTTTTTTTTTTTTTTCAATTGGAGGTTTAAAGACAACCATGAGCAACTCGTTAGGGTTATAAGCAGTCTCCCGTCCCTAATTTAGGGTCATTGACTCCAGGGAAGGGAGAGAGCCTGTGCCGTAAGACAAACACAACATCCATTCCTCACCGGGATTCGAACCCGGTCCCCTTTCAGACGAATGATCAGAAGCCAGCGCTTAGACCACTGTGCTCCCGGGGTGGGAATCCCGTGTTATGTGCATGAATGTATGATTGAGGATGATCTCACGTGCCTTAGTCTATATAACAATATTACGGGGAACCCTCAAAGTTCGGAGCCTAGGGCACGTGTCCTGTCTGCCCTGCCGTAAATCAGGCCCTACAAAAACTATGTTCCTTTGAAATCATGATGGGATAATAAAATTATTTCTGATACATCCTCCTACAAGTATAAAACAATAAAATTAGTATAAACCTATTAAGGCACAGCCGAGCACTTCGGATGATCACTGGGGTTCCCCCTTGGACCTCACTTCGGAACAGACTTGGAATCGAGAAGTTCCATCAGACTCGCCAGAAAGTTCTTCAAGAAAGCGGAAACCCATCCAAATGGATTTGTTAGTGGCGCGGTTGATTACAATTCCGGCGAAATCCTTAGGTATCCCAGAACTAAAGCGGCGATCTTTGACCCCCTTGACAGAGAGAGTAAGTATGTGAACACTGGTGGGTGTTAGACACACCACCACACCCTTCTTTTTCAGATTGGCATCCAGGTGGCGAAAATGCATTCTGCTTGGACATTTGAAATTGGTATCGTTGAGTTTCAGTCGCACCCTGGTGCGTCGGGCGGCTGGTTGGTGTTGTGGTTCTCTGCGATGTTGTGCCAAAGAATATATTCTTTGGTTGTGCGGTGCTTCGTCCCCTTTTCCCCCTTCTAGACAGAGTTGTGTCACAGATCACCCTCTCCTTTCGGTACATTTTTCTGTTTGTCTTTCCTATTGAGTTCACTTACTCAGATCTCCTAGCTTCTCATTTCTAAGGGCAGTTTTAGACCTGGGGTCAGACACTCCCTTCCTAAAACTTCTTCAAATATCATCATATCAAACTTATTAAGGAAATAAGCTCTCCTACAGAAGTTCAAATAATAAATTAACCCGCAACCTTCCTTTCTTCCTTAAACGTATTCTGCTGGTAAGTGTCTTCATAGTTTAGAAAGAAGTACGTTTTGCTCTTGTGCAAATTTCCTTAGTTTCGCGCTCCTCCCCCGGTGAGGGGAAGGGTCATCTACAACTCGTCAGTGAGAAGAAAGCCTTGAAATCCGTTTGGTGCTTTAACAGTTGGCTATATTTCTCAAAGAGGCTGGGAAGGAATGGTAGGAAGAGAAATTTTTGATTGGAGGTTTAACGAAAATTTATACAGATATTTAACGTAGACCAGGAAGATCAAACAAAGATCTTCGCTCTTTCCACGTTTATCAGTGAGTCACGGAAACAATCTCATTGGTCGCCACCGGGAGTCGAACCCAGGGTCTTCCAACGTAACTGGAAGACCCTGGGTTCGACTCCCGGTGGAGGCGAATGAGAATTTTTCCGTGACTCACTTATAAACGTGGAAAGAGCGAAGGAGGTTTTACGACCACCGTGATCAACTCCATGGGCTATAAGCAGTCGCCCGTCCCTAAGTTAGGGCCACTGGTTCCATGGAAGAGAGAGAGCTTGTGCGGTAAGAAAAACACAACATCCATGCTTCACCGGAAGAGAAGTTTCTTATGCAAAAAGACTGAAAATTCTAAATGGAAGATTTTCAGAACTCGGGAATGTTTCATGCAGAAACGGAAAAACTTAAAACTAACATTTCTCTAAAAAAAAAAAAAAGTAAGAAAGAGACAAACACAAAAACTAATTAGTGCCACCAGAAAATCTATCAAAATACTGAATGTTTTCGTAGTTATTTTTACAGTGTTGTGCTTTTGCGGGATTACATTATTGCATGGACGATGACCATCCTCTCCACAGTAGAGCTGAGCTTAACAGACACCGTGACAACGGTAACAGTAATATTCAAGTAAAGGTGACTTTAAACAGTCACAACAACTACATTCGCCAGAAATATCGGGAGTGAACTACAGGGGGCTTAATAGGGATTTTCCTGTCATAGTGACAAGACTGACAATTTCTCTAATGAGCTTAACAGACACCGTGACAACGGTAACAGTAATATTCAAGTAAAGGTGACTTTAAACAGTCACAACAACTACATTCGCCAGAAATATCGGGAGTGAACTACAGGGGGCTTAATAGGGATTTTCCTGTCATAGTGACAAGACTGACAATTTCTCTATTGAAGCGACGGCAAAAACATCCTTTAGTACAGCTGTGACGTATCTGCAAAGCAGATGGAACAGCGAATCTCCGTTTTACTAGTAGCAGTGTCAAAATCACTGTCTACGACAAGGGTGACTGGCAGCGGTTACTCTTCCACGGATGTAACGGTAGCTTTAAATGATGACAACATCACGGTTGTAACGTACCACGAAATGTGACGTACCTGCCAACAGGAAGCACACGACATAAAGGCAGATAGGAATCAGAATAAAACTTCCGCGTAGCTCAATTGGTAGAGCGACTTATTCCGGAATGCGGGGATCCGGGTTCGAATCCTGGCGTGGACAGAAATGACGGAGATATTTACTTCGTTATACGGTTTACAACAGCGGTGTCAGAACTCTATAGAAGCCGGAACTGCGAGTGACTGTCTAACTTTTAATAGTGACAAGATCAATGTTTACGACACCGGTGACGGTGAAATAACGGAACGGCTAGTTACCGACTCGCTTGTAACAGTGACAAAATCACTGTCTACGACAAGGGTGAAGGGAAGAGGTCACGCTTCCACGGAAGTAACGGTAGCTTTAAATGATGGCAACATCACAGTTTACAACAGCGGTGTCAGAACTCCAAAGAAGCCGGAACTGCGAGTGACTGTCTAACTTGTAATAGTGACAAGATCACTGTTTAAAACACCGGTGACGATGAAGTAACGGAACGGCTAGTTACCGACTCGCTTGTAACAGTGACAAAATCACTGTCTACGACAAGGGTGAAGGGAAGAGGTCACGTTTCCACGGAAGTAACGGTAGCTTTAAATGATGGCAACATCACGGTTTACAACAGCGGTGTCAGAACTCCAAAGAAGCCGGAACTGCGAGTGACTGTCTAACTTGTAATAGTGACAAGATCACTGTTTAAAACACCGGTGACGATGAAGTAACGGAACGGCTAGTTACCGACTCGCTTGTAACAGTGACAAAATCACTGTCTACGACAAGGGTGAAGGGAAGAGGTCACGTTTCCACGGAAGTAACGGTAGCTTTAAATGATGGCAACATCACGGTTTACAACAGCGGTGTCAGAACTCCAAAGAAGCCGGACCTGCGAGTGACTGTCTAACTTGTAATAGTGACAAGATCACTGTTTAAAACACCGGTGACGATGAAGTAACGGAACGGCTCGTTACCGACTCGCTTGTAACAATGACAAAATCACTGTCTACGACAAGGGTGAAGGGAAGAGGTTACGCTTCCACGGAAGTAACGGTAGCTTTAAATGATGGCAACATCACGGTTTACAACAGCGGTGTCAGAACTCCAAAGAAGCCGGAACTGCGAGTGACTGTCTAACTTGTAATAGTGACAAGATCACTGTTTAAAACACCGGTGACGATGAAGTAACGGAACGGCTCGTTACCGACTCGCTTGTAACAATGACAAAATCACTGTCTACGACAAGGGTGAAGGGAAGAGGTTACGCTTCCACGGAAGTAACGGTAGCTTTAAATGATGGCAACATCACGGTTTACAACAGCGGTGTCAGAACTCCAAAGAAGGCGGAACTGCGAGGGACTGTCTAACTTGTAATAGTGACAAGATCACTGTTTAAAACACCGGTGACGATGAAGTAACGGAACGGCTCGTTACCGACTCGCTTGTAACAATGACAAAATCACTGTCTACGACAAGGGTGAAGGGAAGAGGTTACGCTTCCACGGAAGTAACGGTAGCTTTAAATGATGGCAACACCACGGTTTACAACAGCGGTGTCAGAACTCCAAAGAAGCCGGAACTGCGAGTGACTGTCTAACTTGTAATAGTGACAAGATCACTGTTTAAAACACCGGTGACGATGAAGTAACGGAACGGCTAGTTACCGACTCGCTTGTAACAGTGACAAAATCACTGTCTATGACAAGGGTGAAGGGAAGCGGTTACGCTTCCACGGAAGTAACGGTAGCTCTAAATGATGGCAACATCACGGTTTACAACAGCGGTGTCAGAACTCCAAAGAAGCCGGACCTGCGAGTGACTGTCTAACTTGTAATAGTGACAAGATCACTGTTTAAAACACCGGTGACGATGAAGTAACGGAACGGCTCGTTACCGACTCGCTTGTAACAATGACAAAATCACTGTCTACGACAAGGGTGAAGGGAAGAGGTTACGCTTCCACGGAAGTAACGGTAGCTTTAAATGATGGCAACATCACGGTTTACAACAGCGGTGTCAGAACTCCAAAGAAGCCGGAACTGCGAGTGACTGTCTAACTTGTAATAGTGACAAGATCACTGTTTAAAACACCGGTGACGATGAAGTAACGGAACGGCTCGTTACCGACTCGCTTGTAACAATGACAAAATCACTGTCTACGACAAGGGTGAAGGGAAGAGGTTACGCTTCCACGGAAGTAACGGTAGCTTTAAATGATGGCAACATCACGATTTACAACAGCGGTGTCAGAACTCCAAAGAAGCCGGAACTGCGAGTGACTGTCTAACTTGTAATAGTGACAAGATCACTGTTTAAAACACCGGTGACGATGAAGTAACGGAACGGCTCGTTACCGACTCGCTTGTAACAATGACAAAATCACTGTCTACGACAAGGGTGAAGGGAAGAGGTTACGCTTCCACGGAAGTAACGGTAGCTTTAAATGATGGCAACATCACGGTTTACAACAGCGGTGTCAGAACTCCAAAGAAGCCGGAACTGCGAGTGACTGTCTAACTTGTAATAGTGACAAGATCACTGTTTAAAACACCGGTGACGATGAAGTAACGGAACGGCTCGTTACCGACTCGCTTGTAACAATGACAAAATCACTGTCTACGACAAGGGTGAAGGGAAGAGGTTACGCTTCCACGGAAGTAACGGTAGCTTTAAATGATGGCAACATCACGGTTTACAACAGCGGTGTCAGAACTCCAAAGAAGCCGGAACTGCGAGTGACTGTCTAACTTGTAATAGTGACAAGATCACTGTTTAAAACACCGGTGACGATGAAGTAACGGAACGGCTCGTTACCGACTCGCTTGTAACAATGACAAAATCACTGTCTACGACAAGGGTGAAGGGAAGAGGTTACGCTTCCACGGAAGTAACGGTAGCTTTAAATGATGGCAACATCACGGTTTACAACAGCGGTGTCAGAACTCCAAAGAAGCCGGAACTGCGAGTGACTGTCTAACTTGTAATAGTGACAAGATCACTGTTTAAAACACCGGTGACGATGAAGTAACGGAACGGCTAGTTACCGACTCGCTTGTAACAGTAACAAAATCACTGTCTACGACAAGGGTGAAGGGAAGCGGTTACGCTTCCACGGAAGTAACGGTAGCTTTAAATGATGGCAACATCACGGTTTACAACAGCGGTGTCAGAACTCCAAAGAAGCCGGAACTGCGAGTGACTGTCTAACTTGTAATAGTGACAAGATCACTGTTTAAAACACCGGTGACGATGAAGTAACGGAACGGCTCGTTACCGACTCGCTTGTAACAATGACAAAATCACTGTCTACGACAAGGGTGAAGGGAAGAGGTTACGCTTCCACGGAAGTAACGGTAGCTTTAAATGATGGCAACATCACGGTTTACAACAGCGGTGTCAGAACTCCAAAGAAGCCGGAACTGCGAGTGACTGTCTAACTTGTAATAGTGACAAGATCACTGTTTAAAACACCGGTGACGATGAAGTAACGGAACGGCTCGTTACCGACTCGCTTGTAACAATGACAAAATCACTGTCTACGACAAGGGTGAAGGGAAGAGGTTACGCTTCCACGGAAGTAACGGTAGCTTTAAATGATGGCAACATCACGGTTTACAACAGCGGTGTCAGAACTCCAAAGATGCCGGAACTGCGAGTGACTGTCTAACTTGTAATAGTGACAAGATCACTGTTTAAAACACCGGTGACGATGAAGTAACGGAACGGCTCGTTACCGACTCGCTTGTAACAATGACAAAATCACTGTCTACGACAAGGGTGAAGGGAAGAGGTTACGCTTCCACGGAAGTAACGGTAGCTTTAAATGATGGCAACATCACGGTTTACAACAGCGGTGTCAGAACTCCAAAGAAGCCGGAACTGCGAGTGACTGTCTAACTTGTAATAGTGACAAGATCACTGTTTAAAACACCGGTGACGATGAAGTAACGGAACGGCTCGTTACCGACTCGCTTGTAACAATGACAAAATCACTGTCTACGACAAGGGTGAAGGGAAGAGGTTACGCTTCCACGGAAGTAACGGTAGCTTTAAATGATGGCAACATCACGGTTTACAACAGCGGTGTCAGAACTCCAAAGAAGCCGGAACTGCGAGTGACTGTCTAACTTGTAATAGTGACAAGATCACTGTTTAAAACACCGGTGACGATGAAGTAACGAAACGGCTCGTTACCGACTCGCTTGTAACAAAGACAAAATCACTGTCTACGACAAGGGTGAAGGGAAGAGGTTACGCTTCCACGGAAGTAACGGTAGCTTTAAATGATGGCAACATCACGGTTTACAACAGCGGTGTCAGAACTCCAAAGAAGCCGGAACTGCGAGTGACTGTCTAACTTGTAATAGTGACAAGATCACTGTTTAAAACACCGGTGACGATGAAGTAACGGAACGGCTCGTTACCGACTCGCTTGTAACAATGACAAAATCACTGTCTACGACAAGGGTGAAGGGAAGAGGTTACGCTTCCACGGATGTAACGGTAGCTTTAAATGATGGCAACATCACGGTTTACAACAGCGGTGTCAGAACTCCAAAGAAGCCGGAACTGCGAGTGACTGTCTAACTTGTAATAGTGACAAGATCACTGTTTAAAACACCGGTGACGATGAAGTAACGGAACGGCTCGTTACCGACTCGCTTGTAACAATGACAAAATCACTGTCTACGACAAGGGTGAAGGGAAGAGGTTACGCTTCCACGGAAGTAACGGTAGCTTTAAATGATGGCAACATCACGGTTTACAACAGCGGTGTCAGAACTCCAAAGAAGCCGGAACTGCGAGTGACTGTCTAACTTGTAATAGTGACAAGATCACTGTTTAAAACACCGGTGACGATGAAGTAACGGAACGGCTCGTTACCGACTCGCTTGTAACAATGACAAAATCACTGTCTACGACAAGGGGGAAGGGAAGAGGTTACGCTTCCACGGAAGTAACGGTAGCTTTAAATGATGGCAACATCACGGTTTACAACAGCGGTGTCAGAACTCCAAAGAAGCCGGAACTGCGAGTGACTGTCTAACTTGTAATAGTGACAAGATCACTGTTTAAAACACCGGTGACGATGAAGTAACGGAACGGCTCGTTACCGACTCGCTTGTAACAATGACAAAATCACTGTCTACGACAAGGGTGAAGGGAAGAGGTTACGCTTCCACGGATGTAACGGTAGCTTTAAATGATGGCAACATCACGGTTTACAACAGCGGTGTCAGAACTCCAAAGAAGCCGGAACTGCGAGTGACTGTCTAACTTGTAATAGTGACAAGATCACTGTTTAAAACACCGGTGACGATGAAGTAACGGAACGGCTCGTTACCGACTCGCTTGTAACAATGACAAAATCACTGTCTACGACAAGGGTGAAGGGAAGAGGTTACGCTTCCACGGAAGTAACGGTAGCTTTAAATGATGGCAACATCACGGTTTACAACAGCGGTGTCAGAACTCCAAAGAAGCCGGAACTGCGAGTGACTGTCTAACTTGTAATAGTGACAAGATCACTGTTTAAAACACCGGTGACGATGAAGTAACGGAACGGCTCGTTACCGACTCGCTTGTAACAATGACAAAATCACTGTCTACGACAAGGGTGAAGGGAAGAGGTTACGCTTCCACGGAAGTAACGGTAGCTTTAAATGATGGCAACATCACGGTTTACAACAGCGGTGTCAGAACTCCAAAGAAGCCGGAACTGCGAGTGACTGTCTAACTTGTAATAGTGACAAGATCACTGTTTAAAACACCGGTGACGATGAAGTAACGGAACGGCTCGTTACCGACTCGCTTGTAACAATGACAAAATCACTGTCTACGACAAGGGTGAAGGGAAGAGGTTACGCTTCCACGGAAGTAACGGTAGCTTTAAATGATGGCAACATCACGGTTTACAACAGCGGTGTCAGAACTCCAAAGAAGCCGGAACTGCGAGTGACTGTCTAACTTGTAATAGTGACAAGATCACTGTTTAAAACACCGGTGACGATGAAGTAACGGAACGGCTTGTTACCGACTCGCTTGTAACAATGACAAAATCACTGTCTACGACAAGGGTGAAGGGAAGAGGTTACGCTTCCACGGAAGTAACGGTAGCTTTAAATGATGGCAACATCACGGTTTACAACAGCGGTGTCAGAACTCCAAAGAAGCCGGAACTGCGAGTGACTGTCTAACTTGTAATAGTGACAAGATCACTGTTTAAAACACCGGTGACGATGAAGTAACGGAACGGCTCGTTACCGACTCGCTTGTAACAATGACAAAATCACTGTCTACGACAAGGGTGAAGGGAAGAGGTTACGCTTCCACGGAAGTAACGGTAGCTTTAAATGATGGCAACATCACGGTTTACAACAGCGGTGTCAGAACTCCAAAGAAGCCGGAACTGCGAGTGACTGTCTAACTTGTAATAGTGACAAGATCACTGTTTAAAACACCGGTGACGATGAAGTAACGGAACGGCTAGTTACCGACTCGCTTGTAACAGTGACAAAATCACTGTCTACGACAAGGGTGAAGGGAAGAGGTCACGTTTCCACGGAAGTAACGGTAGCTTTAAATGATGGCAACATCACGGTTTACAACAGCGGTGTCAGAACTCCAAAGAAGCCGGAACTGCGAGTGACTGTCTAACTTGTAATAGTGACAAGATCACTGTTTAAAACACCGGTGACGATGAAGTAACGGAACGGCTCGTTACCGACTCGCTTGTAACAATGACAAAATCACTGTCTACGACAAGGGTGAAGGGAAGAGGTTACGCTTCCACGGAAGTAACGGTAGCTTTAAATGATGGCAACATCACGGTTTACAACAGCGGTGTCAGAACTCCAAAGAAGCCGGAACTGCGAGTGACTGTCTAACTTGTAATAGTGACAAGATCACTGTTTAAAACACCGGTGACGATGAAGTAACGGAACGGCTAGTTACCGACTCGCTTGTAACAGTGACAAAATCACTGTCTACGACAAGGGTGAAGGGAAGAGGTCACGTTTCCACGGAAGTAACGGTAGCTTTAAATGATGGCAACATCACGGTTTACAACAGCGGTGTCAGAACTCCAAAGAAGCCGGAACTGCGAGTGACTGTCTAACTTGTAATAGTGACAAGATCACTGTTTAAAACACCGGTGACGATGAAGTAACGGAACGGCTCGTTACCGACTCGCTTGTAACAATGACAAAATCACTGTCTACGACAAGGGTGAAGGGAAGAGGTTACGCTTCCACGGAAGTAACGGTAGCTTTAAATGATGGCAACATCACGGTTTACAACAGCGGTGTCAGAACTCCAAAGAAGCCGGAACTGCGAGTGACTGTCTAACTTGTAATAGTGACAAGATCACTGTTTAAAACACCGGTGACGATGAAGTAACGGAACGGCTCGTTACCGACTCGCTTGTAACAATGACAAAATCACTGTCTACGACAAGGGTGAAGGGAAGAGGTTACGCTTCCACGGAAGTAACGGTAGCTTTAAATGATGGCAACATCACGGTTTACAACAGCGGTGTCAGAACTCCAAAGATGCCGGAACTGCGAGTGACTGTCTAACTTGTAATAGTGACAAGATCACTGTTTAAAACACCGGTGACGATGAAGTAACGGAACGGCTCGTTACCGACTCGCTTGTAACAGTGACAAAATCACTGTCTACGACAAGGGTGAAGGGAAGCGGTTACGCTTCCACGGAAGTAACGGTGTAACGTATACTCTAGATTCACTCTCCTTTTGATTTTACTATCTCTGGTTATTTTATTTTACTATGTAAATTATCTTCTTACTGAACGAGATGTTATTTCACCCGCTGAATGAGATCTGGCAATGAGTGTAAGTCATGACGTGGTGGTAGCCAGTATAAATAGGCGCGTTCAACGGTACGTAGGGAGAGCTGTTGTTGTACGAAGTGAGCTGTTGTTTATGTGTCAGAGAGCTGTTTTTGTACAAAGAGAGCTGTTGTTGTAAAGGAGAGCTGTTGTTGTACGAAGTGAGCTGTTGTTTATGTGTCAGAGAGCTGTTGTTGTATAGAGTGAGCGGTTGTTTATGTGCGTGAGAGCTTTGTTTCGTGTGTAAAGAGATCTTCGTTTATGTGAGAGCCAGAAGTTTACCAAATAAAAGATTGTCTTAGTAAGTACGTCTTTCTCAGTTCATAGTTTTGTCAGATCTCTGTCTGGCTGTTAGGTTTATTTCATTAGTTGATTATTATTAACAACCAGCATAAGACTTTATTCATCTTAATTACTACTACAACATTACTAGCAGTTAAAAGCTTGTTCATTAATATTACTACACTACTAGCAGGAAAGTTTATTCATGATATAATTAACAAACAACAAGCATTAGAAGAAGCATTAGCTTAGAAGAAGCTGAATTCATTATAATATTAGTGAAAGCATTATATTCATTATAACGGTAGCTTTAAAAGATGGCAACATCACGGTTTACAACAGCGGTGTCAGAACTCCAAAGAAGCCGGAACTGCGAGTGACTGCCTAACTTGTAATAGTGACAAGATCACTGTTTAAAACACCGGTGACGATGAAGTAACGGAACGGCTAGTCTCTGTCTCGCTTGTAACAGTGACAAAATCACTGTTACCAAATCATGGTTACGAATCACTGTTACAATCCGCTCGCTTTGAAGTCTTTGTTTTCGACGAATTCACAATGAAAACCAAATCCAGGGCTAAGCGTTGGGGAAAGGAGAGACTGAAAGAAAGCTCACACACACACACACATCACTAGCAACCTCAATGATGTTTCACCAGAAAAAGAGAAAATTGCTTAGATATAGTCCAGTGAATTGGTAACCCAAAACCATGACGTAATGGTCATTTCGGGCCACAAGCATTGCTCGGACAGGCAAATGGCGACATTCTTATCACTGAATTTAGAACTGTTACTCTCCGTCATTGGTCATATCGAGTGCAATGATTTTTCAGTAACGATGGCATTGATTTTTCAGTAACAGTGAGATTGACTTTTCGTTAACAGTAGCAGCTAGTTTCCAGTAACCGTGACTAAGATTTTTCAGCTACAGTAACAAAGTATCCATTGCATGGTTTCCGACACATCTCTACTTTACAGTGCCCTGCTTAAAGTATCGACTGCAACCGAGATTGTAACAAAAAGTAAAACCGTTTATTTTTTTTATTTAGAATCTGTCTCAAACTTCTGGAGATAATTGTCAGAATGCACAGAACTTGGTAAGTGTAACAGAACCATGATTATTTTTTGAACTGCACGTCCTCTCTTCAATGAATTGAAGTGTTGGGGAACTTCATAAACGGAGTTTTACACCAATAAGCCATTACACTATGACCACGCTCAGACAAGAGAAATGAGCGTGAATGGAGACCAAACGGTGGCACTCGTAAAGTTTGCGGAGCAGTATATATACAACCGGAGGACCGGCTTCCGGTTAGTAGAGTGTTTGGTGTCAGAATGGGAAAAGCTGCCGATTTATGGGAATTCGATAAAGGACAAATTGTGATGGCATGGCGCCTGGGAACTTCGATCTCAGAAACAGCGCGGCTTGTGGGTTGTCACGTGTCGCTGTAGTGAGTACGCCAAAAAAGACGAACCATCGTCCAGCTCTGTGTTGTCCGCAGCTCACTGTTGCCACAGGGGAGCGGAGACTGTCGGATATTTTTCACAAGAACCGCAGGGTTTTAGTGCGACAAATCACCCGCAGCTGTAACTGTGGTGATCAGGACATTGTATCGCAGTACACAGTTCATGGGCTGTGTAGCCGGCTGAGCCTTCTGGCTACGCGCGTGGACCTGCGTAGCCGAAGACCCAGCGGCCGCCCCGGTGGCGCAGTGGTCTAAGGCGTTGGCCTATGATCATTCGTCCGTAAGGGGTCCGGGTTCGAATCCCGGTGAGGCATGGATGTTGCGTTTGTCTTACGGCACTGGTTCTCTCCCTTCCCTGGAACCAGTGACCCTAAATTAGGGACGGGCGACTGCTTTTAGCCCATTGAGTTGCTCACGGTGGTCGTTAAACCTCCAATCAAAAAAAAAAAAAAAAAAAAAGACCCAGCCGGGTATTCATGCTCACTCCACGTCATCGCCAGCAACGCATGAAATGGGCACAAGTTCATCGAGATTGGACCATGGATGATTGGAAGAAATTGGCTTGGTCTGACAAGTCAAGATTCCTGCTGCATCACGTAGAACGCTGAGTGCAAATACGCCGATTACCAACGCACCTGGATGCACTTTTGGGCGGAAACAAAACTGTTACGGCGGTTTTATGCTGTAGGCGACGTTTTCTTGGGACACTTTAGGCCCCATTATCCCAATAGCACAATCCCTGACAGCTGCCAGGTATCAGAACATCATTGCGGATCATGTTCACCCCTTCATGGCAAATGTGCTCCCTGCTGGTGATGGCAATTACCAACAGGATACTGCGCCACTGTCAGAATCGTCAAGGAGTGGTTCTAGGAACATACTGGTGACTTTCTGTTAATGCCCTGGGCTCCAAATAAGGTGTCTGAACATCGTTGCGGACCAAGTTCACATATTCATGGCAACTGCGTTCCCTGCTGGTGATGGCCATTACCAACAGGGTAATGCGCCACTGCCAGAATCGTCAAGGAGTGTTTCGAGGAACAGGCTGGTGACTTTCTGTTAATGCCCTGGTCTCCAAATAAGGTGTCTGAACATCGCTGCGGACCACGTTCACCCATTCATGGCCCTGCTAGTGATGGCCATTACCAACAGGATAATGCGCCACTGCCAGAATCGTCAAGGAGTGGTTCGAGGAACATGCTGGCGACTTTCTCTTAATGCCCTGGCCTCCAAATAAGGTGTCTGAACATCGTTGCGGACCAAGTTCACCCATTCATGGGCCTGCTGGTGATAGCCCTTACCAACAGGATAATGCGCCACTACCAGAATCGTCAATGAGTGGTTCGAGGATCATGCTGGTGGCTTTCTGTTAATGCCCTTGCCAACAAATCCACCAGAGATGAATTCAGTCGAACATTTGTGGTTAGACTTGGAAAAGCGGGTTCGCGCAATATCGCACCACCCCGAAATGTTCGGGAACTGGAGGACCCGCTGTTGGCATTATGGTACCAGATACCCAAGGACATCTGTCGCCACTTCATCGAATCGATGCCTTGCCGAGTGGCCGCTGTTTTGCGGGATAAAGGGGATCCTACAGCTTATAAGGTAGGTGGTCATAATGTGATGGCTGATCAGTGTAATTTGATGTGCAGTCGTGGGATCAACACCTTCCAGGGGTTCATCAGTGGCTCCCACATGACGTTGCTCTTCCCCACAGAGGACTCGGTCCGCTGTGGCTAGTCTCGCCAGTGGTAGTGAGCCTTGGTACTCCTGATATTCCAAAGGCAAAGATAGCAGGGAAACTTGGTAAACCCGCCTTGCACCCCATCAGGAATGCCACCATTTTGAAGTCACCGATAACCTTCCAGCCGTACTTACATCATACTTTAAAACATCTAGTTATTCATAACGTTTGTACGTCAATAAACGGATATCTTATTTATTTTGGCATACTGATTATTTGACGTAATCTACCCGAACTTTAGTTTTATCAGTTGTAATCCTCTTTGAGGTGCTCCGAGTTAGTCAGGGGATAAGACGTGTTCCAGTTCTCCTTATGGGGTAGCACTGCTTATAGGCTGCTGGGTGAGTTGTCAATAAAGAGGCGCCGCTTGTTCGGGTTACGGACGATTCCCGATGCCTCGAACCGACCGGTCACATTGTATCAGAAACAGAGACCATTTTGGCACGTGAAGCAGCCAGTAAAAGCTTGGTGAAGTTTCTTCTGATCTGATGTGGGCTTCAGACTGCCAGTTGATCACTGGAAAGTTCTAGAAGGTTCTCGGGAGTTCTCGAAATTTCACCAAGGTTCTCAACAAGGTAAAGAGGTCGGCAGCTCGCCACTCTACAACGAGTGCTTACTCAGAACAGTTTCGTAGGATCTATGGATCTCGCACCAGATATTCTGAATGTCCTGAAAAACTATTATTGACTTCGGAATCAGAATAAAGAGCACACTATCATTAGTCAAAAACGACAGATATCCTACCGAAAATGATAATAAATATGGTGTTTATAGCATTCTTCTAAAATCCCCGGACATGGCAGCAGATGATCGGGTCTATATAGGATCTACCATACGTTCCATAAAAACAAGAATGAAAGAACATAAGTATAATCTACAACTGGCTCACAGTGTACAGCTCTTTCACGTCTAACCACCCTAGGAACGCACGAGTCACTTTGGAATGGCACCACTCATCTTACCACCCCTCGATCAAAGTTTGATATATTATTTGCTAAGAGCTTATTTATTAATAAACACCCAGATCCGTCTCTCCGGAAAGCTTGATGTCTGCATTGTTGCGTCATCACTTATTGATTAATTCGTGAGAGCTCTTGCGATGTCAAAATGATTGCCGGCTATGTAATAGCACGAGATCACTTTCAGATGTCAAAGTGATCGCGTGCTAATTTAAAAACATTGGATTATAAATGACTCGAGGTCAATTTTTCCCATCTAGAAAATTCGAATTGAATTCTTAACATCACGGCAAGTTGCGTTTGCATATTAATTTTATAACGAAGTGAATTTCTCCGTCATTTTTATCCGCGCCAGGATTCGAACCCGGGTCCACTCATTCCGGAATAAGTTGCTCTACCAATTAAGCTACGCGGACGTTTTATTCTGATTCCTATCTGCCTTTATGTCGTGTGCGTCCTTCTGGCAGGTACGTCACATCTCCTGGTACGTTACATCATCTCCCCCTTATTTTTGTTTTTTTTTCGAAGTGCTGGAGAAAGGATTCTCTTATTTTTCCTATCTCGCGGTGTGAAAATAACATCACACCAATGCGAGATTTTGAACGGTCGGTTCATCCGGATAGTTCGGGCGCCATTATAACGAAGTAAATTTCTCCGTCATTTTTATCCGCGCCAGGACTCGAACCCAGATCCCCACATTCCGGAATAAGTTGCTCTACCAATTGAGCTACGCGGACTTTTTATTCTGATTCCTATCTGCCTTTATGTCGTGTGCGTCCTTCTGGCAGGTACGTCACATCTCCTGGTACGTTACAATTTAATTTAGCACAATTCGAATATTAGTTTGTATGCTTTTACAATTTTTAATTTTCTTAATTTAACTAACTTTCCGAGTTTAGTGCTGATTATATTAAGCATTTTTTCTAAAATATCGGCCTGTCTAAACGCTATACCCTACAATAAAAACTGAAATCTTGCGATGTCGAAGTGAGCAAAATTTCATGTGAAAAGAGATATCGCCCCAACAGCACGTTGTCGATAATTTAAATAGTTCCGATTTGTAATGCCAAATTTCACATTATATTGTAGAAAAGGCTTCGGTATGAAATTTCAAACTGACCTCCAAATAGAGCAGTCCTAAACAAGCCGTGAACGGAATAACATGGGTGCAGGAGAAAAAGTAATTTAACGCGAAAAATCAAAGCAAAAGTTCATTTATCGCAAGGTCTTTTGATAAACGGAAATAAATAGCATATAATTTTGAATTCTAGCATGAATGAGTTCTTGCTATGTAAATTTTTACTATATTTCCTTACAAAAGAGCCGGCGTCTATTTGATTTGGTTTCAATATGCTTCAATCAAAAATTTCATCGTCTTAGGACGGGAAAAATGCCATGCACAGTGCGTCAAAGAATTTTTAAGACTGGGTCAGTAAAATGAAATAGAAACAAGAAATTACAATTTGGTTTGGTTTGTTATTCAAAATAAGTCCCTCTGGCTTCAATACACTTGTTACAGCGATTTAATAATGATTCGAATGCCTGTTCCAGTTCACTCTGCGGAATTGCCTCCAAAGCACGCGTCGAAGCTGTTTGTGTAGTCGAAATATCCTCAAAATAACACCCTTTTAACGTCATTTTAAGTATTGGAACAAAGAAAAGTCGCAGGGTGCTAAATCAGGCGAATACGGTGGGTGATTCAACACACAGACGTTATTTTTCGCCAAAAACATACGAACAAGAAGTGAGGTGTGACTGCGTGCATTATCGTGCAACAAACAACAACTGTTTTCATCTCGATATTCTAGACGAATGCAACGAATTCTGCCCATCAAACGCCTCAAAACATTTAAATAAAACTCACCAGAAATCTTTTGTCCACTTGGAAAAAATTCTTTGTGGATAATTCCCTTGCTATCGAAGAATGTAATGAGCATTGTTTTGATTTTGGATGGAACTTTTCTTGTTTTTTTTGCTTGTGGCGAGTTTTTTTGACTTCCATTCCGCACTTTGTCGCTTTGTTTTGGGATCATATTGAAAACACCATGTTTCATCACCTGTAACAATCGATTTTAAGAAGTTTGGACCAGTTTCAGCGACTGAAATGATGTCTCTGCAATGTGCACTTCTCCTTGATTTTTGTTCATTGGTTAGCATGTGTGGAACAAATTTAGCATAGACTTTTGTTTTGCCCCAATCTTCATGCAGTATGGTTCGAATAATTTCTTTGCTGATGTTTAAAGACTCTTCCATCATTTTTAGTGACGCACATCGATTGTTTGCCACGAAATCACGCACTTTTTCAATAATCTCAGGTGTCCTTGATGAACTTGGTCTTCCGGTATGCTTATCATCTTCTAGCGTCTCTCTTCCGTCAAAAAAAAAAAAAACGTTTGTGCCACAGGAAAACATTTGATCTACTTAAACAAAACAAACCGTAAACTTGTTTCATCATTTGGTACATTTCCGAGGCACTTTTACGAAGTTTTGCGTTAAATTTAATAGCAGCCCTTTGTTCCATCTGTGACGTACCTGCCAGAAGGACGCACACGACACGTACCAGGAGATGTGACGTACCTGCCAGAAGGACGCACACGACATAGAGGCAGATAGGAATCAGAATAAAATGTCCTTGTAGCTTAATTGGTAGAGCAACTTATTCCGGAATGAGTGGACCCGGGTTCGAACCCCGGCGCGGATAAAAATGACCAAGAAATTTACTTCGTTATACATCTTAATAATTCAACATAAAAAAATTTTTACTTTTCTAACGAACGGCCGTTTCGTTTGAGTTACTTTAACAACTGCTCAGTACGTTTGGCAGAAAGCAAGCAGGTGGTCACGGTTTATAACGCATTCGCGATTGCACTGGTGGCGCCACCGTAGGCTGAAATCTAGCGCCAGTCTTAAAAATTCTTTCACGCACGGTGTATATACCAATATTTATCTAAAGCTTATAAACAACCATCCCAGAATGGGCTATATGGTTGTTTATAAATATTTAACCTTATGGCGCAATGACGATACACTTTATCAAATCCCAGAATCATGGTGGAAGGTATTCAAAACAAACAATTTTACGAAAATATCTAACAACACTTACAACTATCGTGTCGATGTCCATAACAACTCACAACACATGTTCTCTGCGCGTTATAGACGTCATACAGTATATCGATTTTAACCTAGTATATAAGCTCATGTTCTCGCTAATGTTCTGTTACTCTGCGTCTGATGATGAGCCTGATGCAGGCTTGAAAGGTCTCATGTTCCTTTTAAGTGATATATAATTATAATTTTGATTACTGTGAATTAAAGTTTTTATCAATATGTCATGGATGTTGATATATCATCTTTTTAATTATTGTGCAAAATTGGCAGTCTGTGATATTCCGTTCCAGAGGTTACTGCAAGTTGTCTTAGCATTGAATCCATGTTGAAGGTTATGAAAATTTGGTACATTTCAAAATATCACTGTCCTGATCACAAAAGCTAAGTTTGACGGAAATAATCGCCACTTTCTATACTTTATAGGCATAAGCAATTACGCAGTAACAGTTACTGCCCATGACAAATATAAAAACAAAACTTTATTACATTGTGTTACAGACTGAAGTTGCAAAAGTGATGGGATATCAGAATGCAAATTTTTTAACTGGCGCTGCAGTCGTATAAATACTTCGACGCACGCCACGATTGTTATCAGTTGCGTGGTGTAACCTCGTCAGTCAGGTTGTACAACCGCCAGTAGGATTATAGCAAGCCGACGTGATTTATTGGAGTTTGAAGGAGGCATGGTAGTGAGAGCCAGATGGATGGGACATTCAATTTCCAAAGATGTGCGAACATTCAACATTCCAAGGTGTCACGTGTGTACCGAGAATACCTCATGGAAGGCATTACCACCCACTGTGGACATCGGAGTGGCCGACCACGGGTGCTGAATGACCGTGACCAGCAAATTCTGACCAGGATTGTCCACGCTAACAAACAAGCGATACTGGCTCAAATAACATCCACATTCAATGCAGGAGGTACCGGAGACATATCTATTAGGTCAGTGCAACGTAATTTTGCGTCCATGGGGTATGGGAGCAGAAGACCCACCAAGAGTGCCTTTGTTAACACCTCGATATCAGATAGCGCATCACCTGGGCTCGTGAACAAGGAAATTAGATCCTGAAAGACGGGCAACATGTGGCGTGGCCCGATGAGTCACGCTACCAGTTGTTACTAACTGATGGCAGTGTTGGGGTGTGGCGCTGACCCCATGAGGCCATGGACCCAAGCTGTCAACAAGACACTGTGTAAGCTGGTGCTAGTTCCATACATGTATGGGGTGTCTTTACGTGGCACGGTTTAGGTCCTATGGTCCACGTAAACACGTCATTAACGGGTAATCGCTTTGTTGCTCTGCTGGGTGACCTTTTGCAGAACTTCATGGAATTCACGTATCCGCAAAACGATGGGCTTTTATGCACCAGGTCCTGAGGCCCAAGTTGTCCAAATTGGCTCGAGGAAAATTCTGGACAGTTCCGAAGAATGGTGTGGCCGACATGAATCCAATTCTTCAGACATGAATCCAATAGAGCACTTATAGGACATGCTGGAAAGGTCCATTGGTAACCAAGATTCTGCGCCTACAAATATCAGGGAACTGTGGGCCGCTGTTCAGAAGGCATGGGTCAGCATCTCTCCAAAATTCTTTCTGCCACTTGTGAAATCGATTCCACGTCGAGTTCTTACATTTTGCCGAGCTAAAGGAGGTCCTACACGATACTACGTACATATCCCATGACGTTTGGTACTTCATTGTATTAGTCTGATATATTCAGACAGCATGGCTCAACATCTCTCCAGAAGTCTTCCGGCTACTTGTGGAATCGATGCCACGTCGAGTTGCTGCACTTCGCCAGGCTAGATGAGGTCCTACACGATACTCAATGGGCTACAAGCAGTCGCCCGTCCCTAATTTAAGGTCACTGGTTCTATGGAAGGGAGAGAGCCAGTGCCGTAAGACAAACACAACATCCATGCCTCACACAGGATTCGAACCCGGACCCCTTTCGGACGAATGATCAGAGGCAATCGCCACCGGGGCGGCCCACGTCGAGTTGCTGCACTTCGCCGGGCTAGAGGAGGTCCTACACGATACTAGGTACGTATCCCATGACTTTTGGCACTTCAGTGTATCAGTCTGATCTATTCAGACGGCATGGCTCAACATCTCTCCAGAAGTCTTTCGGATACTTGTGGAATCGATGCCACGTCGAGTTGCTGCACTTCGCCGAACTAGAGGAGGTCCTACACGATACTAGGTACGTATCCCATGACTTTTGGTACTTCATTGTACTAGTCTGATCTATTCAGACGGCATGGCTCAACATCTCTCCAGAAGTCTTCCGGCCACTTGTGGAATCGATGCCACGTCGAGTTGCTGCACTTTGCCGAACTAGAGGAGGTCCTACACGATACTAGGTACGTATCCCATGACTTTTGGTACTTCAGTTTATTAGTCTGATCTATTCAGACGGCATGGCTCAACATCTCTCCAGAAGTCTTTCGGATACTTGTGGAATCGATGCCACGTCGAGTTGCTGCACTTTGCCGAACTAGAGGAGGTCCTACACGATACTAGGTACGTATCCCATGACTTTTGGCACTTCATTGTACTAGTCTGATCTATTCAGACGGCATGGCTCAACATCTCTCCAGAAGTCTTCCGGCCACTTGTGGAATCGATGCCACGTCGAGTTGCTGCACTTTGCCGAACTAGAGGAGGTCCTACACGATACTAGGTACGTATCCCATGACTTTTGGTACTTCAGTTTATTAGTCTGATCTATTCAGACGGCATGGCTCAACATCTCTCCAGAAGTCTTTCGGCCACTTGTGGAATCGATGCCACGTCGAGTTGCTGCACTTCGCCGAACTAGAGGAGGTCCTACACGATACTAGGTACGTATCCCATTACTTTTGGTACTTCATTGTACTAGTCTGATCTATTCAGACGGCATGGCTCAACATCTCTCCAGAAGTCTTTCGGCCACTTGTGTAATCGATGCCACGTCGAGTTGCTGCACTTTCGCCGGGCTAGAGGAGGTCCTACACGATACTAGGTACGTCTCCCATGACTTTTGGCACTTCAGTTTATTAGTCTGATCTATTCAGATGGCATGGCTCAACATCTCTTCAGAAGTCTTCCGGCCACTTGTGGAATCGATGCCACGTCGAGTTGCTGCACTTCGCCGAACTAGAGGAGGTCCTACACGATACTAGGTACGTATCCCATGACTTTTGGTACTTCATTGTACTAGTCTGATCTATTCAGACGGCATGGCTCAACATCTCTCCAGAAGTCTTTCGGCCACTTGTGGAATCGATGCCACGTCGAGTTGCTGCACTTCGCCGGGCTAGAGGAGGTCCTACACGATACTAGGTACGTATTCCATGACTTTTGGCACTTCAGTTTATTAGTCTGATCTATTCAGACGGCATGGCTCAACATCTCTTCAGAAGTCTTCCGGCCACTTGTGGAATCGATGCCACGTGGAGTTGCTGCACTTCGCCGGGCTAGAGGAGGTCCTACACGATACTTGGTACGTATCCCATGACTTCTGGTACTTCATTGTACTGGTCTGATCTATTCAGACGGCATGGCTCAACATCTCTCGAGAAGTCTTTCGGCCACTTGTGGAATCGATGCCACGTCGAGTTGCTGCCCTTCGCCGGGATAGAGGAGGTCCTACACGATACTAGGTACGTATCCCATGACTTTTGGCACTTTAGTGTATTAGTCTGATCTATTCAGACGGCATGGCTCAACATCTCTCCAGAAGTCTTTCGGTCATTTTTGGAATCGATGCCACGTCGCGTTGTTGCACTTCGCCGGGCTGGAGGAGGTCCTATACGATACTAGGTACGTCTCCCATGACTTTTGGCACTTCAGTGTATTAGTCTGATCTATTCAGACGCCATGGCTCAACATCTCTCCAGAAGTCTTTCGGCCACTTGTGGAATCGATGCCACGTCGAGTTGCTGCACTTCGCCGGGCTAGAGGAGGTCCTACACAATTCTAGGTACGTATCCAATGACTTTTGGCACTTCGGTGTATTAGTCTGATCTATTGAGACGGCATGGCTCAACATCTCTCCGGAAGTCTTCCGGTCACTTGTGGAATCGATGCCACGTCGAGTTGCTGCACTTCGCCGGTATAGAGAAGGTCCTACACGATACTAAGTACGTATCCCATGACTTTTGGCACTTCAGTGCAAACGTGCTGCAAGTGATAGCTATTGGCGCATTTAAGTGGAAAGGAGTTAAATCTGAGAACTGCGATTGCACGACGTAATTCGAACGAAACTCGGTAGCTCAGCCAACAGGAACTCCCTGTATGGCTGAGCTACCGTCTTTCCATCAAGTTCCACTGCAAAATTGATTAAAATTTTAAAAAGAAAATTCAAAATAAAACAAGAATTTCAGAACTTCCTAAGTAAAAATGCCACAGATTCATTAACGAAGCAGATGAGGAATATTCCACATGGAAAAGTTTGAACAAGTTATTTAGCAACTCTGAACAGGTTGAGGAAATTCGAGAAGTACAAAAAAATTACATCGGGTTACATGTACACTATGTGGACAAGAAAAATCGGACACTGTAAGTAAATAGTAAAACAGTACTACATTTACATTAGTAGTAAGTAGGTCCCGCCATTTGCAGATATTACTTTCGAGTTAAACTGTCCACAAGTCCATTGAGTACGGGGAGAGCGGGATGTTCCTCCATTCCGCCTTGAATTCCGCTACCAACTCTGTCAGTGAATAAGGTCGTGTTGGCCTAGTCCATCCCATAGGTTCATAAGTCCATGGAGCATGAAGAGCGGGATGTTCCTCCATTTCGCCTTCAGTAAATCGACCAACTCTGTCAGTGAAGGACATGCTGGTCTAGTTCATCCCATAGGTCCACAAGTTTATAGAGTACGGGGAAAGCGGGATGTTCCTCCCCTCCGCCTTGAGTGCATCGACCAACTCTGTCAGTGAAGAAGGACATGTTGGTCTAGTTCATCCCATAAGTCCGTAAGTCCATGGAGCCTTGAGTAGATCAACCATGTCCCAACTGTAGTGGTTGAGTCCAGTTCATCGCATAGGTCCGTAAATCCATGGAGCCTTGAGTAGATCAACCATGTCCCAACTATAGTGGTTGAGTCCAGTTCATCCCATAGGTCCGAAAGTCCATGGAGCCTTGAGTAGATGAGCCATGTCCCAACTGCAGTGGTTGAGTCCGAGCCAGCTTCCTGAACCCGTTGTCAAACGTGAGCGCTTCAAGCACAAGATGACGCTTTGCGTCTGGTGGAATTTGGAGGGGATAATCCATTACGAATTTGTTCCAGACGGTCGGACCATCAACATCAACCTCTATTCTCAAAAAGTGGAGCAGATATATGCCGTTTTGGTGTAACATGATACTAATGTTTACAGGTCTACGTTCATTTAAATGCTTTGGAGAGGGGAGACCCCCAATGCTCGGAAACCTTGCGGACGCTTCAGAAGGAACACTCCGAATACACTGACCTACTCTAGCGGTCCAGAATATGAAATTACGGAAGTTAATGGCAGCCCCCCCAACCAAAATCAGCTCATTTCCCTCTTACAGACTTCACCAAATTTCTGAGGGAAGGGCATACCCACAAGTGGAGTCTTCTTCTCGATACAATAGTAAACACGAAAAATGCGGATAAATCACTTTCGTTAGGGTTATACAAATCCTCCTCCTGTGATCCTCGAGGGTCCCAAAGACACCGAGGTCCCCCGAGGTGCCACGGACTTGCAGAACAATGTAAAGTACATTAAGAATAAATCCATGCAATCTACAAGAATTAAATTTATTACTGCAAGAGCAACCGAAAGGCAGGGGCCTACACCTTCCTGAACCACTATATCCCTTAAAAGACTTCACAGGGGCCTCTGGAAGGAGGAGACATGTCACATGGAACATGAAAGATCCACAAGTTATACAACATTCAAAAACGTAACGGCAGCCAGCCCCCAACCATCTCCCAAAGGACTATTTCAGATTGGAGAGCTCATAAACGTCTTACAAACTACAAAGTACATTGAAGTGCCAGAAAACTGGTACAGACAAGCTTATGCAAAATACATAGCAACGTCACCTATTCACGTACTTGTTTACGTCCGCCAGTGCGTATTTAAAGCGATAGACATCTTTGCCAGCTGTCAGAGCTGTTTTTGGCATGAGAATGACAAGTAATAACGATTTAAGCGATTTTCATAGCAGTGTCATAGTTGGCGCTCGTGAGATGGGCTATAATATTTCGGAGGTAGAAACGAAGTTCCGATTTTCATGAACGACTATTGCAAGGGTGTACTGTGAGTACAAGAATTCCGGTAAAACCTACGATACCAGTGTGGCCGTAAAAAGACATTGGGTGAACGTGACCATCGCCGGCTGTCAAGAATCGTTTCACGCGACACTCTCGTAGGTAGCATCGGAATTCAGTGCTAGAGCCAAAACAAGCATCAACGTCCGGACTGTGAAACGTACCCTGCACGATATGGGCTTTAGGAGCCGACGCCCAACTCGAGTCCCCGTGGTGGATGCACGGTACAGAGCTATGCGCCTCGCTTGGGCACGGTAACACCGCCACTGGACATTTGATGACTGGAAACAAGTAGCCTGATCTGACGAATCGCGTTTCCAACTGTATCGGGCTGATGAAAGGATTCGTGTGTGGCGCAAACCCCATGAAGCCATTGATTCCGCCTGTCAACAGGGAACTGTACCGGCTGGTGGGGAGGGGCCGTAATGGTATGGGGTGTGTTTAGCTGGACTTCACTCGGACCCCTGGTACGTCTACAAACGTCTGTGACAGGCCAACGCTATGTGCGGATCCTTTCTGACGAGGTATATCCGTTCATATTCTGCATTCATGCTGATAGGTTGGGCCTGTTCCAACAGGACAATGCACCTCCACACAAGTATCGGGACGCCACATTATGGTTAGAGGAGCATTCATCTGAGTTTGTGGTTTTGCCATTGCCACCCAAGTCCCCAAAACTGAACGTGATAGAACATATTTGGGATGCCATGCTATCGAACACAGGAATCCGAGACCTCGGAATACATCCGAATTGTGGAACGCTCTGCAGGAAGTATGGGGCTCATTGTCTACAGCATATTTCCAGAAGCTAGTGGAGGTCATGCCCCGTCAGATTTCTGCAGTCCTGCGCTCCCGTGGGGGACCTACCAAGTATTGGACTGGTGTACCAGTTTTTCTGGCACTTCAGTGTATTTGACTGAGGGAGTCAAAATACGACGAAATCGTCCAGTACAAATTTAGTAGTCGACGAATTGGTAACTGCGACGAATTGACGCGCGATGAATTGACGGGACACTACAGGTTTCGTCTATAGCAACAATTCTGTCCAAGAACTTGTACCGCTGAAGCAATTCTCCTGCGATCCATTTGCGAACTGCTTACTGCTCTTCACTCTGATTATGCGGAACCCATTTGACAGCCACTTTTCTCTTTTCCAATATTTTCAGTTAGAATTCTGATAAACAAAGCGGTAGACATGTTTGCTTAATATGCAATCTCTTCATATGTTTTCCGTCGATCTTCTTCCAAACTGCTGTTGACGATAACCACAGAAGTGTCTTCCGTTGAATCTGATGGCCGGCCGCTTCTTGTTTCGTCTTCGATGCTTTCCCAACCTTGGCGGAAACGAGAAGTCCACAGTGACACTGTGCTAAGATCCACTACACTAACCCCACAAACTTCACACAAAGCTTTATAAATTTCAGTAGAGGATTTTCATCACAAAGTTTCAATGTTAATGTATTGTGTTGTCGGAAAAATCATGACATATTTTGGCACCCGATGGCGGTTGGGCGGTTTTGAAAGTACTAGAAGCATGCGCAGCTCTGTTATCGCTATGGCATTCGACAGGTGCCAGTTCTAGCTGCAGTCTAAAAGGAATAGCGAGCGATTTGCGGAGATTTGACATCAAGTTGAAGATGGAAGAACAAACTGTGCATTTTTGCCATATTTTAATGTTTTACTTCCGTAAACGGAAGAACGTGCGTCAAGCTTGTAAAACGTTGCGGTGATAATGCTCTACAAGAACGTCAGTGCCAGCGGTGGTTCGCAAAATTCCGTGCTGGTGATTTTTACCTCAACGATCCTCGGTCCGGGAGGCCCACCGAGGTTGATGACGACCAAACCAAGGCATTTGATCGAGTCAAACCCACGTTACGCGACACGAGAGATTGCAGACACATTGCACATCCATCATTCAAGCGTTCACGACGATCTGAAGAAGCTGGCATACGTAAGAAAGCTCGATGTGTGGGTTCTTCATGAACTCAAAGGAGCTCAATTGACGGCGCGGATAAACATCTGAGATATGCTCATTAAACGTGAGGAAAACGATCCTTTATTGAAGTGACTGATAACCGGTGACGAAAAGTGGATTGTGTACAACAATGTGCTGCGCAAACGGTCTTGGTCCCGACGTGTTGCTTTGCCTCAAACGACATCCAAAGCAGATATTCATCAGCGGAAGGTTCTGGTCTCAGTGTGGAGGGATTTTAAAGGTGTCGTGTTTTTCGAGTTCCTATCACGAAACCAAACAAACAATTCGAATCTGTACTGTCGGCAACTGGACATTTTGAACGAATCCATCATCCAGAAACGTCCAGAGCTCGTTCGTCGTAAAGGTATTGTGTTCCATCACGACAACGCGAGACCACACACAAGTTTGATCACCCGCCAAAAATTATCGGAGCTTGGGTGGGATGTGTTGCCACACCCAGCATACTCGCCAGACCTTGCGCCGTCAGACTTCCACTTTTTTCGCTCCTCTTCAACACTCCTTGCGTGATATAACGTTCAATTGAGATGAGGCTGTAAATCAGCACCTTGTGCAGTTTTTCGCCACGAAAGACAGGTCCTTCTATGAACAAAGCATTCTGCAGCTCATTGAAAGGTGGCAAAAGGTTATTCGAACAAAACGAGCATAATATCATTAATTGATCTTTGTTCTTTCTATCAATAAATTACCTTTGCAAAACATGGCTAAAATACGTCATGACTTTTCCGACAACCCAATAGGATCGCTAATCGCTACACGAGATCTGACCTGCCTCAGTTTTCTTCCTCCATTTCTATTTTTTATGACCACCTGACAGTTTTAAGCGAATGAGCTATAGCTGCACGCTACTGCCGCCAGAGAGCGAGGCTAGTATAAAAAGGGAAAAGCTTAGTGCGTCCGACAGTAGTGGGGTGATTTTGGGGTGACGAGATGGGTGAAAAATGCGATTTGAAGGACTTTCAACGCGGGATGATTGTAGGAGCTCGGAGCCATGGAATGAGTGTCACCGAAACCGCGACATTCGTGAAATGTTCCAGAGCAGCTGTTGTTAAAGTGTTTAAAGACTGGACTGTCAGCCAAAAAACTGGGTCTCTACGTGCAACGTGTGGTCGTCATCGACTAGTGACTGCTCGGGCGGAACGAAGAGTGTCCAGACTAGTAACAGAGAACAGAATGGCAACAGTGCAGCAAATTACAGACCATCTTAATCAAAGATCCCCTCAAATGATCTCTGCACGCACTGTTCGCCGTACACTGCATAAGATGGGATATGGCAGCCGAAGGCCTGTTCGAACACCTTTGCTGTCTGCAGTTAACAAGAGAAAACATCTGCAGTTCGCACGAGGATTGGACAGTCGATAATTGGAAACAAATTATGTGCTCCAATGAATCACGTTTTCAGTTGCACCATGCCGATGGCCGAGTGAGAATTTGGCGGAAGCAGCACGAAAGCATGGACCCCAAAATGCATTGCTACAACCCTTCAAGCTGGTGGAGGCAACTTTATGGTTTGGGGAAAGTTTTCCTGGTATGCTTTGGGCCCTTTAATTCCTGTTGATCAACGTCTGACTGGCACATCATATCTAAACATCGTTGCGGACCAAGTGCATCCTGTGATTTGGATGGTTTATCCCAATGGCGATGGCTACTTTCAACAAGATAATGCGTCCTGCCATAGTGCTCGTATTGTACAGGATTGGTTTCAGGAACATGCCGGTGAGTTTACATTGCTTAGGAGGCCCCCATAATCTCCAGATCTCAACCCCATTGAGAATTTGTGGGATGAAGTTGAACGAGCCAACAAACATCTGAATCCACAACCCTGCAACTCACACTCTTGGAAAGTTCTATTCATCAAGCATGGTCTCAGATTCCACAAACCACCTATCAACATCTCATGGAGTCCATGCCACGAAGAATCGACGCAGTATTAAAGGCAAAAAGTGGCCAAACGAAGTACTGAGGGGGTGGTCATTATAAAGTGTCCAATCAGTGTATACTAAAGTCTGACTCACAACTGGCGCAACGATTGGAGCAATTGCATTATCCTACGTAGTGTGCAAAGCTTTTGAAATGTCCTACGTAAAAAGTGTGAAGCAACTGACAATTCGCGATTTCTCGAACAGATTACAGCATGCAGTGTTTCAATATCTCAGATTAAATTGGCAAATTATGGTGGCATGTATATCATTTACTACGTAATAAAATATCTCAGTATGAACACAATTTCGGGTCCTCGTTGATAAGTCACACCGAAAATTCAATTTCGGGTCCTCGTTGATAAGTCACACCGAAAATTTAATTTCGGGTCCTCGTTGATAAGTCACACCGAAAATTCAATTTCGGGTCCTCGTTGATAAGTCACACCGAAAATTCAATTTCGGGTCCTCGTTGATAAGTCACACCGAAAATTCAATTTCGGGTCCTCGTTGATAAGTCACACCGAAAATTCAATTTCGGGTCCTCGTTGATAAGTCACACCGAAAATTCAATTTCGGGTCCTCGTTGATAAGTCACACCGAAAATTCAATTTCGGGTCCTCGTTGATATGTGACACCGAAAATTCACAGTAACATAAATTATGCACTAATGGATTAAATACAATTACGTTCCTTCAATCTTTATTCAACTTGATGCAGATTGTTGGTGTGTAATTTTTCTTTGTTTATGGAATTATTGACACCTCTGAATACATGTCGTGGTATTCCAAAAATAATTTCTTGCGAGATGAAATATTCGATTTTTAATCTTTTCTTTCATGTACACTATGTACAAACACTTACACTCTGGTTTTAGCTGTTCAAATGCAAAAATCAGTATCTACATGTTGATCATCATCATCATCATCATTTTCAACCATTATAATGGTTGAGACTACAGCATCATTATGCCGCAACTTATGATAATACAAACCTGGAGTCGTGATTCCGTCCATTGCCGTAAATCACGACACGAATGGCTAGTCAGATGTCACTCGAAAACTTAAAATTTCCATTGTCCTGGATCATGAATCGAACCCGTGTCTCCCGGTTTGCGGCCGAGTATGCTAACCACTACACCACCCAGAATTACCAAGTCACAAGTTTTCTAGTAATTTGAACATAACCACCACGGAACTCGCCAGTCGAAGCAACCGGCATTCATGTGCGAATCTGGAGAGAAAAATTTCCCTCCAGATTCGCAATTAGGCTTATTAATTTTTCTAGTTAATTTTGCAATTGGCCGAATACTTAACTAAAACATTATCATAATTTGGTCACGCTTATCGAGCCCGCCCCCGTCTTATAATTAATTAATTTAGACCCCAAATTTTTGTATCAATACGTTATGTTCAAATACTGATTGTAGTATGCTCAATGTAGTTAAAATTAGCGGCATACTTCAGCACAACATTCTCTCAATACTAATGTATACAGAGAATTCGTAAAACATCTATATATAAATGTGAACACCACGCTCAGAGACGTTACTTGAATTGCAGCTGCGTACCACGCAATACGAAAAAATACCCACCATTTTTTGGTTGTAATAGCTCTCTTTAGAACCTCAAGGTCCTGTTTAAGTTCATTTAAAGTGTCTTGCTCCAAAATGTCTTTCAGGGTGACGATGATATGAGCTACCTAACGGACTTCAAAAGGGGGCCAATTGTTGCTGGCCAGCTAGTTAGAGCCTCCGTGACAACAGTCGCCAAGGCCGTGGGGGCATCGACAGCTACTGTGTCTACTGTCATGACAGCATACCATGCTCCTGGCAAAACCTCGTCTGCGAAACGCAAGAGCTGGCGAAAAACGACCCTGACTGATAGAGACAGGAGTGCACTAAAGAGGATTGTTTCCGTAGTAAGAAGACCACGGCGCCGAAAATCAATTCTGAGCTCAAACTGTATCTCCAGACCCCAGTGTCTACGAAAACAGTTGAACTGCAAAAACTAGATGTCAGAGCTTCCATTGCAAACCCTCTGGTGACCCAAGTGAATACACAAAGGCGACGGCAGTGGTTTCAGGAGCATACGACGTGGACTGTCGATGCACGGAAGCGTGTAATGGGGTCGAATGAATACACATTCACACTATTCCCCACCGCAGGAAGTGCTTACGTGTGGAGAACACCGTGAGAAGCGTACAACCCAGACTGTCTGCTCCCAACAGTGCAGCATGGTGGTGGTTCTGTCATGCTGTGGGGTGTCATATCGTGGTTTTCAGCAGATTTGCTGATCACCTTGAAAGGACGTATGACTGGTAGGGCGTATGAAACCATTTTGGCAGACCAAGTCCATCCAATAGCTCAGATATTGTTTCTTGCAGGGGATGCCGTCAATCAAGATGATAACTCCCCAATTCACAGAGCTCGGAATGTCCGATCATGGTTTGAGGAACATGAAGGCAGGCTTTCACACCTTCTTTTGCCTCCCCAGTAACCAGACATAAACATGATTAAGCCACTGTTATCTGTGTTGGAAAACAGAGTAAGATCCCGTTATTCTCCTCTTGCATGTCTCAGAGACCTGGAGCAGTTTTTGCATGAAGAATGATGTAACATCCCACTACCCACCATCCAAGGTTTGTGTGCGTCCATACAAAGGAGGATTCGGACTGTTTTGAATGTCAGAAGTGTTCCCACGCCCTACTATGTATGTAAAACTTCCTAGGTGTTCACATTATTATGTCCAACCCCTGTAGGTCCTTCTAAAACACATAATGTTTCGCCGAATTTTAAAGTTTCTGTTCACAATTGTAAAATTGAAAAGTAGCTGACAGAAGCTCCGCGAAGCTGCTAACTGAAAAATTTAATTTTTCAGTTAGCAGCTTCGCGGTGCTTCTGAGTGCAACATTATGCTTCAATTTTAAGACCTCTACAAAATTTTGATAAATTATTGGAAAAAAAATACTACGGAGATCATGTGGCACATATTTTAACTTAACTTTCATTTTTAGTTCCTTTTCCTACGTAAATTCTGAGTTCATTCTCTTCAAATGTTTTAACCTTAACGTCATACTTTTCTCACTCGCTGAATGTTATCTGGCAACAGTCTTGAGGTCAAGGTTGAATGACGTTTTACATGTTTGATAAGCAAAGAACACTGTATATAATTTGTGGAACGAGCAGTAAATTGAGGGCAGATTAGCACAGTTTCGTCTTGTATGTTATACCTTCTTCACGACTGTGTGGTTACGTTTATTGTGGTTAGAGTGCATAATGAAATGTCTTGTGTCCCAAAGACAAGTCTTGATGTGGAATAAATCTTATGTTACTGTACGTAGTGATTCTTTGAAGATCCTTGGAGTAAATTTTCTGCATTTTTTCAGGTAAGCACGGCAAAGGTAATTTCATAGTGTGTTAGGTTAAGCTTAGTTTTCCCGATGGCGCAGTGGTATAAGTGATGGCTCCTGATTATTCGCCCGAGATGGGTCCGGGTTGGAATCCAGGTGAGGCATGGATGTTGTATTTGTCTTACGGTGCTGGCTCACTTCCTTCTCTGGAACCACTGTCCCTAAACTAGGGACGGGCGACTGCTTATTGCCTATTGATTTGCTCAAGCTGGTCATTAAACCTCCAATAATAATAAAAAAGAAACCTTTTTTCCTTGATAAGAAATGATAGAGATAGAGTCCCAGCTCTTAACAAACCATGGCGTCTACTGCATACCATTAATTCATGAAGATTCAGACAGTGCAGTTAAATACTATATAGGTTCTACCCTAAGAACCGTAAATATCAGACTTGGTGAACATAAATGCGATCTTCGTTCTGGAACAGTTTCCACAGCTTTCACTAATGTTGTTAACCAGGAGGTTACTCCCCAGATTGAACAAATGTTAGGGTACTTAACTGAAATGATAATAAACGTACTCCCTTCCTTACGGAAAGCCTCTTCATTGTTGCATATGGGGAAACGTGCTGTAACATTTAAACTCCTGACATTTATTCCAAGACAGTGGAGAAGGATGGTTACACCCTCCGCACACAACTCTGAAGAAGAGGACAATATCTGATAAGAAATTAAGACTTGATTTTTGAACTTTAACGTTTCGTTGATGGCATCACCGGTGATTCAGAAGACCGAGTGAATTGTGGGTCGTGTTGACAATATACACTATCTACCAACAAGTAATTGAAAACCCCTGCAATCGACGATATCTGCGGTCCTGATACACGTCACGGCCGCCACCGTTAAATATCGTGTGGAAAACAACAACGCAACCAGTCGCATGCAAGATACCACGCAGTTCGGAGCTCTCCGATTTTGAGAAAGGTGTAATCGTCGGGCATCACAGAAATGGCCGATCCATACGTGACATATCCAGCGAGTTGAAGTACCCCAAATCGACAGTGGCCTAAGTGATTGGCAAGTGGAAGATGAGAGGTGATCGTCGGAATGTGCCCCGACCCGGCAGACCTACAAAACTGAGAGTTAGAGACCGACGGGTGCTGGCCAGAGAAATTCGGAAGAACCGCACCAAATTGATGGGCCACATCTGCGAGGAGTTTCAACAGGCATCCGGGAGTGTTCTTTCGATGAATACCATCCGTAAGGAAGCACATCTGCTCGGTTATCATGGACGTGCTGCCGCCCATAAGCCTTTGATCACCAAGTCCAATAGCGCTGCTCGGCTAACGTGGTGCAAAGAACGTCGACAGTGGACCGTTCAACAATGGAAACAGGTTCTCTGGAGAGACGAATCAAGGTTCACCCTCCACCGTTTGGATGGCAGGGTCTGGGTTTGGCGTCTGCCTGGAGAACGCCTCCTGCCGGAATGTATTGTGCCAACTGTGAAGTTCGGCGGCGGTGGAATTATGCTATGGGGGTGTTTCTCCTGGTATGGCACGGGACCCTTGGTCGCAATTCCTGGTAGACTCAACGCCGAGACGTAGTGCACCATTTTGGATGACCATGCGCTTCCTACGTTGTGGCAGGTTGACGGGGTGGACCCATGTTACTTTCAGGATGACAATGCCACCTGTCATGTTGCGAGGTCCACCATGGCTTGGTATGATGACAATGGGGCTAATCGAATGGACTGGCCTGCGCAGAGCCCGGAAATTAACCCTATCGAGCACCTCTGGGACGAGTTGGAGCGTCGACTTAAGGGGTTCCCCATCGTCCGAAATCGGTGAAGGAACTGACCTGTCTTCTCCAAGCCGAGTGGAAGAAAATAAGCCGTCGTACAACGCCTAGTTGAGAGTATGCCCCGGAGGGTCGCAGCTGTAATCGCCGATCGTGGAGGCTCCACTAACTATTGAAGGTGAATAAACTTCGTTTTCCCTTGCTATCACAGGAGTCCAATTACTTGTTAGTAGATAGTGTATAATGTCTGCTCCTGTGTTTCGTGGCGCTTAGAGCCAGATGATGGGTGCTTTGTTCACCCCGAAAGATCTCGCGTGTAAATATTAATTGTTAATTGTAAATAAGGTGTTTTAATCTTGACTTGCAATTTGGAAATTATGTTTGTGAATGACCGTACGTGCGACAGCATCGGTGAATATTTTATAGTGACCTTTCGTACGATAGACTTTTAGTTTTAATGATATTGACACAGCTTAAGACTTACGAGGTTATAATGTAACATAAAACCTACTCTCGAAACAACTGTTATAGCCATTGTGACCGGAATTTTTCTGAGTGAGATTCAGATTTTGCAGAATTAAAGCTAAAATAATTGTTTCAAACCTGCTCTCGTAACAATTACTTTAGCTTGATGGCTAAGGCATTTAAGCTCTGATATGGTATGATTTTGTTGTTCCATGCTAGATCTAAATTCTTCTACACACAAATATTAGTCTCTTCTGTCATATACTTCACTCGCTCAAGGAGTCACTGCTTTTGCATTCAGTAAGAAAGGCTGAATAAATCATCAGTAGAAACGAAGACGCAATTTTCCGAAGTAGCCTTTTTCGCCTGTAAAGAAATTGCGACAAGTATTTTCAGTGAATTACTTTGATGAATACGTCGCAAAGATTAGTTTTAAATAATTTAGCAAACTGGCAACTAAAATTTTATATCCATATAACACGTCTATCATTCAAGTCACCACTTCACCAGATTATTCTGGGGTGTCCTTAATCTAGCTTTCAATGCCAATTGGTCTCAAAGTTATCTTTTTTTATTTCATGCTTTAAATTGGCTTAAGCTGCAAGCGAACAATTATAAACAAGAGTTTGTTTGGCACGTCTCTTTCTTCCGCAGACCATAGTGTAACTCTCGGGTTACAAAAGATGTAACGCTCTGGTTACAAAAGATCTGGAGCTCTAAGTTGAATTATTTTTCTTTTGGGTTTTTGTAGGCCCAGTACGTCCTACAATAGTAGAGACGGAATGCTTTTCTTACTAATTGTTCATTAAAATAAAATATCATAACCAGAAGACATATAGGCATTTCTTTCAGGAAGCATGCAACACAAAAGGGAAACTGAAAATCTATCGAATATTCCGCAAAGTAATTAAAAACCAAAAGATTTCGATTTCACGAATTCTTAAGAGATTAAAATGTCAACAAGGAAATTTAGTTTTAGTTGCACATTTGTGTCACATACTCCTGGCATTGGATTGAGGCTTTTCCCTCAGAATCAAATCCTTACTTCCTAAATACTTTCTACTATAAGATTCTAAAAATTTCCGGTGTACACAAGAACCCCAGGTTTTGGCCCATATCTCCTCAGTGTTCTGTAACCAACAGTTTCAATGAGGCTCAAGATATGGACATAGAATAAATAAATTTACACAGAATGTTATTAGGGAAACTTTAATTTCTGAAATGCTTTTAAACTTGAAAATATTAGCACAAAGTTCGTATTAAATGATAACAATTACTGAAGAGCTATCGATTCCATTAGACCGCTGAAGGTATTCTCTGGTATTCTGTACCAGCTGTAGGGAATGGTAACACGGATTTCGTCATCAGAGTAAGGCACTGCTGTGCTTCGGCGCTAACACCCCGTTCAACTGGATTCCACAAATATTAGGTGGGATTGTTGTCGCTGGAAGTTTGCAGGCAGAGAAGCTCAAGAATTCCTAGGATGTGATTCTCAAAATATTTCGACGCAATTCAGCCCTCGTAAAACGGAGCGTTTTTCCCCCTGTTACGGTATATTCCCCGAAATAATTCGGCGTAATGCGGGCTTTGTAAAAAGGAACGCTTGTGACGTACCTGCCAGCAGGACGCACACGACATAAAGGCACATAGCAATCCGAACAAATGTCTGCGTAGCTCAGTTGGTAGAGCGACTTGTTCCGGAATAAGCGGCCTCGGGTTCGAATATCAGCGTAGACCAAAAATGACGGAGAAATTTACTTCGTTATACGTTGTCTTTCTGCTGGGTTATGATCCTCACAATAGAGCCACCAGTAGAAAAATTCGGCTTCGAGTGACCAGAATTAAAAAGAATCTGTGGCTGATACAGAGGCACGCTCACTAAATTATTGATGCCAAATTTTCCATTTATCTATGTGGTGTAGTTGGTTATTATTTATTTTGGTATCACCTTGATGCGTACAGCCCTAAATGTTTCAGATATGTATCAAAAATGTTACAATCTCTCATTTTAGTTACAGTTTCACAGTTATCCTACAATTGCGTTTTAGCTACATCTACGTATATACTGAGAGCAAGGTTAGCATTCTTAAAAGAAATGCGCATAAAGTGATGAGGTTTGGTGAAATTAGGTTCTCATACTGCATCACAACTGCTCGTCAACATCCTGATTCAGCAGCGGTGCTTCTTTGCAGGTCTCTTACACAGTTTCGTCTTCTTTGCTTTCGGCTTTCCTCGCTTTTGAACACCTGTCTTCAACAACTTTTTCTGTGACGGCTTTTTCCTTTTAAAAGCACGTTTTCCATTTCTGTCAGCTGGAATAGATACCGGTCTATTTTTATTCAGGGCCTTTATTTTCTTTGTATCTTTCTGTCTAGCCGGTCTCGACACACCTACTTTCCGTTTCTTTACACTTTGGTAATAACAGTCTTCTTTGTAACTGCACCTTTCTTCATGTTTTGATTCTTCTTCTTCTGTCGTTTTCTGTCCACTGTTGTCATACTCTTAAGTAACATCTTCATGCCCATTTCATGCTCATTTCGTGCTAATTTGGCATCCTCTACTAGAATAAGAATTATATTTGAGAGTTCGTGAACCGTGTCTTTTTCGTTCTTGCTGCTCTCAGTTTGAAACTTTATCACTTGTAAGAGAGCAGCAACGACTTCTTCGCTGTGTCTTTCAATTGATGCACCTCGAGCATTCACCGATTCGTCAGACGGCGAGTATGGAATCTTCACTGTTGTGCCTTCTAAAAGTTTACGTATTAGTCTGTTAATGGCACGCCACATGGTGAACCAATCTGAAAAGAAAAAGAAAGTTATGCCAAAATAATTTAATGCACAAACAAAAAGCGTAACTGAAAATTCTAATTAAAAAAAAGGTTTCTATAATGTCAAAATAAAAGCAATTTTACAATCTCTCGGGAGATGCATTGCAGTCTCACGGTGTTGATCGCGGGTATACACGGCATCTCACTTCGCTGATGACTATTGACTCTGGGGAAAATGTAGCAGTCACATAGACGGGCTTTGTTTAGAGTCTGTTTTCAAATTTAAATCTGATTTATCACGTTGACACGAAAACATCTGTTTCTTAAGTAACCAATTTACACGGATATGGTCCGTTTTCATCGAGGAACCCCTCACTTACGATATACTAAAATATTATGTATATGAAAAAACTGTGTTTCATCCATCGACTGTCTGTCCTTCCATCAATCCGCCAAAAAATAGAACACAGCCCAGATCGCCACCGGAGAGCAACCGATTTGAACAGAAGTAGTCTCTTTCTACACAGGAGCGCCTCGTCTATGAGATACGATAGAGCATTATGTTAAATCCATCGACGATCTGTCCGCCAAAAATACCTCTGAAGCACAGATCTTTACTGTGAAGCACTCGATTTGCACGGGAATGATTTGATTTTACTAAACTATACCTGAATATGAGCTATACAATGCTTTCCATCCGTCTGGTACTCGGTCCGTCCATCCCTAAGACTGTAACGTACCAGGAGATGTGACGTACCTGCCAGAAGGACGCACACGACATAAAGGCAGATAGGAATCAGAATAAAACGTCCGCGTAGCTTAATTGGTAGAGCAACTTATTCCGGAATGAGGGGATCCGGGTTCGAGCCCCGGCGCGGATAAAAATGACGCAGAAATTCACTTCGTTATAATGGCGCCCGAACTATCCGGATGACCCGACCGTTCAAAATCTCGCATTGGTGTGATGTTATTTCCACACCGCGAGATAGGAAAAATAAGAGAATCCTTTCTCCAGCACTTCGAAAAATAAAAAAAAAAAAATAAGGGGGAGATGATGTAACGTATACTCTATATTCACTTTCCTTTTGATTTTACTATCTCTGGTTATTTTATTTTACTATGTAAATTATCTTCTTACTGAACGAAATATTATTTCACCCGCTGAATGAGATCTGGCAATGAGTGTAAGTCATGACGTGGTGGTAGCTAGTATATAGGCGCGTTCATCGAGACTTAGCCAGAGCTTTTGTTGTTGTTATGAGAGAGCGTTGTTGTTTACGGAGAGCGTTTGTAATACGAGGAGAGATTCTTCATTAGTGTAAAACAAGTTGTGTGTGTGCTTTAGTTGACCAAGAGTCTTATAATAAAGAAGTTGCAGTAAGTACGTCTTTCTCAATTAATAGTTTTTGTCAGACCTCTGTCTGGCTGTTAGGTTTATAACTTTTATTTATTACCATAAATAACCAGCGTTAAGACTTTGTTTACGTTCGTAATTAACTAGTAACAACACCCTTTTGAATTCACTATTTTGAAGCTTAGTACAAGTATATCATTAGCTAGCTGGTAGGAAGAGCATCATTCATATTAATTAGCTTAGCGTAAAGAAAATAAAGCAAATTCATTATAAGACCAAAACGCATCTATCATCTTCGAGAAACGACCAATTTGTATGGGAATGGTCCCTCTTAACTCGTGGATGTCTTAGCTTTAAAATACCACGTGGAATAATGCTGCATCAATTGTCCGTCTGCCCGTCCATTGTGCCAGAATATTGCAAAAAGCAGTTGTCTCCACCGCGGAGCAATCCATTTGCACAGCAATGATTTCACTTCGCTCCGGAATATTTTTTGTATCATATACGATACAGAACTACTTTTCATCCGTCTGGTCGTCTGTCCGTCCATCCCTAAGAGCATAAAGACATCTACTTCCTCCGAGAGACAATCTATTTGAACGGGATTGGTATCTTTCCTTTCTAAGGTACTTCAGTTCTGACATGACATACTGAATACCGGTCCATCCGTCCGTCCAAAACATTTCAGAAGGAATTATTTCCACCGCGGAGTAACTGATGTGCACAGGAATGATCATTTCTCATTCCGGTATGCGTCATATACACCAACAAGTAACTGGACACCCCTGCAATCGACGATATCTGCGGTCCTGATACACGTCACGGCCACCGCCGTTAAATATCGTGTGGGAAACAACAACGAAACCAGTCGCATGCAAGATGTCACGCAGTTCGGAGCTCTCTGATTTTGAGAAAGGTGTAATCGTCGGGTATCACAGAAATGGCCGATCCATACGTGACATATCCAGCAAGTTGAAGTACCCCAAATCGACAGTGGCCTAAGTGATTGGCAAGTGGAAGATGAGAGGTGATCGTCGGAATGTGCCCCGACCAGGCAGACCTACAAAACTGGGAGTTAGAGACCGACGGGTGCTGGCCAGAGAAATTCGGAAGAACCGCACTAAATCAATGGGTCACATCCGCGAGGAGTTTCAACAGGCATCCCGGAGTGTTCTTTTGATGAATACCATCCGTAAGGAAGCCCATCTGCTCGGTTATCATGGACGTGCTGCCGCCCACAAGCCATTGATCACCAAGTCCAATAGCGCTCTCGGCTAACGTGGTGCAAAGAACGTCGACAGTGGACCGTTGAACAGTGGAGACAGGTTCTCTGGAGCGACGAATCAAGGTTCACCCTCTACCGTTTGGATGGCAGGGTCTGGGTTTGGCGTCTGCCTGGAGAACGCCTCCTGCCGGAATGTATTGTGCCAACTGTGAAGTTCGGCGGCGGTGGAATTATGCTATGGGAGTGTTTCTCCTGGTATGGCACGGGACCCTTGGTCGCAATTCCTGGTAGACTCAACGCCGAGACGTAGTGCACCATTTTGGATGACCATGCGCTTCCTATGTTGTGGCAGTTTTACGGGGTGGACCTATGTTACTTTCAAGATGACAATGCCACCTGTCATGTTGCGAGGTCCACCATGGTTTGATATGGTGACAATGGGATTAATCGAATGGACTGGCCAGGGCAGAGCCCGGACCTTAACCCTATCGAGCGCCTCTGGGACGAGTTGGAGCATCGACTTAAGGGGTGCCCCCAGCGTCCGAAATCGGTGAAGGAACTGATCTGTCTTCTCCAAGCCGAGTGGAAGAAAATACAGCTAGCCGTCGTACAACGCCTGGTTGAGAGTATGCCCCGGAGGGTCGTAGCTGTAATCGCCGCCAGTGGAGGCTCACACCAACTATTAAAGGTGAATAAACTTTGTTTTCCTTTGGTGTCACAGGAGTCCAATTACTTGTTGGTAGATAGTGTATTAGGTACGGTGGAGGATCATTTTCCATCCATCAGTCAATAAGAGCAAAAAAAACATCTATTGCATTCAAGAAACTACATATTAACTCTGAGGCACCATATAAGTATGCATTCCATTCATCATCCGTCTGTCCGTCCGTTCATAATGCCTCAAAAGGATCCACCTCCACCGCGGAAAAGCTGATTTTCACAGAGCTGGTATCTTTCCCCGAACATATATCTCAACATTCAGATATGACTAAGACATTATTTTCCATCCGTCTGATTGTCTGCCCATCTGTTCCTAATAGCATAAAAGCGGCTGTCAACATTGCGGAACAACCGATTTGGCAAGAAATGGTCTCCCCGCAATCTGCGATACATAAGTTCTGTTATACGACAAAGACTCTTCGCTTCAGGGAAACTTTCCTAGCTGGTATCCTTTTAACAACTTTCGATTTTTAATGCACATATCGTGTAAACCCATGTTCTTCGAGTGTCCTCAAACATATACTCTTTATCCTGGGCTACTAAAATTAATTTGCTTTTCTTTGTCGAATGTTTTATTCATATTGATTGCTGAAGCACAGTGTTCCCCGTTAGCAAGCTTCATTTATTTAAATTTTTTTCTGTGGCATTCTAATATTGTGCTTTGTTGAATTTTGACAGACAAAACTTCTTCCGTTAAAAGTAACACCGTAAAAACCGCCTCATTGCAAGCCATGGTGGTACCTTCTCACTCTTGTTGTATGTTTCCTGGTGTGTCCTTGACTGTTGCCTGTTGGATTCCCAGGGGGTCGGGTGCACGCTAGTGTGGTGCCTCGAGAGCGGTCTGTCTAAGTAGCACTTTTCGTTCGTCGCCTGGTTCTGTTTTCCTGCGGTTAGTTTCTGAAGTATCCAGTCTATCACGTTCAGTCCGGTTAGGAGATCTCATAGTGTTTCGCTTTCTTCAAAGCTCTATTAAAATTTTTTGGAATCTATTTCTCATCGTTTCAGCTTACAACTCATCGTAAAAATTCCACGGATTACCAGTACTGGTGTCGCAGTGCAACAGCCTGATGCCAAGACAAGTCATGTTGTCTCCCAATCCCATTCTCCTTCCACTAGAGTTCGGCAGCCAACTAAAGAACGGGGTCCAAGAAGATCCAGGATAATTAGGAACCTTCCTCTGGAAACTGAACTTAGTGTCCAGAAAAGAACCAGAACAAGAAGAACACTGGTAAGTGAGAAGATTTCTTACTCTGTGCCTGCGCAGTTTACAAGCACGTCATCTGCGCAATTTCCAAGCACGTCATCTGTGCAATTTCCAGGTGACTCTTCTTGTGTGTCAGCGCAATTTCCAGGCACGATATCTGTGCATTTTCCAGATATCACTTCTAAAAAGCCTGCGCAGTTTCCAGGGTGCCTTTCACTTGTGGAAGGTATCGAAAAAAGTTGTAACGTACTAGGAGATGTGACGTACCTGCCAGAAGGACGCACACGACATAAAGGCAGATAGGAATCAGAATAAATGTCAGCGTAGCTTAATTGGTAGAGCAACTTCTTCCGGAATGAGTGGACCCGGGTTCGAATCCCGGCGTAGACCAAAAATGACGGAGAAATTTACTTCGTTATAATGGCGCCCGAACTATCCGGATGACCCGACCGTTCAAAATCTCGCATTGGTGTGATGTTATTTCCACACCGCGAGATAGGAAAAATAGCAGAAACCCTTCTCCAGCACTTCGGAAAAAAAAAAAAAATAAGGGGAGATGATGTAACGTACTAGGAGATGTGACGTACCTGCCAGAAGGACGCACACGACATAAAGGCAGATAGGAATCAGAATAAATGTCCGCGTAGCTTAATTGGTAGAGCAACTTATTCCGGAATGAGTGGACCCGGGTTCGAATCCTGGCGCGGATAAAAATGACGGAGAAATTAACTTCGTTATAAAGTAGTCCTGAAGATGCTCCGGCATTAGGCTATTGCATTGCTGTGAAAATAGTGTGAATCTGCGTCAGTCTGAACAAAAGAAGGGCCCTTTTCAGGGCCGAGTGATGTTTTTTTTTTCAAAAAGGACTTTGCCATATCTGCGTTGCAGAATAAGAAAACTTCGTTTCCTTAGAGTAGTTCATAAATTCACACACGTAAAGTAACATTATTTAACAAAAATGCTATCGAAACTCAAATAATTCACCCGAGCAAAATAAAAGTTGGAAACAGTGGCGGCTCGTGGTAAGTTGAGATTAGGGGGGGGGGCTGCATCTTAATTTTGTAGATATCACGATACCACTTCGAAAGTTAAGTTACTGCGCCTGTGCTGACGCTGTCCGTTTAATAATAATAATAATAACAATAACAATAATATATATATATACAGATCGAAAGTGCTTTTTTTTACAAGTAATTAATATTTAGATTTTATATTTAGCGATTGATGGGGAAAACGTAAAGGTGCCGATACCTAAATTAGGCAACAGATATTAAGCGATGACCACATTGTCACATTTATGAAGAAAATAATCGACCTATAAAACTTCGTCGGATACATTATTTCTTAAAAAGAAACTGATTAATCAGTGCATCCTTCCAGTTCTTACGCATGGAGCACAGACATGGACCTCAACTAAAACAGACCGACAGACGTTGCAGAGAACTGAAAGAAGCATGTAGAGATGCATGTTTGATGTTACATGGAAAGATACAAATAGGAACTCGTGAATCGGGAAAATGACAAGAATGGAAGACATGGTCAAAATTTCTGAAACTGCAATGGGATGGACATATTACTAGAAGAAAGAACCACCGACGGAGAGTTGAAATATTGAACTGGATACCAAGGGAAAAAACAATATCCAGAAGATGACAAGAGGGAGATGGGTACATGAAATTTGAAAGCATGAAAGAAACTGACTCAAGGCAGACTTTTGTGGAAGAAGAAACTTGGAGACTTTCATCCAGCAGTGGATTGATGGTGGTTACAAATTATATATACATGCATATACTGTACGTGGGATGTAAGGTCAGGTGATGCGTAACATCACAGCCTCTCCTTGACAAATGTCAACCCCGCCTTCTCGTGGTGCATCCTGTTCCCACTAAAGGGGCTCTGACGACCGCCAATAGCGGTATAACTATACCATCGGGATTAGAGGAAATTCTATCCCACACTCACCAACCCGCTTGGCCAGCGTGGTGAGTTATGGCCAAACCCTCCAAAATGATTCCACAACTTAAATCTTGGCCCTCAGTCTCCGGCAGCTGGAATGTACCTGGCCAAGGCAGCGGCCAGTGCGACATGAAGGCAGAGGGTGCTAAGAATCCCCGGAGGACCAGACTAGGCTGCCATCTGATGCTGACCTTGGCTACGTACAATGGACGCTCCCTATCTTCTGATTCAAGGCTTCTTGAATTGGAAGAAGAACTACAAAGGATCAACTGGGACATCGTGGGGCTAAGTGAGGTAAGGAGAAAAGGAGAAGATCTCATCGAACTGAAAAGTGGACATCTCTTCTACTATCGTGGGACAGATACTGGCAGAACTAGTGGTGTTGGATTTATAATAAACAAGAAACTGAAGGATAAAGTTGTAGAAGTTGAAAGTTCCTCTGACAGAGCTGCACGACTTGTTATCCAACTCTCGAAAAGATACCAGGTTCAGATTATTCAAACTTATGCACCCACCACAAGTCATCCTGAAGAAGAAATCGAAGAATTTTATGAGGAAATTTGTCATCTAAATAATAAAGGTAAGCAGCACTTGAAAATAATTATGGGAGATTTCAATGCAAAAATAGGGCACCGGCAACAGAATGAAACTTCAGTAGGTAAATTCGGTCACGGCAACAGAAACCAGCGTGGAAATACTCTCGTTGAGTTTGCAGAGGCAGAAGGGTTTTTCATCTTGAACTCCTTCTTCAAGAAAAAGCCACACAGGAAATGGACATGGAGACATCCAAACGGGACGACAAGTGAAATTGATTTTATTATGTGTAACAAAAAATTCGTCATAGAAGACTGCAGTGTGCTAAACAAGTTCAACACAGGTAGTGACCATAGATTGGTGAGATGTAAGATGCACCTCAACACTAAACTTGAACGTGGCAAGCTCATAAGACAAACAAAATCTATTGACATAACCAACCTTAAAAAACACCATAATACCTTCAAGTTGGAACTGAAGAACAGGTTCTCTGCTTTAGAAGGCCTAACATCAGAAGAAGTGGACATCTCTGAAGTTAACAGAAAAGTAACCAAAGCTCTTATGGAAACAGCAACAAAATTAGCTGGGTCTAAGAACAAGTTGCATGTAAACAAATTATCAGGAAAAACCAAAATGTTGATGCAAAAAAGAAGAGAGATGAGGACAACTAAAGAAGATGTGACTTCCAAAGTGGAATATATAGAGCTATGCAAGACAGTAAGAAAAAATATCACTGAAGATGTAAGAAAATTCAACTGTGAACTTGTGAGGAAAGCAATTGAAAACAACCAAAGCCTAAAGATAGCAAAGGGACATCTCAGTAAGGGAAGAAAACAGATTATGGCACTGAGAAAAGAAGATGGTTCTGTAACAAGAAATAGAGGCGAAATTTTGACAAGAGTGAAAGATTTCTACTCCAAATTATATGAAAGGGATGATACATGCACTGCAGACATCATGAAAGATACCAGTACCAGAGTTCCTCCAGTCCTTCCAGCAGAAGTTGCACATGCAATCAAGAACATGAAGCGGGGAAAAGCTCCAGGAGAAGATGGAATTACTGTAGACATCATACAAGAAGCAAGTGGAGAAATCGAAACAGTACTCGCCCAAATTTTCACTCGATGCCTTAATGAAGGAAAGATTCCTGAGGATTGGAACACCGCTACAATGATCCTGCTACATAAGAAAGGTGACATTGAGGATCTCGGAAACTACAGACCTATCAGCCTCCTATCAGTAGTTTATAAAATCTTCACTAAAGTTCTTTCACACCGCTTGAAGGTAACACTGGACATGGCTCAACCGAGAGAACAAGCTGGATTCAGTAGTGGCTACAGCACAATAGATCATATCCACGTGCTGAGAGAACTAATTGAAAGAGCGAGGGAATATGAACTTCCATTGTGCATGGCTTTTATCGATTATGAAAAAGCCTTTGATTCGGTGAAACCATCAGCAGTTACAATGGCTCTGAAAACCTGCGGTATTGAAGATGCATACATTAATATTATTAATAACATCTATGAAAATGCAAGTCCAAAGATTCGGCTGTTTGAAAATACAACACACGTAAAAATTGGAAAGGGAGTGAGACAAGGTGACACCATATCTCCGAAGCTCTTTAATGCCACATTGGAGGGTGTTTTTCAGTCGCTGAGTTGGGAAAACAAGGGGATAAAGATTAATGGAGATTATCTAACCCACCTTCGTTTTGCTGATGATGTAGTCATTTTTGCAACTACCCCATCAGAGCTGCAGAGTATGATCCAGGAACTTGCTGACAAGAGTAAAGAAGTGGGATTAAAAATGAACTTTCAGAAGACAAAAGTGATGTTCAATGCTTTTACAAGAAATGAAGATTTATCGATTGATGGAGAAAAGCTGGAGATAACAGACACGTACGTTTATCTTGGACAGCAGATATCAAGTGAGGGTCACATTGGTGAAGAAATTAATCGGCGTACAAAACTTGCCTGGAGAGCTTTTGGAAGAAACAGCATAATTTTCAAGAGCAATATGCCATTATGTCTTAAAAGAAAAGTGTTTGATCAATGCATCCTTCCAGTGCTTACATATGGTGCAGAGACGTGGACCTTAACTAAAAGAGGCATACAAAGGCTGCAGACAACTCAAAGAAGCATGGAGAGGTGCATACTTGGTGTAACCAGGAGAGATAAGAAGAGGAACTCGTGGATCCGAAAAATGACAAGAGTGGAAGACATCATGATCAGAGTTAAATCCCTGAAATGGCAATGGGCTGGACATACTGCCAGAAGGACAGATCATCGATGGACAGCCGAAATTTTAGATTGGATTCCAAGGGACAGGAAAAGACCCAGAAGAAGACCACATGGAAGATGGGTGGATGAAATTCGAAAGTATGCAGGGGTGACATGGAGGAGACTGGCACAAGACAGACCGTTGTGGAGGAAACTTGGGGAGACCTTCGTCCAGCAGTGGATTGATAATGGTTGACAATGATGATGATGATGATACTGTACGTATATATATATATATATATGGGATATAAGGTCAGGTGATGCGTAACATCACAGCCTCTCCTTGACAAATGTCAACCCCGCCTTCTCGTGGTGCATCCTGTTCCCACTAAAGGGGCTCTGACGACCGCCAATAGCGGTATAACTATACCATCGGGATTAGAGGAAATTCTATCCCACACTCACCAACCCGCTTGGCCAGCGTGGTGAGTTATGGCCAAACCCCTCCAAAATGATTCCACAACTTAAATCTTGGCCCTCAGTCTCCGGCAGCTGGAATGTACCTGGCCAAGGCAGCGGCCAGTGCGACATGAAGGCAGAGGGTGCTAAGAATCCCCGGAGGACCAGACTAGGCTGCCATCTGATGCTGACCTTGGCAACGTACAATGGACGCTCCCTATCTTCTGATTCAAGGCTTCTTGAATTGGAAGAGGAACTACAAAGGATCAAGTGGGACATCGTGGGGCTAAGTGAGGTAAGGTGAAAAGGAGAAGATCTCATCGAACTGAAAAGTGGACATCTCTTCTACTATCGTGGGACAGATACTGGCAGAACTAGTGGTGTTGGATTTATAATAAACAAGAAACTGAAGGATAAAGTTGTAGAAGTTGAAAGTTCCTCTGACAGAGCTGCACGACTTGTTATCCAACTCTCGAAAAGATACCAGACTCAGATTATTCAAACTTATGCACCCACCACAAGTCATCCTGAAGAAGAAATTGAAGAATTTTATGAGGAAATTTGTGATCTAAATAATAAAGGTAAGCAGCACTTGAAAATAATTATGGGAGATTTCAATGCAAAAATAGGGCAACGGCAACAGAATGAAACTTCAGTAGGTAAATTCGGTCACGGCAACAGAAACCAGCGTGGAAATACTCTCGTAGAGTTTGCAGAGGCAGAAGGGTTTTTCATCTTGAACTCCTTCTTCAAGAAAAAGCCACACAGGAAATGGACATGGAGACATCCAAATGGGACGACAAGTGAAATTGATTTTATTATGTGTAACAAAAAATTCGTCATAGAAGACTGCAGTGTGCTAAACAAGTTCAACACCGGTAGTGACCATAGATTGGTGAGATGTAAGATGCACCTCAACGCTAAACTTGAACGTGGCAAGCTCATAAGACAAACAAAATCTATTGACATAACTAACCTTAAAAAACACCATAATACCTTCAAGTTGGAACTGAAGAACAGGTTCTCTGCTTTAGAAGGCCTAACATCGGAAGAAGTGGACATCTCTGAAGTTAACAGAAAAGTAACCAAAGCTCTTATGGAAACAGCAACAAAATTAGCTGGGTCTAAGAACAAGTTGCATGTAAACAAATTTTCAGGAAAAACGAAAATGTTGATGCAAAAAAGAAGAGAGATGAGGACAACTAAAGAAGATGTGACTTCCAAAGTGGAATATATAGAGCTATGCAAGACAGTAAGAAAAAGTATCACTGAAGACGTAAGAAAATTCAACTGTGAACTAGTGAGGAAAGCAATTGAAAACAACCAAAGCCTAAAGATAGCAAAGGGACATCTCAGTAAGGGAAGAAAACAGATTATGGCACTGAGAAAAGAAGATGGTTCTGTAACAAGAAATAGAGGCGAAATTTTGACAAGAGTGAAAGATTTCTACTCCAAATTATATGAAAGGGATGATACATGTACTCCAGACATCATGAAAGGTACCAGAGTTCCTCCAGTCCTTCCAGCAGAAGTTGCACATGCAATCAAGAACATGAAGCGGGGAAAAGCTCCAGGAGAAGATGGAATTACTGTAGACATCATACAAGAAGCAAGTGGAGAAATCGAAACAGTACTCGCCCAAATTTTCACTCGATGCCTTAATGAAGGAAAGATTCCTGAGGATTGGAACACCGCTGCAATGATCCTACTGCATAAGAAAGGTGACATTGAGGATCTCGGAAACTACAGACCTATCAGCCTCCTATCAGTAGTTTATAAAATCTTTACTAAAGTTCTTTCACACCGCTTGAAGGTAACACTGGACATGGCTCAACCGAGAGAACAAGCTGGATTCAGGAGTGGCTACAGCACAATAGATCATATCCACGTACTGAGAGAACTAATTGAAAGAGCGAGGGAATATGAACTTCCATTGTGCATGGCTTTTATCGATTATGAAAAAGCCTTTGATTCGGTGAAACCATCAGCAGTTACAATGGCTCTGAAAACCTGCGGTATTAAAGATGCATACATTAATATTATTAATAACATCTATGAAAATGCAAGTGCAAAGATTCGGCTGTTTGAAAATACAACACACGTAAAAATTGGAAAGGGAGTGAGACAAGGTGACACCATATCTCCGAAGCTCTTTAATGCCACATTGGAGGGTGTTTTTCAGTCGCTGAGCTGGGAAAACAAGGGGATAAAGATTAATGGAGATTATCTAACCCACCTTCGTTTTGCTGATGATGTAGTCATTTTTGCAACTACCCCATCAGAGCTGCAGAGTATGATCCAGGAACTTGCTGACAAGAGTAAAGAAGTGGGATTAAAAATGAACTTTCAGAAGACAAAAGTGATGTTCAATGCTTTTACAAGAAATGAAGATTTATCGATTGATGGAGAAAAGCTGGAGATAACAGACACGTACGTTTATCTTGGACAGCAGATATCAAGTGGGGGTCACATTGATGAAGAAATCAATCGGCGTACAAAACTTGCCTGGAGAGCTTTTGGAAGAAACAGCATAATTTTCAAGAGCAATATGCCATTATGTCTTAAAAGAAAAGTGTTTGATCAATGCATCCTTCCAGTGCTTACGTATGGTGCAGAGACGTGGACCTTAACTAAAAGAGACATACAAAGGCTGCAGACAACTCAAAGAAGCATGGAGAGGTGCATGCTTGGTGTAACCAGGAGAGATAAGAAGAGGAACTCGTGGATCCGAAAAATGACAAGAGTGGAAGACATCATGATCAGAGTTAAATCCCTGAAATGGCAATGGGCTGGACATACTGCCAGAAGGACAGATCATCGATGGACAGTCGAAATTTTAGATTGGATTCCAAGGGACAGGAAAAGACCCAGAAGAAGACCTCATGGGAGATGGGTGGATGAAATTCGAAAGTATGCGGGAGTGACATGGAGGAGACTGGCACAAGACAGACCGTTGTGGAGGAAACTTGGGGAGACCTTCGTCCAGCAGTGGATTGATAATGGTTGACAATGATGATGATGATGATGATGATATATATATATATATATATATATAAGGACAAAAAAATTAAATAAATTAATGCGTGTGCCAGTGGTAGCGGAGACACACTTAAGGTCATGTACGCGTTCTCAAGTGTCTCATTGTGACCCCTAGAAATATGACAATATATATTTTTTCTTCTGATACACTCCCTTTGAAACTTCGACTTGATACCGACCACTGCAACTTGGACGGCGATGAAAAACATTTTGTGGAATTTTGAAGGGTCTTCCAGAATTTCGCGACGAGTTGTTATTGCGATACTCACACACCGGCATTCTCTTTAATAAAAACGGATTGCAAACATATTCAGTCCAGTTTTAATTCTGAAGCCATTATGATAACAATTTAGTGTAGAAAAATTTGTTTTCCAAAATTTACCAACTTCGTAAATTTTCTAAACAATGATATCTGATTAAATGTTCTTTTCAAAGTAATTAAGTACACTACCTCAATTGAAATGCGTAGCCGATTTTTGGGAGGGAGGGGGGATCCAGCAAAAAAATAAAATTTATCCAGTGGAGTGACTTCAATGATTTTTGGTGAATAAAAATTTACGTGAGTTTAAAAGCGAAAACTTCGCTGTGCTTGGTAAGTGAAGAAATCAATTTTGTGCAAGTATTTCGCTGCAAAAATTAGTATATCTCCCTCTTTTTTTTTTTTTTTTTTTTTTTTTTTTTGTTTCAATTTATCCAATACTGAACTCTATTTTTAATCGCAATTTGTTCACATGCCCATTTTGACCAGAAGAGAAACTATAAGTAAAACTTTTTTCGTAAAAGTCCCGGCATTCCGGCAACTGAGTATTGGTATTAGATGGGAGCAACATTGTTGTTAGAATTATTACGTTGAATAAAAGCAGGAACAAACCGAAAATTGGAAGAAAAAAACAAACCAGGTTGAGTAATACATTCAAACGTACTTTATTTAATACTTTATTTCAACATTCGTCATTATTTTTAATTCATTCCCCTATTTTATGTCTTATTCGGAAGCACAAGAACCGTATTAATCAACAAAGCACACAGGCCCGGCGATGCATTCCCACCCAACGATTCCCGAGCAACCCTGCTAGCGAGAGCTGCCATGAATGCAGTCCCCGGGGAAGTTTTATTCAAAGGAAATGAACTGATGTGGGAATAGGCAGAGTTTCCCACATGAGTTGGTTTCAATAGCCGCCAGGGCTGCAAGAAGCGCAGTCCGTGACGTTCTTCCCGCTTCAGTGGTGTTATGCAGGGAAAACTTCCAGTTGAGTTCAGAAAACTGCAGTCGTGGCGTTATGCTGGGAAAACTTACAGCGATGTTCACAAAACTTCTCTTTCTTGGTACGGCATGAAAAAAACCTGCTTTGTGTAGGGGGACTGCAGCCCCACAGCCCCATAGCAGGAGCCGCCCCTGGTTGGAAGCAAAGAAAATGTTACAACACAGGAAAACACTAAGTGTGAAAAAGGTGCAAGCAAAGATAGCACCAAGCTATATGAAGCCATAAATAACACAGAGTTAATGAAAACAGAAATGAAAAAATACGTAAGTAACATTAGAACATCGCGTAGGGAGGTAAAAAAAATACCATTAAAAGTAATTTACCAAAATCTGTTAGAGCAAACGAAAAGGTACGCACCAAAACAATTTCCAAGTTAAAAACATAGCGGAAAAAATAAACTCTGAAGTCGATAAATATTTGAGTGAAAATGCTAAACAGTATCAAAAACTACGTACTAATTTACATAAGAAAATTTACTTGGAAAATAAAAAAGTGAAAATAATCTTTTTTCACAAGAAGGCTACCCAAGAAACTAAGGGAGGAAGGTTTTAAAGAAAAGCAGACGAAAGAGGAAACTCCACGAAATTACTTCCTACCTCCAGTACTATTACAGAAAAAAATTCTGATAACGAAGTTACTAAACTTTCCATCTTAAAAAAAGTTGCAGAGATCAACTTACAGATTGAAAAAAAAAATTACAAAAGGGAAGCACCAGCTCTCACATAAGTGTAAAAAAATAAAATTCTCTGCGCCCATGACAGAAAAAAATATATATCACTAGTATGCGTAGACTACGTGTTAGCTTGGCCCTTAAATCGCTGTTAACGAAAATGTGAATGTTACACATCCAGTTAATAAGCTTGATTTCCTAGTTAAAAAAATTAAGGAAACAAACTTAGAAGAGACGAGTTCTTCTCGCCCAGTAGTAAAAAGGCAACGGACGTTGTAAAAAAAAAGTAATAGTGTGGACGAACAGCATGAAAAAGCTGTGCAAGAAATCTGTGCAGAGATTGCTGGCAAAATTACTGGCAGTAAAAAAATACATGAAAATGATAACGTTAGTAATAAGGACAATATCCTAATATATAATTCTACTAGAACTCTCCGCCTCCTCTGTGCCACTTTTTAAGTCATCATGGCAACAACCAAGAAACAAATGTTTGTGACGTCACGCTTAGCTTTTCGTGTTTGTAACGTCATCACCTACACGCGCACAGTCCACGCGTATACCACTTTGTTCTGTTGTCATAGCAACAAAGAACACAGCTGCTGGTGTAACGTCATCTAATCCAAATCATTCTCACATGACATGAGACGTCAAAGATGCGTTACGTCACACGATCAACTCTAGAGATACGAAAACGTTTTTCTTTGGCTGGAAGTTTAACGACCACCGTGAGCAACTCAGTGGACTATAAGCAGTCGCCCGTCCCTAATGTAAGGTCACTGGTTCCAGGGAAGGGAGAGAGCCAGTGCCGTAAGACAAATTCAGCACCCATGCCTCACCGGGATTCGAACCCGGACCCTTTTCGGACGAATGATCAGAGGCTATCGCTTTGACCACTGCGCCACCGGGGCGGCTACGAAAAACTTTACATAAGGAATTTTGGTTCACTACCTGAACCGGTGTTTAGTCATCTGTATGTGGCAACGTCAAGAGTACGACGATCTGACGACGTCAAGGTAAAAATACTTTACGGAAAAGAACAGGGGAAATGGATACAGGGTTCACAGTCAGTGTATACGAAAAATGTTGTGTACAAGGAAGTGTTGACAAAATAGGGACTAAAGGTTTTACAAAACACATAGCAAACAGACAGCCAATTGTATCAAATTTCATAACCGACTGCTTGGAAAATTTTCAGAAAGCTGTGAGGCCAACGTCGCCATCTATTGACGTGGAACTCAAAAGCTCAATAAATAAATGTCAATAATTTCTGCATCATAAATTTTATTGTTCCCCGTCATTATTGACGGGGTTTCATCTAGTTAAAGATAAAATTACGGAAATATTGCATGGTACTAAAATTTCTGAGGAAAATAAAAAAAAAAGAAAAAAAGATTCCTTTAAGGGCATTGAGCATATACTGAAAAGGAAATATGAGTAACCAAGAAAAATATACTAAACATTTTCTTCTGGAATGCACAGTGAATAAAAAGACAACACAGGGAATTTTGAGCCTACTTAAAATTAAAAAGATAGACATAGCACTAATAAATGAATCTTCGTTAATGCAAAAAATTAAATTCAAAATTTCCAACTCAAGGTGTATTGAAAAGACAATAAATTTCACTCAGGAGGAATTTTAATATCTCCTGAGTGAAATTTATATGGTGTTTTATATTGTTCCGGAGAGCCTGGAACAATATAAAACACCATGCAAAACAGGGGATGGTATTGAAGCACATTCAGTAGTTATTAAAAAAAACTGGACACACAAAATTCACAGCTATTTGCAACAATCCAAATCGCAATATCACCAGAGCAATCCTGGGCAAAATATCTGAAGAAAACAGATATTTTGTTTACTTTCCCTGAAAAATTGTCAAATTGCTTTCCCTGAAATTAAAAACTGTAGCACAAAGGAAGATATGGATCAAGCAATTACTACATCCAACCTACCCATAACAAATTTTAGAAGAATGCCAAACTCCTGCAAAAGAAAATAAAAATCCATACTACTTGCTTAAGTAAATCATTGATCTGATCAAAGGAAAAACAAATACAGAAGTAAATGGCAAAGAACTAGGAATGAAGTATATCAAGATGTCTACTACTCTCTTAATAGTAAAAATATATATATATATATTCGTAAATTTATAAAACTAGAAGTCCATTAACCCATTTTAACAATTCAGAAAATTAAAAAAAAAAAAAATGACGCTCTTGAACCTCACCCGAAGTTTGCAAAATAAAAATATTACCCTGACCCTCCCCCTCCCCTCTGAAGGACGGATGGCTCTCAGGCTAGAAGTAACGAAGAATAAGCGGAAATCTTTGCAAATTCACTGGAAAAACAATTCACACTGAATGATATTGCAGATACAGAACAAACACGCAAAATGAAAAAATCCACTCACATCTACTTTAGACATAGTAAGTAACAGAGAAATTGTTTCAAGTGCACCTCTCCATGCGGAATTTATTAGCAGAAAAAGAATATACTCAAAAAGAAATACCCCAAAGCTCGGTAAAACAGTGACCAACAAAGAAAAAGGCACCAGCCAAGAAAACAAAACAAAAAAGGGCTCCTTTAATGGCTAACGTCACTTCCCAAAATTTAAAAGCAAAAGTCGGAGAGGATAAAAAAAAAAGAGGAATGCCCTTTTAAGGGGAATACATTTTTTTTCCACGGGAATTTGAAAACCCACATCCATTAAAAGAGAAGGAAATTATTTATCATATTATAAAAAAACTAAAGAACAGAAAAGAACCAGGTCCGGAATCCCGATAAGGCATGGATGTTTGTGTTTGTCTTTCGGCGTTGGCTCTCTCTGTTCTTTGAAACTATGGCATACTGTATTACATACTCAGTTTGTCCTTTGATGATGTTACCCCCTTGCACAATTGTTGAACCCATCTGTGTGGCACAATACTGTATTTCTATAATCATGTATGTATTTGCATAGGACCAGTGTATGACTTCAAGATGTATTTGTTACCCAAGACCAATAAATACTGTATGTCTGCCTGTATATGTCACCCAGGTTCCATAAATTAATTAAACTCACGATAAAAAAAAAAGGTCAATATTGATGTTCTTGAAATTCCTTTTGCCTCCTCAGTAGACAGCCCTATTACGCATAAACTTTAAGTATAAAATGTTTTTTTTCAGCCGCTGAAGCATTTATTATTTGACAGTTCCATTCACCACAAAACCCGTGACAATCAAAGGATAAATAAACATTGCCTAAAATGAACACTCTGTTATGTTCATGAGAAGACGAGTTAATTTCTCTTCCCTAAATCACGAGGGAAAAAATCGCTACCTATAAACCGCTGTATTAGGTGTGCAACTTAATTTCCGTAACCGCTCCCAGCTGTAGTGACAAAAGGGACGAAAGTTGACGGTGAAAGCAATGTCTTTCGAGAAGCAACATTTAAGGCACTGCCTCCTGTACGCGTTTCAGCTGAACAAAATACCGCGGAAGCCCAGAAAATGATCTGTGCTGCTTTGCGTGAGGCTTCTGTGTCCTACAGTACGTGTAAGAAGTGGTTTAAGAAGGGAAATGTCGATCTCCGTGATGCAGAACGTCCGGGACAGTCACAGAAAGTTGACGATGAGGAACTGGAACAGCTGTTGGGCGCGGATCCTTGTCGCACATACTCAAAGCCCTCCCAGGAATTCGAAGTAACACGGCAAGCCATTGCAAAGCGCATGCACAAGCTTGGACGGATTCACGCGAAGGGCCGTTGGGTGCCCCACCAACTCACAGCTGCGAACAAGTCGAGGTGCTACGATGTTGCTGTGTCCTTGCTCTCCAAAGTCAAGAAGAAGGATTTCGTTCACAAGATCTTGACCTGTGAAGAGAAGTGGATCCTCTACGATAATCCTAAGCGACGCCGATTGTGGGTTTATCCAGGTCAGCCTACCACTAGTACCGCCAAACCGAACATCCATGCCAGGAAGTTGTTGCTGTGCATATGGTGGGATCAGCGTGGTGTCGTACACTATCAGTTGCTCCAACCTGGTGAAACGGTCAATGCTGAGTGTTATTGTCAGCAACTCATTCGTGTGAGTGACGCAATGGAAGCGAAAAGGCCATACACCGGAAAGGGCAGAAGATCGGTCCTGTTGCTTCAGGATAACGCGCGTTCTCACACTGCGAAAACGACTTTAAACACAATCACCGACCTGGGATGGGATATTTTGTCCCACCAGGCGTATTCTCCGGACTTCGTCCCATCGGATTATCACCTCTTTTGCTCCCTGCAACATCACCTGAGTGATACGCACTTCACTTCTGTCGAGGAGGTCCACACAAGTATTGATGAATTTATCAACTCGAAACAGCCCTCCTTTTTCCGCAGTGACATTCGACAGCTCCCTGGTCGATGACTCAAATGCATCCAAGACGACGGGGATTATTTCCCTGATTAGGTACGTATTCGATTTGCTATAATTGGCTGTCAACGTGTATTGTCTATGGCCGAGAATTAAGTTGTACACCTAATATTTATAGACAGTTGCAGACTCATTTCCCGTGCTAATTATGAAACAGATAACTTTCTCCGAGTGCCGAAGGTTCTAGAAATGGAAATATTAAGCCATAATCATGTCGCCTTTTGGTGTCATACGGACCTGCGGGAAGTATTGCATGACACCTCAAAGCGTTACGTGGAAGTAAATGTTTAGAGTGCAAAGAGCTCGTAATGTTCCTACCAATCGCCCAATATTAAAATTTAAGATAGGACTTTTCTCTAAAGATTTGGAATGCAGCAATTTCATACGTACCCATGGTTCGCTGGACATTTTAAAACCATGACAGAACATTTGTTTTGCGAACGTGAGTGGTGAGGCGAACAGTGTTAATGAACACATCACAACGTTTTGGCTTAATACATTTTGGCCTGAAATAAGTAGGCCTTACAAAAAAGAAGATATCTATAATGCAGATGAAGCAGGGATGTTTTACCTATTAACTGTAGACAAGATGCTAAAATTTAGAGGAGATAAATATGTAGGAGAAAAATGATCTAAGGAAAAACTGACTGTCATGGCATGTGCAAATATGAGCGGGACAGATCACAGAAAACCTCTTGTTATAGGCAAGCAACAATCACCCAGGTGTTGCAAAAATGACAAATCGCTTCCCGTTAAGTACAGGGTAATCTTCCCGTTAAGTACAGGGTAATCTTCCCGTTAAGTACAGGTTGTGTCTAGGTTTGCCATTAAAGTGTTTAAAGACTGGACTGTCAGCCAAAAAACTGGGTCTCTACGTGCAACGTGTGGTCGTCATCGACTAGTGACTGCTCGGGCGAAACGGAGAGTGTCCAGACTGGTAACAGATAACAGAAGGGCAAGAGTGCAGCAAATTACAGACCGTCTTAATCAAAGATCCCCTCGAAGGATCTCTGCACGCACTGTTCGCAGTACCCTGCATCGGATGGGATATGGCAGCCGAAGGCCTGTTCGAACACCTTTGCTGTCTGCAGTTAACAAGAGAAAACGTCTCCATTTCGCACAATGATTGGACAGTTGATAATTGGAATTAAACTATGTGGTCCGATGAATCACGTTTTCAGTTGCACCATGCCGACGGCCGAGTGAGAATTTGGCGGAAACAGCGCGAAAGCATGGACCCCAAATGCATTGCTACAACCCTTCAAGCTGGTGGAGGCAATGTTATGGTTTGGGGAATGTTTTCCTGGCATGCTTTGGGCCCTTTAATTCGTGTTGATCAACGTCTAACTGGCGCACCATATCTAAACATCGTTGCGGACCAAGTGCATCCTGTCATGTGGATGGTTTATCCCAATGGCGATGGCTACTTTCAACAGGTAATGCGTCTTGCCATAGTGCTCGAATTGTACAGGATTGGTTTCACGAACTTGCTGGTGAGTTTACTTTGCTTAGGTGGCTCCCACAATTTCTAAATCTCAAACCCATTGAGAATTAGTGGGATGAAGTTGAACGAGCCATCAGACAGCTGGATCCATAACCCTGCAATCTCACACTCCTGGAAAGTGCTATTCATCAAGCATGGTCTCATATTCCACAAACCACCTATCAACATCTCGTGGAGTCCATGCCACCAAGAATCGACGCAGTATTAGAGGCAATAGGTGGCCCAACGAAGTACTGAGGGGTGGTCATAATAATGTGGCCACTCAGCGTATATGCGCTTCCATTCAGTACATAATACTGCCTCTAACTGTTGCTTAGTAGTAGGGCCTTGGTTCCGAACTTCTTATGCGGTGCTCTAATTCATCCCATAGGTGCTCTATGGGATTAAGATCGGGGCTCTGTGCTGGCCAGCCCACACATGATAGGGAATTATCGTCAAACCATTCCGTAACAGTCTTTGCTTTATGGCTTGGTGCATTATCCTGCTGGTACCAACAAGGCTCGGTTCCATAGTATTGCCACAGACACTCATTTTTTCAGCTCCGTACATTTCGTCTTGCTTGGGCTCTCTTCGGCGTTACGAGTATGTATTTTTGTGTGTGGGAGTTCCGTGAAGGTTTCACGATTCTGCTCGTATCCCTGACAAGTCGGTGAATGATCATTTAGTTAAGTTATCTTCGTTTTATTTTCTTGGAAGAGTTGGCCAAGACGTGAATTCTGCTTCGCCATTGCGGATGGCTACATGGGGCGAGGTCGACCTCCCAGCTCTTGCTTCTGATAACGATTTTCCACCTCTTCCACCATCCACCAATGGCGGGTCTGTTCCGACATGCCCCTCCTTACCTAAGCGTAGTTCAGCTACCCTATCAGCTAATCCTACTTCTACTTCTACGTCACTGAGTGGTGACCAGCAACCTTCCCAGCAGGTGACAGGAGAGGCGATGGTCGTTTCACTTTCGTCAGTGGTATACGTCATCACTCTGCCCAGCCACTCCATATGCAGCCGTCCTTTCGAAGAAATCTTCTCCACCTGCTGCGTCGGCTTCCATCAAAGGCTCTTATCAGATGAAGTGTGATGCTAACTTCAACTTCTTCGTCGATCTTCCAGCAACACCGCCAGCTGGTCAACACTTCCTTAGTAAAGTTGACCTCGGCGTTGCCTTCCCTGCTCTTGGCAATACTAAGCTCACTGTGTACAGCTTAGCACTTCTTTTACTCTTCCCGAAGTCAGCCGTCACACACGTAGGCCGGAAAGATGGCAAAGTAACCGTATATTTCTATCCCAAATTTGCACTTCAAGTTATAAATGATGGACTTTCTATTGGTGACCGCCATATTAATGCTGATCCTATCTTCCACATGCCTACTGTTCTGAGTTTTTCTACAGTCCCGCCAGAAATTTCAGACGAACTTTTACTGTCCATTGCGCAAACCTTTGGACGTGTAGTTGGCACAATCACCACCTTCTCCTGTTTCTCAACCCAGCCGGAAGATCGTTATCTTGTTGGCCTACGGCGAAATGTAAGAGTGGTTTTTCCGTCTGATGAAGCTAAACTACGAGTTCTACCGAAGTTCAGTATTCGTTGTGAAACGCACATCCGTGATGTCAAGATTACTGTCGGCACTATGTGTTCTATCTGTAAAGGTTATTTATTTATTTATTTTTTGATTGGAGGTTTAATGACCGCCGTGAGCAACTCAATGGACTATAAGCAGTCGCCCGTCCTTAATTTAGGGTCACTGGTTCCAGGGAAGGGAGAGAACCAGTGCCGTAAGGCAAACACAACGTCCATGCCTTACCGGGATTCGCACCTGGACCCCTTACGGACGAATGATCAGAGGCCAGCGCCTTAGACCACTGCGCCACCGGGGTGGCCGAGTGATTTTTGCACTGTGGCCCGTCTATCCGCTGTTACAATGCGAGCTAAGCGACGATTGACCCCGCTCATCCACACGCTGTTGTCCACGGCAGTTGGCCCTTGCAGGGATGGTTTTACCGGATTCGATGTACTCAAGGTGCAAACGTGACACAGTGGCTCGTGAAAATCCCAGTTCTTGCACGACTTCCGAGATGGAGTGACCCATTCGTCGTGCCCCGACAATTTGCCCACGATCAAATGCGCTGAGATCCTTCGTCTTACCCCATACTGCGTCCGACTGTTACTGATTCCCGTCGCATCACTCCTTATATTGTCGGATCGCTGCATACGTCTTGTCGTTTCCGTTTACAGGACCGCTCACAGTGCCACATTTGCATAACGCCAGCTGTCTCTAATTCAATTGCTCTTCAGTGTATATCTGTGAAGATACTCATCTACTATGTTTTTATTGCCACTGTATATAGCACAGCAGCATCTATACATTTGTCACCTTCACTGTAAATATGTCGTCAATTATGTTTCCGTTGGCACTGTAAATACAGACCCTCTGTGCCCTCGTCTCAGGTTTTCTCGTCCTGGTTAAGCCTTATTTTCTAGAGTAATTTAATTCACTTTAATTAAATTAAAGCAATTTTTTAACGTAAATGACATTTAAAAAATAAACTTAAAACCTTTCGGAGGGCAAGGCTCGTTGGCCTTCTCTCCAATTTTAAATACCTCTCTGAGTTTAGCAACGCCACTGTCGGTTTGAAGGTGAAAAAAATCATAAAATAACGCTCTGATATTCTATTTTGATTGAATTAAATTTACGTAATTCCCAAGTTCGCGTGTATCGGTGCGCAGTGTTTACACAGAGCCGTTTCACAACCACAATTAACGAGCAAAGGAAATAGCTCCGCATAAAGGAAAATTGGTATTAATACAGTTTAGCGGCCACATATAATTACCCCGAATATCTTCCTGAAATGAATTTTGTACAGTAGTCTGTGATCTCATGATACTAAATCAGTCTGCTGCGCAAGCACTTTTGCTGTTTAAATTGGTGAAAATGAATTTTATAAATTGTTACCTACCCACCGAGATGCTTCAGGCACCCGCCATTTGCAATGGCACGTGAAGTTGTTTTCACTGCAAGAGTGTCGTCTGCTACTTGAAACTTTCGGTTGCCAACCGAAGACCAGCGGATGAGTAAAAGTCTGATCGTCATTCTCTCTAATGACAGCCGAGCGGAAAGAGCGTTCAACTACTATTTTGCGTAGGGTTTGGGTAAAAAGGGAAATTTCGTTTTCAATATTTCGCAACACGCAGAACTAAAATCAGTTCGAAGGCAGATGTAACGTAGATTTTTCAAATAAAATAATTTGGAAAGCAGATATAACCTACATTTTTCAACATTTAGCTACCAATTGTCACGTGCACAACCTCGACATTTCATTTTATTATTTAGAAATGTTAAGTGTAACGAAATCATTTTGTTAACACAATATCTCCGGAAAATAAGTCTCCTCATTTCATTATTTAGAAATTTAGTTAAGTATAACGAAATCATCTTGTTAACATAATATCTCCGGAAAATAAAGGAGGAAATATTCCCTGAACTTTGATAATTTAAACACATTTCCACTTTCGTACAAAATGTTTGGTAGGCATATAACAGATTTTTTGGTAGGGCTAGCGCCCCCTTCATCCAACAGTTACTAGGAAATTAATGTTTTAATCCGTACAAAAAAAATTTCGTCGTCCCAGTAGCCGAGTGGAACGAGACGCTGTCTTCTAATCGTCCGCTATGGATTCGGGTTCGAATCCAGATGTTATCCACAAACAAATGGAAATATTTACAAAAACAATGTCTGATTGGTCTTTGTTTTTCCGTGAAATGCATAAGGAGTTTGCTGAGAAGACCAGTCAAACTTTGGAAAGTACAGGAAAGATCATAGAAGTTGACGAATGTGAAATCGGCAACACAAAATTCCATATCGGTTCGAAGCAATAGGATGCGGCACCAAAAATTCATTTCTGGTACTAGTTAAAAAAAAAACAGAACCTCAGGCATCCTTATGAACGTCATCCAAAATTTTAATGTATGAAAGAATGTCCTCAGAAAAAATGTCCACTTCTCGAAAATACACTCAGGCAAACTGAAATTGACTTTTACTCATCCACTGGTCTTCGGTTGGCAACCGGAAGTTTCAAGTAGCAGACGACATTCTTGCAGTGAAAACAACTTTACGTGCCATTGCAAATGGCTGGTGCTTGAAGCATCACGGTGGGTAGGTAACAATTTATAAAATTCATTTTCAACAATTTAAACAGCAAAAGTGCTTGCGCAGCAGACTGATTTAGTATCATGAGATCACAGACTACTGTACAAAATTCATTTCAGGAAGATATTCGGAGTAACTATATGTGGCCGCTAAACTGTATTAATACCGGAAAATTTTTACAAACCCAAATAATAATTTCAACTCCGTAATAATACGAATTTTGTTTATGCCCAAAAGTTCAGTTGGTTTATACTAAATAAATACAGAATATCAAGAAAACTTTATTCAGCTCAGCTTTACGCAAGTCCATTCGTTCTGATCAGCTGTTAGTGTGCACTGATGTTTGGCAATCTTTCCTGAAATAAATGTTTTTTAAAATAATTTTCTCTTCCCTGTAAATATGATAAATTTAATTCCTGAAAAGTATCTAAATGCCGCTTTTTGCATGCACGCAATACTCGTTCTTCAAGAGTTGGATAATTTCCCTTCATAAGATATACATTTCCAATCGGCATCTTTCAAAAAATCCGAATATTGACAGCGTCTGATCTATTATTATTGTTAAAAAAATCTTTACACAAAATACACCATGAACTACTTCCTTTGCTTGTTGATGATGTATGTAAACATGGTGAAGCGACACACTCGAACTTGGGTAGCGTTTTCAATCGGAAGGCCACCCTAAATTTATTTGCGAAAATGCAGTTTTGTTACATGCGTTCTAAATGCTCGACGCTTAGAATTTCGTTATAAATATGTAGACAAGTGCGATAGGAACTACAGTAAAATATTTGTTTGGATTAAAACTAAATTCCCGTAAAAAACGTATCACTGAGGTTCAACTGCACACACACACACACACACACACACACACACACACACACAATCACTCTTGTACTTCTATAGGTGATTCTGTAGAAGCAGGGGATAACGGAATGTCCTCTTGAGTAAGATTTGACTGTGATCCCATAATCACAGTCTCTTGTGAATCTTCTAATTTTTCAAGGTCTTCTTCAGTATTTATCGAACGTAATACACTTTGTGGTATAATAGAAGAAGATAATCCCACTTCTGTGGGACAACCGAACATGGCTTCGTATGGACTTCTTTTAATTGCAGAATGATAGGCACGATTCTTCATGAATTGTACAAATCGTACGCCCTCACTCCACTTGTTAGTTTGGTTATCAGCCATCCAAATAGTGAGCATGTTTTCAATGTCTTGATTCGCTCGTTCTACACTTCCTTGACTTTGGCTGTGTCTAGGTTTGCCATTAACAATTTTGATTTCTGGCCACAACTGTGTTACACTTTCTAAGACTTTATTACAAAATTCGCGTCCGTTATCAGAACGCAAAATACTTGGAGCGCCGAAAAGGAGAAAAATATCAAGCAAGTTATAGGCTACTTCATCCGCCAGTTTTGATGTGAGCGGCTTCAATACAACAAATTTTGTTAAGTGGTCTTGGTATACGAGAAGAGACTTAAACTTTCCATCTGGTTGAAATCGGTAATCGATGAGATCCGCCTGGCATCTGCTGTTGAAATGCGATGAAATAATCGGCTTTACAACAATCCCTCTTTTCGCACTTTTTTGTTTTTGTTGACCAGGTTCGCATAAATCCAAAAACTTTTTATTTGGGCTTGGGTTATGTTTTTATAAAGTGTATTTAATTGCTTGATCATTCTGTCTCTTCCACCGTGGCCAATTGACAAATGAGTAGAATACAATATGTTAAACAATTCTTCGGCATGGACAAACTTCTTTTTCACACCTTCTCGCGCTTATGACAACGGCTCAATGAGTTTTTCACAGCCTTGTACAGTCAACACATCATACCTTTGAATTATTCGATAATTTCGAGATGATTCTTTCTTGGAAACTTTTATTCGCTTTACATCTTCAATTATGCAATCATACTTTCGTTTTGTCATTAAAACACTATTATATTTTGAATCTTCCCTAAAGAGGTTTTCGAAGAATGTTTTCTTCATTTTACTCACCAATTCGGTGCTTGCTTGCATCATCATCATCATCATCATTGTCAACCATTATCAAACCACTGCTGGACGAAGATCTCCCCAAGTTTCCTCCACAACAGTCTGTCTTGTGCCAGCCTCCTCCATGTCACTCCTGCATACTTTCGAATTTCATCCACCCATCTCCCATGTGGTCTTCTTCTGGGTCTTTTCCTGTCCCTTGGAATCCAATCTAAAATTTCGGCTGTCCATCGATGGTCTGTCCTTTTGGCAGTATGTCCAGCCCATTGCCATTTCAGGGATTTAACTCTGATCATGATGTCTTCCACTCTTGTCATTTTTCTGATCCACGAGTTCCTCTTCTTATCTCTCCTGGTTACACCAAGCATGCACCTCTCCATGCTGCTTTGAGTTGTCTGCAGCCTTTGTGTGTCTCTTTTAGTTAAGGTCCACGTCTCCGCACCATACGTAAGCACTGGAAGGATGCATTGATCAAACACTTTTTTTAAGACATAATGGCATACTGCTCTTGAAAATTATTGCTTGCTTGCATACTAGGAGTTATATTTATCTGCTTTAAAAAAATCACGACAAAAATTTCACACACTAACAGGCAGAAATTAGCTATGCTACGCACTGGCAGCCGACGCCAATTATGAGAAATAAAAACAACCGGCGACGACTAGACGCTGGTGAAACGAAACTAAAAGTGGAGGGAGGGAGGGAAAGTGTAGGGAAAGGAAATGAGAGAAACAAAATTTTGAACTTTAACGATACGGAAGCCGTTAATGTGCACATTACCTAGGTAAAATGCGGAAAACTCTTGATTCCGCACGTTAACGGAGCAAATCAGTTAATCTGCAGATTAGCTAGGTAATGTGCACATTAACGGCTTTCGAGCTTTAGCGGTAACATATATACAAAATAGAACAAGAACAAGAACAACAAAGTTTGTAAACTCACCTAAGTACGCGAGAAAACAGAATGAATTTTTTTATTCGAAAAATTAATTGTTAGAATTCAAAGCACGTTCTGCGTTTTCACAGAACGTGGTTATGGAAGCAAAGAAACTCTTCAGCGCCATTTAGTTAGGCGCACGCGTCGACAATATAAAAATGCTTAAATTAGAGAGAAACTTATACTCTCTTTCCTCCCAAACCCCTCTCTCGGCACAAGTGCGGCATTTAATTCAACATTCGCGTTGGAAACAAGTACTTTGGCCGTAAGCCCACCCACGAACAGACTTTGTTCCGGATTTAGGGCATGTTTCTCCCATTAAAAGTTCAACTCTGTAAAGCAATGTATTCTTTTGTGTCACACAAAATGGAAAAATTGAAATAGATTTAACTCCTAAAAGTGTAAAAATTATGTATTAGCACTTTTTTTCTTGATTGGAGGTTTAACGACCACCGTGAGCAACTCAATGGGCTATTAGCAGTCGCCCGTCCCTAATTTAGGGACGCTAGTTCCAGGGAAGGGAGAGAGCCAGTGCCGTAACACAAACACAACATCCATGCCTGACCGGGATTCGAACCCGGACCTCGTTCAGAAGAATGATCAGAGGCCATCCCTTAGAACACTGCGCCACCGGGCGGCCTATTAGCACTTTCAGAATTCTTCATTACACAGAGATCAATGGGATATGCAAATATTTTTTCGATTCCGTAAATGAGAATCACAAAGAACCGTCCCGGTGGCTGAGTGGTTTAAGCGATGGCTTCGGACCATTAGTCCGTGATGGGGTCCGGGTCCGAATCCCGGTGAGGCATGGATGTTGTGTTTGTCTTACGGCACTGGCTCTGTCCCTTCCCTGGAACCAGTGACCCTAAATTAGGGACTGGCGACTGCTTATAGCCCATTGAGTTGCTCACGGTGGTCGTTAAACCTCCAATCAGCCGCCCCGGTGGCACAGTGGTTTAAGCAATGGCTTCGGACCATTAGTGCGTGATGGGGTCCGGGTCCGTATCCCGATGAGGCATGGGTGTTGTGTTTGTCTTACGGCACTGGCTCTCTCCCTTCCCTGGAACCAGTGACGCTAAATTAGGGAAGGGCGACTGCTTATAGCCCATTGAGTTGCTCACGGTGGTCGTTAAGCCTCCAATCAGCCGCCCCGGTGGCGCAGTGGTCTGAGCGATGGCCTCTGATCATTCGTCCGTAAGGGGGTCCGGGTTCGAATCCCGGTGAGGCATGGAGGTTGTGTTTGTCTTACGGCCCTGGTTCTCTCCCTTCCCTGGAACCAGTGACTCTAAATTAGGGACGGGCGACTGCTTATAGTCCATTGAGTTGCTCACGGTGGTCGTTAAACCTGCAATAAAAAAAAAAAAAAAAAAAGAAAGAAAGAAATAACAATGAAATAAGGTGCGTTCGTAAACCAAATCGAATGACTAAACTGACGTCACTTCTCTTCCAGAGTAACGTTTTCTGGTAAACGTCTGAAAATTCCGCTGAGAAGTTTATTCGATATTTTTCAAGAAAATCTTAAAAAACTATACATGTTATCACAGCGTTTCCCTGCCTACGGAGGCCATATCTCTGACCCAATCAGTCCACTTTGAGAAATTAATTTTCCATCCAGATACAGGATCCATCAATCTGATGGCCGTATGTGGGTATGGAGGCAGCCGGGGGAACGCTATTTACCACAGTGTACTGTTCCTACGGTCAAATTTGGAGCTGGGAGTGTACTCATGTGGGGGTGTTTCTCGTGGTGTAGTCCAGGTCTATTGGTTATCGTGGACAAACTTGTTAACAAGCACGTCTACCTTGATATTCTGGACAATTATGCTGTACCAACTCTGTGGCAATACTATGGAACCGAGCCTTGTTGTTACCAGCATGATAATGCACCGAGTCATAAAAAAAGAACTGTTACGGCGTGGTTTGGCGAACATTTCGTATCATGTGTGGACTGGCCATCACAGAGCCCTCATCTTAATCCCATACAGTGCCTATGGAGTGAATTAGAGCGCCGCATAAGAAGTTGGGAACGAAGGCTGTGACGTACCTGCCCCGCAGGACACAGACGACATAAAGGCAGATAGCAGCAAGAACGAACGTCTGCGTAGCTCAGTTGGTAGAGTGACTTGTTCCGGAATAAGAGGACTCGGGTTCGATCCCCGGCGTGGACCAAAAATGACGGAGAAATTTACTTCGTTATAATGGCGCCAGGACTTCCCGGATGACCCGGCCGTTGAAGATCTCGCAATGGTGTGCTTTTCTTTCCACACCGCGAGATAGGAAAAATAAGAGAATCCTTTCTCCAGCGCTTCGAAAAATATATGTCTGTGACGTTGCATTCCACACACCAGATTGACTGGGAGTTCTCAAGTGCACGTTATACAGCGGATGGCTGCCTGCAACGATTCATGGTCACGGCTGACCCGTGGGCCATGCGCCCGGCCCTCTTTTTTTTGGGGGGGGGGAGGAGATGTGACGTGTCTGCCCAGTAGGACGCACACGACATAAAGGCAGATAGCAGCGACAACGAACGTCCGCGCAGCTCAGTTGGGAGAGCGACTTATTCCGGAATGAGGGGACCCGGGTTCGAGCCCCGGCGTGGACAAAAATGACGGAGAAATGTACTTCGTTATAGCTAGTCATTTTATTTGCATACAAAAATGTCCGAAGTATCAAGTCTGTTCACTGGGTTATACCGAAGGCAAGTGTAATACGTACGTATAAACATCGAGTTTTTTTTCAATTCACACTTGTACCACAACAAAAAGAAAAGAAGTCATGTTCAAGTAAAACAAACAGAAAATTCATTTATTCATGAAATAACTCATCTGTGGTTTGAATGGCGGGTTTACATTTCATTAACTTTTCAATGTGTCTGGATGATAACCTAAACACAGTTTGTTTACATCACATAATGCAGTTTGGAAACCAATGATACAATGAGCAGGTGTGCATCAGAATGGTAAAATAAATAAGCTTCCTAATGAATACCATAAGTCCTTTTACATAGGGTATCTGAAAAGTTCTGAGCCTCACAATGAAAGGATGAGCAGAAAAAAATCCATATGACACATATGCACTAATCAGTTCTTCTGAAATTTGTTCAGAGAACCTGAACATATTTGGTAACATAGTATTTTTTTCTGTGTTTGTGCCCCTAAGATGTCAGAAATAACAGTATTTTTTTCTTTCCTTGTTCCCCTAAGATGTCAGAGGTAACCTAGTATTTCTTTTTCTTTGCCTGTGCCTCAAATATTTGAATATGTCATAGGCAATTATTTTTCCTTCTGCCACCATGATGTCAGAGCCAATCTAATGTTTTTTTTAATTTGCTTGTGCCACTAAGATGTCAGAGGTAACCTACATTTTTTTTTCTTTGCCTGTGCCTCAAATTAGTCAGAGGTAACTATTTTTTTCCTTCTGCTCCCACGATGTCAGAGGCAATCTAGTATTTTTGTTTTAATTTGCTTCTGCCCCTAAGATGTCAGAGGTAACCTAGTATTTTTTTCTTTGCCTGTGCCTCAAATATGTCAGAGGTAACTATTTTTTTCCTTCTGTCCCCACGATGTCAGAGGTAATCTAGTATTTTTTTTAATTTGCTTGTGCCCCTAAGATGTCAGAGGTAACCTAGTATTTTTCTTTCCTTGTGCTGCTGAGATGTCAGAGATAACAGTATGTTTTTTGCTTGTACTCCTGAGGTATCAAAGGTAACATAGGATTTTTTTCTTTGCTTGTGCCCCTAAGATGTCAGACCTAACCTAGTAGTTTATTTCCTTGCTTTTGCCCCTCAGATGTCAGGGACAATCTAGCATTCTTTTCTTCGCTCGTGGCGCTAAATTATCAGAGCTAGCCTAGTATTTTTTCTTTGCTTCTGCTCCTAAGATGTCAGAGCTAACCTACTATATTTTCCCCTGCTTATGCTGCTAAGATGCAAGAGCTAACATAGTACTTTATTTTATTTTCTTGTGCTCCTAAGATATCAGAGGTAACATAGAATTTTTTTCTTTGCTTGTGCCTCTAAAATCTCAGAGGTAACAGTATTTTTTTTGCTTGTGCCCCTCAGGTGTCAAAGGTAACATAGGATTTTTTTCTTTGCTTGTGCCGCTAAGATGTCAGAAGTAACCTAGTATTTTATTTCCTTACTTGTGCCCCTTAGATGTCAGGGGCAACCTTGCATTCTTTTCTTCGCTCGTGTCGTTAGAATGTCAGAGTTAATCTAGTATTTGTTTCTTTGCTTATGCTCCTAAGATGTCAGAGCTAATCTAGTATATGTTTTTCTGCTTGTGCTGCTAAGATGAAAGAGCTAACATAGTATTTAATTTTATTTTCTTGTTCCTCTAAGATATCAGAGCTAACCTAGAATTTCGTTTCTTTGCCTGTGCCGCTAAGATGTCAGAGGTAACAGTATACTTTTTGCTTGTGCCTCTATGATGTCAGAGTGAACCTAGTATTTTAGTTTCTTTGCTTGTGCACCTAAAATGTCAGAGCTAACACAGTAGTTTTTATTCTTTGCTTGTGACGTAAGATATCAAAAGCAACCTAGTATTTTTCCTTGCTGTTTGTACCCCTAAGACGTGAGAGCTAACCTAGTATATTTTTCTTTGCTTGTGCTGCTAAGATGTCAGAGCTAACCTAGTATTTTCTTTTCTTTGCTTGTGCCCCTAAGATATCAAAACTAACCTAGAATTTTTTTCTTTGCTTGTGTCGCTGAGATGTCAGGGGGAACCTAGTACTGTTTTTCTCCTAGCTTGTGCCCCTAAGATGTCAGAGGTAGCATAGTATTATTTTTCTTTGCCCCAAAGATGTCAGACCTAACCTAGTATTTTCTTTTCTTTGCTTGTGCCCCTAAGATATCAAAACTAACCTAGAATTTTTTTCTTTGCTTGTGCCCCTAAGATATCAAAACTAACCTAGAATTATTTTCTTTGCTTGTGTCGCTGAGATGTCAGGGGGAACCTAGTATTGTTTTTCTCCCAGCTTGTGCCCCTAAGATGTCAGAGGTAGCATAGTATTATTTTTTCTTTGCCCCAAAGATGTCAGACCTAACCTAGTATTTTCTTTTCTTTGCTTGTGCCCCTAAGATATCAAAACTAACCTAGAATTTTTTTCTTTGCTTGTGCCCCTAAGATATCAAAACTAACCTAGAATTATTTTCTTTGCTTGTGTCGCTGAGATGTCAGGGGGAACCTAGTATTGTTTTTCTCCTAGCTTGTGCCCCTAAGATGTCAGAGGTAGCATAGTATTATTTTTCTTTGCCACAAAGATGTCAGAGCTAACCTAGTATTTTCTTTTCTTTGCTTGTGCCCCTAAGATATCAAAACTAACCTAGAATTTTTTTTTCTTTTCTTGTGTCGCTGAGATGTCAGGGGAAACCTAGTACTGTTTTTCTCCCAGCTTGTGCCCCTAAGATGTCAGAGGTAGCATAGTATTATTTTTTCTTTGCCACAAAGATGTCAGAGCTAACCTAGTATTTTCTTTTCTTTGCTTGTGCCCCTAAGATATCAAAACTAACCTAGAATTTTTTTCTTTTCTTGTGTCGCTGAGATGTCAGGGTAAACCTAGTACTGTTTTTCTCCCAGCTTGTGCCCCTAAGATGTCAGAGGTAGCATAGTATTATTTTTTCTTTGCCACAAAGATGTCAGAGCTAACCTAGTATTTTCTTTTCTTTGCTTGTGCCCCTAAGATATCAAAACTTACCTAGAATTTTTTTTCTTTTCTTGTGTCGCTGAGATGTCAGGGGAAACCTAGTACTGTTTTTCTCCCAGCTTGTGCCCCTAAGATGTCAGAGGTAGCATAGTATTATTTTTTCTTTGCCCCAAAGATGTCAGAGTTAACCTAGTATTTTCTTTTCTTTGCTTGTGCCCCTAAGATATCAAAACTAACCTAGAATTTTTTTCTCTGCTTGTGCCCCTAATATCAAAACTAACCTAGAATTTTTTTCTTTGCTTGTGTCGCTGAGATGTCAGGGGAAACCTAGTACTGTTTTTCTCCCAGCTTGTGCCCCTAAGATGTCAGAGGTAGCATAGTATTATTTTTTCTTTGCCCCAAAGATGTCAGAGCTAACCTAGTATTTTCTTTTCTTTGCTTGTGCCCCTAAGATATCAAAACTAACCTAGAATTTTCTTCTTTGCTTGTGTCGCTGAGATGTCAGGGGGAACCTAGTACTGTTTTTCTCCCAGCTTGTGCCCCTAAGATGTCAGAGGTAGCATATTATTATTTTTTCTTTGCCCCAAAGATGTCAGAGCTAACCTAGTATTTTATTTTCATTGCTTGTGCCGCTGAGATGTCAGAGGTAACCTAGTATTTATTTCTTTGAATAGGCCTCTAACATGACAGACAAACACTTTCGAAATAAAAAGCTGAGAAATCAATTTTTCATTGGATATTTGCATATAAAGAGGATACTCTGTCAGAGACAATCACGACAAATACGACGGTAAGACTTATATCTTCAGTGTATTTCCAGTTTTCGGGAGAACTTCCGATTATCCGCCATTCAAGTAGCTCCACGAATAAATGCACTTTATTTACATAAGGTCTGAGCACGCCCAACATCATGGGGCAAATAAACTGGCTACGCTGCTACATTTTATCCGGGGTACTTGTAAGTATAATAACGAGAAAGATGTAGCTCTATTTGTAATCATTTCCCATCCCAGTCCTGTAATAACTCGGAAATTTTTGCACGAAAAAATAAACGGCTTCTTTTACACAAAGAAAATGTAGAGTAACAATTGAACGACATTTTTTTTTCTTCTACGAATTGTTACAGTTAGCTCAAAAGATCTAATAGTAATGACCTTTATATATTGGGGGGAGGGATTTAGGGTGCATCGCTTTAACAGACTACCTAGAGAAATAGGAGACCGTCACTTGTGAATACGAGAGAGATTATTATTGTCCGAATACTGAGAAATTACCACATGTTATATCATTTTCTCTACACCACCTAGAAGAACAACTTTTATTTACTAAGGTGGTCAACAGATGGCGCACCCAGTTCAGTTATGGGAGGACCGCTCTGATATTTATATGACCTACTTGTCGTTCTTTGCATAAAGAGTGGTGAACATTTTTTTTATTGTTATTATTATTGGGGGTTAACGACCACTGTGAGCAACTCAATGGGCTACAAGCAGTCGCCTGTCGCTAATTTAGGGTCATTGGTTCCAGGGAAGAGAAAGATCCAGCGCCGGATGTCAAACACAGCATCGCCGCCACGGCGGCGCAGTGGTCTAAGCAATGGCCTCTGATCATTCGTCCGAAAGGGGTCCGAGTTCGAATCCCGATGAGGCATGTATGTTGTGTTTGTATTACGGCACTGACTCTCTCCCTTCCCTGGAACCAGTGACCCTAAATTAGGGACGGGCGACTGCTTATAGCCCATTGAGTTGCTCACGGTGGTCGTTAAACCTTCAATAAAAAAAAAACAACAACACAGCATCCATGCCTCACCGGGATTCAAACCCAAGCCCATCTCGGGCGAATGATCAGAAGTCGTTCCTTAGACACCACTATACCACCAGGGCGGCAAGAGTTCTTCGAGAAGGTATCCTTGGAATTCTAGCTTTTGATTAAATAAATGTTGAGAATCAGGAAAATTCTAGTCACTTATTATTTATGATTTTTGATGCACTTATGTAAAATTCCAAGAACATAAAGATGTAAGATCTTCGTAATAATTTTTTCATCTAATAATCATCATTTTTTCATATCAGTAATGTACATGGGTACGATCGCAGACAGCGAATTTCCCCCTTTTGTAACAGCCACCTTATTTACCAGATCAGGCACCATAGGACGACTAGCTGTTATACAATTCGAAAATGATATGTGGCTGGGGCTCAATTCGCAACTGATAGCGGCGCTATGAAATATTTTTGGAAAGACTGCACAAATTAGGAATAAAAGCTTTACGGAAGCACTACCAAATATAAGCCAATACCCAAGAAGACGGTGTAGAAAAAATATGTAAAAGAAATCCCACACCTCTTTGATGCTGAGACTCAGAACTTTTCAAGAATCCCTCGTGATTGCAGCAACGGTACTTCTGATAATGGATGAATTTGCAGTTGTTCATTCGTAGGAACACAAAGTTCTTTTCGGAGGTCACTTCACATGGGTCGATGATGGTAGAACGTTGAGTTTTAAACTTCCACTGGTAAGTATTTGCAACACTTAAAAGTCGATTATAAATCCACCGGGCTGAGAGTTCCTTATGTTGCAAATTTCCATTACAAAAGTCTGAGATTAATGATGCCCGCAGTCACGTGACTCCTCCGGACACATGTTATTCCTCTCATAATGTCTCTGATGAAAGTGAAATTTGAAATTCATCTCTATCGACTATTGAAACACATTTGTTGATGGGAATAACAGCAGTTCTTCTGCATGTAATTGTGTCTGCAGTAGCGATCTCCGTACCTCGTCAAAAATTCTTCGCAGGTCAACCCCCGCTAGCTTGTCAATTATATCGATGCATTCTGAAACAGAGAGAGAAACAGATTAAGAAAATGATCATATTTGTTCTTAATATTAAACACGCATGGGTAAACATAAAAGTAACATACAATTACACTGCTCGACATTGCAAATAAGCCGAAATTCAGCAGTCACATAGGATATGAAGTGTGTAACACATGATTTAATTTCCAAGGCAGTACATCACTTTGATGAAGATAATACATACATTAATATTATTAATAACATCTATGAAAATGCAAGTGCAAAGATTCGACTGTTTGAAAATACAACACACATAAAACTTGGAAAGGGAATGAGACAAGGTGACACTATATCTCCGAAGCTCTTTAATGCCACATTGGAAAGTGTCTTTCAATCACTGAACTGGGAAAACGAAGGGATAAAGATTAATGGAGATTATCTAACCCACCTTCGTTTTGGTGATGACGTAGTCATTTTTGCAACTACCCCATCAGAGTTGCAGAGTATGATCCAGGAACTTGCTGACAAGAGTAAGGATTAAAAATGAACTCTCAGAAGACAAAAGTGATGTACAATGCTTTTACAAGAAATGAAGATTTATCGATTGATGGAGAAAAGCTGGAGATAACAGACACGTACGTTTATCTTGGACAGCAGATATCAAGTGAGTGTCACATTGATGAAGAAATTAATCGGAGTACAAAACTTGCCTGGAGAGCTTTTGGAAGAAACAGCATAATTTTCAAGAGCAATATGCCATTATGTCTTAAAAGAAAAGTGTTTGATCAATGCATCCTTCCAGTGCTTACGTATGGTGCAGAGATGCGGACCTTAACTAAAAGAGACATACAAAGACTGCAGACAACTCAAAGTAGCATGGAGAGGTGCATGCTTGGTGTAACCAGGAGAGATAAGAAGAGGAACTCGTGGATCCGAGAAATGACAAGAGTGGAAGACATCATGATTAGAGTTAAATACCTGAAATGGCAATGGGCTGGACATACTGCCAGAAGGACAGACCATCGATGGACAGCCGGAATTTTAGATTGGATTCCAAGGGACAGGAAAACGACCCAGAAGAAGACCACATGGGAGATGGGTGGATGAAATTCGAAATTATGCAGAAGTGACATAGAGGAGACTGGCGCAAGACAGACCGTTGTGGAAGAAACTTGGGGAGACCTTCGTCCAGCAGTGAATTGATAATGGTTGACAATGATGATGATGAGGACATCACTTTGATAGAAATAGGATCGTGACGTAGAAACATCCTTGCATTACCACCGCATTGGGCAATACAATAATTAGTCACATGCGCGGCATGGATTGCTGCTGCTCTCTAACCGTGTCCCGGGTTATCTGGGACCATGCAACATTTAACTGGTCCCATGATCCAGCGGCATTCCGTGGTGGCATCGGAGAGGCTTGCAAGGTCGTTTAGAGAGGTCCTACACATTCTTAATAAGTGATAGATCCTGAGATTTTTCTGGCCATGAAAGCACATAGACCCTTTGTTGGCACGATCGGGAGAAGTTAGTAGTGTGTAGCCGAGCGTTATCTTGCTGGAAAACGGTCACTCAGAAATTTTAATAACGCAAGTTGTGAAACGTCATTCATGTATTACCGGGGTTGTTCCTGTCTGAGGGGACTAGCTGTCGTAATTAATGGCACCCCATAAAGGAATGCCGGGTTTCAAGCAGCGTGTTGCTCGTAGACAATTACTGGATCCACCCTCTGGGAACGTCATTGCTAAACGTGGACTCGACAATCGTCAGCACCGAAAAAAAATCGGGACTCACCGGTGAACACGACATGGGGCCATTGCTGTCGGAACGCAGCAGTACTGCGGTACCATACGGCTAATGGCTGTATGGAGCGTAGAACTCCTACGCCAATCTTCTGTTCCTCGTCCCGATCATGACGGAGATGTCTATACTCTCTCTACAGTATGTCGAATGCTTCCTGTAGTAGCTTGTGGATTTTCAATGCCGACGAATACACTGATCGGTACTTTCTGACGTCCGCCTGACTCTACCTGTTCCGCAACGGCGAAGGGCTTCATATAACTGAACAGAATGAAAATCATCTAAATACGTGGCGTCATGTTGAGTAAATAAATTCATCTCTCTTTCCACGTAAAGCAATGCAGAGCAGCCGAAAAATTGTTATTCGGCCCCGACGGCGGCCGAATAACAATTTTTCGGTTGCTGTGCGTTTTTTTAAGTGGAAAGAGAGATGGATTTATTTACTCAACTGAACAGATGCAACCAGAATGCATGGCTATATGAAAATACGCAGACGGTGGAGCTATCATTTTTTTGGGAAATTGCCCTCATGGATATCATATTCCTGTTATACACTGAGTGGCCACTTTATTATGACCGGAGTAAAAAGGCCCTTTTTGCCTTTAATACTGCGTCGATTCTTCGTGGCATGGACTCCACGAGATGTTGATAGGTGCTTTGTAGAATCCGAGACCATGCTTGATGAATAGCACTTTCCAGGAGTGTGAGATTGCAGGATTGTGGATCCAGCTGTTTCATGGCTCGTTCAATTTAATCCCACAAATTCTCAATGGGGTTGAGCTCTGGAGATTGTGGGGGCCTCTTAAGCAAAGTAAACTCACTGGCATGTTCCTGAAACCAATCCTGTACAATACGAGCACTATGGCAGGACGCATTATCTTGTTGAAAGTAGCCATCGCCATTGGGATAAACCATCCACATGACAGGATGCACTTGGTCCGCAACGATGTTTAGATATGATGTGCCAGTCAGACACGAATTATAGGGCCGAAAGCATGCCAGGAAAACATTCCCCAAACCATAAAGTTGCCTCCATCAGCTTGAAGGGTTGTAGATATGCATTTGGGGTCCATGCTTTCGTGCTGTTTCCGCCAAATTCTCACTCGGCCATCGGCCTGGTGCAACTGAAAACGTGATTCATCGGACTACATAATTTGTTTCCAATTATCGACTGTCCAATCCTCGTGCGAACTGCAGACGTTTTCTCATGTTAACTGCAGACAGCAAAGGTGTTCGAACAAGCCTTCGGCTGCCATATCCCATCTGATGCAGTGTACGGCGAACAGTGCGTGCAGAGATCATTTGAGGATATCCTTGATTAAGATGGTCTGTAATTTGCTGCACTGTTACCCTTCTGTTGTCTGTTACCAGTCTGGACACTCCCAGTTCCGCCCGAGCAGTCACTAGTCGATGACGACCACACGTTGCACGTAGAGACCCCAGTTTTTTGGCTGACAGTCCAGTCTTTAAACACTTTAACAACAGCTGCTCTGGAACATTTCACGAATGCGGCGGTTTCGGTGATACTCGCTCCATGGCTCCGAGCTCCTACAATCATCCCACGTTGAAAGTCCGTCAAATCGCATTTTTTACCCATCTCGTCACCCAAAAATCACTTCTACTACTGTCGCAAGCACTAAACTTTCCCTTTTTATACTAGCCTCGCCCTCTGGCGGCAACAGCGTGCAGCCATAGCTAATTTGCTTGAAACTGTCAGGTGGTCATAATAAAGGGACCACTCAGTGTACAGTGTGTCCATAAATGAAGTATACAACTTCAGTATGCTATTGTAAAAAAAAACACTACAGTGTATAAAATTACATTTAAGGTCAAACCACATAGTAACTCTTAATATTTTTTTTACTAATGTTAATAGGTTTCCACGTGTGCTCTGTTGGTTGCTCGCAGGATGTCTAAACGATAGTCCAGTTTCACACACGTGCGTTGCAGAATGTCAGATGTAAGAAGGAAGAAGGCTGCAATAATGCGTTCGTTGAGCTCAGTGATAGGTGCAATCTCTTTTGTACACATTGTGCGTGACCATGCCGTTGGAACCCACACATGCAATCCAACGCCCTGGAAAGTGATAGTCAAAAGATCTGCACAAATCCAAAGACCAGTGCGGAGGCGCGCCATCTTGCTGGAAAGTGATGTCTTGAATATCGAGGAGTTGTGGAATTGCGAATTATTCTAACATGTCCAGGTACGTTATACCAATAACGGCTGATTCAGCGAAGAAAAATGGGCCCTATCACTACACTGAAGAGCAATTGAATTAGAAATACCTGTCTAGTAACGTGTATCACCACCTTTCGCCCTGATGACGGCGGCGATTCGTCTCGGCATGGACTCGACAAGACACCGGAAGCGTTGGGAAGCCATACGGATTCACGACCTCTGAACAAGCTCCCACAGTTCACGAAGATCTGATGGAGGGGGGTCATCTCTCTCGATAACATCACAGATGTGCCCGATTGAGGTCAGGTGACCTAGCTGGCCAAGGGAGTGAGGTCATGTCGGTGGAGTGTTCATCCAACCATTCGGATACAATTCGGGAGCTGCATTGTCTTGTTGCAGGATGGGGTCTCCAGTGGGATGTTGAAGACGCACGAACGAGAGCAAACGGTCGTCCAGGATATCCCGGTAAGGTTGACCTGTGAGTGACGATGTCACACGTGCTAGGGGTCCCATTTAAGTCCACGTAAAGTCCCCAGACGAGAATGCCACCGATTCGCCTCACATGAAGCATAATGGAATCATGATCAAACCCAGATACATCGACCCGATGGGAATAATGTGAAGCGCCTGCTGTGGACACCATCGGAATCCCGTGGCTTTATTAGTCTTTGTGATGATAGGTTTACGGGTGGCTCCTTGGCCATGATACCCAAGTGCATGGACATCTCTTCGAAGTGTCTTGGTGGAGACCATAGCATGTGTGGTCTTCTAAAACTCATGTGCTATGACGGGCATTGGTTGGTACCTGGTTTTTCGAATCTCCCTCTGGTCCCTGTGTTGCAATTTCCTGGATCTTCCAGGGAGAGGTGAATTGCTGCAATGTCTCGTCTTCTTCCACTTGTTGGTAATAAAGACCATAGCCAATTTAGCGACTTGTCTGCATCAGCAATGCTGCTTATGCTCATACGTCCGATTGAGCAGCCTATTATAACTTCCTTTTCAAACCTGTATCCTGAAACCATTTTATCTGCGATTGATCTGAATAGAACAGATCAGATTATACGTAGAGGATTTTAGGAAGGGAGTGTCTGACCCCAGGTCTTAAACAACCCTTAGAAAAAGGAAGCTGGGAGATTTGGGCTAGAGTGCCCGATAGGAAAGTGACACGGAAGCGAGGTAGAAGGGAGAAGGTAGACACCCTTATTTTTTACCGGAGGGGGGAGGGAGGGAGAGGGAAATACCCGGGGTCCTACGGCTTAACATGACCATCAGACGCACGGCGGATATTTAGTTCTTCGAGCGTCCGTACCTGCCTGGGATCGAACCTGAGGTTGCTCCGTGGTAGTCACGAATGTTGACTACTAAGCCATCCGCGGATTGATCTGAGCGTACTCCTGTTTCCATTATAAAGTACTTTTCAAACTCGAAGAGCTCTATCCTGATAGCCATTTTATCAGCGATTGATCTGAGCGGATTAGATCAGATCATATGTAAAGAATTTTAGGAAGGGAGTATCTGATTCCAGGTCTTAAACAACCCTTAGAAATAGGAAGCTAGGAGATTTGAACTAGAGTGCCCAATAGGAAAGTGACACGGAAACGAGATACAAAGGAGAAGAAAGACGCCCTCATTTGTTACTGGGAGTGGGAGGAGGGGGAGGAGGGGGAAGTACCCGGGGTCCAACGGCTTAACGTGCCCATCAGACACACGGCGGATATTTAGTAGTTCGAGAGTTCATACTGGCCTGAGATAGAACCTGAGGTGACTCCGTGGCAGTCACGAACGTTGACCACTAGGCCATTCGCGGATCGATCTGAGCGTACTCCTGTTGCCATTTTTATATCTCATCGACCACGTGTTTGTTGCGGAAGCACACCATTGCGCCTGCGTGGAGGTGTCCAATGACTTCTGTCCACATAGTGTATAACTACACACACACACACACAGAAAAAAAGAGAAAAGAGCTTAAGAAAATGTTTAACTCATATCTTACCTCCGGATACTGCTGCATTCATGGCCGGTTGACTGGTTGTGGTAGTGGTAGTCGTAGTCGTGCGGCTTACTGTGTTCTTAGGCGGTATAGCTGGACGTGGAATTGTATATCTTCTTCTTGCGATCCTACCAGCCTGGTTATCAACAGGTCTGGTGGTTGTGGACTTGGACACCTCTTTGTCTATGCGATTTACAACTGATCTGGTTACATGGGTATAATCTGGTATGATATTTTCGTGGTCTACGACACATTTGCCATTTTTGCACACCTGAGGGACGTAAAACAGAAACATTAAAATATCCTCCTTAATCAACCATTTTTCATAATTCGTAAAATGATTCACAATAATTTTGAGCAGTATACTAATGCATTATTTGAGTTCAATCTGCAAAAAAAATTGAGAAGATAGACGATAATCATCCACGACCATAATTCTTTTCTTGAAGATACCTGAGCGAGGAGGCGAAAACAAAGGGAGTTCAATGCGGTTAGAAATTAAACACTTTCCATAAAAGAAATTGGGATTTTGAACACCAAGAATTTCGTGCTATGAGTTACACATAGGGATATTCCGCCGTCTGAGCACGATTAACACAAATTAAAATTGTATCACGAATTAAAAGCATTTAATATATGCAGGTTAAAAAATGCCTTAAAAAACATGAGTGCTTTTAGACCCACTATGGGTCCATCATCAGATGTTAGTACACTGTGGAACGTAGTTCGAAGCTCATGTATATAAGCATTGGAGTTCAAACATTGTGACGTAAAAGCTTAAAGTGTGGAGGAAAACATCGTTTCCTCCACACTTTACGCTTTTACGTCACAATGTTTGAACTCTAATGCTTATATACACTGAAGTGCCAGAAAAACTGGCACAGAAGAGCTTTACAAAATACATTGCAACGTCACCTATGCGCGTACTCGATTGCGTCCGCCAGTGCGTATATAAAGCGATGGACATCCTTGCCAGCTGTCAGAGCTGTTTTCGGCATGAGAATGACAAGTAATAACGATTTAATACTTCTGGAACAACATGATAAAGTTTTGTCTCAATCGAAGCGTTTTTACGTAAGTTATAACGCATTAGGGAGATGAAATGGATCCTGATTTTTGCCCTGACCTTTAACCCTCAATAAACAATAGAATTCTATTGTTTATTTCTCTTTTCTTGCCTAACCACGAATGTCTGAAGAAGGCACCCGTTGGTGTTGAAAGCTTACGCTTTAATAATAATATCTGTGCGTCAATAAACGGATATTTTATTTCCAAGAGAAATAAATAATAGAATTCTATTGTTTATTTCTCTTGTCTTGCCTAACCACGAATTTCTTAAGAGAGCACCTGTTGGTGTTGAAATCTTACGCTTTAATAATAATATCTGTACGTCAATAAACCGATATTTTATTTCCAAGAGAAATAAACAATAGAATTCTTTCAATAGACTGTCTAGACCAGTGGTTCCCAACGTGGGGCGCACGCCCCACAAGGGGGCAATTTGATTTTTAAGGGGGCAATTCGAGAATGAGCCAGTGAGAGTGGATCTATCTATTGTTTCAATGCAGTACCAAGAAGAACTCTCGGAAATGCAAAATGATGAGTAAGTTAAAACTTTATTCAATATAAAAGGAGCGATGGCATGGCTTTGTGATCAGACAGAAACTAAATACCGAAATTCAACCAACTTTGCAAGAAAACTGTTGTTACCGTTTCCATCTTCATATTTCGCTGAATGTGGCTTTAGTGCTGTAAATGATTTGCTTCTGAAGAAAAGAAATCGACTGGATATCACTAAACGAGGAGACTTGAGACTGAAGCTGACTAAATTGGTTCCTAATATAAAATCTTCCTGCAGCAGGCATGCAGCACAAGGATCTCACTAACTTTAGTCTACTTATCTCGAGGTGCGCTCAAATTGTATTTTTAATTAAAATGATCAAAGTATTACAGAAAAAGCTTCCATTAAAATTATTTTATATTTATGCATTTCAGTTTTATATTATAAGTTTTGAAACTTCATTTGCTGTTTTTTCATATCACTTCATATTATTATTGTTTTTTTTAACAATTTCTTAGTGATTTATTATTTTTCAGTACTTTAACTGTAATTTCGTTCTTTTCTTTTTTCTCTTTCAAGGATGCCATGTTCTTTGGAAGCTTGTTAATGGTTCATTTTTTGAATAATAAGAATTATATGTCACAGAATTATACGTATATGTCATTATACGTGGAAGATTGGAGTTCATTTTTTGAATAATAAGAATTATATGTCACAGAATTATACGTATATGTCATTATACGTGGAGGATAGGAGTAACATATAATTATTTTTTGAATAATAAGAATTATATATAACTCCTATCCTCCACGTGAATAGGAGTTCATTTTTTGAATAATAAGAAATATATGTCACAGAATTATACGTATATGTCATTATACGTGGAAGATTGGAGTACATTTTTTGAATAATAAGAATTATATGTCACAGAATTATACGTATATGTCATTATACGTGGAGGATAGGAGTAACATATAATTATTTTTTGAATAATAAGAATTATATATAACTCCTATCCTCCACGTGAATAGGAGTTCATTTTTTGAATAATAAGAATTATATGTCACAGAATTATACGTATATGTCATTATACGTGTGAAGATTGGAGTTCATTTTTTGAATAATAAGAATTATATGTCACAGAATAATACGTATATGTCATTATACGTGGAGGATAGGAGTTCATTTTTTTGAATTTTAAGAATTATATGTCACAGAATTATACGTATATGTCATTATACGTGGAAGATTGGAGTTCATTTTTTGAATAATAAGAATTATATGTCACAGGGGGGGCATCACGATTTTTGAGATGCTTTGGTGGGGCATGGCCAAAAAAGTTTGGGAACCACTGGTCTAGACTGTCTAATAGACTGTTTTTCTTGTTTATTTTAGACAAGAGAAATAAACACTAGAATGCTATTGTTTATTTCTCTTGTCTTGACTAACCACGAATGTCTGAAGAAGGCACCCGTTGGTGTTGAAAGCTTACGCTTTAATAATAATATTTATACGTCAATAAACGGATATTTTATTTCCTTTCCTTACTGATTTGTGACGTAATCTACGCGAACTTAAGTCTTATGTAATAGGAAGAAGTTTTAGGGGTAGAGCTTGGAAGAAGTCCATTCAAAGTTAAATGCTCAGTGAATTTCTGCGACAGAGCACGGATGATTAATTAGATCTTCATCCCAACAACACGTCATGCAGGTCAGACATATCAACATATTGTTTTCTATGTCTTGTGATGTACTACAGAGGTGAAGACATGTGTCAAGACGACAAATCTGCAGCGAGATATTCTGTTCGCGTAGCTCAGTTGGGAGAGCGACTTACTCCGGAGTCTTGTGATTTCAGTCTCCATTCACTGTTTTGGGAAATTCTCTTCATGGATATGCGATACTCAGACTAGAGCTCAGACGGGCTAAACCCGAGCCCGGGCCCGAATCGGGCTCGTGCTGTAGAATATTTTCTGTGGTTCTAGCTTGGGGGGGGGGGGGATCGGGTTCTTAGAGAGAGGGAGAGCGAGATAAATTTTTTATATATAAATGTGATTTTATATGTTTTAGCAAATGAGTTTATAGTTGGTGAAGGGAAATCTTCGGCAACTGGTTCTGTTTGGGAAGCGGGCATTCGAGATGGCTATTTATTCCGGGCTTGAGTAGAAAATGCCATAGGCCGCGCATTAGTGTCTTTCCTCAGAGAAGAAAAAGCTTTTTCAAGAACTGTAGATATTGAAAAGTTGGTAGTATGTTAACGATAATGTAGCCCCTATCTCCACGAAGTAGCTCCCTGCTAATTCTATTTAGCAATGTACATATTGCAGCGCATTATGGCGCGATAATATTTGCAGCAATATTTGAGCAATATACAACTGCAGCCCCGCCCGATCATTTTGGATGTCCGGTCGCCAGAAGCATTTCAGATGGAAATGAACTGTCAAAGAAAATTGTACAGTTACACTGTAAAAATAAATAGAGGTTCCTTCTCCACTCCCTATTTCAGAAATATATTGTTTAATTGCAGGAGAAGCAGAGAGTAGAAATGTGGAAAAGGAATTTTTTTTTATTAATGGTTAAACAGTTTATCCAGTTTTCGGGCTCATTCGGGCCCCGGGCTCTATCTTGCAACATAAAATTTGGACTCGGGCTCCGAAAATTGAACCCGAACTCACCTCTAGGTCAGACCTCACAGTGTATGTTATTCTGTAACCTGTTTAACTGCATACAAAACTGTATGGGACTAACTAAAGTCCTTAAAAAGATAATACTGAAGGATGTCACTCTCTTTTTTAGTTACAATTTCTAGTTTATACATCCCCCAGACCATGAGTTTACTTCCTTGTAATGACCATCCTGGGAAGCCGGTTTCACTCTCTGCCCTTCCGGTAGGTACAGACCTGCTTCACGGTATGGCATTTTATATATACAGCGGTATAGCTTTGAAAAACCCCCCTTTTTTTTATCAAAACTTAATGTAATTTGTTTCTGATTGTGGTTCCGTTCAGACTTACCTGTCCGTCACCACATATGGAGCCTTCTGCAGCAGGGCGAAATGAAACGCAGTATCCAGAGTCTGAATCGTAACAGAAAAGCTGAGCACATACGCGACTGTCTTTCTATAAAAGAAAGAGAAAATAGCAGTTCAATAAACATCGTCCTCTTGAAAAATAATCTTTTCACACACACACACACACACACACACACACACACACACACACACACACACACAGTATTGACAAAAGTCACTGGACACCCCTTCAAAAGCAAATGAACGGATCCGCTGCGTTGTTAAGGTGCGCGGTACAGCTGCAAATGGTATAAAAACAAGCCTGAAGCTGACCGTGGTCACATCGCACTGTGAGGTTCAGTGAAAATGTAGAACTGACTTTGAGAAAGGAAAGATTGTTGGGTGTTATATTAGTGAATTGTCCTTAAGAGAAACCCAGAGGCGTTTAAACATACGCAAGTCAACTATTCTGGATGTACTGAATAAGTGCAAGACACATGAAGCAGCAAAACGTACTGGTAGACCAAAGAAAATCAGCGATAGAGGACGTCGAAGCCTCACGAGAGTCGTTACAGCTAATCGATGGAGTAATGCACAAGGCCTCAGTGTACAGGTGAGTAAAAATGCCGGAACTTCGGTATGTACACGTACCATTCGCAGAGAACTTCATTCCATGGGTTGCCGTGGACGTGCAGCTGCTCATAAGCCTTTCATCTCCACTCGGAATGCCACCCATCGTTTAGCATGGTGTAAAGAACATTTATCGTGGGCCGTAGATCAATGGAAACGGGTTCTATCGACTAATGACTCCAGGTACACGATCCATCAGTCCGATGGCTCTGTGTGGGTATGGTGGCACGCCATTTACCACAGTTAAATGTCCCTACTGTCAAGTTTGGAGCTGGGAGTGTACTCGTGTGGGGGTGTTTTTCGTGGTATGGTCTCCCCATTGGTTTTCGTGGACAAACCAGTTAACCAGCACGTCTACCTCAATATTCTGGACAATTATGCCTTACCAACTGTGTGGCAACACCGAGCCTTGTTGGTACCAGCAGGATAATGCACTGAGCCATAAAGCAAGGACTGTTACGGCGTGGTTTGACGATAATTCCGTATCGTGTGTGGACTGGCCAGCACAGAGCCCTGATCTTAATCCCATAGAACGCCGATGGGATGAATTAGAGTGCGGCATAAGAAGCTTGGAACCAAGGCCTACTACTAAGCAACAGATAGCGGCAGCATAATGTACTAAATGGAAGCGCATACCTATCGCTATGTTCCAAAACCTTGTCGAAAGGCTGTCTCGACGAGTCAGTGCATGCATTAAGGCCAAAGGTGGTTTCAAAATATCTTTATTCAAGGTAGAAATCAGGAGACGAACTAATAAGGACGTCTAAATACAAATAAAATACGATCAAAGATCGTTAAACTACTAAAACCTATATAAAAATGTACAGCATAGTGCACAAGTTGAAAAATGGAGCAAAATTACAGCTCGTGATAAATGAACAGCGACAAGCATGTCTGGGCATTTAGGAAGGATTTTAACAAAACAAAAAAAAAAAAACTTATTGCTCATAAGTGCATTGCTGTGCGATTAACAAACTTGTTCAAGAAAATATTGAGAGCTTCAGGAGACAACATTTCTCTTGCAAAAAAAAAAAAAAATACAATAAGACAGTAAGGTGTAACACATCATAGTTACAAGAATGTACAATACAAAGCAATTGACAAACTGATCATAAGACAAATCAATGAAATGATGAATATCAGGAGAAGAACAAACTTGGACTTCCTGGTGTAAATATAATATATTACCTGTTCGGAAATATTCAGAAACAATGTACAGATATACAGCACAGTGTCAACATGTTATCAATCAAAATCGGACCATATACAGAAATGTAACACTATTCTGTTGACCAGATAGAAAATGTAAGTATAATAAGAAAACACACGATGAATAAAGCTTTAACATATTCTCACTATCCATATGTAGTAATAGAAGAAAGATAGTACCAAGCATCACCTCACACAAAAGAACAAAATAGGTAAAATGTTTTTCAAAATATATTACTCATGAGTACAACACCATGCAATTGACTAACTTGTGCAAAAATAAATACAGTAAGAATCATTAGTCAACATGTCTCTTGAAAGAAGGTACGATATGACAGTGAGTTTTAACACAACATATTTACAAGGATGTACAGTGCTATGCAATTTAAAAAAAAAAAAAAAACTGATTATCAGACAAATTATTGGAATGTTTAATAACAGGAAATAACCAAACTTGGACATCCTGATGCAAATAAGATGGATTACTTGTTCCGCAATATTTTTAAAACTATGTACAATTATACAGCACAGTGGCCGACACCGTACTAATGTATGTCAATAAATGCTAAGTTGTGTTTCTCTTCTAGTTGTCCCGTGACTTTTGTCAATATAGTGTATATGTTTTCTTCACCAATCTACAGAATTACACGACAATAAATATTTCAATTGAATTGGTCAAGCAGTCTGTAAAAATAAAATAGCCTGTCTGCGTACGGGGTCGTAACAAAAGTTATGCACACTGTCCATTTTTGATAAAAGTGTAAAGTAACGGAGAAAACTTACCTTATTCCCGTTCAATGTAATCCCCTCCGCTGCTAAGGACAGCTGGACAGTCGAGAGGTAGGTCCTGGATGCCCCGTAGTACGCCATCTTTGTTCAGCCGTCGTACAGGGTGTCCGAAAAGTCTTTTCCTGATTACAAACGTCATTCATATCCGCTTTATGTACGTTACAGATGTGAAACTGGTGCCAAAATGTTGGAAAACTAACCAAATTTTTTTGTTGCAACGTGGCTGTAGTGTAGCAGTGTCAGTGTCCAAAAAACCGGAAATGTTCACAAATCAGGAAAAAGTTCAGTGTGTCCTCTGGTATCACGACACCCGGTCACCAATAACAGTGCAGAGGAACTTTCAAACAACGTGTGGAAAGAAGCCGCCCGATGTCAAGAGCATTAAGTCGTGGTACGACAAGTTGAAGACCACGGGATCTGTTGCTGACTTACCGAGAACTGGTCGACCATCAACCTCAGCTGAAAGGGTGGAAGCAGTGAGACAGTCTTTTGTGCGAAGTCCCAAGAAATCAGTGCGTAGGGCCTCACGTGAAGTACAGATGCCAAAAAGTGCTGTTCATGATAAAAGTTCTGTTCATGATTTGTGAATATTTCCGGTTTTCTGGACACTGACACTGCAGCCACGTTGCGGAAACCTGCAACAAAAAAACTTGGTTAGTTTTCCAACATTTTGGCACCAGTTTCACATCTGTAACGTACATACAGCGGGTATGAGTGACGTTTGTAGTCAGGGAAAGACTTTTCGGACACCCTGTATTACTCGGGCCACGTCCAATGACAGTTCGTCCAGCGATTCATAGCGGATGCAACGGAGCCGATTTTTAAACTTTGGGAAAAGATCAAAGTCGGGTGGACTGAGATCAGGGCTGTATGGTGGGTGGGATGAAGTTTATCATCGTGTCATGTCCCGCTTCCAACAAGTTGGGACGATTTTGATGAATTTCCGGTATCGCCTTTGTTCCCAGCAAGAAATTGTGCTTGGATCAAGAGTTCCTTCCCTACAAACATCTTGTTAGGCAGTGTGGATCTACGTCGGCGTTTTTCCCCTGCAGTTTCTACTTTCACCTACGAGCGCTGGTCTAACACCATGACCCGACCTGAGGAGCTACACGCTTCCATTTCCAAACTCTCCCTCGTCCACAGAGCAAATGATAGCGCGTCGTTCTGACACCACTGCGTTGCTTAGAATCTGACCTTGACATGGCGCAATCGCTTTCCCGATTGCATCATCCACTTCCGTTTTAGATTAACGTGTGCAGAACTTTTGGTGTCACCCTCGTATAAGTTAGTCTCCCTACCAGTGGCTTACGAAAAAAATTGCCCCCCACCCTCACGCAAAAAATATCTTAGATACCCTTTTTCCGAAAATCTATTAGCTTTCAATTACCGAAAGATTTAAATTCCATATTATAAACTGTTTTATTAGAAGCTGTGTTTCAATAGTTCAAATTCTTTGGAATCTACGGATACGTTTCGTGAAACTAAAATTTTTACCGGCCATTGTAATTAAAACAATTGCCCTAGTTTCGTACCATTCCAAAAGAATACAAAATTAATCATATTTATTTTTTTAGAAAACTAAAACCCCAGGTATTTTTAGAGCACCATTTTATTATTTTAGAGAACCAAAACCTCAGGTATTTTTAGAGAACTATTTTATTTTTTTAGAGAACTGAAAACTCGGGTGCTTTTTAGAGAACTATTTTATTTTTTAGAGAACTAAAACCTGAGGTATTTTTTAGAAAACTATTTTATTTTTTTATAAAACTAAAACCTCAGGTATTTTTAGAGAACTATTTTATTTTTTTAGAGAACTGAAAACTCGGGTGTTTTTTAGAGAACTATTTAATTTTTTTAGAGAACTGAAACCTGAGGTATTTTTAGAGAACTCTTTTATTTTTTTTAGAACTAAAACCTGAGGTATTTTTAGAGAACTATTTTATTTTTTTAGAAAACTAAAACCTGAGGTATTTTTAGAGAACTATTTTATTTTTTTAGAGAAATAAAACCTCGGGTATTTTTAGAGAACTATTTTATTTTTTTAGAGAACTGAAAACTCGGGTGTTTTTTAGAGAACTATTTTATTTTTTTAGAAAACTAAAACCTCACGTATTTTTAGAGAACTATTTTATTTTTTCTAGAGAACTGAAACCTGAGGTATTTTTAGAGAACTCTTTTATTTTTTAGAACTAAAACCTGAGGTATTTTTAGAGAACTATTTTATTTTTTAGAAAACTAAAACCTGAGGTATTTTTAGAGAACTATTTTATTTTTTTAGAGAAATAAAACCTCGGGTATTTTTAGAGAACTATTTTATTTTTTTAGAGAACTGAAAACTCGGGTGTTTTTTAGAGAACTATTTTATTTTTTAGAAAACTAAAACCCCAGGTATTTTTAGAGCACCATTTTATTATTTTAGAGAACCAAAACCTCAGGTATTTTTAGAGAACTATTTTATTTTTTTAGAGAACTAAAACCTGAGGTATTTTTTAGAAAACTATTTTATTTTTTTATAAAACTAAAACCTCAGGTATTTTCAGAGAACTATTTTATTTTTTTAGAGAACTGAAAACTCGGGTGTTTTTTAGAGAACTATTTTATTTTTTTAGAGAACTAAAACCTGAGGTATTTTTAGAGAACCCTTTTATTTTTTTTAGAACTGAAACCTGAGGTATTTTTAGAGAACTATTTTATTTTTTAGAAAACTAAAACCTGAAGTATTTTTAGAGAACTATTTTATTTTTTTAGAGAAATAAAACCTCGGGTATTTTTAGAGAACTATTTTATTTTTTTAGAGAACTGAAAACTCGGGTGTTTTTTAGAGAACTAAAACCTGAGGTATTTTTTTAGAGAACTATTTTATTTTTTAGAAAACTAAAACCTCACGTATTTTTAGAGAACTATTTTATTTTTTCTAGAGAACTAAAACCTGAGGTATTTTTAGAGAACTATTTTATTTTTTAGAGAACTGAAAACTCGGGTGTTTTTTAGAGAACTATTTTATTTTTTCAGAGAACTAAAACCTCACATATTTTTAGAGAACTATTTCATTTTTTTTAGAGAAATAAAACCTCAGGTATTTTTAGAGAACTATTTTATTTTTTTAGAGAACTGAAAACTCATGTGTTTTTTAGAGAACTATTTTATTTTTTTAGAAAACTAAAACCTCACGTATTTTTATAGAACTATTTTATGTTCTTAGAGAATTAAAACCAGCCTCTTTGAAATACCTTACAATCACACACACACACACACAAACTTGTAACTGCTGTGTTACAGTGTCAAAGGACCTTTCCTGATCTATACGAAGGTACAGAACATAAGTAACAGGAAAAATAAATAACAATTAAGAAATTACAAATTTTAAAGATGACAATCCGTGTTTTGGTGTAAATATGACAAGGATAGTAAGTCAGATAATATCCGAAAACTTAAAACCCACGTCTCCCAGATAGCGCCCGGGTATGCTAACCACTACACCACCCAGAACGACCAAGTCTCAAGTTTCTGATTAATTTGAATGGAGAGTGAAAGAGTGGGAAAAGGTTGCCTTCTCCGACGAATCTAGGTTTCTTCTCCATAGAAGGGACGGGCGGTGGCGGATACGGCGTCAGACACACGTGAACCAACACCGGCACACGCTTGTCGGTGAAGTGGTGGCAGTGTGCATGTCTGGGGGATGTTTTCCTGGTATGACCTGGGACCGGAAATCATCCCCCAGACATGCACAAATTCAAATTCATCGGAAACTTGAATCACCACCCAGAACGACCAAGTCTCAAGTATCCGATTAATTTTAATTATTTTCAAATTAATCGGAAATTTGAGACTTGGTCGTTCTGGGTGGTGTAGTGGTTAGAATACTCGGGAGCTATCTGGGAGATGTTTGGTTTCAAGTTTTCGGTTATTATCTGACTTACCAACCTTGTCATACTTATACAAAAACACGGACTGTCATCTTCAAAATTTGTATTGTATGGTGCAATCCCGTATTCCATTTATGATTTACCTGCTCACCTGGGCAATCACGGGATAGGATTCCTTAACCTGCAGATTCGCTAAACATGAATGCTGTTTGCTTCCACTAGCAAATCCTGTGATGGTTATATTCAAATTAATCGGAAACTTGAGACTTGGTCGTTCTATGTGGTGTAGTGGTTAGTATACCCGGGCGCTGTCTGGGAGATGCGATTTCGATTCCCGCTGCAGGACGAAGAAATTTTCAAGTTTTCGGATATTATCTGACTTACAATCCTTGTCGTATTTACGCCAAAAACGGATTGTAATCTTCAAACTTTGTATTCTATGGTGTAATCCCGTATTCCATTCATTCGTAACTGTTAGTTTTACTATTCATAACTGTTCCTACAGGGTTACTATCTGTAAATAATACGAGGGTTGTACAGAAAGTAATGCAAAAGTGGGCATAACGTTTTTATTAACTGACAGAGGTCGTTATAATTGCACATGTTGCTAGAGTAACTCTTCCTCTATAGTAACATTTCTTCTTCATTGCAGGTAAATACGAGGGTTGTACCGAAAGAAATGCAAAAGTGGGCATAACTTTTTTATTAACCGGCAGAGGTAGTTCAAACTGCACATATTGGTACAGTAACTCTTCCTCTATAGTAACCCTTCTTCTTCATTGCAGGTAAATACGAGGGTTCTACCGAAAGAAATGCAAAAGTGGGCATAACTTTTTTATTAACCGGCAGAGGTAGTTCAAACTGCACATATTGGTACAGTAACTCTTCCTCTATAGTAACCCTTCTTCTTCATTGCAGGTAAATACGAGGGTTGTACCGAAAGAAATGCAAAAGTGGGCATAACTTTTTTATTAACTGACAGAGGTCGTTCAAATTGCACATGTTGGTAGAGTAACTCTACCTCTATAGTAACCCTTCTTCTTCATTGCAGGTAAAGACGAGGGTTGTACCAAAAGTAATGGAAAAGTGGGCATAACTTTTTTATTAACTGACAGAGGTCGTTCAAATTGCACATGTTGGTAGAGTAACTCTTCCTCTATAGTAACCCTTCTTCTTCATTGCAGGTAAATACGAGGGTTGAACCGAAAGTAATGCAAAAGTGGGCATACCTTTTTTATTAACTGACAGAAGTCGTTCAAATTGCTCATGTTGGTAGAGTAACTCTTCCTCTATAGTAACCCTTCTTCTTCATTGCAGGTAAATACGAGGGTTGTACGGAAAGTAATGCAAAAGTGAGCATAAATTTTTTATTAACTGACAGAAGTCGTTCAAATTACACATGTTGGTAAAGTAACTCTTCCTCTATAGTAACCCTTCTTCTTCATTGCAGGTAAATACGAGGGTTCTACGGAAAGTAATGCAAAAGTGGGCATAACTTTTTTATTAACTGACAGAGGTCGTTCAAATTGCACATGTTGGTAGAGTAACTCTTCCTCTATAGTAACCCTTCTTCTTCATTGCAGGTAAATACGAGGGTTGTACGGGAAGTAATGCAAAAGCGGGCATAACTTTTTTATTAACTGACAGAAGTCGTTCAAATTACACATGTTGGTAGAGTAACTCTTCCTCTATAGTAACCCTTCTTCTTCATTGCAGGTAAATACGAGGGTTGAACCGAAAGTAATGCAAAAGTGGGCATACCTTTTTTATTAACTGACAGAAGTCGTTCAAATTGCTCATGTTGGTAGAGCAACTCTTCCTCTATAGTAACCCTTCTTCTTCATTGCAGGTAAATACGAGGGTTGTACGGAAAGTAATGCAAAAGTGGGCATAACTTTTTTATTAACTGACAGAGGTCGTTCAAATTGCACATGTTGGTAGAGTAACTCTACCTCTATAGTAACCCTTCTTCTTCATTGCAGGTAAATACGAGGGTTGTACGGAAAGTAATGCAAAAGTGGGCATAACTTTTTTATTAACTGACAGAAGTCGTTCAAATTACACATGTTGGTAGAGTAACTCTTCCTCTATAGTAACCTTTCTTCTTCATTGCAGGTAAATACGAGGGTTGTACCGAAAATAATGCAAAAGTGGGCATAACGTTTTTATTAACTGACAGAGGTCGTTCAAACTGCACATATTGGTAGAGTAACTCTTCCTCTATAGTAACCCTTCTTCTTCATTGCAGGTAAATACGAGGGCTGTGCGGAAAGTAATGCAAAAGTCGGCATAACTTTTTTATTAACTGACAGAAGTCGTTCAAATTACACATGTTGGTAGAGTAACTCTTCCTCTATAGTCACCTTTCTTCTTCATTGCAGGTAAATACGAGGGTTGTACCGAAAATAATGCAAAAGTCGGTATAACTTTTTTTATTAACTGACAGAGGTCGTTCAAATTGCACATGTTGGTAGAGTAACTCTTCCTCTATAGTCACCTTTCTTCTTCATTGCAGGTAAATACGAGGGTTGTACGGAAAGTAATGCAAAAGTGGGCATACCTTTTTTATTAACTGACAGAAGTCGTTCAAATTGCCTATGTTGGTAGAGTAACTCTTCCTCTATAGTAACCCTTCTTCTTCATTGCAGGTAAATACGAGGGTTGTAGGGAAAGTAATGCAAAAGTGGGCATGACGTTTTTATTAACTGACAGCTGTCGTTCAAATTGCATGCCTCTGTTATAAAACAAAATGACACAGGCCTCCTTTTTTCCTACAAGGGATTGAGATCGGGTGATTTCGCCTGCCAAGAGAGAACGGAGACATCGCTGTCGTGTTTCTGAATCCAGTCACGCACCCCTTAGCGACGTAGCACGATGCATTGTCGTGTTGGTAGACACCATCACCACTAGGGTGAACGTCAAACATGGAGGAATGCATGTGGTCAGCGAAGATGGACAAGAAGCCATTGGCGTTCAGGGTCCATCCAATGACACCAGGAGTCCCAGTTCATACCAGGAAAACATCCCCCAGACATGTGCACTGCCACCTAGGGCCTGTATGTGACCGACAAGTAGTCCGGGTGTTGGTTCTCGAGTGTGTGACGTCATATCCGCCACCTGTCCACAGTGTCTTGCTATGCATCTGTTGTATGATGTATATGTTGAGTTATATGTTGAGACATCCTTAAACATCCAGTGGATCCGTTTGGGCTCCGTCATTCTCGTGACAGAGAATAATTTTACGCCGTGTTCTGTGGGACATTTTCCGAAGCAGTTGCTGGGTGATACGAGAGAAAGCACGTCTCACTGCTTGTTTAAGTTTATCAGTGGTTTGGTAGCGCTGCTGTGCAACAACATCCTTTATGAAACCCCAAAGGGCATTATCACACGTTGAGAGATCTGGGCTTCGAGGTGGCCATTCAAGTTGAGAGGGCAGCACTGGCGAACCTCGGCCGATCCAACGATCCCGAAAGACCTCACCAAAGTATTCCCGAACAGCGATTGCGTAATGGGAAGGTGCCCCATCCTGTTCGAACCATACGTCATTCAGAATGCCAAGATTTCCAAACAAACCAGGTTTGCAGCATATCCAGACAAGTTGTCTGATTAACTGGACCATCAAAGATATACGGTCCTAACAGATGTGGACTGCTCATTGCAGCCCATATCATGACATGCGGTGGATGATGTTCCAATTCTTCGACATAATGAAGGCTTTTCCTTGGACCAGAACACAACGTTCTGTGATCGACAGCTGCGGTATATCGCACATTCATCACTGAAAATGACCTTTCCACGTTTTGGGATTATGGCAAATGTCTGAAGCATCATTGCACATGCATCGCGTCTGCGGTTCAAATCGATGTCTGATAACTCCTGAACGAACATCGGGCGATATGCGTGCAAATTCAGGTCATTCTTCATGTGCTTATGCAGCGTCGATCATGGCATTCCCAGCTCCGCTGATCGTTGACTTCGTCAATGACCTGATAATTGATTAATCGACCGCTTGACACTGTTGCACTTTGGTTGATGATCTTGCCGTTCGTGGTTTATCCTTGATGTTGCCTGCTTCGAAGAGTTTATGTTCCCACCGCAGAAGGTTCTCTTTTGTAGGGGCCTCATTGCCGAATCGTTGTTGGAAATCAGCACGCACGTTACGCATTGTCTTCCCTGTGTGTGGACGTTCGTGTACCAAGACACTGGCAACAATCAGCTGTTCCAGCGTGTGTTCGCTGGTATCACACATGGTCCCGGTACCTAATCTGTAAATAAACACAATACAGACCATAAATCAACATGTACATCATACAAAACATACATAGCTCACTTACATTTCTTATTACAGGAGGGGGTAACAAGACATTGTGGACACCCTGTACTGTTATCGGGGACACGTACCTAGATGCCCCAGTATTCATTTTCGTGGTCAATTGCTGCACTGTTACGCGTCGATTACCCTTTACCAGTCGATGGAGGTGACGTTCTCCTCTGGGGTCTATGGCCCTTGGGGCTCCACAATTATGACGTCATGAGGTACTCTATGTACCAGCGGTCCATTCTTGGTACACCCTTACTACAGCACCTCTCGAACGGCCCACGAAGTCTACTGTTTCTTACTACAGTACCTCTCGAACGGCCCACGAAGTCTGCTGTTTCTTACTACAGCACCTCTCGAACGGCCCACAAAGTCTACTGTTTCTTACTACAGCACCTCTCGAACGGCCCACGGTCTACTGTTTCTTACTACAGCACCTATCGAACGGCCCACGAAGTCTGCTGTTTCTTACTACAGCACCTCTCGAACGGCCCACGAAGTCTGCTGTTTCTTACTACAGCACCTCTCGAACGGCCCACGAAGTCTACTGTTTCTTACTACAGCACCTCTCGAACGGCCCACGAAGTTTACTGTTTCTTACTACAGCACCTCTCGAATGGCCCACGAAGTCTGCTGTTTCTTACTACAGCACCTCTCGAACGGCCCACGAAGTCTACTGTTTCTTACTACAGCACCTCTCGAACGGCCCACGAAGTCTGCTGTTTCTTACTACAGCACCTCTCGAACGGCCCACGAAGTCTACTGTTTCTTAATACAGCACCTCTCGAACGGCCCACGAAGTCTACTGTTTCTTACTACAGCACCTCTCGAACGGCCCACAAAGTCTGCTGTTTCTTACTACAGCACCTCTCGAACGGCCCACAAAGTCTGCTGTTTCTTACTACAGCACCTCTCGAACGGCACACAAAGTCTACTGTTTCTTACTACAGCACTTCTCGAACGGCCCACGAAGTCTGCGGTTTCTTACTACAGCACCTCTCGAATGGCCCACAAAGTCTGCTGTTTCTTACTACAGCACCTCTCGAACGGCCCACGAAGTCTACTGTTTCTTACTACAGCACCTCTCGAACGGCCCACGAAGTCTACTGTTTCTTACTACAGCACCTCTCGAACGGCCCACGAAGTCTACTGTTTCTTACTACAGCACCTCTCGAACGGCCCACGAAGTCTACTGTTTCTTACTACAGCACCTCTCGAACGGCCCACGAAGTCTACTGTTTCTTACTACAGCACCTCTCGAACGGCCCACGAAGTCTACTGTTTCTTACTACAGCACCTCTCGAACGGCCCACGAAGTCTACTGTTTCTTACTACAGCACCTCTCGAACGGCCCACGAAGTCTACTGTTTCTTACTACAGCACCTCTCGAACGGCCCACGAAGTCTGCTGTTTCTTATTACAGCACCTCTCGAACGTCCCACAAAGTCTGCTGTTTCTTACTACAGCACCGCTCGAACGGCCCACGGTCTGTTGTTTCTTACTACAGCACCTCTCGAACGTCCCACAAAGTCTGCTGTTTCTTACTACAGCACCGCTCGAACGGCCCACGGTCTGTTGTTTCTTACTACAGAACCTCTCGAACGGCCCACAAAGTCTGCTGTTTCTTACTACACCACCTCTCGAACGGCCCACAAAGTCTGCTGTTTCTTACTACACCACCTCTCGAACGGCACACAAAGTCTACTGTTTCTTTCAACAGCACTTCTCGAACGGCCCACGAAGTCTGCGGTTTCTTACTACAGCACCTCTCGAATGGCCCACAAAGTCTGCTGTTTCTTACTACAGCACCTCTCGAACGGCCCACGAAGTCTACTGTTTCTTACTACAGCACCTCTCGAACGGCCCACGAAGTCTACTATTTCTTACAACAGCACCTCTCGAACGGCCCACGAAGTCTACTGTTTCTTACTACAGCACCTCTCGAACGGCCCACGAAGTCTACTGTTTCTTACTACAGCACCTCTCGAACGGCCCACGAAGTCTACTGTTTCTTACTACAGCACCTCTCGAACGGCCCACGAAGTCTACTATTTCTTACAACAGCACCTCTCGAACGGCCCACGAAGTCTACTGTATCTTACTACAGCACCTCTCGAACGGCCCACGAAGTCTACTGTTTCTTACTACAGCACCTCTCGAACGGCCCACGAAGTCTACTGTTTCTTACTACAGCACCTCTCGAACGGCCCACAAGGTCTACTGTTTCTTACTACAGCACCTCTCGAACGGCCCACGAAGTCTGCTGTTTCTTATCACAGCACCTCTCGAACGTCCCACAAAGTCTGCTGTTTCTTACTACAGCACCGCTCGAACGGCCCACGGTCTGTTGTTTCTTACTACAGCACCTCTCGAACGGCCCACAAAGTCTGCTGTTTCTTACTACAGCACCGCTCGAACGGCCCACGAAGTCTACTGTTTCTTACTACAGCACCTCTCGAACGGCCCACGAAGTCTACTGTTTCTTACTACAGCACCTCTCGAACGGCCCACGAAGTCTAGTGTTTCTTACTACAGCACCTCTCGAACGGCCCACAAGGTCTACTGTTTCTTACTACAGCACCGCTCGAACGGCCCACGAAGTCTGCTGTTTCTTATTACAGCACCTCTCGAACGTCCCACAAAGTCTGCTGTTTCTTACTACAGCACCGCTCGAACGGCCCACGGTCTGTTGTTTCTTACTACAGCACCTCTCGAACGTCCCACAAAGTCTGCTGTTTCTTACTACAGCACCGCTCGAACGGCCCACGGTCTGTTGTTTCTTACTACAGCACCTCTCGAACGGCCCACAAAGTCTGCTGTTTCTTACTACACCACCTCTCGAACGGCCCAAGAAGTCTGCTGTTTCTGAGATGCTTCCACCCACGTGACGTCGTGGCCGGCGACTTATATCTCCATGTGGTCGACCTTGTCACGTGCACTCTGTTATGCGCATGGGCGGGTACATTGTGCTTCCAGGGGAGATAATATTATCCTGATATGACTGTGTAATCCTCTGCGACATGCAGTATTCAGGTTTTTGAAGCTAACAAAAGATAATATTTTATGATTTCAGTATACCATGTCCTGAACTGGAAAAAAATAATTATTTGACTTACGAAACAGGCTTGTGTTCCTCTGTCTCTTTCACACTGGTCATCTAGCGACATCATTGTACCGGGCAATTCTCTAGCCAAAAGCTTGTTATCATCAGGGTAGTTGTACAAGCAGGCTGCTGTTTCACCGCTGAAAGGAAAAGCAAACAAAAATAGCCAGTCAGTAAACGTACTGAAATTCTAGATTGGATTTCAGAAACAACGCTTAAAATATCATGAATAACAAGTCACAAATCTGGATAATCTGCACATTTCGACACGTCTTGAAAAAATTAATCAGTATGAAATTAAGAGGCAAAAGTCGTGTTTTTAAAAAAACCCTCGCATGCCTACATTGTCTGACATACTACAGAGGTGACGCACATGCCAAGACGGAGTAGCAGTGAAAATCCCTTGCCTGCATAACTTAATTGGGAAAGCATTCGGCTCCGGAGCCGAAGCATGTGGATTCGAGTCTGGCCATCTGAAGAAAGAGGGTTTGGGTTTCCTTATGGCACCCGAACGTAAAAATAAATTTTCATTTTATTTTTTTATTGGTGGTTTAACGACCACAATGAGCAGCTCAGTGAGCTATAAGCGGTATCCCGTTCCTAATATAGGACCACCGGTTCCAGGGAAGGAAGAGAGCCAACGCCGTAAGACAAACCATCATCCATGCCACACCGGGATTCAAACCCGGACCCATCACGGACGATTGGTCGGAGGTCCAGATCAGTGATTCCCAACAACCGATCCACTGACCGGTACCGAACCGCGAGTTTTTTTCTGCCGGTTTTTCGATAGCAACCAGTTTGCAAACGAGTGAATTTATTTATTTATTTATTTATTTTCATCGAAATGAAGTAATAGGAAATCTAGATCGCCGCCCCGGTGGCACAATGGTGTAAGCGATGGCCTCTGAAAGGGGTCCTGGTTCGAATCCCGGTGAGGCATGGACGTTGTGTTTGTCTTACGGCACTGGCTCTCTCCCTTCTCTGGAACCAGTGACCCTAAATTAGGGACGGGCGGCTGCTGAGTTGCTCACGGTGGTCGTTAAATCTCAAAAAAAAAAAAAAAAAGAGAGAGAAATCCAGATCTATTTTTTTTTTTTTTTTGGAGGTTTAACGACCGCCGAGAGCAACTCAATGGGCTATAAGCGGTCGCTCCTCCCTAATTTAGGGTCACGGGTTCCAGGAAAGGGAGATAGCCAGCGCCGCAACACAACATCCATGCCTCATCGGGATTTGAACCCGGACCCTTTCAGACGAACGATCAAAAGCCATCGCTTAAACCACTGCACCACCGGTTTTTTTGGATTTTGGATTTTGGATTGGAGGTTTAACGACCACCGTGAGCAACTCAATGGGCTATAAGCAGTCGCCCGTCCCTAATTTAGGATCACTGGTTCCAGGGAAGGGAGAGAGCCAGTGCCGTAAGACAAACACAACATCCATGCCTCACCGGGATTCGAACCCGGACCCCTTACGGACGAATGATCAGAGGCCATCGCTTAGACCACTGCGTCACCGGGGCGGCCCACCGGTTTTTGAACATCTGTCGCGGGAGATTAAGGACGCTTGGATCGTTAATCTCTTCACAGAAGATCTGAACTTCTGCAGGCTAACTCACTAGAAAAGGAAAGATTTGTTACGCCGCCACGGGCTTCTGATCATTCGTCCGAAAGGGGTCTGGGTCCGAATCCCATTGAGGCATGGATCTCTCCCTCCCTGGAACCAGTGGCCCTAAATTAAGGACGGTCGACTGCTTATAGCCCATTGAGTTGCTCACGGTGGTCGTTAGACCTCCAATCAATAAAGAAAAGAAAGCTTTGTTAAACTTCCTTCTGATGCCATTCAGGTATCGATATTCAGTTGCAAATCTCTAATTCAGTTTTGGGGTATGATGGAGAAAATATATTCTGAAAGAATATCCAAGTTTCAGCGACAAAGCTCTAAAATTATTGTTAACTTTTTCATCCACGTATTTATTGCGAGAAAGGATTTTCAGCCATGTTGACAATCAAAGCAAAGCATAGGAACGTAATGGCCATTAATGCTGTCTTGCGCCTTGCAGAAATGACGCTAGAACCGCTGCGCGAGAAGGTTATCGCGAAGCAGCAGCAACCAATCTCAGAAAAAATTATTTTAACGGTAAGGAGTATATTGTGGTATATTGATTATGGATTTTCACTTATTAATCATTAGAGAATATTAACAGACTAAATGATATTAGCTGTAAGTACGTGGAATGGAATAATGTGGTATAAAAATTGTGGATTGCACGCAGTGATCATTATACACTATCAACCAACAAGTAATTGGACACCCCTGCAATCGACGATATCTGCGGTCCTGTTACACGTCACGGCCGCCGCCGTTAAATATCATATGGAAAACAACAACGCAACCAGTCGCCTGCAAGATGTCACGCAATTCGGAGCTCTCTGATTTCGAGAAAGGTCTAATCGTCGGGTATCACAGAAATGGCCGATCCATACGTGACATATCCAGCCAGTTGAAATACCCAAAATCGACAGTGGCCTACGTGATTGGCAAGTGCAAGATAAGAGGTGACTGTCGGAATGTGTTCCGACCCGGCAGACCCATAAAACTGTGAGTTAGAGACCAACCGGTGCTGGCCAGAGAAATTCGGAAGAACCGCACCAAATCGATGGGCCACATCCGCGAGGAGTTTCAACAGGCATCCGGGAGTGTTCTTTCTCGATGAATACCATCCGTAAGGAAGCCCATCTGCTCGGTTACCTTGGACGTGTTGCTGCCCACAAGCCGTTGATCACCAAGTCCAATAGCGCTGCTCGGCTAACGTGGTGCAAAGAACGTCGACAGTGGACCGTTGAACAGTGGAAACAGGTTCTCTGGAGCGAAGAATCAAGGTTCACCCTCTACCGTTTGGATGGCAGGGTCTGGGTTTGGCGTCTGCCTGGAAAACGCCTACTGCCGGAATGTATTGTGCCAACTGTGAAGTTCGGCGACGGTGGAATTATGCTATGGGTGTGTTTCTCCTGGTATGGCACAGAACCCTTGGTCGCAATTCCTGGTAGACTCAACGCCGAGACATACTGCACCATTTTGGATGACTATGCACTTCCTACGTTGTGGCAGTTTTACGGGGTGGACCCATGTTACTTTCAGGATGACAATGCCACCTGTCATGTTGCGAGGTCCACCATGGCTTGGTATGGTGGTAATGGCGTTAATCGAATGGACTGGCCTGCGCAGAGCACGGACCTTAACCCTATCGAGCACCTCTGGGACGAGTTGGAGCGTCGACTTAAGGGTGCCCCCACCGTCCGAATTCGGTGAAGGAACTGATCTGTCTTCTCCAAGCCGAGTGGAAGAAAATACCGCTAGCCGTCGTACAACGCCTGGTTGATAGTATGCCTCGGAGGGTCGCAGCTGTAATCGCCGCTCGTGGAGGCACCACCAACTATTGAAGGTGAACAAACTTCGTTTTCCTTTGCTATCAGAGGTGTCCAATTATTTGTTGGTAGATAGTGTAATATAGAACAGGGATCGGCAAACTACGACCCACGGGCCAAATCCTGCCTACCGCCTCTTTTTGTACGGCCCGGGAGCCCTAAGAATAGATTTTACATTTTCAAATTCTTTAAAATGTAAAAGTACGCGCTATAACGGAACGGCCCACCGCCGAGTTGAGCAGTTGCTAGTTACGACCGTATGTGGCGCTCCTATGGCTTCGCATTCGATGGCCTCTGCTTTGACGCCACGTTGTTATAATTCGGCAGCGTTTCCAGTGCCACGTGTATCGCTGTTATGCTGCATTTTGTTTTTCGTTTGATTATCCTTACATATCCATCATGTCACTGTGAAAAGCAGAAAAGAAGAGAAAAGTGAACCTCGAATCATATGCTCTTAAGGCAGAGCGGAGTGTGAATTATTTTGTTATCGAATTAGATGGCAAAGCATTGTGTTTATTGTGCAATGGCACTATAGATGTACTGAAAGAGTACAATATACGTTGCCATTACAAGACTAAGCACTCGACACAATATTCACAACTCCCAGGAAAGCAACGATCAGAAAAATTATTATTACGTTATATTATTACATTATTTCTTAGTCTATTTGTTATATGTTTTTGGTCTAATTATTATTATTATTATTATTATTATTATAAAGAATTATAAGATTCCACCTCTTCCTGAGGTTTTCTTCTCTTCCTTCCGGGACGGGTACGACGTATCAAGTCTGGGAAGTGGTATTTCTTTCTATCAGTTGTCCAGGAACTTCCTTACTATCCTACAAGTGTTCAGAATGGCTGCCTCCTGTAGTTCAGTGTAGATGTTAGGTTAAGGGTCTAGTGTCTGTATCGAGCTGTGAATGCTTTTAGGTATAACTCTTGTGGCTGATGTTACTATGGGGACGTTGAGACGTTCCACATTTCCTTGACTTCGTATCGTAGGTCGTTATACTTTGACAGCTTCTCTCAGTGCGTCTTCTGGATGTTGCACATGTTGGGCACGGCTATGTCAATGAGGTACACTATCTACCAACAAGTAAATGCACACCTGTGATAGCAAAGGAAAGAGAAGTTTATTCACCTTCAATAGTTGGTGGAGCCTCCACGAGCGGCGATTACAGCTGCGACCCTCCGGGGCATACTCTCAACCAGGCGTTGTACGACGGCTAGCCGTATTTTCTTCCACTCGGCTTAGAGAAGACAGGTCAGTTACTTCACCGATTTCGGACGGTGGGGGCACCCCTTAAGTTGACGCTCCAACTCGTCCCAGAGGTGCTCGATAGGGTTAAGGTCCGTGCTCTGCGCAGGTCAGTCCATTCGATTAACCCCATTGTGACCATACCAAGCCATGGTGGACCTCGCAACATGGCAGGTGGCATTGTCAACCTGAAAGTAACATGGGTCCCCCCCGTAAAACTGCCACAACGTAGGAGGCGCATGGTCATCCAGAATGGTGCACTACGTCTCGGCGTTGAGTCTCGCAGGAATTGCGACCAGGGGTCCCGTGCCATACCAGGAGAAACACCCCCATAGCATAATTCCACCGCCGCCGAACTTCACAGTTGGCACAGTACATTCCGTCAGAAGGCGTTCTCCAGGCAGACGCGAAACCCAGACCTTGCCATCCGAACGGTAGAGGGTGAACCTTAACTTGTCGCTCCAGAGAACCTGTTTCCACTGTTCAACGGTCCACTGTCGACGTTCTTTGCACCACGTTAGCCGAGCAGCGCTATTGGACTTGGTGATCAAAGGCTTGTGGGCGGCAGCACGTCCATGATAACCGAGCAGTTGGGCTTCCTTACGGATGGTATTCATCAAAAGAACACTCCCGGATGCCTGTTGAAACTCCTCACGGATGTGGCCCATTGATTTCGTGCGGTTCTTCCGAATTTCTCTGGCCAGCACCCGTCGTTCTCTAACTCCCAATTTTGTGTGCCTGCCGGGTCGGGGCACATTCCGACAGTCACCTCTCATCTTCCACTTGTCAATCACGTAGGCCACTGTAGATTTTGGGTACTTCAACTCGCTGGATATGTCACGTATGGATCGGCCATTTTTGTGATACCCGACGATTACACCTTTCTCGAAATCAGAGAGTTCCGAACTGCGTGGCATCTTGCATGCGACTGGTTGCGTTGCTGTTTCTCACATGATATTTAACGGCGACGGCCGTGACGTGTATCAGGACCGCAGATATCGTCGATTGCAGGGGTGTCCAATTACTTGTTGGTAGATAGTGTATGTTTGTGTCTATGTCAATGAGGTATTATTTTTAATAATAATAATAGTTATTATTTATTTTTTTCTTTATTCGAAATATACGAATCACAGCCTTTGACAAACAAAATAAACAGCAAATTATCATTGACTGGTATTGTTGAACTGATACGAGTTTCCACCGGAGACCTAGGTATCAGTCAAGAATCGGCGTTAATGAAAATATTTTTAAAACAACAGAAAACAAGGCTGAATACAAGAGGAAACAGTTTGAAAGCAGATTAGATGGCTGGAAGAACAAGCCACTGCATGGACCATTTCTAAGGAATATTGATGGGAAAAGTGACAACTTGACTTAGGCATGGCTGAAATCGGGTTCTATCAAGAAAAAAGAAGGTCTAATTTTTTGCTGCACAAGAACAGGCACTGCAAACAAATGTTATGAAGGATAAAGTCCAAAAAGTCAGTGATAATCCAAAGTGTCGACTTTGTCAAGAAAAAGATGAAACTGTGTCTCATCTAATATGTGAATGTAGCAAAATTGCACAGACAGATTACAAAGTTAGACATGACAGGGTTGCACAATTGATTCATTGGTCATTATGCAGAAAGCACAATCTGCCAGCATAGAAAAACTCATGGGAACTCAAGGCTGAGAAAGTCATAGAAAATAATGAAGTCAAGATCTTGTGGGATTTCAGAATTCAAACCGATCGACACATAGAACATAATACACCAGACATAACAGTCACAGAAAATCGGAAAGTCTGGCTAATTGATATAGCGATCCCTGGAGATGCCAGAGTCAATGAGGAAGAATTGGAAAAAATGACTAAATATAGAGACCTGGCCATAGAAGTTACCCGGTTATGGACTAAACACACAATGGTAGTCCCCATTGTCATCGGGGCACTTGGAACAATGTCAAAAAAATTTATGAATCATTTTGAAAAATTGCAGCTTTCTGATATGCCACCTACAGAACTGCAGAAGACAGCTTTACTTGGGATTATTATTATTATTATTATTATAGAGATTCCAACTCTTCCTGAAGTTTTGCTTCTCTTCCTTTCGGGACAGGTACGACGTACCAAGTCTGGGAAGTGGTATTTCTTTCTCTCAGTTGTCCAGGAACTTCCTTACTATCCTAAAAGTGTTCAGGATAGCTGCCTTCGGTAGTTAGTTCCGCGTAGATGTCAGATTGAAGGGCTGGTGTCTGCATAGAACTGTGAATGATCTTCGGTACAAATCCTGTGGCTGATATTACTATGGGGACGGTGGTGACGTTCTCCATATGCCACATTTCCTTGACTTCGAATCGTAGGTCGTTATGCTTTGACAGCTTCTCCCCGTGCGTCTCCTGGATGTTGCACGTGTTGGGCACGACTATGTCAATGAGGTATATTGACTCCTTCTCCTTGTCGACCAGGACGATGTCAGGCCGATTGTGGGGGATGGTCTTATCTGTTCTGATCGATCTGCCCCAATACATCTTGTGGGTGTTGTTCTCTAGAAGCATGGTTGGCTCATACTTGTAGTAGGGGACAGGATTGGTTGTAATGTGGTGGTTGTTCTTGCCAATTTCTGATGGACAATCTTGGCGACTTGATTGTGTCTGTTCGTGTACTCTGTTTGTGTGAGGACTCTGCATCCTGATGTGATATGTTGGATGGTCTCTGGCGCTAGATAGCATTACCGACATGTGTCGCTTTCCACTGATATGTCCTTCAGGATAGGCTTCCGGTAGTTTCTGGTATTTACAACTTGATCTTGTATAGCCATCAGGAACCCTTCGGTCTCGGCGAAGAGTGATACGTTTGTTAGCCAGGCATTGGATGCAGTCTTATCCACATGGTCCGATTGCAGATAGTTGTAGTGCCTTCCGTGTAGGACTTTCTTGGCCCAAGCTTCTTGTTTTGTTTGGCTCTCTCGTTCCAATCTCGATGTTCTGAGTAAAAAGGTCTAGGTCTATGTACTTCTTGCCACTCTGGTATATAGCTTGGTGAAGGGGTCCCTTGCTCTGATGGAAGTATTTTCTACGGCTGCTGATTTCTTTGTCTCGGTGCTCCAGGAGATCAATAATAATAATTATTATTATTATAACTATATTATTATTATTATTATTACTTGTTATTTAAGTGGGACTACCTACTCAAATAACAAGAAAAGATACCTGCATATATATCCTCGAGTTTGCCTCTTGGCCCTCAGAGCCTAAAATATTTATTATATGGCCCCTTACAAAAAATGTTTGCCGACCCCTGATTATATAATGTTATAAAATGAAGCTATTTTAATCGATGTTCGAATTTTCATCCTTGGAGCGCATTAATTGTGAAGAAAATGTGTACAGAAGTTTTTCCATTGGAAGTATAGGAAGCAAACTTACTTGATGTCCACCTTAAAAGTTATGTCTCTGAGTTTGGTGTTCAGATTATTCTATAAAACCGCTGTACGTGACGCACTACAGAGGTGATGCACGTGTCAAGACGGCAAATAGCAGGATGAAAACTTAGCCAGCGTAGCATAATTTGGAAAGCATTTGGCTCCGGAGCAAAATGATGCAAGTTAGAGGTTCACCACTGGAAGAGAGGTGGTTTTGGTTTCAGAAGTAGACCCAAGCCATCTTATTCCAAATCGTGCGAGTTAACGTCTAAACTACAGATTGACAAATTTAGAAATTTATATGAAAACCAAAACAAAAAGAATGATGCATCTTACTTAAGAAAATGTTTGAACTGTTCAACGCTGCAGGACGACCAACGAAATCCTCGGTCCGTGTGACGTAAGTCGCTCATGATGAACCCGTCTTCCCAAGGACACCGGTTTGCACCTGGACCTCCAAGATAACTAGGTGGAGGGGAGCCGTCGTGAACGCAGCCCAATCTGCAAAAATAATGGTGAGTGAAAAACAAAGAAAAAAATCAAACGAATCAAGTCTTCAACGTTAAGTAGATACTACACTAAAATATCACCAAAAACTTTAAAAACACAAATTACACGACTCCAGTTACTTTAAAACATTAGAAAAACGCAGTTTCTTAGCCTGGGCGTCTGTAAGACAAACTTCGTATCTGTTATTAGCTGTACAAATAAGCTTTAAAGCGTTTTAAGACAACTCAACATGTAATTTGAGAGAAAACAACAATACCTTTACGAATTAAAATGTGTGCCATCATTATGTATAACCTTCCGCCACCGGTTGGACAGCTGACGGATTCCAGCCATGAGGAATACTTCGTCCGATGCAGTCGTCAACCCAATTTTGCATTTCGTCACATGTCCGGAACCGCACAGCACAAAAACCATGTTGCATAGATCAGAACAAATGATAGTCTGAAGGGCTATGACAGGGCTATACCCAGGGTGCCCCAAAACTTCTCATCAAAGTGACAATAACGTTTCCTTGACCGATTTCGCGACATGCGGCCTAGCGTTGTCATGCAGTAATTTCACGGGACGCAATCATTCGTCTGTGAATGGACGTTTCCGACAGATTTCCTGGTTCAATCGCAGCAATTGTGGCTTGTATAGTGCGTCGCATAAATATAGATTCTCACATTTGGAGCTTCTCAATGCAAAAAGAGTTATTCAAAAGGTATAGACATGATATCCGTCTCTTTGTTTCAAGAAATGCAGTGGTAGATTTGGATGTATGACTGGTATCCTTATTTTGATGGAGTTCTTTTCTTTGAAGGCTCTGTGGATACGGTATTTCTTCTTTAAATGTAGGAGTTAAGACATTATTTAGTAATATGTAGAACTGATTTTAACATTATTTTCAACTTTTCTTCGCTTTAATTTCTCACCGTACGAGAAACCGACAATAATCATGAATTCTTTACTGAAACTTTCTGTGAATTCTTGGAATCAAGTTTGTAAGTTTTTTTCTGATATTTTGCGATAGTAAATCGACCTTTTTTGTTACAGTCGCTTAGGTAGATCCACGCTTCACCGATATTCACAATAAATTTCCATCTATCTCCGGCTAAGTTATTTTCATAAAGGAGTCTACACAATTCTGTTACAGATCCATGCTTCATCAATAGTCACAATAAATTTCCATCTGCTTCCGGCTAAGTGATTTTCATAAAGAAGTCTACGCAATTGTGTTACAGATCCAAGCTTCATCAATAGTCACAGTAAATTTCCGTTTGTCTCCGACTAAATGATTTTCATAACGAAGTCTACACAATTCTGTTACAGATCCAGGCTTCATCAATAGTCACAATAAATTTCCATCTGTCTCCGGCTAAATGATTTTCATAAAGAAGTCTACACAATTCTGTTACAGATCCATGCTTCATCAATAGTAATAGTAAATTTTCGTCTGCCTCCGGCTAAATGATTTTCATAACGAAGTCTACACAATTCTGTTACAGATCCATGCTTCGTCAATAGTCACAATAAATTTCCGTGTCACCCGCTAAATGATTTTCATAACGAAGTCTACACAATTTTGTTACAGATCCATGCTTCATCAATAGTCACAGTAAATTTCGGTCTGTCTCCGGCTAAATTATTTTCATAATGAAGTCTACACAATTCTGTTACAGGTCCATGCTTCATCAATAGTTAGGCCTACAATAAATTTCCATCTATCTCCGGCTAAGTGATTTTCATTAAGAAGTCTACACCGTGTTCTGCGCTCAGCCACGTGCCAGGGAAAAAGGCGGTGAACATTATGTTTTCTCTTTTTTTTTTAAATTACAAATTTTCGTTTATTAGCCTGTTTACAGTTGTTATAGAGATTTTAACGACTTAGCAATTGCTCTTCGGGTCAGTGGATTTTCTTTTAAGTCTCGGGGCCTTATTTTTGAAATAGTCGTAAGAGTACTTGCCTTCATTTGTTGTTCTCTCTTCTGTTAAAATCTATGCTTGACGATTTCCCACTCTATTTTTGATAATATTGCTTATTTTAAATTTGTAAATGTTTATTCCTAGATTTTCAGAGCGTTTTTTAATTACAGAATACGAATATTTATCTTCGTATAGAGCAAAAACATAACTTTATATCCACAACTTGTTTACGTGCGCCATTTTCTTAGCAGACGATATTTAACTGACGCAGGTGTTTCTTTCGTGTTCATCTAACACACTGTTGCCAGTTTCAATTCTTTTATTTTCTGAAATTTCTTATCAAAAACATAACCTTTTATCCACAGCTTGTTTACGTGAGCCATTTTCTTAGCAGACGATATTTAACTGCAGCATATGTTTCTTTCGTGTTCATCTAACACTCTGTTGCCACTTTCAATTCTCTTATTTTCTGTAATTTCTTATCAAAAACATAATCTTCTATTCGCAGCTTGTTTAAGTGCGCCATTTTCTTAGCAGACGATATTTAACTGCAGCAGATGTTTCTTTCGTGTTCATCTAACACACTGTTGCCAGTTTCAATTATTTGAACTTGTATTTTCTGTAATTTTGTTATGAAAAAAGTTCTAAAAACTGTATGAACATCCTCTGTATGAGCATATTTCAATGAAGCTACAGTTTTTAGAAGCTGCAGCTTAAAAGTGACCGATATGGAAATTGGACGCTGTGAAAAAATTTATTTGATCAAGTTCAGTTTTTTGTCTTTCTTGTTAAAGTGCAATTTCAGAATTTTATAGCTTTAAATTTACGTGGTTTGACATAGCAAGAAATTAAACGCTACTTTTGTCATTTTTAGTAATTTGTTACTCATTAAAAAAATAATTTTCAATCATAGTGCAAGGTAACTGAAAGGATAAGAAAAATATGACAAAGGTTAACAAGGGAGTGCAGTAACGAATTGTAAATGTTAAGATTCTGTTAACACCAAAACGAGATTTTAAGTAATAATATCTATTACTGGTCATATTTATGCATCTTTAAGCATGTAAAAGGGTCTTCTTTTTTGTCTTTCTACCATTTTTTTAGCACAGAAAACTCCTAGTGTCCGCCGTTAAAGCCATGTATAGCAGCTGAAACGGAAACGTCATGTTCTCCGTGACCTACATCATTTAAAGGTATAATATTTGTCCGTCTTTATTTTCGTGCTTTGCGTGACCCACCTTTTTGAAACCAATGAACTCGAATCTCTCACGCAGGTGTACACAGAGGAAAAAGAACCGCTTTAGGAATAGGGTTTTACACCTATCTAAGAATAAAGGGCCCTGAAAAAATATATACTATGTAGGTAAAAGAGCTTTTCAGGAAAATCGAGGAACCTTTTCATCTGGAAAGGCGGCATTAAGTCTGCTGTAATCTAACAAGGCTGCATTCAAGAAACTTTAATCAGATATACACTGCTGGACAACTGCTAAGGACGGATCATAAACGGGCATATAGCGCATAAAAAAGTAAGTGTGGTTGGATGCCAAGTGAAATAAAATAATGTCAAAATGCCAGGACATTACAAGAAAGACAATTTATTGTGCTCTAAAATCCAGAAGGCTTTGGAACGTGTTCAAGGGACAAACAGGCCATTTTGTGCAGAATACGTAAACGTGAAAAAAATGCAATTACCGTCCGCAGGCGTTCCGGCGTAAGATGTCAATACGGGATATGGCCACCATGGAGGGCGATGCAAGATTAAACACATCGTGTCATGCTTTGCAAAACATTATCAAGCAGCTGTTGGGGTAATTTATCCCATTCCTCTGTCAGTGCACGGATGAGGGTGTCCTTGCTTATTGGAGGGCATTGGCGACCAGCAAGACTCCTCCCAAAAGCATCCCACACATTTTCAATGGGATTCAGATCTGGAGAACGTTCTGGCCATACGAAGCGTTGAATATCCTCGCTCTCAAGACACTCCTGGACAGCGACTGTTCGATGATATGTTGCGTTGTCGTCCATGAAAATGAATCTATCACCGACAGCACCACGGAACATGCGAACATGAGGTAGCAGAACATCATTAATGTATCGTTGGCCAGTCATAGTCCCAGTTGGAAGCACATAGAGGGACGTACGGCCATTTATCATGATGCCAGCCCATACCATGACACTAAATGTCGGATATCGGTTCCTTTCCTGTATGTTTGCTGGACAATATGCAGTACCACTATCACGCCAGATCAGTTGTCGTCGACAATCAGACGGTAGACTGTATCTACTCTCATCTGAGAAGAGGACAGCAGACCAGTCGTTATCAGTCCAATTGCGATGTTGATGGCACCATTGCCTAACGGGTGGTACGGTGACGTCTGGACAGTGGGATGCACACAACAGGACGGCGGGCGAATATTCCTCCTTCATGCAAACGTCTGGCGACAGTTTTTCGGGAGATCCGCTTGCCAGTAGCAGCCATAAACTGATTTGCTACCTCACTAGCTGTGCTGCGCCGGTGTCTTTTTGTTGATAGCACTATGTACCGATCTTCTGCAGGTGTCGTACTGCGAACACGACCTCCCCCGTGACGTTTGCTACACTCTTCATTTGTTTGAAATTATTTCCAAAGCCTTGCAACTACACTGTGGCTGACGTTGAACTCCCTGGCAACATCTGTTATTTTTCGCCCTTCTTCAATCTTGCCAATAATACGGCCACGCGTAAAATCATCTAAGTGATGTCGGGAAGACATACTGAAAATTGCAATTTCGTCAATTGATTCTTTCCCTTTCAACTTTGCGTTTGAACAACAACGGTCAATACGCGTCAAATCCTTTATATCTCTTATCAGCGCTATGACGTCACGAACAAGTTCGGCAATCCAAAATTTGCATACGCACAACACGTCTTACTGTATCCCGTACTTATGCTAATTTTCACATTTTCCTGCCTTCCATTTTATGGTTGCTATTGTCATCCGTCCTTAGCAATTGTCCGGCAGTGTACTTCGCAATGTACATAATTTTGTAAAAATCTTACTATGCACTAACTAACTTCAAAAATGAGAAAAAATTAATTCTAAAGTTAACTAACCTTTTAATAACCTTGTTGTGACTACTTTTGTTAGAAAGCATTTAAATATTTGGTTGCAACATGGAGGCACGCACTTTTATCTGATCTTCTAGATGGGTATCCGTCATTTGTGACCTTAAGGTGGTTCCACCTAAATTCTCTACCTTATGTTTCCAATGGTAAAAACTTTTTACGTATTTTCTTCACAATTAATGCATTCCCAAGGATGAAAATTTGCATATCGATAAAGCCAACTTTGTTATTACATGGGATACTTAATACTTGCTAAAACATAACCATAACTAAGCAATTAATACAGAGACGTGGACCAGGAACATCAAACAGAGGTCATCGCTCTTTCCACGTTTACAAGTGAGTCACGGAAAAATTCTCTTTGGCCACCACCGGGAATCGAACCCAGGGTCTCTCAGTTACGCACCGGATATGCTTCCACTACACCACAGCGGCCTCGAATTCCACCAGACTCACACACACTAACTGCCAAGCCAATTTTGGTAGGTTGCTTCTTGGAGCCCCGCACAATGCTGGGGATTCACCAAAGATGGCAAGCAGCAAATGAACAAATAATTAGAAGGAGAATGAATAATTAATACAGACATTTGACGTGGACCAGGAACATCAAACAGAGCTCATGGACATTTGACGTGGAACAGGAACATTAAACAGTGGTCATCTGTCGTGCAGTGGAAGCATATCCGGCGCGTAACTGGAAGACCCGGGTTCGATTCCCGGTGGCGGCCAATGAGAATTTTTCCGTGACTCACTTATAAACGTCGAAAGAGCGATGACCTCTGTTTGACATAACTAAACAATCTAACATTTGTTTGCCTTCTGACGTCCTCAATGTGCAGGTCGCGCCATCTATTAACAGGTCTGAACATTACTCAAAGAAAAATGATTGATTTTTAATATAATTATGGTAATTAGATCTTTCAAACAAATTCTTACTAGCGTTGTTCTGCACAAAGGTTTGCTGAGAAGAGTGTCTTCGGACTCTCTGAGTCCCTCCATACTAGCGCCTTCAACAGCGCGTGAGTCAACCGCACGCTTCTTCCATAAACTTTACTTGGGAATTTTACCGCCCGACTAAGCCCGAACCGTTGCCCGAATCTCATTTTTCTCTTCGACTGGCACATCTACATGGTAAGACATTTATTTCGATACCTCAACCATATATTTACGTTCTGCCGTTCTCTCACAACTGGTCTTACAGTAAAAAACGTTATAGAATTAATACATAGATGCCTCATTTAAAAGAAAGTTAAGGGAATACTTGATATATAGGTAATTTGTTTCTGGTTTGACTACACTGAAGAGCAATTAAATTAGAGATACCTGTCTAGTAACGTGAAGCACCACCTTTTGGCCTGATGACGGCGGTGATTCGTCTCGGCATGGACTCGAAAAGACACCGGAACCGTTGCGAAGCCATACGGATCCACGACCCCTGAACAAGCTCCCACAGTTCACGAAAATTTGATGGAGGGGGTCAGAGCCTCGAACATCTCTCTCGATGGCATCCCAGATGTGCTCGATGGGATTGAGGGCAGGTGACCTAGCTGGCCGAGGAAGTGAGGTCACGTTGGTGGAGTGTTAATCAAACCATTCGGATACAATTCGGGAGCGATGGTACGGTGCATTGTCTTTTTGCAGGATGAGGTCTCCAGTGGGATGTTGAAGACGCACAAACGGGAGCAAATGGTCGTCCAGGATATCCCGGTAACATTGACCTGTGAGGGACGATGTCACACGTACCAGGGGTTACATTTCAGTCCACGTAAACAGTCCCCAGACGAGAATGCCACCCCCACTAGCTTAATGAGTACCCTGCTAGCAAGAAGGATACATCGCTTCATGTGGTTTGCGCCGTACTCGTATCCTGCCATCCTCGTGTACCAACGTTAATCTCGACTCATCAGTCCAGGCGACATTTTTCTACATGTCTAGGGTCCAGTGGCGATGTTCCCGCGCCCATGCTAATCTTTGCACCCTGTGATGTGCGGTCAGCAGCGGTACCCTCGTGGGACGATGGCTTCTGTACCCCATAGCGGGAGATGGTTCTGGATGGTGTGGCTGCTTATACCATTTTCTGCCCCAGGGTTAAATTGCCGAGTGATGTCTTTGCACTTTGGCCCGTTTATTCGCTGTTACAGTGCGAGCTAGCCGACGATGACACCGCTCATCCACACGCTGTTGTCCACGGCAGTTGCTCCTTGCAGGGATGGTTTAACCGGATTCTATGTACTCGGGGTGCACCCGTGACACAGTGGCTCGTGAAAATCCCAGTGCCTGCACGACTTCTGAGATGGAGTGACCCATTCGTCGGGCCTCGACCATTTGCCCACGATCAAATGCTCTTAGATCCTTCGTCTTACCCATACTGCGTCCGATTCTTATATTGTCGGATCGCTGCATACGTCATGCCGTTTCCGTTTACAGGACCGCCCAGAGCGCCTCATTTGCATAACGCTAGCTGTCTCTAATTCGATTGCTCTTCAGTGTATATGCAATTGTGATCGTGTAATGCAGTTCTATAGGAGAATAATTTCTTGACTTGGATTTTCTGTTTTTATTAGGAGACCAAGGGCTCGTCAGGTTTGTACTAGCCTTTTCTCCTGCTCACTGCTATGTTGCCCTACAGATGCCTGTATAGGTGTTTGGCACTATACGCGGTACTATTCGTATTGCTATGCGTGTTTTTGTGTTGCTATTAATCCATTTGTATTTTGTACGTATTATATGCATATGGGATGTAAGGTCAGGTGATGCGTAACATCACAGCCTCTCCTTGACAAATGTCAACCCCGCCTTCTCGTGGTGCATCCTGTTCCCACTAAAGGGGCTCTGACGACCGCCAATAGCGGTATAACTATACCATCGGGATCAGAGGAAATGCTATCCCACACTCACCAACCCGCTTGGCCAGCGTGGTGAGTTATGGCCAAACACCTCCAAAATGACTCTACAACTTAAATCTTGGCCCTCAGTCTCCGGCAGCTGGAATGTACCTGGCCAAGGCAGCTGCCAGTGCGACATGAAGGCAGAGGGTGCTAAGAATCCCCGGAGGACCGGACTAGGCTGCCATTTGATGCTGACCTTGGCTACCTATAACGGACGCTCCCTATCTTCTGATTCAAGGCTTCTTGAATTGGAAGAGGAACTACAAAGGATCAAGTGGGACATCGTGGGGCTAAGTGAGGTAAGGAGAAAAGGAGAAGATCTCATTGAACTGAAAAGTGGACATCTCTTCTATTATCGTGGGACAGATACTGGCAGAACTAGTGGTGTTGGATTTATAATAAACAAGAAACTGAAGGATAAAGTGGTAGAAGTTGAAAGTTCCTCTGACAGAGCTGCACGACTCGTTATCCAACTATCGAGAAGATACCAGGCTCAGATTATTCAAACTTATGCACCCACCACAAGTCATCCTGAAGAAGAAATTGAAGAATTTTATGAGGGAATTCGTCATCTAAATAATAAAGGTAAGCAGCACTTGAAGATAATTATGGGAGATTTCAATGCAAAAATAGGGCAACGGCAACAGAATGAAACTTCAGTAGGTAAATTCGGTCACGGCAACAGAAACCAGCGTGGAAATACTCTCGTTGAGTTTGCAGAGGCAGAAGGATTTTTCATCTTGAACTCCTTTTTCAAGAAAAAGCCACACAGGAAATGGACATGGAGACATCCAATTGGGACGACAAGTGAAATTGATTTTATTATGTGTAACAAAAAATTCGTCATCGAAGACTGCAGTGTGCTGAACAAGTTCAACACAGGTAGTGACCATAGATTGGTGAGATGTAAGATGCACCTCAACACTAAACTGGAACGTGGCAAGCTCATAAGACAAACAAAATGTATTTACATAACCAACCTTAAAAAACACCATAATACTTTCAAGTTGGAACTGAAGAACAGATTCTCTGCTTTAGAAGGCCTAACATCGGAAGAAGTGGATATTTCGGAAGTTAACAGAAAAGTAACCAAAGCTCTAATGGAAACAGCAACAAAATTAGCTGGGTCTAAGAACAAGTTGCATGTGAACAAATTATCAGGAAAAACCAAAATGTTGATGCAAAAAAGAAGAGAGATGAGGACAACTAAAGAAGATGTGACTTCCAAAGTGGAATATATAGAGCTATGCAAGACAACACGAAAAAGTATCACTGAAGACGTAAGGAAATTCAACTGTGAGCTAGTGAGGAAAGCAATTGAAAACAACCAAAGTCTTAAGATAGCAAAGGGACATCTCAGTAAGGGAAGAAAACAGATTATGGCTCTGAGAAAAGAAGATGGTTCTATAACAAGAAATAGAGGCGAAATTTTGACAAGAGTGAAAGATTTCTACTCCAAATTATATGAAAGGGATGATACATGTACTCCAGACATCATGAAAGATACCAGAGTTCTTCCAGTCCTCCCAGCAGAAGTTGCTCATGCAATCAAGAACATGAAGCGGGGGAAAGCTCCAGGAGAAGATGGAATTACTATAGACATCATACAAGAAGCAAGTGGAGAAATTGAAACAGTACTCGCCCAAATTTTCACTCGATGCCTTAATGAAGGGAAGATTCCTGAGGATTGGAACAACGCTACAATGATCCTGCTACATAAAAAAGGTGACATTGAGGATCTCAGGAACTACAGACCTATCAGCCTCCTATCAGTGGTTTATAAAATCTTCACTAAAGTTCTTTCACACCATTTGAAGGTAACACTGGACATGGCTCAACCGAGAGAACAAGCTGGATTCAGGAGTGGCTACAGCACAATAGATCATATCCACGTACTGAGAGAACTAATTGAAAGAGCGAGGGAATATGAACTTCCATTGTGCATGGCTTTTATCGATTATGAAAAAGCCTTTGATTCGGTGAAATACATTAATATTATTAATAACATCTATGAAAATGCAAGTGCAAAGATTCGGCTGTTTGAAAATACAACACACATAAAAATTGGAAAGTGAGTGAGACAAGGTGACACCATATCTCCGAAGCTCTTTAATGCCACATTGGAAAATGTCTTTCAATCACTGAACTGGGAAAACAAAGGGATAAAGATTAATGGAGATTATCTAACCCACCTTCGTTTTGCTGATGACGTAGTCATTTTTGCAACTACCCCATCAGAGCTGCAGAGTATGATCCAGGAACTTGCTGACAAGAGTAAAGAAGTGGGATTAAAAATGAACTTTCAGAAGACAAAAGTGATGTTCAATGCTTTTACAAGAAATGAAGATTTATCGATTGATGGAGAAAAACTGGAGATAACAGATACATGTGTTTATCTTGGACAGCAGATATCAAGTGAGGGTCACATTGATGAAGAAATTAATCGGCGTACAAAACTTGCCTGGAGAGCTTTTGGAAGAAACAGCATAATTTTCAAGAGCAATATGCCATTATGTCTTAAAAGAAAAGTGTTTGATCAATGCATCCTTCCAGTGCTTACGTATGGTGCAGAGACGTGGACCTTAACTAAAAGAGACATACAAAGGCTGCAGGCAACTCAAAGAAGCATGGAGAGGTGCATGCTTGGTATAACCAGGAGAGATAAGAAGAGGAACTCGTGGATCCGAAAAATGACGAGAGTGGAAGACATCATGATCAGAGTTAAATCCCTGAAATGGCAATGGGCTGGACATACTGCCAGAAGGACAGACCATAGATGGACAGCCGAAATTTTAGATTGGATTCCAAGGGACAGGAAAAGACCCAGAAAAAGACCACATGGGAGATGGGTGGATGAAATTCGTAAATATGCGGGAGTGACATGGAGGAGACTGGCACAAGACAGACCGTTGTGGAGGAAACTTGGGGAGACCTTCGTTCAGCAGTGGATTGATAATGGTTGACAATGATGATGATGATGATATGCATATTATTATAGTATGATATTATTTTTTTGTGTTTTCACTTGTGTGCTGTATAAAATGCATTCCTTACATGCACGGTCGAGTCAAATTATTGTGACCACCAGCTGATATATCTAGACTAACCGTCGTGTGCAGCGCGGACAGCAGCTAGACGAGCTGGGAGACACTCGAAAAGGTGCTAGAAGGTGTTCACAGGTATGTGGAACCATGCTGACTGCAGTGCATCTGACAGCTGCTGGATAGTGCGAGGTGGAGGATTCATAGAGTGAAAATCACGATCGAGGTGGTCACATAGATGCTTAATTGGGTTTAAGTCTGGGGAATTAGGGGGCCAGGGAAGTACTTTGAAGCCTCCATCGTGCTCCTCCAACCACTCTCAGACATTTCTAGCTGCGCGACACGTCGCATTGTCGTGCTGGAAGATCCTATCCGCTCCAGGGAAGACAATCGGCATGCGTGGGGGGTGTACATGGTCTGCAAGGATGAATTCACAACGAATTCGGTCCATAGTGACTTTTCAGATATATGGCTTGTGGGACGCTAACACCAGAAAACTAATTATAAATATAATGATCCGATTTATTGGTGTCCAAAGTAAGAAATCACACGAATTTCACTCCGCAAGCTTTCTCCGTCAACGGACGGCTTCATCAGGCGGTTACATAGAGAATATAGAATCAAAATTGTAGACAGAACGTAAATTCTGATATGACAAATGAAATCATGCGTGAAGACCGCGCGCATAAATAACCACGAACGTGGTGAATACAATATCTTAAAAGTTAATGCAAAAGCAAAAAATGTAAACTTTAGGAAGAAACTAGAATCATGAAGTCCATCTTGCGATGCCTAGCAGATGGTTCCAAGCTACCGGTAGTTCGAAAGAGACATCGGTGTTGCATACATCCTGCCTCGTTAATATCTCAACTGTTTCCCTTATGGCAGCTGTTCTTGCGTCTCCATATGGTCTGATCTTCAAGATATTCTGCCATTGGGGTTGAGCTTGATGGTTAGCAACTTCTTTGGCAAGTGACGTAGAAAGTTTCTTTTGTGCAACGTAGGTCTCACAAAAAGGTCATTTGAGGAGAGAATGAATGAGCATAAGAGGGACGTTGCACAAAAGAAACTTTCTACGTCACTTGCCGAAGAAGTTGCTAAACATCAAGCTCAACCCCAATGGCAGAATATCTTGAAGATCGCACCATATGAAGTGCAATTCGTGTGATTTCTTACTTTAGACACCAATAAATCGGATCATTATATTTATAATTAGTGACTTTTCAGGTTCGTGTGAACCCAGATAATGCCACTAGACCATAACACTGTCCCCACCAGCTTGTGCTTTTCCAGCAATGGTTAAAAAGTGTTTGTTCTAAGATGTTTCTCGCTTTATACGCCAACGGCCATCCTTTCGATGAAGCAGAAAACGTGACTCATCGGAGAAGATAATCCTTTGCCAATCAGCGGAGGTCCAAATGTAATCCTTTTCTATCGATGCACCTTCGTTAGCATAGGTGCAGTGACCATCCATCTGCATCGGAGCCCCATACGCAGCAGGGTTCGCTGAACTGTCGTTTTTGACACATTTCCGGTAGCCCCCTGGTTCATTCGGCCAGTGAGTTGCTCCACTGTAGCGTGTCGATCGGCCCTCACGCACCCTCGCAGCCGATGTTCACCTCTTACATCAATGGCACGTGGTGCTCCGCAGTTTCCAGTTGCTTATTCGCATTGGTGCCATTTTGCCTATCACGATACACTTTAACCACAGCAGCAGTTCACAAACTGCGTTGTTTCAGGAATATTGCCACCATTGGCCCGAAAGCCGATAATCATTCCTTTTTGCAAATCTGAAAAATCGCTCCTTTTATCCATGACAGCAACGAGTGATATGTTTTCAGATTGCCTACAGCACACCTTATATACCCTCCAAGCCAGCTCAAGACACGTGCCTTCTTTCATTGGCTACGCGCTGTTGACGTCAAAAGTAGGAGGTGGTCACAATAATGTGACTCGATTGTGTATATATATATTGCATTTGTTTTATATTTACACCATTATCAATCCACTGCTGGACGAAGGTCTCCCCAAGTTTCCTCCACAACGGTCTGTCTTGTGCCAGTCTCCTCCATGTCACTCCCGCATTCTTTCGAATTTCATCCACCCATCTCCCATGTGGTCTTCTTCTGGGTCTTTTCCTGTTCCTTGGAATCCAATCTAAAATTCCGGCTGTCCATCGATGGTCTGTCTTTCTGGCAGTATGTCCAGCCCATTGCCATTTCAGGGATTTAACTCTGACCACTCTCGTCATTTTTCTGATCCACGAGCTCCTCTTCTTATCTCTCGTGGTTAAACCAAGCATGCACCTCTCCATGATGCTTTGAGTTGTCTGCAGCCTTTGTATGTCTCTTTTAGCTAAGGTCCACGTCTCTGCGTCCATACGTAAGCACTGAAAGGATGCATTGATCAAACACTTTTCTTTTAAGACATAATGGCATATTGCTCTTGAAAATTATGCTGTTTCTTCCAAAAGCTCTCCTGGGAAGTTTTGTACGCCGATTAATTTCTTCATCAATGTGACCTTCAATTGATATCTGCTGTCCAAGATAAACGTACGTGTCTGTTATCTCCAGCTTTTCTCTATCAATATGGTGTGATATATACTTGGTTAACTTCTTTTTGCTTCAGAAATCGTCGTGAGCGATTTGTTTGTATGTTGGATAGTGTAACATGGGAAAATTTAAATTTAGTTCAATTCAATTCATTTTTCGTGCATGGTGCCGAAGGCGTGGGCACTCTATTGCAATTTTCCATACTTCAACTGGACCTTTCTTAGTGTCAAATAATGACTTTAAAATATCAACTTCTAATAGCTCAATCAATTCCATCTGTAGTTCTTTAGGAGTCCTAGGACGAAGTCATGAGCGTAGCAGAGGTCAAAATACCCCTAATGGCTTACTAATGTTTTAATTGAAGCCGTCATTCGGCGAGCATTATTTCGTTGAATCTTCTTTTACCCTTTGGATTTTAAATGGAGTCATTTTAAGACACAAAAATAATAAACGACGAACAAAAACGTATTAAAAGAATTTGCCCTGCAAAATTTGATTCACTCAAAAGTCCTAATGGCCCTAATGCTGCAGGTTTCCCTCCCCTTGATCTAAGGTCATGAAATACCTGATACTGAGCAATAAAAATCAGGCGTGACACTACGGGTGGGGAACTTTTATTTGAGCCCCCCCCCTTTACCCCCCTCCTCCGCAATGTATTTAAGCATTCCACCATCTAAGATTTTGAGGAAAACTAATAAATATATGTGAGTTTTTGGAATTCACAGAAATTTTGTCATACAATTTTTTTTTTAATTTCCTGTTCTACTAATATACGAAATGGAAGAAGTCGCTTAAACGAATGTCTAGGAAAGCAGTAGAAAGACGCCATTTTCGTAATGACAGTTTTACAAAAATGAGAAAGGAATATTCTTCGTCAGTTATAAACTGAAATTCATAAACTGATTTATGACTGAAAACACCCAAAGCGGTAATTAAGTGATGACTCATTTTTTACAAAAAATCTCAGCGAAGCACTTCTGTCGAAACATCGTCTAACTAAATGAATAGCTGCGGAAAGGGATTACTTCAAAGGTGACAAAGGAACTCAAAAGTAGTCCAGAAACAGAATTTCAGGTATGTTTCCAGCAATGGCAACAACGTCTCGCTAAATGCATAGCTGTGGAAGGGGATTACTTCAACGGTGACAGAGGAACTCTAGAGTATTCTAGAAACAGAGTTCCAGGTATGTTTCCAGCAATGGCAACAACGTCTCGCTAAATGCATAGCTGTGGAAGGGGATTACTTCAACGGTGACAGAGGAACTCTAGAGTATTCTAGAAACAGAGTTTCAGGTATGTTTCCAGCAATGGCAACAACGTCTCGCTAAATGCATAGCTGTGGAAGGGGATTACTTCAACGGTGACAGAGGAACTCTAGAGTATTCTAGAAACAGAGTTTCAGGTATGTTTCCAGCAATGGCAACAACGTCTCGCTAAATGCATAGCTGTGGAAGGGGATTACTTCAACGGTGACAGAGGAACTCTAGAGTATTCTAGAAACAGAGTTTCAGGTATGTTTCCAGCAATGGCAACAACGTCTCGCTAAATGCATAGCTGCGGAAGGGGATTACCTCAAAGGTGACAGAAGAACTCAAGAGTATTCTAGAAACAGAGTTCCAGTTATGTTTCCAGCAAAGGCAATAGCGTCTGACTAAATGCATAGCTGCGGAAGGGGATTACCTCAAAAGTGACAGAGGAACTCTAGATTATTCTAGAAACAAAGTTCCAGGTATGTTTCCAGCGATGGCAACAGCATTTAACTAAATGCATAGCTGCCGAAGGGGATACCTTCAAAGGTGATAAAGGAACTCAAGAGTATTCTAGAAACAGGGTTCCAGGTATGTTTCCAGCAATGGCAACAGCGTCTAACTAAATCCGTTGGTGCGGAAGGGGACTATTTCAAAGGGGACAAAGGAACTCAAGAGCATTCTAGAAACAGAGTTCCTGGTATTTTTCCAGCAATGGCACCAGCGTCTAACTAAATGCATAGCTGCGGAAGGGGATTACTTCAAAGGTGACAAAGGAACTTAAGAATATTCTAGAAACAGAGTTCCAAAGTATGTTTCCAGCAATGGCAACAGCATCTAACTAAATGCATAGCTGCGGAAGAGGATTACTTCGAAGGTGACAAAGGAACTCAAGAATATTCCAGAAACAAAGTTCCAGGTATGTTTCCAGCAATGGTAACAACGTCTAACTAAATGCTGAAGGGGATTACTTCGAAGATCACAGTAGTGCATAGATACTCTCACATTTTTTATACAGGCGCATTCCGGAAATTAGACTGTCACACCTCGTACAACGCAACTCTTTACAGATCGTCAATCACATGACATCGAATCCATTTTTTTCAAGCGCATGGAAACGACTCACCAAAGTCGAAGAGCGTCAGAACGCTGATAATGTCACTATGATTTTATTATTTACACTGCATTTGTCCTGATGAAGCCGAGCCAAACGCTCAGCAAAACTATAGTACACTTTAAAATGAAATATTTAATTGTGAATAAGAGTTTCTGATTTACATTAAAGTGAACGCTTACGGAAAGATTCATTTGGTGAAAATTCTTTGTTTCGGGATACTGACGCATTTGTTTATGTGAATTACTCTAAGATAAAGGAAGCTCCTTAAAAAAATCTTTTGTTACTATGTGATGTGTCTACCAAATCAAAAACACTTAATGTAATACTTACAGGTGACCAACTTCGTGAGCAGCCACAATTATCCCACTGAATCCACCGCTGTCTTCTATTATAGCCACGCTGTTCACTTTCTCAAGGCGTTTGTTGACTACGCAAGCACCTCCAACGTAAGCGAAACCTAGGGAAACAAGAAAGCATATCACATGACAGATTGGCTCTAGTAAACGTGTACTCGAGTATTGCATAATAGCCGGTTAGAATGACGTCATGGAGTTCGGCGACGGAGCCAGATATTCTCATGGCTGAATCCTACGTTCCACTGCATCAGACAAATGTTCGATGGGGTTCAAATCGGGAGAATCGGTCGCTCGTGAAGCACACAAAATGCCTCGTTATGATTCTTTTTTTTTTTTTTTTTTTTTTTTGATTCGAGGTTTAACAATCACCGTGAGCGACTCGGTGGGCTATAAGCTGTCACCCGTCCCTAATTTAGGGACATTGGTTCCAGGGAAGGGAGAGAGCGTCGTAAAACAAGCACAACATTCATGCGTCACCGGGATTCTTCGAACCCGGACCCATCTCGGACGAATGATCAGAAGCCATCCCTCAGACCACTGCGCCACCAGGGCGGCGTTAGGGTTCTCAAACAATTCCTATAAGATGCTGATCTTGTGACAATAGGCGTTGTCTTCCTGAAAGGCTCTAATGCCATTCTGATACCCGGCCGTCATGTAAGGTAACACTTGGTCCGAAAAAAGCTAAGTTAACCTAAGAGTGAACTGCTTTTGATGATTGGGTAGCCAGATCACAGCGTTACCGTGGAATGCAAGAAAAACATCAACACCTCCATTGCTACTGCTTTATCTGCTGTGAAGCATTGTTTTCGCACTCACCACCTTTTAAGGTTTCAGAATTTATGGAATAACTGTTGCTCACTGTATTATCCTTTTTTTTCAAGGGAAACAGTGAGGACGAAGAAGAATAGGGATAGAAAATGTTTCCCTTACGGTTGTATGCTTTTCCTCCCCCGTATTTACCGTATTATCAATTTGTTTGTTGTTGTTGTTGTTTGGGGGGGGTTAACAACCACCGTGAGCAACTCAGTGGGCTACTAGCAGTCGTCCATCCCGAATTTAGGACCACAGGGAAGGGAGAGAGCCAGTGCCGTAAGACAAACACAACATCCATGCCTCACCGGGATTCGAACTTTACGATCGAACATGTTTGGGGAATGAACGGTCGCCACCTACGCCCATCCCGAAATGTCGGGGAACTGGTCCTCAATTTGGATACCGTCTGGCATGCTGTACCCCAGGACAGCATCCGTGAACTGTATGCGTCTATGCCACGCAGGGTAACCGCTTGTATCCAAGTCAAGGGTGACGCATAGCGTAATGTTCCATTCGTGTAGCTTATAACGAAGTAAATTTCTCCGTCATTACTGTCCACGCCAGGATTCGAACCCGGATCCTCTCATTCCGGAATAAGTCACTCTACCAATTGAGCTACGCGGACGTTTGTTCTGACTACTATCTGCCTTTATGTCGTGTGCGTCCTTCTGGCAGGTACGTCACACCTCCCCCCCCCCGAAAGAGGGCCGGGGGCATGGCCCACGGGTCAGCCGTGACCATGAATCGTTGCAGGCAGCCATCCACTGTAGAACGTGCACTTGAGAACTCCCAGTCAATCTGGTGTGTGGAATGCAACGTCACACACATTTATTTTTTCGAAGCGCTGGAGAAGGGATTCTCTGATTTTTCCTATCTCGTGGTGTGGAAATAGCATCACACCATTGCGAGATTTTGAACGGTCGGGTCATCCGGATAGTTCGGGCGCCATTATAACGAGTGTAAGTCATGACGTGGTGGTATGCAGTATATATAGGCGCGCTCAAGTATACCAAGGAGCTTCGTTTTATATGTGATAGGTTCTTCCTGATTATTGATATGCGATTTACCTACTTTTCTACGATATTACGATAGTACGAAAGTTCGGGCTATCAGTAGTTGTGTTATTTTGGAGTGTGTTTTTGAGTAATACCAGGAGCTCCCCAATAAAAGGTTAAAAGTGAGTACGTTTTCTTAGTTCATTTTATTGTCAGACCTCTGTCTGACCGTTAAGTCTATTTCATTGAGTGTTTACGTTAAGTTCAGGGTATATTGTGTTTACCGCTTATAACGAAATAAATTTCTCCGTCATTTCTGTCCACGCCAGAATTCGAACCCGGATCCCCTCATTCCGGAATAAGTCACTCTACCAATTGAGCTACGCGGACGTTTTATTCTGATTCCTATCTGCCTTTATGTCGTGTGCGTCCTTCGGGCAGGTACATCACATCTCCTGGTACGTTACATCATCTCCCCCCCCTTTTTTTTTTTTTTTTTTTTTGATTGGAGGTTTAACGACCACCGTGAGCAACGCAATGGGCTATAAGCAGTCGCCCGTCCCTAATTTAGGGTCACTGGTTCCAGGAAAGGGAGAGAGCCAGTGCCACAAGACAAACACAACATCCATGCCTCACCGGGATTCGAACCCGGACCCCTTTCGGACGAATGATCAGAGGCCATCGCTTAGACCACTGCGCCACCGGGGCGGCTTTTTTTTTTTCTCGAAGTGTTGGAGAAGGGATTCTCTTATTTTTCCTATCTTGCGGTGTGGGAATAACATCACACCAATGCGAGATTTTTGAACGGTCGGGTCATCCGGATAGTTCAGGCGCCATTATAACGAAGTAAATTTCTCCGTCATTTTTGGTCTACGCCGGGCGGGATTCGAACCCGAGTCCGCTTATTCCGGAACAAGTCGCTCTACCAACTGAGCTACGCAGACGTTCATTCTGACTCCTATCTGCCTTTATGTCGTGTGCGTCCTTCTGGCAGGTACGTCACATCTCCTGGTACGTTACACGCTCTAATAAGGAGACTTCAAGGTACTAATGTACTAAAACCGAAGTTATATTACTGATATTCGAGATAATGAGGAACGCTGAGTAAAAATAAATTCCATATTCTGGGAATTTATTGCACGTGCGTGTCTTACCTAAACAAACTCTAGCACTTTGATGATTAAGCACGCTGTAGCTACGTCAAGTAACCTTTCAATAACCCTAACGTGACTTAACGTAAGCTTTCCTGCACTACACGTCCAGCCGGAGAATTTTATTCATTATGAGCTCTTTGATCGGAATAATTGGCCCAACTGCTCTGGAATTGCAATTGTTTCTTCCCTTATACAGGATGATTCAAAAGTCCCCGAACTCTGAATTCAAATATTTCTACCACGAATATAGTTATGTATAACTATTTTTACATACTGTTATATTGGCACTCATACTTGCAGGTAATGAAAACCACTTTACAATAGATGGTGGAATTTGTCTACCATTCTGTTGAAGGCACAAATTCACGCGACGACACATGTTGGCGAACACTCTTTTCATCGTGTTGGCTGGTATGTCCTTCACGGCTGTAACGATGTTGTTACGCAGGTCCTGTACCATCTTAGAGTTGTTGTGATAAACTGCGTCTTTTAGATAGCCCCACAAATAAGAGTCTGGAGGGCTCAAGTCTGGTGAGCGAGGCGGCCAAAGATTTTTCCAGAGATTAAGCGATCGTGGGAGAATTCAAGGAGCATCCCCATTGTGTCGTTTGATGTGTGGCACGTTGCTCCATCTTGTTGAAACCAACAGTAACGTTTGTGTTCTTTGAGCATCGCTACAAATTGACGGACGATGCATGCATACGCAGCGGAATTACACAGTCGTGTCGAAGAAAAATAGCCCTACAATTCGCTGTCTAGAGGCGCACCACACTCCAACTTTCTGACAGTGAAGTACAAACTCGTCGATTCTCCGGAGCCCATATGCGAGTGTTTTGGTCATTGACATATTCATTCAAATGAAACCATGCCTCGTCACTGAAAAAAAGGGTTGTTAAGCTGGTTAGTCACATTGCTGCACGTGAAACTCTTAAACCATTGACGCGCTTTTCCGAGTCCAAAGGACGTAGCACTTGCACTACTCGAATTCTGTACGGCCATAGCTATAGACGTTTAGCAGCCTTCTGGCAGGCTGAGAACAATGCCCCTAACTCTTGAGACAGCCGCCGAAGTGATTTCCGGGGAGAGCGCTGCAGGAAAACGCGAATTTTCTCCAGAAACGTGGTCGTCACCACGAACGGCCGCCCCCTTTTAGGCTTACCGTGAACACTGCCTGTCTCGTGAAACCGGTTCACTAGATCATACACGGTTGTTTTCCGTGGTATAGGAGCATCAGGAAACTACCTTTGAAAGAGCTGGATGCAACGTTGGTAAGATTTTTCCGCAAAATAAACTTCTAACAAAGCGACTCTCTGCTCTTCCGTGAGACTCATGGCTGACTGAACGTTACTGCTTGCCAGCGCCCGCGTGGTGTCACGTGGTGCTATCACGTGGCGCAGCTGGTTCCCCAAGGTTACACACAACAGCCGCAAGCAGCAATACTCGGATATATTTTATGGTTTTATAGCAAATACGTTTTCCAAATATAGAGTTCGGGGACTTTTGAATCACCCTATACATGTACATTACACATATTAATTTTCATCTCGATTAGATGATTAATTCTGGCTATTTTTTTCTTCTTTTTTTTTTTTTTTGACAAAGAGTGTAGTTACGGATGTCAGCTGTGCTTGTGTCACAATGAAGTTACTTACTTCTTAGTGCTGGTGCCCAAGGAATTCCGTGTAAAATTTAAAGGCGAAATACTGCTTCGTTACAAATTTTGAAGATGACAATCCGATTTTCGGCGTAAATATGACAAGGATGGTAAGGCAGATAATATCCGAAAACTTGAAAATTTTCATCGTCCTGGAGCGGGACTCGAATCCGCGTCTCCCAGTAAACGCCCGGCTATATGGTTAGCATACGCGGGGGTTTTCTGGGAGACGCGGGTTCGAGTCCCGCTCCAGGACGATGAAAATTTTCAAGTTTTCGGGTATTATCTGACTTACCATCCTTGTCACATTTACGCCAAAAATCGGTTTGTCATCTTCAAAATTTGTATTATATGGCGTAATCCCGTATTTCGTTCATGATACTGCTGCGTTATTAACTTTAAAAAGGGGGGGGGGAGTAAAGAGCTTATGTAGATTTTTGTAGTAATTGATTTTGTACTTCGGTTGTTTGTATAACTACAAAACAAATGAATGTATGTGACTTAAAAGAACACGTCATGGAAAGCAATTCACACACTTCGCACGGCACTGAATTGTAAATTTGTTCCTTACCTGCTGTTCCCCTGCTGCATCTCCCTCCTCCATATTGTTTCCGGCACATGTCCAGTTTCGTCATGACGACCGCCATATCATAAGCCGGCAGACGGTCCTCGAGGAAGAGATATTTCCCCATATCGGTTAGAGCAGACGCTGCGTCAACAGCATCTCTATTGGGACTCGGCAGACGATTTTTTTCAAGATATGGAGTGGCATCTTTACTCTAAGGAAGTACAAAATATCATAAAATAATTTAGAGGAAAAGTTTAGGGTCATTTCGAAAGTTTTGCACACTGTGGGTTATCTCTCAAAAAACAAAATTATTTCACAACATACCATTACAGGCCATCGAAGTAATCTCCATGTTTCTTTGTGATATCAGGCTACCATTTGCGCAAATATTGCATTCCAGTCAGGACACCTCCATTGTTGAGGCGTCGGATTGCTCGGATCACCTCTTCAGAAACATCCGGAATCGCACTGAATCGTTTTCCGCGCAGTGACTTCTTCAGTGTTTAAAACAGGTCAGGATTGTGTGGCACGTGGGGAAGCAATTCTCATCCATACTTTTCCAGAATGTCTCTTTCTGTACGGGCAATATGCGGCCTCGTGTTGTCGTGCAAAATGATGACACCAACTTCGAGCAAGTCGGGCCTTCTTTGGCGAGTCTTTGGGGGCAAAACATTTTGCAGAAACTTTCTGTAGTATTCCACTATTACAGTGCCCCCTCCTGGCACTCTGTCTGTTGCTATCACTCCAACCTTGTCATAGGCTGTAATCATCATCAGCATAACCTTCTGTAGTATACCGCTATCACAGTCTTCCCCTTGGGCACTCTGTCTGTTGCTATCACTCCAACCTTGTCATAGGCAATAATCATCATCTGCTTAACCTTCTGCAGTATTCCGCTGCCACAGTCGTCTCCTTGGGCACTCTGTCTGTTGCTATCACTCCAACCTTGTCATTGGCCATAATCATCATCAGCTTAACCTTCTGTAGTATTCCGCTGTCACAGTCGTCCTCTTAGGCACTCTGTCTGTTGCTATCACTCCAACCTTGTCATTGGCCATAATCATCATCAGCTTAACCTTCTGTAGTATTCCGCTGTCACAGTCGTCCGCTCGGGCACTCTGTCTGTTGCTATCACTCCATCCTTATCATTGGCCATAATCACCATCAGCTTAACCTTCTGTAGTATTCCGCTGTTACAGTGGTCTCCTCGGGCATTCTGTCTGTTGCTATCACTCCAACCTTGTCATTGGCCATAATCAGCATCAGCTTAACCTTCTGTAGTATTCCGCTGTTACAGTCGGGCACTCATGTATTGTCCATGTCTCAGATCCATAAGTAAGATTGCAAGGATGCATTGATTAAACACTTTTTTTTAAGACATGTGACGTGCCTTACCCCCAGGACACACATGCGATAAAGGCAGATAGCAGTGAGAGCACATGCCGGTGTAGTATAGTGGATAACACTCGAAGTTCTTCAGACGATAATTGTGGGTTCAAATTCACCCCTGGCATAAAAATGATATAGAAATTTACATCGTCATATGGGAGCCTGAACTTCAAGGATGACCTGCTTAATAGATATCTCGAAATGGTGTGATGATATTTCCACATAACGAGATAGGGAAAATGAGAATCTGTTCTTCATTGCTTCGAAGAAATAAATCAGTGTAATGTTACGTTCCACACACCAAATTGTCTGCGATTTCTCAAATGCACTTTCTTCATGGGATGAGTGCCTACAACGACACATGGTCTTCGATGGAGCATGCCCGCGGCCATCCTTCGGCGCGGAGGTGTGACCTACCCAGCAGAACACACATGAAATAAAGGCAGAGAGCCTAGAGAGCACCTTCCAGTGTAGTACAGTGGATAGCACTCGGAGCTCCTATGCCGTGTGTTGCGGGTTCGAATCCCGCCTCTGGCTTACAAATGATGGAGAAATTAAGTTCGTTATAGACATAATGGTAAATTGCTCCTCAAATCGTGAACTTTTTCACGCTTATTAATTTCTTCTCCGATGTGGTCCTTGCTTCATACAGTATATAATCAAAAGTATTCGAACACTACCAAATATTTGCATTAGTGCAAAGAACTGCTGCGCAGGAAGATTCGCAGTGAGTGTGGAGGTACATATATAAATCTGAGATGTTCTGTCGTGTTATCAGTAACCTTGAAGCGGAAATGCCGCGTGTACACTGAAGAGCAATAGAATTAGAGATACCTGTTTAGTAACGTGTAGCATCACCTTTCGCCCTGATGACGGCGGCGATTTGTTTCGGCATGGACTCGACAAGACACCGGAAGCGTTGGGAAGCCATACGGATCCACGACCCCTGAACAAGCTCCCACAGTTCACGAAGATTTGAGGGAGGGGGTCAGAGCCCGAAACATCTCTCTCGATAGCATCCCAGATGTGGTCGATGGGAGTGAGGTCAGGTGGCCTAGCTGGCCAAGGAAGCTAGGTCACGTCGGTGGAGTGTTCATCCAACCATTCAGATAGAATTCGGGAGCTGCAATTCTTGTTGCAGGATGAGGTCCCCAGTGGGATGTTGAAGACGCACAAACGGGAGCAAATCGTCGTCCAGGATATCCCGGTAACGTCCACCTGTGAGAAGCGATGTCACACGTACCAGGGGTCCCATTTCAGTACACGTAAACAGTCCCCATACGAGAATGTCACCCTCACACAGCTTGAAGAGTACCCTGCTCGCAAGAAGGATGCATCGCTTCATGTGGTTTGCGCCGTACTCGTATCCTGCCATCCGCATGTACCAACGTAAATCTCGACTCATCAGATCAGGCAACATTTTCCCACATGTCTAGGGTACAGTGGCGATCTTCCTGCGCCCATGCTAATCTTTGCACCCTGTGATGTGCGGTCAGCAGCGGTACCCTCGTGGAACGATGACTTCTGTACCCCATAGTGAGAAGATGGTTCTGGATGGTGTGGCTGCTTACACGTTTTTGTGCACCAGCGTTAAATTGCCGAGTGATTGGTTGCACCGTGGCCTGTCTACCCGCTGTTACAATGCGAGCTAGCCGACGATGACCCCGCTCATCCACACGCTGTTGTCCACGGCAGCTGGCCTTCGCAGGGATGGTTTTACCGGATTCGATGTACTCACGGTGCACCCGTGACACGGTGGCTCGTGAAAATCCCAGTGCCTGCACCACTTCCGAGATGGAGTGACCCATTCGTCAGGCCCCAACAATTTGCCCACGATCAAATGCGCTTAGATGCTTCGTCTTACCCATACTGCGTCCGACTCTTACAGATTTAATCGCATCACTCCTTATATTGTCGGTTCGCAGCATACGTCATGTCGTTTCCGTTTACAGGGCCGCCCACAGCCCCACATTTGCCTAACGCTAGCCGTCACTAATTCAGTTGGTCTTCAGTGTATGTAAACTTACCGAGTCTCGGCGTGGGGTGCTCATAAGATGTGATTGGAGTAACGTTTCCATTGGAAGCGTTGCAGTTAAACTAAACATACCAAAATGAACTGTAAGTGACGTTGTGGAGAGATAGAAGCAGAACGGTGTAACTTCAGCAAAAAAAAAAAGAAAGAAAGGAAGAAAGAAACGTTCAGAAAGGCCGTACATACTGACGGAAAAAAGCAAAAGAGCCATGGTAACAAGTGTTAAGAATTTTTCAATGGCTCGGATAGTACCATAACTTTCCGCAGAGAGTTATACAGTGTGGGTTATTATGATAGAGCAGCGGCACCCAAGCAACACATCACAACCGTGAATGCAAAGCGCTGTTTGGAGTGGCGTGTCTCTTGTTGTTCCTAGACTGTGGGTGACTGGAAAGCTGTTCATTCGAGTGATGAGTCACGCTTTTCACTCTTCCAATGTGATTAAAGAGTTTGGATTTAGCGATAGCCCGGCGATCGATTTTCGTCGGACTGTATTCTTCCAACTGTTAAGTTCGGCGGAGGCTCCATCATGGTGTGGAGCTGTTTTTCGTGGATGAAACTCGGCCCGTTGGTTATTATACATCAATCCATGAGCTCTGAAGTGTACCCCGACGGTCTGGATAATTCTGTCCTGCCAACAATGTGGCAGAATTATGGAAATGACCGTTGTCTCTTCCAACACGACCAAGCTACCTGCCACTCTGGACAGCGTGGGCAGGACTGTTTTTTTTTTAAATGAGGGGCAATTGATAGACTGACCTGCTCGGAATCCTGATCTCAATCCCATTGAACCCCTCTTTGATGAACCGGAGCGAAGGATACGAAATCGAACACAGCCACTTTCTTCGCTCTCCACTCTGGCGACAGCTGTGCAGGAAGAATGGCGACTCATTCCTGTACTAACAACCAAGACCTGCTGGAAATTGGTTGATAGTATGACTCGATGTGTTGCCACTGTTGTTCAAAGCAAAAGATGGATCGACTAACTAGTGGTTGCGATAACAACGCCATCTGTCCCCAAATATCGGGGTGGTGTGAGAATACTTTTGATTACACACTGAGGGGCCACTTTATTATGACCACCTGACAGTTTTAAGCAAATGAGCTATGGCTGCACGCTGTTGCCGCCAGAGGGCGAGGCTAGTATAAAAAGGGAAAGCTTAGTGCTTGCGACAGTAGTAGAAGTGATTTTTGGGTGACGAGATGGGTAAAAAATGTGATTTAACGGACTTTCAACGTGGGATGATTGTAGGAGCTCGAAGCCATGGAGCGAGTATCACCGAAACCGCCGCATTCGTGAAATGTTCCAGAGAAGCTGTTGTTAAAATGTTTGAAGACTAGACTGTCAGCCAAAAAACTGGGTCTCTACGTGCAACGTGTGGTCGTCATCGACTAGTGACTGCTCGGGCGGAACGGAGAGTATCCAGACTGGTAACAGATAACAGAAGGGCAACAGTGCAGCAAATTACAGACCATCTTAATCAAGGATCCCCTCAAATGATCTGTGCACGCACTGTTCGCCGTACTCTGCATCGGATGGGATATGGCAGCCGAAGGCCTGTTCTAACACCTATGCTGTCTGCAGTTAACAAGAGAAAGCGTCTCCAGTTCGCACAAGGATTGGACAGTTGATAATTGGAAACAAATTATGTGGTCCCATGAATCACGTTTTCAGTTTCACCATGCCGATGGCCGAGTGAGAATTTGGCGGAAACAGCACGAAAGCATGGACCCCAAATGCATTGCTACAAACTTTCAAGCTGGTGGAGGCAACGTTATGGTTTGGGGAATGTTTTCCTGGCATGCTTTAGATCCTTTAATTCGTGTTGATCAACGTCTGACTGGCACATCATATCTAAACATCGTTGTGGACCAAGTGCATCCTGTCATGTGGATGGTTTATCCCAATGGCGATGCCTTATTTCAACAAGATAATGCGTCCTGCCATAGTGCTCGTATTGTACAGGATGGGTTTCAGGAACATGCCGGTGAGTTTACATTGCTTAGGTGGCACCCACAATCTCCAGATCTCAACCACATTGAGAATTTGTGAGATGAAGTTGAACGAGCCATAAGACAGCTGGATCCACAACCCTGTAATCTCACACTCCTGGAAAGTGCTATTCATCAAGCATGGTCTCAGATTCCACAAACCACCTATCAACATCTGGTGGAGTCCATGCCACGAAGAATCGACGCCGTATTAAAGGCAAAAGGTGGCCTAACGAAGTAATGAGGGGGTGGTCATAATAAAGTAGCCACTCAGTGTATAGTGTATCTGCTGTCCAAGGTTAATGTAAGCATTAGTCACTTCTAGAATTGCTCCATTGATCCCTAAATCTTCAGTTCTGGAAATAGCATTACCCACAATATACTCTCACGGACAATGAAATTCGCGCACCAAGAAGGAAGCGTCGGATTGAACTGAAATTTTATGAACGTAATGATACAGATGAATGATACACATGATGGCAAAAAAGTAACTTCAGGACATTTACAGAGGGATCTGTGGCGAGCAGTCCTGTCATTTTCAATAGCGCGTCGCACCGCCTCGTTCGGCGATACATGCTACAATGCGGTCCGGCATGGAGGCGAATAGACGCCTGATGTTGTCCTTCTGTAGAACGGCCCACACGTGTCGGACGATGTGTTCCAAATCCCGGATAGTGCGGCACGTGTTCAGCTGGCGTTTCAACTGGTCCCACACATGCTCGATAGGGGACATATCCGGGGAGCGGGCAGGCTATGAAAGTTTCTGAACATGACGTAGGCAGTCCTGGGGAACCCGAGCTGTGTGTGGGGGGAATTATCCTTCTTGTATAGTGCACATGATGTCCTAGCCATGAATGGGAGCACATCGGGCTGTAGGATCTTATCCACATACAGCTGGCCTGTTAAAAAATCCACGTACCACTACTAGAGCTGATCGGCTATAGTAGGCAATGAGTCCTCAGACCATAACGCCTGCAGTGGGGGAGGTGTGGCGCTCGATAGCGAGTTTGGGATTGTACCTCTCCCTGGGGAACCTCCACACCCGGACACAATGATCATCTGTCCCAAAACGAAGCGGCACTCGTCGCTAAACAGCACACGTCGCCAATCCATGGCGTTCAACGTCGCTGAGGTCGCAGATTCGCTTCCGTGAGGCATCGGGAAATGGTTCGTGGGCGCACAGGAGCCGCTACATCTGCATGTACTAGACCGAGTCTCCGTGGGATCCGTTCGTTCCTGTGGTACGATCCGTCGATCCTCTCTACCTGTTATATTCCTGAAACGTTCGAAGCCGCTCCACCGTGTGGCAGTGCCGTCACGTGTCCACTGCTCCCAACATAGTCGGACGGTACGGTCAGAACGATCCACGTGGCGGGCTATACGGAGCGCCAACCACCCTACGGTTTTCAGCCCGATCATCAGGTCTCCCTCAAAGTTGCATAAATCGACGTCTCTGGCGTCTATCCGGCGTTATTGTCACTCTGTACTCTTGCTTGCGTCGGCCGGTGCTTTTTGCTTTCATGGGGCATCGACTACACGCCGGTTTATAAGGCTGCCGGTTCGCTCTTGCAGCGCCATCACAGGGTGTGCGGTCATGCGCACTCGCACCAAACGTGGATCATTTGCATACCAGCACGCACTCTAGCTATTTGCAAAGTTTCGCGGTTGTAGCATGTTTTCTTCTTGGTGCTCAAATTTCATTGTCCGTGAGTGCACATTAAAACGTACAGATTTATTAAACACCATATGACGTAATACATTTTATAACGCAGCTGAAAACAGAAATTATACCTAACTGAATACAGAAATCAGATTTGTGCGTGATGGATGAGGTCTGTTTTCTTACTTACCTTAGCGACAATGATCCCTGCGAGGCTTATTCTTATCTTCGGGCTCGCCAATGCTTTGTACCTTAGGTCTACCTATCAAAAATATAGACACAACGGAATGATTGGAAGAGATACGAAAAAGGAGCTTTAAATATCAAATACACTAAACGCACAATCCATAATACACAAAATGCACCCGTACGCCCTGTAAAATATTTTTTGAAATTTGTGAGTCATTTTTTAGGCCCTCGTGAATTAACGAATAATACTAGACGAAACCCGCTGGAATCGACGGTTAGTTTTTTTTCTTTTCTTTTTTTTTTAAAGAATAAACTCATATGAAACAACAAATGTAAACTTTATTTGATTGACAAATTCATTCAATCACTTCAGTAAAGAAAATAGTCCAGGTTTGCATTTTTTTTTTTTTTTTTTGATTGGAGGTTTAACGACCACCGTGAGCAACTCAATGGGCTATAAGCAGTCACCCGTCCCTAATTTAGGGTCAGTGGTTCCGGGAAAGAGAGAGAGAGCCAGTGCCGTAAGACAAACACAATATCCTTGCCTCACCGGGATTCGAACCCGGAACCTTCTTTTTTTTTTTTTTTTTTGGTTGAAGGTTTAACGACCACCGTGAGCAACTCAATGGGCTATAAGCAGTCGCCCGTCCCTAATTTAGGATCAGTGGTTCCAGGGAAGAGAGAGTGCCAGTGCCGTAAGACAAACACAAAATCCTTGCCTCACCGGGATTCGAAACCGGAACCTTCTTTTTTTTTTTTTTTTTTTTTTTTTTTGGTTGAAGGTTTAACGACCCCCGTGAGCAACTCAATGGGCTATAAGCAGTCGCCCGTCCCTAATTTAGGGTCAGTGGTTCCAGGGAAGAGAGAGAGCCAGTGCCGTAAGACAAACACAATATCCTTGCCTCACCGGGATTCGAACCCGGAACCTTCTTTTTTGTCTTTTTTTTTTTGGTTGAAGGTTTAACGACCACCGTGAGCAACTCAATGGGCTATAAGCAGTCGCCCGTCCCTAATTTAGGATCAGTGGTTCCAGGGAAGAGAGAGTGCCAGTGCCGTAAGACGAACACAAAATCCTTGCCTCACCGGGATTCGAACCCGGAACCTTCTTTTTTTTTTTTTTTTTTTGGTTGAAGGTTTAACGACCACCGTGAGCAACTCAATGGGCTATAAGCAGTCGCCCGTCCCTAATTTAGGGTCAGTGGTTCCAGGGAAGAGAGAGTGCCAGTGCCGTAAGACAAACACAAAATCCTTGCCTCACCGGGATTCGAACCCGGAACCTTCTTTTTTTTTTTTTTTTTTTGGTTGAAGGTTTAACGACCACCGTGAGCAACTCAATGGGCTATAAGCAGTCGCCCGTCCCTAATTTAGGATCAGTGGTTCCAGGGAAGAGAGACTGCCAGTGCCGTAAGACAAACACAAAATCCTTGCCTCACCGGGATTGGAACCCGGAACCTTCTTTTTTTTTTTTTTTTTTTTTTGGTTGAAGGTTTAACGACCACCGTGAGCAACTCAATGGGCTATAAGCAGTCGCCCGTCCCTAATTTAGGATCAGTGGTTCCAGGGAAGAGAGAGTGCCAGTGCCGTAAGACAAATACAAAATCCTTGCCTCACCGGGATTCGAACCCGAAACCTTCTTTTTTTTTTTTTTTTTTTTTGGTTGAAGGTTTAACGACCACCGTGAGCAACTCAATGGGGTATAAGCAGTCGCCCGTCCCTAATTTAGGATCAGTGGTTCCAGGGAAGAGAGAGAGTGCCAGTGCCGTAAGACAAACACAAAATCCTTGCCTCACCGGGATTCGAACCCGGAACCTTCTTTTTTTTTTTTTTTTTGGTTGAAGGTTTAACGACCACCGTGAGCAACTCAATGGGCTATAAGCAGTCGCCCGTCCCTAATTTAGGATCAGTGGTTCCAGGGAAGAGAGAGTGCCAGTGCCGTAAGACAAATACAAAATCCTTGCCTCACCGGGATTCGAACCCGAAACCTTCTTTTTTTTTTTTTTTTTTGGTTGAAGGTTTAACGACCACCGTGAGCAACTCAATGGGCTATAAGCAGTCGCCCGTCCCTAATTTAGGATCAGTGGTTCCAGGGAAGAGAGAGAGCCAGTGCCGTAAGACAAACACAAAATCCTTGCCTCACCGGGATTCGAACCCGGAACCTTCTTTTTTTTTTTTTTTTTTTTTTGGTTGAAGGTTTAACGACCACCGTGAGCAACTCAATGGGCTATAAGCAGTCGCCCGTCCCTAATTTAGGATCAGTGGTTCCAGGGAAGAGAGAGTGCCAGTGCCGTAAGACAAACACAAAATCCTTGCCTCACCGGGATTGGAACCCGGAACCTTCTTTCTTTTTTTTTTTTTTTTTCTTGGTTGAAAGTTTAACGACCACCGTGAGCAACTCAATGGGCTATAAGCAGTCGCCCGTCCCTAAATTAGGGCCACTAGTTCCAGGGAAGGGAGAGAGCCAGTGCCGTAAGACAAACACAACATCCATGCCTCACCGGGATTCGAACCCGGACCCCTTTGGGACGAATGATCAGAGGCCATCGCTTAGACCACTGCGCCACCGGGGCGGCCAGGTTCGTGATGAGCATCACGACTGCACCCTTTTTTAGTCGTAAAATGTGAGGCGGAAGTCCACTCATGTCGATCGTGTGCAAATATTCAACTGCATACGAACTCTTTCACTCTCATCTTCAGTCACAACAGTGTTTGTAAATGTTGTTGGAATTAGATTCGCGTTGCGAATATTCTTCACCCGTCGGGATCGATGGTTAGTTTTTCTTTTTTCTTTAAAGAATAAACTCATATGAAGCAACAAATGTAAACGATTGACAAATTCATTCAACCACTTCAGTAAAAACAATAGTTACAGGTTTGTGATCTTTTTTTTTTTTTTTGACTTAAGATTTAATGATCACCGTGAACAACTCAATGGTCTATAAGCAGTCGCCCGTAATATTTTCACTAACAATGGTCAACGTAATGTTTATTTACATCTTTACATAATGGGAAACGGCTCACTTTACCTACGTGAATAAACTGGATCGAATGAATATTAAAGTGTATACACTGAGTGGCCATTTTATTATGACCAGTACTTCGTTGGGCCACCTTTTGCCTTTAATACTGCGTCGATTCTTCGTGGCATGGACTCCACGAGATGTTGATAGGTGGTTTGTGGAATCTGAGACCATGCTTGATGAATAGCTCTTTCCAGGAGTGTCAGATTGCAGGGTTGTGGATCCAGCTGTCTGATGGCTCGTTCAACTTCATCCCACAAATTCTCAATGTGGTTGAGACTTGGAGACTGTGGGGGCCACCTAAGCAAAGTAAACTCACCGGCATGTTCCTGAAACCAATCCTGAACAATACGAGCACTATGGCAGGACGCATTATTTTGTTGAAAGTAGCCATCGCCTTTGGGGAAAGCCATCCACATGACAGGATGCACTTGGTCCGCAACGATGTTTGGATATGATGTGCCAGTCAGACGTTGATCAACACGAATTAAAGGGACCAAAGCATGCCAGGAAAACATTCCCCAAACCACAACGTTGCCTGTACCAGCTTGAAGGGTTGTAGCAATTCATTTGGGATCCATGTTTTCGTGCTGTTTCTGCCAAATTCTCACTCGGCCATCGGCATGATGCAACTGAAAACGTGATTCATCGGACCACATAATTTGTTTCCAATTATCGACTGTCCAATCCTTGTGCTCCTGTGCAAACTAGAGACGTTTTCTCTTGTTAACTGCAGACAGCGAAGGTGTTAGAACAGGCCTTCGGCTGTCATATCCCATCCGATGCAGTGTACGGCGAACAGTGCGTGCAGAGATCATTTGAGGGGATCCTTGATTAAGATGGTCTGTAATTTGCTGCACTGTTGCCCTTCTGTTGTCTGTTACCAGTCTGGACACTCTCCGTTCCGCCCGAGCAGTCACTAGTCGATGACGACCACACGTTGCACGCAGAGACCCAGTTTTTTGGCTGACAGTCCAGTCTTTAAACACTTTAACAACAGTGGCTCTGGAACATTTCACGAATTTCGGCGGTTTCGGTGATACTCGCTCCATGGCTCCGAGTTCCTACAATCGTCTCACATTGAAAGTCCGTCAAATCACATTTTTTACCCATCTCATCATCAAAAGCACTTCAACTACTGTCGCAAGCATTAAGCTTTCCCCTTTTTATACTAGCCTCGCCCTCTGGCGGCAACAGCGTACCGCCATAGCGCATTTGCTTATTGCTGTCAGGTGGTCATAATAAAGTGGCAACTCAGTGTATGTGCGTCATACAATCCAACGGCATAACGCAATCAGGTCTTCGAGAGTGTTCGCTGTTCCGATGAGAAGAACTTTAATAGGAATGCCTGCTAGCGTTGCTTTGCGCCACGGTTCGCTCAGAAAAGATAGACTGTGGACTTTGGACTATCTCAGTCCCTCCATGCTACCGCCTTCAACAGGGCGTGAGTCAACGCACGCTTCTCCCATAGACTTTCCATGGGAATTTCGCCGCCCCACAACGCCCGCACCGTTGCCCCAATCTCATTTTTCTCTTCGCCTGGCACATCTACATGGTAAGATCTTTATTTTGATACCTCAACCATATCTTTACGCTTAGCCGTTCTCTCAAAATAGGACGCACAGTAAAAAAACTAATAGAACAAATATATAGATTCCTGATGGAACCTTTTCCATGGAATGATGGAATAAACCTGAGTTTTACGGATTTTCCATTCGCGAAAGCCGCAGAAATACTGATGTTCATGTTTCTCCAGTTAGAAATGGGAAATTGTCGTTTTTAAGAGGTATTTACATAAAATTATAAATTTTCTGGGAACTTGTTCATGATTCCATTCGTATATTAACTGGAAAATTCGGTTTCCACTTTTTTCCGTATCCACATGACCGACATTTTCTGGAAATAGAGGTTCACACATTTTTGAACGTTTTGATAAGAAATTAAATAAAACAAAGTTCAAAGAATTGAAAAAGGCAACAGTGTGCTAGATGAATACGAAAGAAACATCTCCTGCAGTAAGCTGGCCTGGGCTCAACCTCTGCCGTTTGTGTTAGTATTACGGAAATAAACCCACTTTTCATCGCACGTAACAAATCTCTTGATGAAACGTACATCGCTAGGGTTTTCCATGAGTTTCGTGCGCACTTCCATTCGGCCGTTCTTCAGCTGACGTTAGTTCTTGAGGGACAATGTGGCAGCACCTTTAGACCTTGGCGAGGTCCTGAAGGTGACGAACCACGGTGGTCTGTGATATGCCCAGCTTGCCTGATAATCTCTGAGCGCTGGTTGAGGGATTTGCCTCTACGGCCTGGAGCACGGCCTCCGAATCTACGGTTCGCAGCCTACCTGACCTTGGCTCACCGTCGAGGTTTCTGTCAGCCGAGCTAAATTTCTTGAACCATCTGGTTGCGATGCTGTGGTCCACGGAACCTTCCCCTTTCGCATGACAAATGTTTCGTGTTGCTTGAGCAGCGTTATGGCCGAGTTCAAACTCGTAAAGCAAAAGTTTCCTAATTAGTCGGTTGTGGCTGCTCACCTTTTAGGCGTCCCAACCACAGACAGAAGTACGACATGCAATGCTCTTCACAGCAACAATTACCACTTTATATCCCTTTCGACTGACTGCAGTACGCGACTTGAACTAGTTTAGACACGTGACATACCCGCCGCAGCACATGCGTTTATGCAAATATTGCAACAAAACGTGCACAGCTCATTCAGAGCTCATCTCAAGATTGTTGCCAAATAACTTTCAGTGAGCGAGAAATATAACGTTAAGGTTGAAACACTTCAAGATAACGAACTCAACGTCATATACTTAACGCAATATCTAAACCTCAAAAGTTTCTCTTCATGTGGTATCACAGACAGTCCGTCAGGTCAGGATTCAAATAAGATAAACGCTAGCGTGAGCGGTTTGAGTAGAGTGATTCCTGATTACTCTAAGTGTACGTTTATGCTGCAGCCTGGCTGCTGGCACATAGATGCTCGCTCAGGCACCTCGCTGCTTGCATGTAGCTGCGATGCTCGCCATGTAGCATTTACCCTGCAGCTGTTCACATCGCTTTTATTATTATAGGAATCACGACTGTATCTCTTATTGACTTAACCAGTGTTACAGACTTTACCAGTGTTATGGCAAGTTTTACAACCACTGTATATGAAGCCACCAACTAAAGAAGAATTCAAAGTTTTGTTTTACAAGAAATGGAAATTCCCTAACTGTCTAGGTTCTATCAGTGGAAAGCACATCCGAATACTTCACCCTCAATGGTCAGACTCCATGTTCTTTAATTATAAAAGCTACTTTTCAATAGTTCTTCAGGCCGTCAGTGATGCACACAGTAAATTTATTTTCATTGAGGTCGGAGCCTATGGAAAACAAAGTGATGGGGGCACTTTTAGAAAGTCTGCCTAGTATGGCAGAATGAAAACGAGTGTGCTTTACATTCCTGAAGATAACTTCCTACCAAGTACTGACATCCAAGCCCCCTTTGTGTTCATAGGTGATGAAGCCTATCCCTTACTGAGACACATGATGAAGCCTTATGCTAGGAAATCTCTTGATCAATCCAAGGAGAAGTTCAAAAAAATAAAAGTTCAAATCACAGAAAAACTTCACAAATAAAACTTGTTTCTATGAAAACACAACATGGCTTTTAAAGATACGAGAGAGATGACTGCAAAGTTACACAGTCGTTTGGAAAAGTGGATCAATGGAAAGGAAGAGTGGCCTTGAAAGAACCAATCACAGCGTAAGTTTGAGGATGCTTGGATATGGTCCAGGCTCGAAAACCAAACCAGTTTGATATCATCGCTGTGGCGATGATCGCAGCGAGCAGCGCAGATAGCATCGCTGATCCACGATAAATGAGCCTGTAAAGATTTATGGTTTTGTTTCATCATCGCCAGGCATCCATGTGCACAGCTCGGCGATGTGCCAGCAGCAAGGCTGCAGCATAAACGTATCCTAAGACGCTCAGGTTTCCAGTCATTCACTAGCGAAGAAATGGCTACCTGTAATAGAAGTTTTAAGACAGTTACTCACCCCGTTCCAGAAGCTGACAAAGTATCTTTTTATGTGCCTGCTGCTAAGGCCATGAAGAACAAAACTCCCGTAATCCACAAGAAGTAATATTTCGGGCCATACAGCCGCGGGTGCTGAACGTTTCTTTATCCGATGCATTGCTGCAGGACGAGCTCTTCTTGGGAAACCTTCATCTAGTGGCACTGAAAGACAAAACAAACACACTTTCGTCATTTTTAAAGAATTCTTTATCTCATAGAAACTGGATGAACAAGCAGAAACTAAGCAATTAAATAAAAATTCGAAAATTTGCCCATTTAAAAAAAAGCTTTAAGAATTCACTTACAAGCATCAACTACCCAGTCTTAACATAAATACTGTTACAAACGTTCGACAGATGGCGCGCAACTGGTGTGTGACGTCACGGACCAGCCAGGAGGAATGACGCAGTTAGTGAATCATTGTGCGTTCAGTCACAGAGGAAATAACGTGTTTCGTGAAGTACTTGCCAGGGAGTGTGGCTATTGTGTTAATCGTGTTGCTGTAATAGCGCTACATAAATTTGGAAAATCAGCTTCCAAGATTCTCAACATGCTGAACAAAATGAAAATCAACCTAATGTTTGTCTACCGGACCATGAAAGAGTTCCTTGTGACTGGGACCGTCGCTGACCCACAGAAAGGGTCAGCCGCGTACCGTGTGGGCTGATCCCCCGGTGAAAGCAGTGGCATCTCGTATTCGACAAAATCCTGTCAGAAAACAATCAATGATGGCTCGTGAGCTGGGCATTTCAAGAATGTCGATGTCACGTGTGCTGCGGAGTGACATAAGGGTGAGGTCTTACTGGAGGCGTACAAAACACTTCACTGCCCCCAGCAGAGGGTGCTAAAAGCGAAACATTTGCTCCAGCGTAATGAAGACAATCGCCACAGACAGATCTTTTTCTCCGATGAAACAACATTCACTATTGAAGAGGCTTTCAGCCACCAAAATGACAGTATGTATGCGTCAACCTCATGAGAAGCTCACGAGAAATCTCCAAGAATCATGAGGGGCCATCATCCTGCTTATGTCATGGTTTGGTAGGAAGTCTCCTACGAGGGTACCACGGAGCTTCATTTCTGTGAGAAAGGAGCGAAAATATCCTCCAAAGTCTACCAGGGCAGGGTTGTGGAGCCAGTGGTCAAAAATATGAGTCACACCCTCTTCCAAAATCGATAGTGGAGCTTTCAGAAGGATTCCGCACCTGCCCACAAGGCCAAGTCAACCCAGAATTGGCTTCAGGCGAATTTGCCAGACTTCATTTCTCCAGCTGATTGGCCTTCTAGCAGCCCAGACATCAACCCATTGGATTACAAGTTGTGGGCCACGCTGAAGGACATGACCTGCAGAAAGAGACTCCCAGTATCAACAGTCTCAAATGCTCTTTCATGCTGGTAGTAGCAGCTTTCCATGTGGAGACCCTGTGTAAAGCTATTGATGAGTGAAAACAGAGACTGGAGTGGCCATAGAGACTGAAGGACTTTGTGAAGGCAAAATGATGACATTTTGAAAAGTGATTGGTGCCATGTGTTCACAAATGTACTACTTACAGGTATTTTTAAATATCTTTAAATTTCTTTTGCTACTTCATTCAATACTTTGTAACAGTATTTATGGCAAGACTAAGTATAATTAAAATACACTCTTTACAAAAAGGAAAAAGAAAAGATGCACTCCGTCGGAGTATTTCCTATTCCCAAACCTTAGAAAATGTTTGAAAGGAAAGAATTTTTCGGACGATCCGAAGGTGATATCAGAAGCAGAGCAGCATTGAAATGATTGAATTTTTTTTTGGAAGAGTTAAAGAAACTCCTCTAACGCTGTACCAAGTGTGTTGAACTTTGGAGTGAATGTGTAGAATAGTCTGTAAGTTTCATGGCTCTCGCCCATTTCCTTCTTGGTGAGGCCGAGAACTTATCAGGCTGTGCCAAGGGTGTTGAACTTCGGGGTGAACATGTGGAATAGTCTGTAAGTTTCATGGCCCTAGCCCATTTCGTTCTTAGTGAGGCCGAGAACTTATCAGGCTGTGCCAAGGGTGTTGAACTTCGGGGTGAACATGTGGAATAGTCTATAAGTTTCATGGTTCTAGCCCATTTCGTTCTTGGTGAGGCCGAGAACTTATCAGGCTGTGCCAAGTGTGTTGAACTTTGGGGTGAACATATGGAATAGTCTGTAAGTTTCATGGTTCTAGCCCATTTCGTTCTTGGTGAGGCCGAGAACTTATCAGGCTGTGCCAAGTGTGTTGAACTTCAGGGTGAACATGTGGAATAGTCTGTAAGTTTAATGGCCCTAGCCCATTTCGTTCTTAGTGAGGCCGAGAACTTATCAGGCTGTGCCAAGGGTGTTGAACTTCAGGGTGAACATGTGGAAAAGTCTGTAAGTTTCATGGTTCTAGCCCATTTCGTTCTTGGTGAGGCCGAGAACTTATCAGGCTGTGCCAAGTGTGTTGAACTTCAGGGTGAACATGTGGAAAAGTCTGTAAGTTTCATGGTTCTAGCCCATTTCGTTCTTGGTGAGGCCGAGAACTTATCAGGCTGTACCAAGTGTGTTGAACTTCGGGGTGAACATGTGGAATAGTCTGTAAGTTTCATGGTTCTAGCCCATTTCGTTCTTGGTGAGGCCGAGAACTTATCAGGCTGTGCCAAGTGTGTTGAACTTCGGGGTGAATATGTGGAATAGTCTGTAAGTTTCATGGCTCTAGCCCATTTCCTTCTAGGTAAGGCCGACAACTTATCAGGCTGTGCCAAGTGTGTTGAACTTCGGGGTGAACATGTAGAATAGTCTGTAAGTTTCATGGCTCTAGCCCATTTCGTTCTTAGTGAGGCCAAGAACTTATCAGGTTGTGTCAAGTGTGTTGAACTTCAGGGTGAACATTTGGAATAGTCTGTAAGATTCATGGCCCTAGCCCATTTCGTTCTTAGTGAGGCCGAGAACTTATCAGGCTGTGCCAAGGTTGTTGAACTTCGGGGTGAACATGTGGAATAGTCTGTAAGTTTCATGGTTCTAGCCCATTTCGTTCTTGGTGAGGCCGAGAACTTATCAGGCTGTGCCAAGTGTGTTGAACTTTGGGGTGGATATGTGGAATAGTCTGTACGTTTCATTTGCTCAAGCCCATTTCGTTCTTGGTGTGGCCGAGAACTTATCAGGCTGTGCCAAGTGCGTTGAACTTCGGGGTGATTAGGTGGAATAATCTGTAAGTTTCATGGCTCTAGCCGATTTCGTTCTCGGTGAGGCCGAGAACTTATCAGGCTGTGCCATATGTGTTGAACATCGAGGTGAATATGTGGAATAGTCTGTAAGTTTCATGGTTCTAGCCCATTTCCTTCTAGGTGAGGCCGAGAACTTATCAGGCTGTGCCAAGTGTGTTGAACTTCGGGGTGGATATATGGAATAGTCTGTAAGTTTTATGGCTCTAGCCCATTTCGTAATTGGTAAGGCCGAGAACTTATTAGCATCCCCTTTTACGCTTCCGAATTCGTTCTCCTTAAACGAACACAGAACTTCAAACCCGCACGTTGCTCCACTGTGATATCCATGAGTCAACTGAGAGGAAAGCTCTGACCGAAAAGTTTTCACAGCGTTGTACTCAAGATCACGTGCAACGCAACGGTTCGGAATGTTTCATTCACACGGAGGGGAATAGGGTGTATGCGGTGATGATGGTTTGGTTCCAATATGTAGCTATACTATCTCTCTATTCTAAAAAAAATTAACTGCTGCCCCTGTTTTAGAAATTTCGCGAACCTCTTGATTTCCTAGCTCGCAGCGCAAAACGTATTGAACACAAAAACATGAAATTTACATCGTTTGTAGAGCATTGTTTGGAGAACACGCTGAAAAAAAATCGTTTTTCGATTCTGGTGATATTTCAAGAGTTATTGCATTTCAAAGTTAAGGTAAACAAAAAAGTGCTATCAGGTCGCGTTCCGGAAACACTAACAGCAACAGAACCACGAAACTTAAACTTTGTAGGCATACAGTGTCATGACTGAATGTTTGCACCTCGTCGCCCTTTTTTTAATTTCGATTTAGTTTACCAGAAATTAATTTTTTAAATTTCACAAAATTCTCTATTTCCTAATGGGATCCATTTTAAAAAACGGATATATGGCAAATTAAAAATCATAACGCATTGCAATGTTCACAGCATAAACTCACAACTTCAACGGCATACGCCGTTGAAGTTGTAGGTTTTTTTTAAACTCACAATTAGCATCCCTCTTTTACAAAACAAAATGTTTAAGAAAAAGTCCTTTCCTGATTTTTAAGCATTTTTAATGACGCAAAGGAAAGGCACGAACGGCGTACTCTTCTCTTCAGAGTTAACCACACAGAAAAGTTCTGGTCCCGTGACCTGCTGCCATGGTGACGTAGCTAAGTTTAGCACTCTCCTTTCATTGGGTGAAAGGACAGGCTGCAATCAAACTGATAATGACGCATGTTTAATGACGTAGCTACGCTTTGCAAGTTGAGCGTTTTCGTTGTTGGCGTGTATGAATACCTCTGTAAATATAGGATTTCGCCTCGTAAAAACCAAAATTCTGATGCAAAAATGAAGAGAGATGACGACAACAAAAGGAGATGTGACTTCCAAAGTGGAATATATAGAGCTATGCAAGACGGTACGAAAAGGTATCACTGAAGATGTAAGGAAATTCCGCTGTGAACTAGTGAGGAGAGCAATTGAAAACAACCAAAGCCTAAAAGAGAGCAAAGAGACATCTGAGTAAGGGAAGAAAACAGATTATGGCTCTGAGAAAAGAAGATGGTTCTGTAACAAGAAATAGAGGTGAACTTTTAACAAGAGTGAAAGATATCTACTCAAAACTATATGAAAGGGATGATACATGTACTCCAGACATTAGAAACGGTAGCAGAGTTCTTCCAGTCTTCCCAGCAGAAGTTACACATGCAATCGGAAACATGAAACGGGAAAAAGCTCCAGGAGAAGATGGAATTACTGTAGACATCATAAAAGAAGCACGTGGAGAAATTGAAACAGTACTCGCCCAAATTTTCACTCGATGCCTTAATGAAGAGAAGATTCCTGAGGATTGGAACAACGCTACAATTATCCTGCTACATAAAAAAGGCAATATTGAGGATTTCAGGAACTACAGACCTATCAGCCTCCTATCAGTGATTTATAAAATCTTCACTAAAGTTCTTTCACACCGCTTGAAGATGACACTGGACATGGCTCAACCGAGAGAACAAGCTGGATTTAGTAGTGGCTACAGCACAATAGATCATATCCACGTACTGAGAGAACTAATTGAAAGAGCGAGGGAATATGAACTTCCATTGTGCATGGCTTTTATCGATTATGAAAAAGCCTTTGATTGCGTGAAACCATCAGCAGTTACAATGGCTCTGAAATCCTGCGGTATTGAAGATGCATACATTAATATTATTAATAACATCTATGAAAATGCAAGTGCAAAGATTCGGCTGTTTGAAAATACGACGCACATAAAAATTGGAAAGGGAGTGAGACAAGGTGACACCATATCTCCGAAGCTCTTTAATGCCACATTGGAAAATGTCTTTCAATCACTGAACTGGGAAAACAAAGGGATAAAAATTAATGAAGATTATCTAACCCACCTTCGTTTTGCTGATGACGTAGTCATTTTTGCAACTACCCCATCAGAGCTGCAGAGTATGATCCAGGAACTTGCTGACAAGAGTAAAGAAGTGGGATTAAAAATGAACTTTCAGAAGACAAAAGTGATGTTCAATGCTTTTACAAGAAATGAAGATTTATCGATTGATGGAGAAAAGCTGGAGATAACAGACACGTACGTTTATCTTGGACAGCAGATATCAAGTGAGGGTCACATTGATGAAGAAATTAATCGGCGTACAAAACTTGCCCGGAGAGCTTTTGAAAGAAACAGCATAATTTTCAAGAGCAATATGCCATTATGTCTTAAAAGAAAAGTGTTTGATCAATGCATCCTCCCAGTGCTTACGTATGGTGCACAGACGTGGACCTTAACTAAAAGAGACATACAAAGGCTGCAGACAACTCAATAAAGCATGGAGAGGTGCATGCTTGGTTTAACCAGGAGAGATAAGAAGAGGAACTCGTGGATCAGAAAATGACAAGACATCATGATCAATCCCTGAAATGGCAATGGGCTGGACATATTGCCAGAAGGACAGACCATGGATGGACAGCCGAAATTATAGACTGGATTCCAAGGGACAGGAAAAGACCCAGAAGAAGACTACATGTGAGATGGGTGGATGAAATTCGAAAGTATGCGGGAGTAACATGGAGGAAACTGGCACAAGGCAGACCGTTGTGGAAGAAACTTGGGGATACCTTCGTCCAGCAGTGGATTGATAATGGTTGACAATGATGATGATGATGATGATATAAAGCAAAGAGGGAAAATGCGAATGTGTTCATCCGCGAATTGTTCGACCCCTTCTAAATGACCAAGAGATCTGAAACTTTGCATGCTGATAAGTCTTAAGGTCCGTATACCTAGACTAGAAAAGTACGAAAAGCAAAAAAAAAAAGAAAAAAAGTGGCCGCTTTGGAACATTGCCTGCTTGAACTTTTCGCGAATTGTTTATTGTTAGACCACTTCTAAATAACCTAGAAATCTAAAAATTGGCATTCCTGTTGGTCTTTAAGTCCGGATACCAGCAAATGCAGAAACCCCTAAAGAAAACCAAACAAGTTAGTAAAATCATGCAATGCATTGATAATAATACGCTTTCCAACATACCAGAAATCATTACTCAAGTTATTACTCAAGTTATGAGGATAATGGCTGTGGAATAAATCTCGCTCCTGTGCCCTGACCTTTGATCCCACTTCGATGATATTCAACAGAACCAGTTCAGTATACCTCCGAAATAACATGATAAAGTTTTGTCGGAATAGAAGCACTTTTACGTACGTTATGATGCATAAGGTCTATGGAATAGATCCCGCTCCTTTGTCCTAACCTTTGACCACGTTTCGCCCATTTTCAGTAGGATTCGTCCCCAGGCAGGCCTCTACAACATACTAACATTTCGTGCAAATCGAAGCAGTTTTACGTAAGTTATGACGCATAATGGTGATGGAAGTGATTCCGCTCCTATGTCCTGACCTTTGAACCCAATTTCGCCTTTTTTTAACAGGATCTGTCCCCATGTGGGCCCCTATAGCATACTAAAATTTCATCCAAATCGAAACATTTTTACATAAGTTATGACGCATAATGGCGATGGAAGTGATTCCGCTCCTATGTCCTGACCTTTGACCCAATTTCCACCTATTTTTAACAGGATTTTCCCCCAGGTGGTCCCCTACCGCATACTAAAATTTCATTGAAATCGAACCATTTTTAAGCACGTTACGACGCATAAGGGCAATGGAATGCATCCCGCTCCTATGTCCTGACCTTTGACCCCACTTAACCCATTTTCAACAGGTTTTGTCCCCAGGCGGTCTTCTACCGCATACTAAAATGTCATTGAAATCGAACCACATTTACGCAAGTTATGAGGTATAAGGGCAATGGAATGGATCCCGCTCCTATATCGCTACCTTTAACCCCATTTGTTCCATTTTCAACGAGGTTAGTCCCCAGGTGGTCCCCTACCACATATCAAAATTTCATCGGAATCGAACCATTTTTACGTGAGTAATCGTGCCGACAGACGGACGGAAAAAGCTGGAGCATATCCGCTTCTTCAACCTACGGTTGGAAAGCGTAAAAAACAACAACAGCGTTCTGAAATATTGTCTGCTTAAATTTTTCAACCATTTCTACACCTAGAATAAAGTCTGAAAACCAAAAAATTCAACAGGGTGGCTTAGCTTCACTGTTTCAAAATGCTGTCAGGTTTAAAGATAATTTTGTCAGAATCACTGAAATGCTTTGAAAATTTCAAATTTTGATTTAAAATTAAGGGGCGCCAAAGCCAGCTCCGTTTTACGTTAAACCATATGTATTGACGTCACGACGCTGTTCTACATCGTAAAACAGTTACAGATTTTAAATGACTTTTCTTTCTCTTAATTACTTTTCCCTTTCTTTAATTTTATAGCGCATGTCGAAGTGGTTTAACAATCTGATGAATCAATTTCTGCAGGTAATAAAACTTTTAGTTGTGTCATCTGTCATATTCTGTTTGTGGTTTTAGTTTGTTGTTTCACGTTTTCCGATTATATGCTACTGAAACCCCGGCATTAGCTCTGACCGAAAATTCTTCACAGCATTATATTCAAGGTCACGTGCAACGCAACGGCTCGGAAAGGTTCATTCACACGGAGTTAAGTCGGGTGTATGTTGATGTGATGTTTCGGTTCTACTATGTAGATATACTACACTGAAGAGCAATTGAATCAGAGATACCTGTCTAGTAATGAGTAGCACCACCTTTCGCCCTGATGACGGCGGCGATTCGTCTCGGCATGGACTCGACAAGACACCGCAAGCGTTGGGAAGCCATACGGATCCACGACCCCTGAACAAGCTCCCACAGTTCATGAAGATGGAGGGGGGGGGGTCAGAGCCTTGAACATCTCTCTCGATGGCATCCCAGATGTGCTCGAAGGGACTGAGGCCAGGTGACTTAGCTAGCCAAAGAAGCTAGGTCACGTCGGTGGAGTGTTCATCCAACCATTCAGATACAATTCGGGAGCTGCAATGTCTTGTTGCAGGATATGGTCCCCACTGGGATGTTGAAGACGCACAAACGGGAGCAAATGGTCGTCTAGGATATCCCGGTAACGTTGATCTATGAGGGACGATGTCCCACGTACCAGGGGTCCCATTTCAGTCCACGTAAACAGTCCCCAGACGAGAATGCCACCCCCACCAGCTTGAAGAGTACCCTGCTGGCAAGAAGGATCCATCGCTTCATGTGGTTTTCGCCGTACTAGTATCCTGCCATCCGCATGTACCAACGTGAATCTCGACTCATCAGTCCAGGCAACATTTTTCCACATGTCTAGGGTCCAGTGGTGATGTTCCCGCGCCCATGCTAATATTTGCACCCTGTGATGTGCGGTCAGCAGCGGTACTCTCGTGGGACGATTACTTCTGTACCTCATAGCGAGGAGATAGTTCTGGATGTCGTAGCTACTTACACGTTTTTGTGCACCAGCGTTAAATTGCCGAGTGATTTCTTGCACTGTGGCCCGTCTATCCGCTGTTACAATGCTAGCTAGCCGACGATGACCCCGCTCATCCGCTCGCTGTTGTCCACGACAGTTGGCCCTTGCAGGGAGGGTTTTACCGGATTCGATGTACTCACGGTGCACCGGTGACACAGTGGCTCGCGAAAATCCCAGTGTATGCACGACTTCCGAGATGGACTGACTATTTGTCGGGCCCCGACAATTTGCCCTCGATCAACAGCGCTTAAAGCCTTCGTCTTACCCACACTGCGTCCAACTCTTACTGATTCCCGTCGCATCACTCCTTATATTGTTGAATTGCTGCATACATCATGTCGTTTCCGTTTACAGGGCCGCCCACAGCGCCACATTTGCATAACGCCAGCTGTCTCTAATTCAATTGCTCTTCACTGTATATCTTTCTAGCTCGCAGCGCAAAACGTATTGAACACCAAAATATTAAATTTACATCGTTTGTAGAGAATTGTTTGGAGAACACGCTGAAATAAATCATTTTTCAATTCTGGCATTATTTTAAGAGTTATTGTATTTCAAAGTTAAGGTAAGCAAAAAAGTGCTATCAGGTCGCGTTCCAGACACACTAACAGCAACAGAACCACGAAACTTAAACTTTGTAGGCATGTTGTGCCATGACCGAATGTTTGCACCTCGTCGCCCTTTTTTTGAATTTCGATTTAGATTACGAGAAATTAAATTTTTAAATTTCACAAAATTCTCCATTTTGCGATGGGATCCATTTAAAAAACGGATATAGGACAAACTATAAATCATAACGCATTGCAATTTTTACAGCATAAACTTACAACTATCATCCTTTTTAGAAAAAAAGAATTTAAGAAAAAGTCATTTTCTGATTTTTAAGCATTTTTTAAAGACGCGAAGGAAAGAAACGAACGCCTTGTTAGTCTTCAGGATAACCACAGAGGAACGTTCTGGTCCCGTGACCTGCTGCCATGGTGATGCAGAGAATTTGTTATGCATATGTTTCGTTGGTAAAGCAATCTCAGTTGTTTAAGGGTTTGGCATAACGGTTTACGGAAATGCTTTTTGGACCGCTTTTGTTTTCCTTAGTGGTAAATTTAGTAAGTGCTAGAAGTTCAAACAACAAAAGTCCGCCCTCCCAAAAAATAACGACAGTAAAAGAACTCGGAAACTTCGGAATGGCGGCGGAGCAAAGTCCTTCAACAAAAATAGAAGGAAATTGAAAAACGTTCCGATACAATCCAACAGGGAGTTCACCAGGAGCGAAAAAAAACTGTAAACAAGCCGCCATCTTGGATTCGACACAGCGCAAAAAGTATTGAACCCTTGGGAGAACATTTTCATTTCGTTGTGATACACTTGAAGATCGGGCTGCAGGGCCCGAGCGTTACTCTGGAAACGAGCGTAGCGAGCCTACAGGCGCAGCCCCTAGTATTAAACAAAAACAAAAACGCACATCTTTCTTGAACTAGGCTTCGTATCATGGAAATTTTAATGCAGAAAGTGAAAAATGTTGTATGTGTTTTTAGTAGCATGAAGGAGTTGACATTCTTATTTCTCCCAAAAGAGCAGACTTGGGAATACTTTGAAAGAACGATTTAAACTGTGAAAGAAAAATTCAGAATGAGAGTACTAGATCATGACTCTCAAGGAAAAGTGTTATCAAATCACACTGCCCTTAATACTTTCCATTAGCATTACAAAAACGGTTGTCTTAATACTTTTCTATTCTGACATTTAAAACTGCAAATAAAAGAAAAGACCTTAAGGGTAGTGTGTTTGCCAACACACATCAGTGCGTCCGTTTCAGAGGAAATTGAGCGCTCAAGCGATGACAGCAAAGTGGGATATCATGAAATAAGGAAACCACAGGACATAGTAAGGGAAAAAATGTGATTTTAATTACATTCCTCCGAAGTACTAGCCCGATAAGTGATTTAGTTTGTTTCAAATCACCGTCCGATTTTTCTTTTTCGCGGACGCTTAATCCCGATTCAGCAAACTAAAACAACTTTACCCTTGTTATAACAAGCGATAACAGAAACTATTATTTCAAAAATCTCTGCTAGCAAAACACCAAATCCGCAAAGGTATTCAAATAATACATTCACTTTTTTTGTTTCTTACATAATTTCTCAGATTCGCAAAGCAAGTGGAAAGCAACATTTCCCGTGCGTATTTGCCAATGGCGTTGAATGGAGCTTTTATTTCACATATTTAAATCAATGAAGTGGCTGCGAGTTTCTTAATAAAATTTAACAAGTTACGATCTGATTAACGCTGTCCTAATAATAGATCAGGTTTCAGAAGAGCAACTTTGTAATATCAATGCCATTTTTTTGATTGAAGGTTTAACGACCACCGTGAGCAACTCAACAGTCGCCCGTTCCTAATTTAGGGACACCGGTTCAAGCCCTATAAGACAAACACAACATCTATGCCTCACCGGGATTCGAACCCGGGCCCATTTCGGAAGAATGATCATAAGCAATCGCTTAGAACAATGCGCCATATGGGCAGCCAATGCCAAATTGCGTTAACAGATTCAACGAGTAACAGATTGATTGATATCAAGTAACAGAGGATGTTCGGTTTTTTTGTTTTTTTTTGCTGACGCTAGTTTTTCAGCTCATTCGTCACAAAAAATTCGAACTGAAAAAGCTCCGCCCCGGTGGCGCAGTGGTCTAAGCGATGGCTTCTGATCATTCGTCCGAAAGGGGCCCGGGTTCGAATCCCGGTGAGGCATGGATGTTGTGTTTGTCTTACAGCACTAGCTCTCTCCCTTCCCTGGAACCAGTGACCCTAAATTAGGGACGGGGGACTGCTTATAGCCCATTGAGTTGCTCACGGTGGTCGTTAAACCTCCAATAAAAAAAAAAAAAAAAAGAAAAGAAAAGCCGCCCCTGTGGCGCAGTGGGCTAAGCGATAGCTTCTGATCGGACGGTCACGTTTATTTGTGCTCCTGCACTTTGAGTGATATTAGTTGTTTTTGGAAGTTCCTGTTAGGTATTTTATGTTATTTAGTTCTGTGAATGTTGTATGCTTAAGTTGAACCCACAAATTCGTCGGGACAGCCATTCATTTTTTTGGGGGGGGGGGTTTACAACGACGTGGGTGACTAGGTCGGTTACTCCTGTGTTACAAGGTTACTCAAGGAGAGGACCTATGCCTTCAAGCATACTGTTGACGGTGGGTTCCTTTATGTTTAGTGTTGCAAGCCGCAACACTAAGTTTTAGTTTAAGGTCTGTGTTAGTAGTCAAGATGACTTTGACCTCAGCGTCTAAGTCGACGTCTGATGCTTCTGTGCCTATTCTACTCAAATTTTTTATATCAACGACGAGTGTGTCTGCTTCAAAGGATATGTCAGCAATGGATACCTCCACTGTGATTCGTCATTCTTCGGAACGTGTGTTAAGTGTTGTGAAACAAAATGTGAATGAAGGGGTCGGAGCCGTGGGCCCACCCCCACCCCCTCTCAGCACCTATGCAACTGCTGTCCGTCCTGCGAATGTACCTTCTGCAGCTTCAATAGACTCTCAATATACGATTACACGTGTGGATAAAGTGTTACGACTGAAAGTTCCGGATGACTCTGTTCTGGGTAAGCGTTTTTCAAAAAAATTATCTTTCACTGTTTATGTTCCTGTCCTAAAAAACATCCCGATCCCTCGGTACCAGGATTAAATTTCTACGGTTGTTTCCAGGGAATCCATCAAATCAGCCATCCGTTTTGGTGGGGGAATCGAAGTGCCCTTTACCCTAAAATCTGTTGTTGAAAAAATTCTACAATGTGGTGTAGACATTGGTACTGTGCTTCTGCAACCGACACCATCTATTCAGCGCACTGTTACCGTCACTCTGACACCCGTTCCATCGGGACTTCCTGATAAACTATTAGTAGATGCACTTAGTTCCATCGGGACTTCCTGATGAACTATTAGTAGATGAACTTAGTTCCATCGACAGAGTAGTAGGCACAACAAAATATAAATACCTCCTATAACCTATGTGCAAGAGGAACGTCGTCAGTATAGGGTGATTTTCCCTACGAAACAGGCTCTGAATGACTCCGTTGAGGTTATTAAAGACAAGAAAATACTCCTTCGACTTATTTGCAGGAATACAGTGCTTTTGTTGTAAAGGGGAAGGGCATCGCGTGACCTCGTGTCCTCACAGAAATGTGCAGAATAATTCTACTTCAAATCCTGGAGCCGTTGAGTCATCATTCTGTTCTGAGCAGTCGGTTGCCCAGACACCAAACCTGGAATCAGTAGATGATGCCATGTTGAGTACGAACAGCACATTTCAGAGTCTAATAACTCTGCAGCTCAGCAATCCCCTTCTGTGGAAGTACCTAATAGTGGTTATCAATTAAGAGATTACCCTGTCTAGCCACAGTCGGGGGGAACACGAGTTTCTGCAACAACGTGTAAGAGACCTTTGACCCCGACCTCTCCTAAGAAAAAGAGAGGTCGACCACAAACCAGGTCGAGCTCGAACGGGGCACGTTCTGGTGGGTCCTCTCAGTCGCCGAGTCTTGAACGAAGCCACTCTTTCACTTCAACCCTAAAACAGACTGAAACCAGTGTGAGCTATCAGGAGGTTGAAATGGAAATACCTGATAATCTCAGTGACACCACGTCGACACATTATGATACTGAACCATATCCAGAGTGTGTGGAAGACTTTGATAGATATCTTAAATATATAGAAGTGCCAGTTGCGCCATTTTCATATTTCGAACTAGTTTCTCTGTATGCGGTTCCTAATAGAACTAGCATCATGAAAGTTCCTTGCATTCAGAAAAATCTGTCTAGAGTGCCGGAATTGGTTTCACTGCTAACTTTTTTACATGAACTGTTCCACAAGCACTCGACCACCACACCAAAAGGGAACTTATTTTGTCGACGTATTCGTTATCTATTAACAATGCTTGATAAACAGGTTGAGGGGGTTTTACAGCCACCAAAATGAATTCTAAGGTAATATTTGTTTCTTTTAACTGCCGAGGTTTAGCGGCGTCAGCAGCAAATGCATTGGGTTTTGAAGATGTCCGACATTTAAAAGCGGTTGTTCTAATGTTGCAACTGTTCTGCAGGAATCAATTTTGCACGCTGGCCTTATGTTTTTTATCATAATTACCGGGCACATGTTGGTTCCGGAACTGCAATAGCATTTCATTCCCGATTTCCCTCTATATTACAGCATATTGTCGAGTTCCAGAGCCGCCTGGGAGTTCTTCAATGTATTTAGTTTTGCCTTGAGTCCAGTCGAATTCATCTATTAAATATTCATGTACCTCAAAATAATAATGAAGCTACTGATCTCCTGGTTCATGTTGCTGCCGTTCTTGCGAATATTCCCCACTCAGACTTTATTCTTTTTGCTGGTGATTTTAGTTGTACACTTCAACCTAACGTTGATGGAGATAATTCACATGAAAGCCGTCATTCTTTAGTTTCTCAGCTCTCTCAGATTGTCTTCAACTTTGACCTCCAAGATGCCTTCAGATATCTACACCCAACTGAACAAGAGTTTTCTTGCCCCCCCCTCCTCTGTTCATTTAAATTGTGCTGCAGCCAGACTTGATCGATTTTATGTCTCCCGTTTTATTCGTCTGTTTATTATTTCAGTCACTCACGCACCCTCTGTTTCTTCAGACCATAAACCAGTTATTCTTTCCCTCTGTTTTCAGTCTGTTGGTATTCCACGGCCGAGTGTTTGGTCTTTAGATGATTCGTGTCTTCAAGATCCTGATTTTACTACTGAAGTTGTTCATATTATCCCTCAAGCTGTTACTCAATTGTCTTTTGCTTCCGACCCAGCGACTCTGTGGATCTCGACAAAACGATCTATTGTAGCTTTTGCGAAGAAATATTCCTTTACTATCAGAACCCGGCGTAATATGACTCTGGACAGTCTCCGGCATGCGCTTCAGCGAATCCCACGAAACTCATCGAATTATGATCTCCTTGAAACGAAATTACGAGAATGTCTTCAACCCTCTGTTTCAAATGTACTGACCCGTCTTAAATACTCATTTCGAAGAAGATCCTTTTCGCAGTCTCCGTTCCCTCGAGGTACGAAGAAAAAAAAATACCATTGTACAACTCACCCTCTCTAATGGCTCAGTTACTACTGACCCATATGTTATATGTAATCAAACTCATGCGTATTATAGTCAACGTTTTCAACCTATATTAACACAGCCGGCCTCTTCTGCACCACTTTTGCAAGACCTTCCGCAAGTTCCTGAATGCTATGTGTCCTCTCTAAATGCTCAGATCGTCCCTCAAGAAATCCGCAATTCGATTTACAGTTTAAATGATCGTTCCTCACCTGGAGAGGATGGGCTTCCCTTAAAATTCTACAAAATATTCCTTCCTTATCTCATGCCACTCCTCCTCAGTTGCTATAATTTCCTTTTTCGTCTTCAAGTTCTTCCAATGCTTTCAGCTTTGCTCTGCTTCGCCTTATTCCTAAATCTGGCTATCTTGGTCTTTTATCTAACTGGCGACCCATCTCTATACTTAATACGGACTATAAAATATTTGCTAAACTACTCGCACTCCGTCTGAATCCTGTCCTATCCTGTTTAATTCATCTTGACCAAACTTATTGTTCCCACCCGCTCTATCGCTTCTAATATTACCACGATCCGTGATCTTAACACTCTCGCGTCCCAGCTCGCAGAACCCCTTGCTATTTTTAATATTGATCAACGACAAGCTTTTGATTCCATTACCCATACTTATCCCTTTACTGTTCTTTAACGCTTTGGATTCCCTCCCTTCTCCTGCTAGGCTCTTTCTAATCTGTATTCAAACTCTTTTTTTCGGGTTCGTACTTCGACTTTTATCACTTCTGCTATCCCTTTCTCTAACGGTAACCGGCAGGGCTGTCCCCTGTCGGGTCAACGTTTTGCAGTCTGTTTTGAACCTCTTCTAATCTGTCTCCGTTTTCGACTTCTTTCTTCTGTCCCCCGTGGAGTTGTGTGTACCCGGCACCATCACACTGTCTTGACTGCATATGCTGATGACTTGACGTTATTTTTACGAACATAATCTTCTTTTGAAATTCTATTATCAACATATAACGAATATGCCATAATTTCTGGATCAGCCTTAAACACTGAAAAATGCTTAGGTTTATGGACTGGAGCTTGGGCGACCCGATGGTCTTCAAACGTAGTCAAGTTTCTTGGTGCGCACTTCGGAAAACCGGAGGCGGTCGCTGCTGCAACATGGAACCCCCCCCCCCCCCGTCTTTCATCAATTTTTTTTTTTTAATTGGAGGTTTAACGACCACCGTAAGCAACTCAATGGGCTATAAGCAGTCGCCCGTCCCTAATTTAGGGTCACTGGTTCCAGGGAAGGGAGAGAGCCAGTGCCGAAAGACAAACACAACATCCATGCCTCACCGGGATTCGAACCCGGACCCCTTTCAGACGAATGATCAGAAGCCTTCGCTTAGACCACTGCGCCACCAGGGGCGGCTTCATCAAATTAATCGAAGACTTGCGCCTCTCTTTCAGCTCAAACCCTTTCTTTCATATTTTAGTCGCGCAATGCTACTAAATGTGTTTGAGCAACCGAAATTGTTTCACAGCTGGATTGCTCACCTGCCGCAACCTTTCTTGGTGAATCATCTGTAGAGAACTTTTGTGGACTTCATTTGGAATATTATTCATTGGGTGCATCTTTCAACGCTTTCTCTTCCAATTTCCTATGGTGTTCTCTCTCTTACTGATATCACTCGGAAAATTTCAAGCCTTCCATCTTCATAACTTAAGATTTTTTCAACGCCTCTTCCTTCAACGCAAACCATTATCGATACTCTGTTCTTCCCCCTGAGTCCTCACCTTACAGTTTAAACTCTTCTGCGAATGAACCTGTTCCCAATCATTTTCCTGAAACTTAAAAGTCTGCACTTACCCTTTGGCGTTCCCTGAATCCCGTCCGACTCCCCTCTTCCACTACTAGTGACCTGCTCGCAGAACCCCTTTTCTTCTCCTCTGCTATCCGCTCTTCTACCTCTTCGTACCTTCACTACTCCTCATGGTTTTCCAGTACAGTTGTGAAGGTCTCTCAACTCGTTGACATTAATATCCGTCTGAAACCTCTTTCCCGCATTTCTTCCTTGTTTGCAGATACCCCTGTTCATCGTGCTCAACTTCGGCATATCCTGATTTGCATTCACAGGCTCTACCCACAACAGTTTGCCAATCAGAATGGACTTATTCAGAACTAATCAGCCTCAGTCAGTCTCCCGTTCATTATTTATCTAAACGACCAGCCGTTTTCTTCCACCTCAAGTATCTGCTAAACTCATCTTAAGGCAAATTTTGAAGATGGCAATCCGATTTTTGGCGTAAATGTGACAAGGATGGTAAGTCAGATAATATCTGAAAACTTGCAAATTTCCATCGTCCTGAAGCGGGACTCGAACCCGCGTCTCCCAGAAAACGCCCGGGTATGCTAACCACTACATAGGCATTTCATTACATATTTTACCGATCCAATGCCGATTCTTTCCGCGCTAGAGGCAGAAGTACCAGCAACATGGAGTGATCCACTAACAGCCTTGGCTACTCCAAAGGCAAGGGATATCCATTGGTTACATCTACATAGTCGCTTATTAACCCCACGCACCCTTCATCGTTTTCGGCATCTTACACCGTCACTGTGTTATCTTTGCAATGCGGAGGGAGATGTATTTCACTCTTACTCGATGTGCTTGTTTTTACAGCCTTTGTTTTCATTGATGTTTCTTTTGCTTCAGAATGTTTGTGCTTCCATGTTTCATTATAATGTTCTTCGCTCACATCATCCGTCTGCTTCATCACACAATTCTGTATGTATTTTTCTCATATTGCAAGCAAAATATACAATTTATCAGTACCATCACATGAGTATCGATTGTCCTACCCTTAGACGTTATAATGTGGCAAGACGTTTTCTATGTCGCAGATACCGTCAGTCAGATTTTACAGATCGAGTATGATACTGCAAAGACGAGTAACAGTCTTGACAGTTGTTTTCATGCTAAGTGGTCCCCAAGTCATATCTGGTTTAATACGAATAATGATATTGTAACACTAACCGTCCACGACATTTTGTTGTGGTCAGATCTCTGTCTCTGTATTGTATTGGAGCTTTTTTTTCTTTTCTTTTTTGCACTATGTCGTGAGTGTTTTTGTATATTTATGCAGGTTAGTTGCCCGACGAAGTGTTCGACATAACCTCTTTCCCTATAAATTACTGATGGGGAATATGTCGTTTTATTTGACTACCTAGTTACGTTTCTCTATTCGATTTAAAAAAATTTAGTGTCTCATGAATTGTTCTGCTTCACTGATTGTCCCGTGAGAGTATCTTATGTTATTACGTTGCACCGTCATGTGTTGTTAAGGCTCTACGAGACCCGCCATCTTGTATTGCTGTTTTCTCTTGCTAAATAACGGGAAAGCGTATTTCACAAATTGCTCGGGCAATTTTGCACATTTTGGAACACCGTTTGTGGCTAACGCAAGATATATGATAAATAAAGAGTTCCCCGGTTTCAGATTTTCATTTCGGACTCTTTAAGTATTTTTGATTAATTAATAAAGCTATAGAAGACTCCTTGGTACGACTTTCGCTGCAGATAAAAAATGAAGGGAAAGGTCAATAAAAATTCTGAAACCAGGGAACTCTTTATTTATCATATATCTTGCGTTAGCCACAAACGGTGTTGCAAAATTGCCCTAGCAATTTGTGAAATACGCTTGCCCGTTGGTTAACAAGAGAAGGCAGCAATACAAGATGGCGGGTCTCGTACAGCCATAAGGTTTTTCCCCTATCATTCGCTTTTATAATTGAATTTTGTATTTATTGTTAGGGAAAATTGAATACTTGAAATTGCTTGCACTGTCTAGCGATAACATAATGGTCTTTTTTTTCTGTATTATTGAACCCATAGTGGTTAAAAAAAATTTTACTACGGTATTTGTCTTTGCAAGCTTTTTGTTAGAGAGACAGGCTAATTTAGATATTTAGTTTTTGTCTAGCAATAAGTATTTTCTCTGTTTGAAAATGGTTTCTTTAAGATAATGTAAAGCTCATCTTTTGTAAAATCATGCAGTTTTCTGTACTTCTAATTTACGATTCTTCCCTTTGAATTTAGCAACATTTGCAATACGTACTGTATATTGAATTTTTGTATTTATCACATCTGAATAAAGAGTCCTTTTTGTTTGTGTGTTGCATTTAATGTTATGAGATTTTTACTCATTTAATTTTTCCGCAACTTGTCAATGAAAAACGTCTGTTGTTTATAGATTGAGAAGTAGATCATTTATGTTATGAAGTGAAATTGTTTCGTATGTATAATGTTTTTTTCCCTTGAGAATTATGTTGCTCATAGCGTTTCACTTAGAGATCTTTCTCTTTTTATGAAAAAATGTGGTTCTTACAGACAGACAGAACCAATTTTTGCATTAGAAGCAGCGTACCCGCGTTAAGCAGGGTTTTTCTTTCAGAGTTAAGATTTACGCTTATTTTGTTTCATGATTCTTGATGAATTATTATGTCTGTAGAAAAAATAGTCTTACAGACAGAAAAAAATAAGTTTATTATGTTGTTAGTGGTAGCGTACATGTTACGAGCGAGTTTTTTTTTCCTGGCTTGTACACTATCTACCAACAAGTAATTGGATACCCCTGCAATCGACGATATCTGCGGTCCTGATGCACGTCACGGCCGCCGCCGTTAAATATCTTGTGGAAAACAACAACGCAACCAGTCGCATGCAAGGTGCCACGCAGTTCGGAGCTCTCTGATTTCGAGAAAGGTGTAATCGTCGGGTATCACAGAAATGGCCGATCCATACGTGACATATCCAGCGAGTTGAAATACCCAAAATCGACAGTGGCCTACGTTATTGGCAAGTGGAAGATGAGAGGTGACTGTCGGAATGTGCCCTGACCCGGCAGACCCACAAAACTGGGAGTTAGAGACCGACGGGTGCTGGCCAGAGAAATTCGGAAGAACCGCACCAAATCGATGGGCCACATCCGCGAGGAGTTTCAACAGGCATCCGGGAGTGTTCTTTCGACGAATACCATCCGTAAGGAAGCCCATCTGCTCGGTTATCATGGACGTGCTGCCACCCACAAGCCTTTGATCACCAAGTCCAATAGCGCTGCTCGGCTAACGTGGTGCAAAGAACGTCGACAGTGGACCGTTGAACAGTGGAAACAGATTCTCTGGAGCGACGAATCAAGGTTCACCCTCTACCGTTCGGATGGCAGGGTTAGGGTTGGGCGTCTGCCTGGAGAACGCCTCCTGCCGGAATGTATTGTGCCAACTGTGAAGTTCGGCGGCGGTGGAATTATGCTATGGGGCTGTTTCTCCTGGTATGGCCCGGGACCCTTAGTCGCAATTCCTGGTAGACTCAACGCCGAGAGATACTGCACTATTTTGGATGACCATGCGCTTCCTACGTTGTAGCAGTTTTACGGGGTGGACCCATGTTACTTTCAGGATGACAATGTTACTTTCAATGTCACCTGAATGTTACTTTCAATGTTACTTTCAATGTTACTTTCAATGTCACCTGTCATGTTGCGAGGTCCACCATGGCTTGGTATGGTGACAATCGGGTTAATCGAATGGACTGGCCTGCGCAGAGCACGGACCTTAACCCTATCGAGCACCTCTGGGACGAGTTGGAGCGTCGACTTAAGGGGTGCCCCCACCGTCCGAAATCGGTGAAGGAACTGACCTGTCTTCTCCAAGCCGAGTGGAAGAAAATACCGCTAGCCGTCGTACAACGCCTGGTTGAGAGTATACCCTGGAGGGTCGCAGCTGTAATCGCCGCTCGTGGAGGCTTCACCAACTATTGAAGGTGAAAAATCTTCGTTTTTCTTTGCTATTACAGGTGTCCAATTACTTGTTGGTAGATAGTGTATGTTGCTATATGGTTTTTTTTTCATGATCGTTGTTGAATAACAAAGCCTTTTGTAGTGGTCCATGCCGACAGACAGAAAAATCAATTTAATTTTATGTTTCAGAAATAATTATCGATTAGTTTTGCTTGCCGGATGAATAACATGGTGAAATATTTTTAACTTTGTGCGGCCTTTGACAATGTTCAGTTGTACAGATTTTGTGTTTTGCTCAAATTTTAATGTTCATTATTGTGAATTACCTGTTGCTTCCCTTTTTGTTTGGGGGGGGGGGCTTCTTGTGGTAGACGGATAATGTTAAATATTGATCTCATTTTTTGTTTTCTGTCATTAAAATTTCGCAATATCGTATGTTTGTTCACAGTCTTTTTGCCCTCTAAGTAAATATGCCCAAATGGCAATAACTGTTCCCTATGAACTTACTGCAAATATTGTTTATATGGTTTTATGTCAATAAAGATATTTTGAAGTTCTGATCGTTCGTCCGAGATGGGTCCGGGTTCGGCTCTCCGTGATGCATGGATGTTGTGTTTGTCTAACGGCCCTGACTCTCTCCCTTACCCCGAACCAATGGCCCTAAATCAGGGACAGCCGACTGCTTACACCCCACTGAGTTGCTCTCGGTTGTCGTTAAGCATCTAAACAATGGAACTGAAAAATTATAAAATTAAAAAATTGTTACAACTTTAACAAACTTTAGTTTTAGTGAATACTGCTAGTAGTGAATACAGACATTTGACGTGGACTAGGAACATCAAACAGAGGTCATCGCTCTTTCCACATTTATAAGTGAGTCACGGAAAAATTCTCATTGGCCGCCACCGGGAATCGAACCCAGGGTCTTCCAGTTTTCCAGCTTGGCAGGTCTTCCAACCAGAGTCTTCCAGCTTGGCAGTTAGTGTATGTGAGTCTGGAGGAATGCGAGGTAGCTGTGTTGCAGTGGAAGCATATCTGGCGCATAACTGGAAGACCCTGGGTTCGATTCCCGGTGGCGGCCAATGAGAATTTTTCCGTGACTCACTAATAAACGTGGAAAGAGCGATGATATCTGCTTGATGGTACTGCGTTGTTTTCATCTTCAGACAAGCCTGGAGACTCTTATCTGTGAGTGAACTTCTTCTCAATTTGCTTTTTATCAAATTCATGCTGGAAAAAGTTCGCTCGCACAGCAAGTTGAACCAATACTCGTATAGTCAATACTCCATGTGCGTACTTCTTCAAAGAAGAATATGATCCACGAAGACTGTTTCTTATCTCGAAAACAATTTTGTGATATGAGTAATGTTTTTTAGTTCAGTCCACCTGTGATCTGAAATTAATTTACTGCGTTCTTGATCGCGTCCCAAATCAGAGAATTTTGATTCTCATATTTCATTAGTTTTTAGATCAATAAACTGCAATTCAAAATCGGCACGAAAAAAATAGGAAATGTTGAAAAATCTAAAGATTCCAAATCGCATATCAGCGGACTTGTCAAAAACCACAGTACGTCTTTGTAATTCCTGAGCACTTGAAACCTTGTGAGGAAGGTATTCCGCATTCTATCGATACAATCTTTGAGGTATTTGAAATCTATCGTAACTCCAGATTCGTGATGTTTCTTCAAGAAATTGAAATGCAAGCAGGTACCTCTTTACAAGTCAGAAGCAAACAAGAGTAGTTTGAAAAGTAAATGGGAGTTTTCGTTGAAGTAGAAGCTGAAACTTTGCAAATATTTTCATTCCTTCAAGTATCAAAAGAACCATATTTAGATTCTAAAGATTCTAAATCACATATCAGCGGTTTTGTCAAAAACTACAATACGTCCTTGTAATTTCTGAGCTCTTGAAACCTTGTGAGGAAGGAATTCCGCATTCTATCGATACAATCTTTGAGGTATTTGAAATCTATCGAAACTCCAGATTCGTGATGTTTCTTCAAGAAATTGAAATGCAAGCAGGTGCCTCTTTGCAAGTCAGAAGCAAACAAGAGTAGTTTGAATAGTAAATGGGAGTTTTCGTTGAAGTAGAATTACGTCAAAGTAGAAGCTGAAACTTTGCAAATTTTTCCATTCCTTCAAGTATCAAAAGAGCCATATTTAGATTCCCAAAGATCCATATGTTGCCGACCTAAAACGAGGAAAATTTTTCTCGGTCTCGTTGAAGTGTTTGACAGATTAAGCAATATAAACGTAGGAATACTTACAGAAATCACTGTGTGAGTCATTTCCCCTTTGAGGTCCTCTGAAGACCACGTGAACACCTGTTGAACTTTTTCTCGGTGTTCTGGAGTTCTGATACATACGACGTTCCCCGCTGGGTCGCGAGGAAGAAGCGTTACGCTGTTTCTCATAGTTTTCGTCCTCGTCTAAGAACATTTCGTCATCCACGAAGCCGTCTTCCGGAAGTAGAATAGCCGTTGGGACAGGTTTTACAACCAGGTCGTTTCCTATCGTGCCTTCCTAGAATGAACGTCAAGACGAAATTAAAAAGTAAGACGCTTAAATATCAGTTTCGCATCCACTCTGTTCACAAAATATTACGTATGACTATCACATTGAATAAAAATTAACAGAATATGATTCGATGCAAGACCTTTATCAAATCATAAAATTGAACTTCCATTTTAACGCTTAAATCACTTATGTAGATATAAATATAGGGTGTCCCAAAAAAGTGCACCCAATTTAAAATGATAACTTTTGATTCAAAACTACACTGCTGGCGAACCAAAATGCAACACCAAGAAGGAAGCATCCGACTGGCCTGAAATTCGCAGCATGCGTCGCCCGCGAAAGGACATGCATACGATTAGCATTGCAGGGCATATGCAAGTCATGTGCGCCCAGCACGCCACCGAGAAGCACTGTAAGAAGGGTGCACAGAAAGCGGGGTGTAGGTATTGGAAGTGAGTTGTGCTGCCGGACCTGTGCGTGGGAAGCTTCCTGATGCCTCGTCGCAGAATACGGCAGTAATTCCGGCACGTTTAGGAGTTCGACAGAGGACGAATAGTGGCTTATCGCGACAGCGGTTTATCGTACCGAGACATCCAGCCACGGTGAGGCGAGTATGGATTCGGTGGGTGCAGGAGGGACGGACCGACCGACCGACGTGAGTGATTGCCGCAGCCGCGGCACACCACCGAACGAGAGAACCGGCATGTTGTGCGGCGGGCATAGACGGCTCGCACCGCCACATCACGAACGTTAGCGCAGGAATTAGGGTCTGTTGAGCAACAACCTGTGTCAGCAGACGGTTCGACGTCGTCTGCAGGAGCGGTGACTTGTCGCACAGCGCACATTGTTCCGATTAACATTGACGTTACACCACCAGCGAGTGCGGCAGCAGTGGGCCGTTGAACGCCGCACCTGGACTACGGAATGGCACGACATTGTCTTCTCCGACGAATCCCGCTTCTGCCTGCAACACCACGATGGTCGGATCCGCGTGTGGCGGCACCGCGGCGATAGACTGTATGACGCCTGCACTATGCATCGCCATACCGGTCTGTCGCCTGGCGTTATGGTTTGGGGCGCAATTGGATATGACACCCGCACCCCTATGGTACGCATCGCCGGTACACTCAACAGCCACCGCACCATCTCAGACCTTTTGGAGCCTGTAGTCCTCTCTTACCAGTAGGACCTGCCAGCGGCCACGTTTCAACAGGACGATGTGCGCCTGCACGTGGCACGTATCGTGAAACAATTCTTCACGGCCCATCAGGTGTCACTGCTGCCTGTTCTCCAGATATGTCGCCTATCGGACACGTCTGGTCGCTGATCGGCAACCGAGTGGCCCGGCAAGCAGCACCCGCGGCAACGTGTAGAAGCAGCCTCGACCGACATACCCCAAGCCCACATCCAAAGCCTCTTTCGTTCGATGCCGCGGCGTGCAGCGGCCGTTATTGCCAGCCATGGGGGCCACACGAACTGTTGATGTCTGCGTGTTCCGCAAGTCGCATGGGCCTGTAAGCTCAATCGTTTCATCTTTGTATCTGTTGTTCTGTGTCCAGTAAATCTGGCTTTGCTATCTCGTGTCCTTCTTGGCGTTGCATTTTGGGTGGCCAGCAGTGTAATATCAGCATTTGCAGGTGGTAAGGAATACTCTCACGTTTTCCAGAAGTGTACCCCAATGGATCCTGCGACGAAAGCACAGATTGTGGAGTGGTTTATTGAAACTAGATCCGAAACGCAGGTTCAGAACAAAATACGGGAGCAAACCGGCCACATGTAACAGCATCAGGAAGTGGTACAAGTCGTTTAAGGAAACTAAAAGTGTCCTTACAAAGAAAAGCCCTGGACAACCATCGCTGGGTTCCAGAAAGGGAGGAGGTTGTGAGACAAACATTCACTCGTAGCCCTAAAAAGACAATACGACAAGCAGCATGACAGCTGGCCATCCCAAAGTCTTCAGTGCACAGAGTGTTACGTCAGAGATTGGAAATGCACAACTCATCACATAACCCCAGATGATCGTGTGAAATGTAAACAGTTTGCTGAAGAGATGTTTGAGAACATTGCACCGTGCCGCCGCAAGCTTACGAGAGGCCCTGTGCGAACTCTCCTTGCGAGGCTCTCTGGCTAACTATTAATTTTTGCTAAATCAACCTGGCTAACGGTATTTTACGCACGTACGCAATAGAATATTTTTATTTTCTCCCTTATTTTGGGCTACTGGCTCCAGGAAAACGAGAGAGCCAGTGCCGTAAGACAAACGCAGCATCCATGCCTTAGTGGGATTATTCGAACCCGGACCCCTTGTCGGACGAATGGTCATAAGCCAGCGCTTAAGGTCTGACGTACCTGCCAGCAGGACGCACAAGACATAATGGCAGATAGGAATCAGAATAATCGTCTGCGTAGCTCAGTTGGTAGAGCGACTTGTTCCGGAATAAGCGGCCTCGGGTTCGAATCCCGGCGTAGACCAAAAATGACGGAGAAATTTACTTCGTTATAATGGCGCCCGAACTATCCGGATGACCCGGCCGTTCAAAATCTCGCATTGGTGTGATGTTATTTCCACACCGCGAGACAGGAAAAAATCAGAGAATCTCTTCTCCAGCGCTTCGAAAAATAAAAATGTGTGATGTTGCATTCCACACAGCAGATTGACTGGGAGTTCTCAAGTGCACGTTCTACAGTGGATGGCTGCCTACAACGATTCATGGTCACGGCTGACCCGTGGGCCATGCCCCCGGCCCTCTTTCGGGGGGAGATGTGACGTACCTGCCAGCAGGACGCACACGACATAATGGCAGATAGGAATCAGAATAATCGTCTGCGTAGCTCAGTTGGTAGAGCGACTTGTTCCGGAATAAGCGGCCTCGGGTTCGAATCCCGGCGTAGACCAAAAATGACGGAGAAATTTACTTCGTTATAAAGGTTCTACGAGACCCGCCATCTTGAATTCCTGCCTTCTCTTATTAACCAACGGGCAAGCGTATTTCACAAATTGCTCGGGCAATTTTGCACATTTTGGAACACCGTTTGTGGCTAACGCAAGATATATGATAAAGAGTTTCCTGGTTTCAGAATTTTTATTGACCTTTCCCTTCATTTTTTATCTGCAGCGAAAGTCGTACAAAGGCGTCTTCCATAGTTTTATTAATTAATAAAAAATACTTAAAGAGTTCAAAATGAAAATCTGAAACCAGGGAACTCTTTATTTATCATATATCTTGCGTTAGCCACAAACGGTGTTCCAGAATGTGCAAAATTGCCCGAGCAATTTGTGAAATACGCTTGCCCGTTGGTTAATAAGAGAAGGCAGCAAATACAAGATGGCGGGTCTCGTAGAGCCTTAAACTACTACACCACCGGTACGGCTATTACGTTTGGTTCGGGAACACCTGCACTGCACACGTGAACAGTGGCCTAACGTTCTCTTCACGGAAGAGTCACGTTTCTTATTGTAAACTGATCCTAGACGTGTATTCATCTGGAGAGAACGGCGCATGCGCAACTATCCATCATTCATCCCAGAGAGGGATACATATGTAGACGGTGGCTATATGATGTGGGCGGACATTATGCGTAACGCGCGGACCGACATGCATCAGTTCTCCATCGTTTCCATCAATGCTATCGAGTTGAAATCCTAGCACCTTATGTTCGCAGCTGCAATTGGCCCAGAATTTGTTTTAGGGCAGAACAATGCCCGAATACATACCGCTCGACCGGTGCTGGAATACCTTGAAAGTGAAGGTGTTGCGGTCATGGAATAGCCAGCAAGGTCTCCGGATCTTAATCCTATAGAACTCCGTAGGACGATTCAGGGAGACGGATGGCTTCTCTGAGATCTTGAAGAAACCTACAGGAGCTGCGAAGTTCTTGCTCTTGTGCAGCAGTACGAAGGACTGCTCTCAGAACTTATTGACTCTCTTTTGACGCTACGCTGTTAGACATATCTCACCATGAAAGGCGATCATACACCATACTATGGTCACTATGTCCTTCTGGTATGTTTATTGATTTGTGTTTTTCGAATCCCGGTTTATTTGAAATGCATTCAGCGTTTTTCTGTGTCTCACTACGCCCGGTCGCCGAAGAAGGTCGCATTATGAACACCTGACGGACTTTGAGCAAGGAAGTATTGCTGAGATGAGAGAAGCTATAATCTCCTACCGCGAAATCTCCACTTATACGAGACGTAATGCCAGTATAGTGGTGCGAACGTCCAGGCGACAGCGGACAGATGAGGCTCGGACTCATAGAAATCGGGAAAATGGACCGCACGACTGCACGGGATGAGAGGCACCCCTACCGCATGACAGTAAGCGATCGTCCAGCAACATTCAAGGAGTTATTGCTACAGAGCAGCACTGTCACAGATCAGGCTTTGTCGTCCAGCGCAGCTCGAAATTGTCTGCTTAACAGAGGACTGGTCGCTAGCAGCTCAATGCTGCGCATTCCTCTGACCCTCAACCACAGACACCTCGGGTTGCAATAGGGTCTCCAACACAGGTATTAGCGCGCTGATTGGTAACGGACCATGTTTTCTGAGGAGTCACAAATCAACTTGATGCATCGTGGCTGCAATAGGGTGTCGAACAGAGGTGTTAGTGAGCTGATTGGTAACAGAACGTCTTTTCTGACGAGTCACAATTCACCTTGATGCGCCTTGGCTGCAAGAGGGTCTCCAACACAGGTGTTTAGCTGGCTGAATGGTATCAGGTCGTGTTTTCTGGCGAGTCTCGATTCAACTTGATGCAACGTGGCTGCAAGAGGGTATCCAACACAGGTATTAGCGCGCTGATTGGTAACAGATCGTGTTTTCTGACGAGTCACGATTCAACTTGATTAACCGTGGCTGCAGTTGAGTTTCCAACACAGGTATTATCGCGCTAATTGGTAACAGACCGTGTTTTCTGACGAGAGTCACGATTCAACTTGATGCAGCGTAGCTGCAAGAGGGTCTCCAGTACAGGTGTTATCTGGCTGATTGGTAACAGATCGTGTTTTCTGACGAGTCACGATTCAACTTGATGCACCGTGGCTGCAACAGGGTCACCAACACAGGTGTTAACTGGCTGATTGGTAACATAACGTGTTTTCTGAAGAGTCACGATTCAACTTGATGCACCGTGGCTGCAAGAGGGTCTCCAACACAGGTGTTAACTGCCTGATTGGTAACAGACCATGTTTTCTGACGAGTCACGATTCAACTTGATACACCGTGGCTACAAGAGTGTCTCCGACACGGGTGTTAACTGGCTGATTGGTAACCGATCGTGTTTTCTGACGAGTCACGATTCAACTTGGTGCACCTTGGCTGCAAGAGGGTCTCCAACACAGGTATTAGCGAGCTGATTGGTAACAGACCGTGTTTTCCGACGGGTCACGATTCAACTTGATGCACCGTGATAGTCGTATAAGTGCTAGAAGATATCGTGGTGAACAGCAGCTTGCTGCGTCACATTGGCTCAACGCCCAAGCGTCATGGTGTTTGTTTGGGGTGCGATTGGGTTCAACTCGCGTTCTCGCCTGATACAGCTGAGGAACGTTCAACACCCAGCGATATATCAGAGATGTTTTCCTTAACATCCGGCGATCTGATATATCGAGTTGTCCTTCCTTCAGAGTTGTCATGGCGCTATATTCCAGAGGGACAATGATCGTCCTCGTGTAGTACAGAATGTCCAAGACCTCTTCTATCACAGCAGATACCGCCTCATCCCTGGCCTGCAGAATCGCCTGATATGTCCCCGATCGAACATCTCTGGGACAGGGTAGCTAAGCAACTGCTCCGTCAAGCGCCTCCTCCAGTTACCACAAATGAACTCTGATCTCACATAGAACACTCTGGTGGTTATTCCCGATATCAAAAGCCTCTTCCATTCAATGCCACACTGTGTAGAAACTGTTATTGTTGTGCAAAGTGGCTTCCTACGATCCTGGGTTTTGCAACGAAAAAATCTTTTATAGCTCCACAAAAGTGCGGTATAAGTGTAATCAATTATCTTTTGTGGCATGAGAAATATGTGATTTACATTTTGTTTGAACAGCGCCATTTTTTCTTGATTCTGCAATTTTCACAAGACAGTAGTATAGTTTTGCCTTAGTAAAATATTCGTTCACCAACTTGGTTAAATTTCTTATTCATTGTTAGCGGATGCATGATTTTCTTATCTTCTCGTAAGGACTTACCATTTGTATTTTGCCGTTTTCACCATGACGAATAGTTACTGCTGCCATTTGTTCCAAATCATGGTAGTTTGTTCCAGGATCGTCGTCATCCTGAAAGAGGTTAAATTTGTTTTAATTAGCAAATATTATACATATGTGGAAATTTGATAGCAAAAACATTAATTATGACACAAAGCTCTCTAATTTATCCTTCCTTTTTGTGTTTCTGTTCGAATGTAAATTATGTTTACTTCTCCGTTAGATTTTCTAGCAGAGCAGTCTCCAAATTTCTTTATACTTTTTAGCAGCGATTATATAACGAAGTAAATTTCTCCGTCATTTTGTCCACGCCGGGGCTCGAACTCGGGTCCCCTCATTCTGGAATAAGTCACTCTACGAATTGAGCTACGCGGACGTTCGTTATTGCTGCTATCTGCCTTTATGTCGTGTGCGTCCTGCACGTCACATCCCCCCCCCTCCTCCCGAAAGAGGATTATAAAGAAGTGAATTTCTCCGTAATTTTTGTCCACGCCGGGCCTCAAACCTGGGTACCCTCATTCCGGAATAAGTCACTCTACCAATTGAGCTACGCGGCGGACGTTCGTTATTGCTGCTATCTGCCTTTATGTCGCGTGCGTCCTGCACGTCACACACACCCCCTCCCGAAAGAGGATTATAAAGAAGTGAATTTCTCCGTCATTTTTGTCCACGCCGGGGCTCAAACCCGGGTCCCCTCATTCCGGAATAAGTCACTCTAGCAATTGAGCTACGCGGACGTTCGTTATTGCTGCCATCTGCCTTTATGTCTCGTGCGTCCTGCACGTCACATCCTCCCTTCCTCCCGAAAGAAGAATACAACGAAGTGAATTTCTCCGTCATTTTTGTCCAAGCCGGGGCTCGAACCCGGGTCCCCTCATTCCGGAATAAGTCACTCTACCAAGTGAGCTACGCGGACGTTCGTTATTGCTGCTATCTGCCTTTATGTCGTGTGCGTCCTGCTGGGCAGGCACGTCACAATTGCGTGTCAAAATAACCCGGAAAGATAATCCAAGTCCAAATAACCCGGGGTAAAAATAACCCGGAGTCAAAATAACCCATAGTTCAAATTAGGAAAACTCGGTTTTTTGAGTTTCTCCTAATAGCTACGAAAAGCAAAATGAATTTGTTTTCCACTTGACGCATTTGTTAACATAACAATAGAAAGAGCGCCCTAAGGGTAAGTTGTGCACAAAATAATTGTGTCTATCTGTCCGTATATTAGAATCGCATCGCAAAATAATTGCTATGAGGAACCATTGCACCGAAATGCTTTCATAAAACCCAGTCCAATTACGGTTGGACCAATTGGAAATGGGCCAACATCATTTTTCGGATTCTTACTTCCCCACTGAATAGCACTGATGGACCTTCTGGCATGAAGATAAGTGATGCTGATTGAACACCTGGAATATTTTTCTATTCGTCAGTTCGCATTCGCAACAGCGCAGAGACCTCCTAGCCCATTGCAGCCTCCACAGTACTTTGCTTTCTTGCTGGTTTTGTCTTGGTAGCACAGAGAACGACTTCCAATACCTGAGGATTAGTCAATGTTAATCAGTTGTGAAACTGGGATCCGAACTCTGATGTTGGGAAGATCTGCTTCATTGGGTTTGTACAGCGATATCCACATGATACGTTGTGGTCGCGAAAGGGTTAACAGTGAAGAGAAGGATTCATCGTTGTCGCACGTTTTCCGGAACCTTGTAACCGTATCGAATTCTGAAATAATGCCGAGGACAGCATGAGCTTCGTACCCATATAATCGATATCTACAATGTACATGCTTGTATCAGTCTTCTTTTTTTCTGTTATAATTAGCGCAACTTCTTCTTCTTGATTACTCAGTCCAAGGACTGGTTGTCCAGTAGACATACTCTTTTTTTTTTTTTTTTTTTTTTTGGTTGGTTGGAGGTTTAACGACTACCGTGAGCAACTCAATGGGCTAGAAGCAGTCGCCCGTCCCTAATTTAGGGTCACTGGTTCCAGGGAAGGGAGAGAGCCAGTGCCGTAAGACAAACACAACATCCATGCCTCACCGGGATTCGAACCCGGACCCCGTTCGGACGAATGATCAGAGGCCATCGCTTAGACCACTGCGCCACCGGGGCGGCGTAGATGTACTCTGTCCCTCCATTCCTTTCTATTCTCTGTCATTCTCTTCAAAACATAGTATGTCCCGGTATAGTGCGTCGCATAAATATAGAGACAGATCAAACTCTCGAATAAAAAAGGAACAGCATAATTTTCAAGAGCAATATGCCATTATGTCTTAAAAGAAAAGTGTTTGATCAATGCATCCTTCCAGTGCTTACGTATGGTGCAGAGACGTGGACCTTAACTAAAAGAGACATACAAAGGCTGCAGACAACTCAAAGCAGCATGGAGAGGTGCATGCTTGGTGTAACCAGGAGAGATAAGAAGAGGAACTCGTGGATCAGAAAATGACAAGAGTGGAAGACATCATGATCAGAGTGAAATCCCTGAAATGGCAATGAAGCTGGACATACTGCCGGAAGGACAGACCATCGATGGACAGCCGAAATTTTAGATTGGATTCCAAGGGACAGGAAAAGACATAGAAGAAGACCACATGGGAGATGGGTGGATGAAACTCGAAAGTGTGCGGGAGTGACATGGAGGAGACTGGCACAAGACAGAACATTGTGGAGGAAACTTGGGGAAGACCTTCGTCCAGCAGTGGATTGGTAATGGTTGACAATGATGATGATGATACGTCAAAACGTTTTTGAAGACCTCGCAGCTTATTAAAAAAGACCTTTCCACACACTTTCCTGAGAAACCCTTCTAAAGCTGATGCCATATATTTCTTGCATTCAGTCTGATCACCTTTTCTATTATACAAGGAAACAATGTGATAGCATCCCCCCCCAATCTTAATTATCAAGATAAACGCCAATTTGGATACACACCATCAAAAAGAGAAGGCTACTCATGGCCTACAGAGAGTAGTCTTTAGAAACATTAAAAACACAAAATGCAGTGCATTACCTCTGGATTCATTTCTTTGTACTGAATGCCATTTGAGGTGCTTTCGGCGAGATACATTTTCATGGATTTGAGACGATCTTCGAAGTCTTTATTGCGCATTAAATTCAGTTGAACATCCCTGCCGAAAGCTGAAAGGTGAATTTGCCTGACGTCGGTGTTAGCGCCGCGTTTTCTGATGGACCTGACGTGCACGACGTCATATTCTGGAACTGTGGAAGAAAAAACAAATTAGTAAAAATCATGCAATGCATTCATTATGATACGCTTTCCAGCATATCAGAAATAATTACTCTAATTATTACTCAAGTTATGAGGATAATGGCTGCAGAATAAATCTCGCTCCAATGACCTGACCTTTGACCCCATTGCGATGATATTCAACAGAACCGTTAAAGTATACTTCCGGAACAACATGACAAAGTGTTGTCATTTACATAAGTTAAGTTATAACGCATAAGGGCGATGGAATGGAACCCGATCCTATGTTCTGACCTTTGACCCAACTTCACCCATTTTCAATGGGGTTTGTCCCCAGGTGGTCCCCTACCACATACTAAAATTTCATCGAAATCGAACAATTTTTACATAAGTTATAACGCATAAAGGCGATGGAATGCATCCCGCTTCTATGTCCTGACCTTTGACCCCACTTCACCCATTTTCTATGGGGTTCGTCCTCAGGTGGTCTTCTACCACATACTAAAATTTCATCGAAATCGAACCATTTTTACATAAGTTATAACGCATAAAGGCGATAAAATGCATCCCGCTTCTATGTCCTGACCTTTGACCCCACTTCACCCATTTTAAATAGGGTTCGTCCCCAGGTGGTCCCCTACGACATATTAAAATTACATTGGGGGGGGGGTGGAGGTTAACGACCACCGTGAGCAACTCAATGGGCTATAAGCAATCGCCCGTCCCTAATTTACGGTCACTGTTTCCAGGGAAGGGAGACAGCCATGTGCAGTAAGACAAACATCCCGAGGCCTCACGGGATTCGAACCCTGACCCCTTTAGGACAAATGATCAGAGGTCATCGCTTCGACCACTAAACTAAAGCGTTTTGTGTGCAGCATGATTGGAATTTCGGACGACTCCAACAGCAAAATTAATCATCTAGAAACGATAATTCTGAATTCCGTTTTTAATTAAATGAAACAAAATAAGATTGAGAATTATTTTAAGAAACTGTAAACAAAAGTGAATTGCAGTTTATAAATACTGTACAAGAACAAAATAATTTTTATAATCTACATGATGCTGTTATGTATTTTTTAAACTAATATTGTGAGGTAATACAGTTTGTGACTACAGTAAATTGTGTTTTTTCTCTAGTGTGTTTTTTAGCACCATTATTTTTGGTGTTCTCCAATAATTTCGTGAATATGCAGCAGACATATACACTATCTACCAACAAGTAATTGGACACCTGTGATAGCAAAGGAAAACGAAGTTCATTCACCTTCAATAGTTGGTGGAGCCTCCTCGAGCGGCGATTACAGCTGCGACCCTCCGGAGCATACTCTCAACCAGGCGTTCGTACGACGGCTAGCAGTATTTTCTTCCACTCGGCTTGGAGAAGACAGGTCAGTTCCTTCACCGATTTCGTACGGTGGGGACACCCCTTTAGTCGAAGCTCCAACTCGTCCCAGAGGTGCTCGACAGGGTTAAGGTCCTGGGCTCTGCGCAGGCCAGTCCATTCGATTAACCCCATTGTCACCATACCAAGCCATGGTGGACCTCGCAACATGACAGGTGGCATTGTCATCCTGAAAGTAACATGGGTCCAACCCGTAAAACTGCCACAACGTAGGAAGCGCATGGTCATCCAAAATGGTGCAGTAGGTCTCGGTGTAGTGTCAACCAGGAATTGCGACCAAGGGTCCCGTGCCATACCAGGAAAAACACCCCCATAGCATAATTCAACCGCCGCCGAACTTCACAGTTAACACAATACATTCCGGCAGGAGGCGTTCTCCAAGCAGACTCCAAACCCAGACCCTGCCATCCGAACGGTAGAGGGTGAACCTTGATTCGTCGCTCCAGAGAACCTGTTTCCACTGTTCAACGGTCCACTGTCGACGTTCCTTGCACAACGTTAGCCGAGCAGCGCTATTCGACTTACTGATCAAAGGCTTGTGGGCTGCAGCACTTCCATGATAACCGAGCAGATGGTATTCATCGAATGAACACTCCCGGATGCCTGTTGAAACTCCTCGCGGATGTGGCCCATCGATTTGGTGCGGTTCTTCCGAATTTCTCTGGCCAACACCCGTCTGTCTCTAACTCCCAGTTTTCTGGGTCTGCCGTGTCGGGGCACATTCCGACAGTCACCTCTCATCTTCCACTTGCCAATCACGTAGGCCACTGTCGATTTTGGGTACTTCAACTTGCTGGATATGTCACGTATGGATCGGCCATTTCTGTGATACCCGACGATTACACCTTTCTCGAAATCAGAGAGCTCCGAACTGCGTGGCATCTTGCATGCGACTGGTGGCGTTGTTGTTTCCCACACGTTATTTAACGGCGGCGGCCGTGACGTGTATCAGGACCGCAGATATCTTCGATTGCAGGGGTGTCCAATTACTTGTTGGTAGATAGTGTACAAAGGTACGTAGCGTATGTTGTTATTAATTTTCCATTTCCGACTAAGACGCTTTCCTTTTAAAACGCTAATTTGCGTCGGTCCCTTGAAAACCGTATTAAGAGGATTTCACTGTATTTACTTCGAGTGCGCGAAGTACACATGTGCATTTAGCAAATTACGAAACGGATGCATTCAAATGGAACCACCTTTCGAAACGGAACTTCTTGTAACGAAAGTAAACATCTCTAAAAAAAGAAGTGTCCTCTGTTCCCACACTGTCTGAAAGTAATGCTAAAGCTTGTCACATTACACACCTGAGCTCGCAATGTTTTTTAACCTTGGAGGACATCCGTGACTGTCTACGTAAAAGGCACACAGTTTTATATGTAATCAAGGAATGACATTAAATAAATGCCTGGTGGATTACGCAATAGCAATTAGTGGTAACGTAAATATTTAAAACTGCAGGAAGATTGAAAAGAATCAGACAGTAATTGCTTTTCTTGAGTCCGGATCAAAGCTAATGGCCCGAATGTTTTTCAGCGAGCATTTGTACCACTGGAAGTAGAGTATGTGTTAGTTAAACCTTAGCAAACTGAATTGGACTTCTGAACTTTCTGGCGATTAGCTGCGTAGCAACTGCGCAAAACGATGCCAATGCTTAAAAACTCCAATGTACAGAACAGAGATGAGTTCGGGCGCAATTTTAGGAGCCCGGGCCTCGATTCTTGGAAACTTTTGGTATCAAGGCAATTCTTGCATTTATGCACTGGCCAAAGATATACGGCTCAAGCAAAGATTAGTTTAAAAAGTTTAGTTCAGTTAATCCACTTCACAATATTAATGTTTTTAGAAATACTACGCATAAAGCCAAATGCTCAAAAATGTGGATTTAAAAATAAATAAATAACCCACGTGCCCTTCGACCGTATTAGGGGAATCGGTAATTTTGATAAAAGCTGAAGAAAAGAAAATCGTTTAGAAACAAAACATTCCATTCGTTATTTCTTTTTGATCTCTAAATTTACTTTTATTTTGAATAAATTGCGTTAATTTCACGTACAGCGCCGTACAGACAGTTGCAAGTGTTTGAAATTTTGACTCTAGAAAACTAATCTTTGCAATATAATTTACATATATGCTAATTGGTAAAGATAGTTTAGAGTGATACAGTAGAATATAAAAAAAAGCATGTAGGGAAATTTCCAAAATTAAAAAAAAAGAACGTAAAAGCGTTCCAGACCAGATTATTCTGCGTTTTGTAACATTAACAAAGCTCTGCACTTAATAGTATAATAATCACAATATTATCATATGTGTGTGCAGTTTCCTGATCAAGTTCATCATGAAAAGAGAGAGAGAGAGAGAGAGAATTGCATCTAATGCCTCAGCGCTTCAACTTGATCTTCTTTTCTCTAAAACTCGACCTGCTGCACTAAAACCAACGTCATCCCAAAAATCGCGGGAGTGAGGAAATTTTAAAAAATAAATAATACTTCTAACTGCACAATTTTGGAAATTAATACATTTTAAAGATAAGATTCTTGATTTTTAATAAAATAAAAAAAATGGGAATGTGATTTTTTCCCAGTTTTTCGATACCAGACCTCCTTAAGCTAATCCTTGCTTGGGCCATAGCTTTGGACAATGCATAATTTGACTTGCAATGGCAGCTAGCTTAGGAAATTAAAATTTCTTCCACCATGGTAACAAATCCACAATGAAATTCAAGACGTGTAATTCAACAGGGCTCGGAATTAAACGTGTTGAATTAATTACAGTAATGAAATTCAAGACGTGTAATTCCGAACCCGGGCCCGGGTTTTTTGGTAGTTAATGAATTCTGAGCCCGTCCGAGCCCGTGCCCGAGCTCATCTCTAGTACAGAAGTCCCTAGTACAGATTAAAACTAATTTTTTTTTACTGTCAAATTACGCAGCAAAGTCACAGAGTTAAACTAAAAAAATCCAAAGATCTGCTCTCGTGCAAAAGTAGGAGAGTGGTTCTAAGTGTGGGCTTCTTGCTAGACGTTCAAAACGGGCCCGAGTTCTTGTCCCGAACGTGTCACGGGTTCTGTTTTTATCCCACGGCGCTATGTTACTGCGAAAATTCTTCTAATTTCGAACACATTGCTTCTGCTAAAATAATACCTAAATTCGGGATTTAATTACTTAATTAATTATATTGATTACGTTAATCAATTAACATAATATATTAACAATTTCTTTAATTAGGGTAATTCCTCATTGGGTTTGCAGGGAGTATTATCCCGCCCCAGCTCGCCTAAGGATTTGCTGCTTTCTTTTCTTTTCTTTTCTTGCTTTTCCTTCCCGTGCGAAGGAGATAGGAACGCAAACGCCAGGCGAGGTGCAAAATTCTGCAAACGAAGTGAAAGGTATTTTCATTGCCAGGCATTTGCAAAGAACCAGCACGGCGGATTGCATACTACAGCCTTAGCTAACAATAGGCCAGTGGCGACTATACGGCGAAAGTCCAAGAAAGAAGCGTAAATCTGGTAAGAAGGTAAAGCTTATGTAATAACTGTCACCCATGCTGTGTGTCGGGGAACATAATTCAGACGGTGCCTGCTAGCATACTTAAAGATTTAAAAAGGGTTTCTCGGATGATCTGATAATAGAACTCCGAAACAGGGCCATTGGTCTCCCTAATTGGCCCTGAATTCCTGGGTTTCTTAGTCAGGCTCTAGCTATAAGGAGTAGCCCAAACTCTAACTTAGGGTCACTGGTTTCTCTGATTGGCCCTGAATCCCTGGATTTCTTAGTCAGGCTCTGGCTATGAGGAGTACCCCAAACCCTAATTTAGGGATACTGGTTTATCTAAAGGGAAAGATACAGCTGTTGCCGCGCCAAGCCCCGTTTGGGAACTTGCGGGCATGAATTTTGTAAATTAATTCCGATTGTCTAAAGTGGCAACAATGACATTGGGTTCCCTCGTATAGGCGATCCAGTCTCATCGTTAGGACCTGTATCCGTTTTGTTTTATACGAGCTTGTACGAGGTTGTCGCAAGAACTCATATGCCGCAAAGAAATTAAATTTTAAAAACTAACCTTTCAGTATCATGTTTTGAATCTTGATACCTTCCAAAGAAAGAAAACTGTTTATCTTAACATAAAGCCGAACCTGACACTCATACTCATTTGCAGAGCAGCTGCGAAGAAAAACACGTTTGTTTAAAGAAACAACTATAAAATTCATTGTAACATATTTCTTAATTTATGTACAAATTAATGGTGAGACCAGATTAAGTTATATTAAAACATCACCGTTAAAATAGTTAAGGTAAGCAATCCAACTTTTGCCCTACCATCAACTTAGCGTACCCTAACATACACTATATGGACAAAAGTCACCGGACACCTAAAAGATAAACACAACATAGCATTTATTGACATACATTAGTACGGTGTCGGTCCATCTTTGGCCTTAATGCATGCACTGACACTTCCAGACATGCTTTCGACAAGGTTTTGGAACACAGCGATAGGTATGCGCTTCCATTCAGTACATAATGCTGCCGCTAACTGTTGCTTAGTAGTAGGCCTTGGTTCCAAACTTCTTATGCGGCGCTCTAATTTATCCCATAGGTCCTCTATGGGATTAAGATCAGGGCACTGTGCTGGTCAGTCCACACACGATACGGAATTATCGTCAAACCACGCCGTAACAGTCCTTGCTTTATGGCTCGGGGCATTATTCTGCTGGTACCAACAAGGCTCGTTTCCATAATATTGCCACAGAGCTGGTAGGGCATAATTGTCCAGAATATCGAGGTAGACGTGCTGGTTAACAGGTTTGTCCAGAACCTGACTAAGACACCCAGGGATTCAGGGACCAATTAGAGAAACCTGTGGTCCTAAATTAGGGTTTGGGCTACTCCACATAGTCAGAGCCTGACTAAGAAACCCAGGGATTCAGGGCCAATTAGATAAACCCGGCCCTAAATTAGGGTTTTGGCTAATCCTCATAGCCAGAGCCTGACTAAATAACCCAAGGATTAAGGGCCAATTACAAAACCAGTACCCCTAAATTAGGGTTTTGGCTATTCCACATAGCCAGAGCCTGACTAAGAAACAAAGGAATTTAGGGCCAATCAGAGAAGCCAGTGGCCCTAAATTAGGGTTTGGTTAACTTCTCCCAGCCAGAGCCTGACTAAGAATGGGTTTTTGGGATTCAGAGCCAATTAGAGAAGCCAGTGGCCCTAAATTAGGGTTTGCTACTCCTTGTAGCCAGAGCCTGACTAAGTATTCACGGCCAAGAAATTGGCGAGGCCCTCCATCGAAACAGTCTTTATAGCGCTGGAAATGTCACGTGATGAAGGCGACACCAGACTGTAAAAACATTTCTGAAATTTGCGAGGCACTTTCCGACATTACTTTCGTGAATTAAGGAAGCATATTTTTGTTACAACCTTTTCCATGAAATGACGGAAAGAAACTTGAATTTAACGGATGTTTCGTACCACGGGAAAATTTTGAATTTTCAGAAACCTTTCCGCAGTTTCTTTCTTATATTGACGGTAAGTTTATTACCCTTTTAGAGATGTGTTATAACGAAAAATTCTGAATTTTCAGAAATCTTTCCGCAATTCATTTCATATATTAACGGAGAAACTCCGCTCTCAATTTTTCCGTATCCGTATGACGAGAAATTACCGGTAATAGCAGCGATTCGTGAGAATACTTGAGGTTTGATTAACTTTTAAATTTCAATCGTCTGTCGAACTTTGAAGTTCCGTAGCGAGATCATACCGCATGAATTTTGTTTATTGTGGCCCAGTGTATTTCTTCTCCTCTCCCGTATTTTGTGCACCAGCTGTTTAATATATACAGGGTGCATAGGAAAGTTCCTTTAGCCTGGAATAACTTGCGAACGGGGAGAGGTACAGTTATGCAAGTGAGATAACGGTATAGTAAAGTGACTACGCACGATGGAATGCAACCGATAGCAGCGCCCCTAGTGGCGAAATGCGGAAGTTAGCCATTGCAAATCGAAAACGAAAAGAGATAGAGCAAAATTCCCAATTACAAAGTTGTAGAACATGTTCATCACCGATGGATTCGAGGAGCCGCGGACTACAACATGCCACTGACCCAATGGCCACCCAGAAGTCCTGACTTAACACTTTGTGGGGGTGCGTAAATAATAAGGTATTCGCCCCTATAACGACGTAAATTTCTTAGTCATTTTTGTCCACGCCGCGCTCCAATCCGGGTGCCCTCACTCCGGAATAAGTCGCTCTACCAATTGAGCTACGCGGACGTTCGTTCTGACTGCTATCTGCCTTTATGTCGTGTGCGTGCTGCTGGGCAGGCACGTCACATCTCCCCCCCCGAAAGAGGGCCGGGGCATGGCACACGGGTCAGCCGTGCCCATGAATCGTCGTAGGCAGCCATCCGCTGAAGAACGTGCACATGAGAACTCCCTGTCAATCTACTGTGTCGAATGCAACATCGCACATTTTTTTTATTTTTTGAAGCGCTGGAGAAGGGATTCTCTTATTTTTCCTATCTCGCGGTGTGGAAAGAACATCACACCATTGCGAGATTTTGAACGGCCGGGTCATCCGGAAAGTTCGGGCGCCATTATAACGAAGTAAATTTCTCCGTCATTTTTGTCCACGCCGGGGCTCGAACCCGGGCTCCTCACTCCGGAATAAGTCGCTCTACCAATTGAGCTACGCGGACGTTCTTTCTTTCTTTTTTTTTTAGAGGATTTTAGGAAGTGAGTGTCTTACCCCAGGTCCTAAACAACCCTTACAAATAGGAAGCTAGGATATTTGGGCTAGATTGCCCGATAGGAAAGTGACACGGAAGCGAAGTAGAAAGGGGGAGGAAGACGCCCTTATTTATTACCGGTGGGCCAGTACCCGGGGTCCGACGGCTTAACGTGCTCATCTGACGCACGGCGGATATTTAGTGGATCGAGCGTTCGTACCTGTCTGGGATCGAACCTGAGTCATTTCCGTGCCAGTCATGAACGTTGCCGACTAGGCCACTTGCAGCCCGACGTTCGTTATGACTGCTATCTGCCTTTATGTCGTGTGAGTCCTGCTTAGCAGGCACGTTACACCCTTCCTGTTGATCTAGCGGAGCTAAAACAGCATATCACAGCCACTATCACTGCACTTGATTAACGGCTCGATGTGTGTCGTGTGACTAAGGGTGCACACATAGAACATCTGTGACTGTCTCTAAACAATTTGAAACATTCCCCTACAAATCTGTTACAGGTAACATAAAATATCATGCATTGTTCTTGTTTTATAGTGCGTTGAAACTGTACACTGTTAAAAATTCCCGTAAAAAAAGTCTTGTTGCCCGTGTATTTTTACGATCAAGGCTCGTTTCTGCAGTTTCACGGCGATGCCCGTATTTTAACGGGCATGGATATATAGGAAAACGGTTCCTATCCGTAATTTTATGGGCGTTGCTAAGAGGCACGGGTTAGCCAATGAACGATAATGACAGAAAAGGAATGCGGCATGCGTCGCTTTCTGCTATTGGTCAGCGAGTCGTCACGTGATTTTACGGGGATTGCTCGTTTTTTTACCAAGACGAAGGGATGGGCGATATTTTCAAAAGTATGATGATATCTTTTAATATTTCTGAGACCGATATATTGAATCGAAAATATCTGTATTTAAAGATCAATATATCAGATTGATTTTTCGATATTTTTCAATACTTCTGATCTCAATAAGACTGATATTTCGGTTTATTCACTGCGTACTGCATCAGGGTTATCACTGAATCCGATCCAATGTTGTGCTAAGTATTGGCTATTGGGAACTTGGGACTAATTGGCTGTTGGCTTGTTCGCACAAATCTCAGCCATTACTAAATTATCCTGCAGCTTGAAAATATAGCTGCAATCAAGTTTTGTTAATACCATTAAAATAGTGATATCTCAGAAAAGTACTGTATATTACTAACTTCGTACCTTTTACAAGACAGTCGCTGTACTTGGAAATAAACGTAGTGCGTTTATTTTGCCATTTCAGTCGTTTTGTTGTGTAAATAATTATTTCCGATAGCGGAATTGATATTTAACGTTTTTTTACAAGACCGACGCCATGGGTTAGTGCTTTTATTTTGCCCTTTTACGTTGTTTTGTTACGTAAATAAATATTTTCGACAGCGGAATTAACATTTTACGTTTTTATAATTCATAAAAATTCGCTAAAAATATATCTTGTATGCTGAGCTGGAAAGCCAACATCAGGGTTGTTTACATCGTAGCCAAGGTAATGTAAGGGCGTATTTATATTATATATTTTATACATTTATGTAATGTAAGGTGGCATATATTTATGCCCACTTCCCCCCCCGAAAGTGTTTAAATGTGTTTTATTTATTGTTAAAATGTGCCTTACATTGGAAACAAAAATGCTTAATTTAATAAAAAAATTCATTAATTTACATTACAATTTTTTTTTATTTTTTTCTATTCTCATTGTTTTATTTTGTCCTGGTGGATTTAATTTTTTTTCATTTCATTGGCACGCCCTCAGAAAAATCTATATATGCCCCTTGTTGTATTTCTTAATGAAGGGGCAGAGCACAGATGGGATGAAAGTGGCCAAAGGGCAGGAAGTTGTCACATAAATTTACAGAACATAAATGCAGAAACTGTTTTTTTTAACAAAACATGTTATCATGATTCTCTGTACTTAACATTGCTACCTATGCAAGATTGTTGATACAGCGAGACAAAATTAGTCAAAAGCAATCATAAAAGTGTTGTGCACTTTTGTGTTTATATAACATCTGCACTCCCTTTCCACTAATGGGGCTGTGGTTGTGGATAGTATCAACTGTCACCAACAATATTTGAAGGTTTTGGTTATCATTTAAAAGTAAACAAATTAGATGTCAACTTTCCTGTTAAGCACACTCAACATCTTTTTAAAGAATATATATGAATAAAAAAACACACTTGAAATGGAATTTGTGGCAGAAATATTTTGCTACATAGAAGACCAGTAAACCACAGGCAATTGGGTAAATAAGTCTCATTGATTTGATTATTCTACACATGTTAAGGTTTTTCCATTATTCGAAATGTTTATTTAAGTACAAAAGTGGAGTAAAATGCCTAAAACAAAATCACTGGGTTACTTCTGTCTGAAACATTACCCCCTTAGCCTGTAATCACAGCATATTATTGCAATTTCTAATGCAGAATGTTCTGCAAAGTCATAATATTGTTGAGAAGTAAATGGCTAGAGCTTTTTAATGCAATTTTGAAGAAGTTTGCACGCATACATGAAAATATATTATTTCAAAGTTAGTGTGCATATACACTGTAGATACATATATAATTTATTTTTTTTTGTAAAAAAATAACAAAAAAAAAACTGAAAATACAACAAACCTTGTTAACAGGTTTCGGCCTAATTTGCCCAGTGTTATCCATTTTGTCATTATGTCTCTTTCTCTCTTGATAAAAACTGTGAACATATTTTTTTTTTTTTTGTGAAAACTGTTATTCTTAAACGGAATGGCATTAACAAAATTCTGTTGTCCAGAAAAGTTTTAACGTGCAGTGCTCTTCCTCATTTGATTTCTCTAGTGTTTCTTTACAGTATACAAGGTTACTTTTTTCAAAATTCTTTTCCTGCTAAAATCTAATAAATGTGCAATGTAAAAATTGCATTTGTACTCATAAATATGGGTTCTTGGTTTGATTAAAAGGCAATACATTGTGCCAAATGTTTGACACTAGCTGTAGGAAGGGAGTTCTTAGACTACCATTAAAGACTATATTAATATATTAGCTGAAACAATGCTCGGATTATATGAATACCTTGCATTGCGCCCATCGGTTTTACATTTGATCAAGTTTGCAAAAATTGTATGTGATTTTATACCTGCTACAACTGATTCAGCATCAATATCAGGAAAATTCTCATACAAAAAGATTACTTCTTCCTCAGAAACTGCTAGAAAACAGTCAAATTTTCAAAATAAGAAGCACTGTTCATTAAATGTGAAAATCCTCCAAATATGTGGCGTCAGTGAATAAACAAAGATGTCGCTCTTTCCAGGTTTTAGCAATTAAATGTCATGAAATCTATTCAGTCAAGAAATCTATTTATTAAATGTCATGAATAAAATCTATTCAGTCATGAAATGTTCATTAAATGTCATGGAAACTATTCAGTATCTAAATAATCATGGAAAATGTGCCTACCAAGTGGTAAAATACATAAAGAAGTTGTTCCTGTCTTGTCTTTCCTGGAACCACTCGCCCTAAATTAGGGACATGTGTCTGCTTATGGTGAATCAAGCTTCTACACATTCGGGAACAACTTTAGATGCTCATGGAGATCAACACACACACCACTTCACTTCAAGCATTTTTTTCCAGTTCTCAGTCCATTTCTTTAGATTTCTCATCTCCATTAAAAACTTGTACACAATAAATATCTGAAGTATTCTTTATCAAGTCTAAAACACCTGAGGAGCTATCTTCGATATCATATCATTTTTTTTTTTTTTTTTTACATTTTAAATGCTCATTGGTGGAGTCTATCCTTAAAATTAAGGAAGTCAGCAGATTTAAAAAAAAAAATTTACAGTTTTGAACTCAAATGGGATATAGCATTTAATGTTTCACTTATTAACACCAAAACAACACAAAAATTAGTACTGATTCCTCACCTTTAGTTATATTTAACTTGCTGTAGATGAGGGATTTTCTCTTTACATGCATATATATCACTAAGCTGTTCTCTAAGATCATAGGTTAGTTTCTTGATGAGAGCTTATCTGCTGGATTAAAGTTTAAAACTGATGGAAATACATTTTATTTACTCTTGATGTATCAAACATCTGCATTTACAGTGATCTCAGCTCACAACTTGAGCTTCACTGACATCCATCACACACAAGACCATTTGTACTTCACATTTATTCTCTTTTTCTCATGCAGGAATTCCTGAATCTGGTCCTCCCTTGATCTTCTACATTTTCTTTCTGTCACTTGTGCAGAATAAATTATCCTAGTAATCATCTCACCACTCATTCTCCAAACCACCCAAGAATATTTGTCCCCACCTTACAAACAATATTTTGCTTCACACTACTCATCTACAAAACCTCTTCATTCCTCACATGATCAAAACATATCTTGCCCCCACCCCCATAAGTAACACATCTCTACAGCTCGCAAATCACTCCTATGTTTCGTCTGCAGTACTCCACCTTCACTGCTGCACATCAGAGTAGGAACAATTACTGTACTTTTTCACACACAACTATTAGGGACCTTTTTGAGAACCTATCATTCATCATTTATTCAAAATCCTCCTGAAGCAGCTGTGACTTTCAAAGATTAATTTACTAGCCTACTAATTTCACCACCTAATTTGTTTTCTCTGTCAAACATGCTTCCTAAATATGTAAATTGATTTACCTGGTCAATCTCTTTGCCATTTAGACTGATCTGTTTGATTTAATACTAACAATTCATCTGTCAAAAACATAACTTTGGGTTTTTCCTTTCATATACTAAGTTTGAAATTCATACAAACTTCATACATGTGGGACAACATACGCTGCAACTCACTTTTGCTCTCTGCCAACAGGATTGTTTCATCAGCATGAGCAAACATAATTGAGTAACTACTCTCCACAGATAGCATTTACATAGTCTAATGACGACTCAACCATATGTGTCTCTTAAGACATAAAAATATTCTTTACCTTAAAAATTGTTTTGGTAATAAGTAATAACTAATTATAATACACAAGCTTGGCAGTGAATGTGGGGAATAAATATCCTACCAGTTGTCTCAGATAATTTCTTAGAAACATCAGCTGATTTTTTTTTTTTTTCAAGAGCTGCTTTCTCCTGCTAAAAGGGAGCAATTTTATTTGTCCTTTATTATTACATTTTATAGCTTAAAACTATCTTTATGCAAGATTGCAGCTCTCAAGCTGTATTTTTAGTGATATGAAAAACACATAAAATATTGTTTTTCAGATCCTAAAATAAAAAAATATATAGAAGAAAGTTTTGATGCAAAAATAAATAAAAAAAATCATGCAACAGAAGTGAGCTTGTAATTTGCAGAAATGCTGAATATACTTTCCAAAACCCAAAAGGTGATTTTCTTGTTTCATGTGTGGGCATTGCTCGACGAGCAGGGATATGGTTTCTGCCAAGAAGTTTCCAAAAATCCCAGTTGCAAAGGAATGTTTTCATGAGTTTTTCATCAATGTGAGATTATGAGAAATATGTATTTCCAACATTTCGAGGAAAGGTAAGTTGAAGCTTCAGTATGGCATAAATGACAAAAAAACAAAAGTACTTATTAATCCCAGCAGACTGGAATCTTAACCATCAATTAACTTGGGAATAACTGAATTATAGAAAGAATAACTATTTTTATTGGGATGCAAATGTCAAAGTTAACAACATTATATCAGCTTGCAAGGAAATGTTATGGAAAAAAATCTTTAAAAAAACTTTGTTATTGTAATTTTTAGAACATTTTGTATACATTTGTATTTTTCAGAAGGTGTGAACAATGTTTGCTATTTTTTTTATCGTTTAAGACAGAACACAATGTTAATGGAGTATACAGATATAATTACTTCTATGGTGTAAGCAAAAATAGTTCCCATGGCATAAGCAAAAAAATTAAAGTGCTTATAATATGTTTACAAGTGACATTTTTGTTAAAAACAGTAATTAGAGTACGAATAATTTGTGATGGCCTTTTCATAGAAAGCAATTATTTTTCCAGAAAGATATTTTAAAAAATGCTAATGATTATTAGTCCTCCATTAAAATATGATTATAAAAATAAAAACATAAAAAATATCGTAATCCAAATTAATCAAGTATATATATTTACTAATTAATTAATGAAAGCCATACTAATTAATGTATGAAAACATAAAAAAATATCATAATCCAAATTCATCAAGTATATATTTACTAATTAATGTATGAAAGCCTGTCTCTCCTAGATAACAAAAAAACGAATGGACAATCAGAGGAAATTACCTGCTGTAAGTGTGGAAAAATCAGCAGATCAAGACGAAAGTTGTTATGCTCATATTTTTACCAGATTATATAATTACTTCAGGAAGTTTCACTATGTATTTACAAGATAATTATCAAAGGATGACAAAAAAAATTACGTCTGATATATACATAGCCTGAATTACAACAAACTTTATACTACATAACTTGTAAGACATCAAGAAAACTCTCGAAAAGCTGTTTTGCATTTCCTTACCCAGCTGTTAAGATCTACATAATTTATCACTAACAAAAAAAAAAAAAAAAAAATGCTTAACTTCAAATTGTGTGTCATTGGTATGTATTTAATTTTGGTTAAAGTGCCAGTTTACTTCAAACATAATGCTCATAGGCAAAAGAACAATCTGCTATCAACCGTTCCTTAAATTTGTTTTCTGGGTGCCTATACTGTCAACTAATAGTTAAAATTTTCAACACAGCAGATATTTTTCCTTGTAAAGTTCTAGAAATCGGAAGGTGACATAATATCATGTGAATCTCGATAATGAGATCGCAGTTTGATAGTCCTCAAGCAACATAATTTTCGTGACATGCCAGAGGAAAGAACACAGATTTCATTCCACAAGTTAAATCACATCAGCCATAAGCTGATATATTGAATATCGCACCGATATAGTGATTTTCTGATATATCGTAACTTGGATATCAATACTATATATCGAAATATCGGACAAAAATATCGATATTTCGAGATATTGATAAATATCGCCCATCCCTAACTGACGATGACGAACACGAAGTCACGAACATGTACTGGAAAGACGCCAGCAACTCAACATGTTGAAGAAACAAAACATGTGAGTAGACACTTTTTAAAATTAAGTTTATTATGATATGTAAAAGTAACGAAATCAATTACACACATTTTTGTTTGATAGTAAGCTCACGAACTGTGTACATATATATATATAATTTTAAAAGTTTCACCACCAAACGAGGGTGGCTGAAGCATTGTCACACAGGAAAATCTATGTAGTAGCTAAGATTTCATTTGACTGGGGTAGGGGCATAAATCTCACATCCATATATGTTTTACTATCTGTGCAAGTCTTTATCGTCAGGTATATACCATATACCTAGCGTTGTCTAGGATGTCGAATAAATTCGATCTGTACATGCTGATTTGGGAATTACGTAGGGCAGCATTGTTTTCGTATGTTTGTAGTCTGAAATGAATGCCATTTTGCAATATAACACGCATAAATATTGTCTTACCGTTTTGTGCTTTTTTTTTTTCTTTTACGACATAGTGTTCAACTCCTGAAGTTAGACAGAATTATTTCTAAAGCACAAACTGGCTGAACAATACTTTGGTTTTTTTTTTAAGACTCCTTTTCATTTGCTCATGTACTTAAGAACTTGTGAAGTATTATATTTGCACCAATAAATACAAAGATTAGCTATGGAGTACAGATATGTACAGGCATATTCTTTAATGAAAAATTTATTCCAGTGTGTTTATGTGGGTATAAAATATATAAAAAATACAAATACACACTTATATTTGCTAAAATTACATACACTGATGTCACAGAAATTGCACAAATGGCTAAAAAAAAATCAAATAAAACTGGTCAAGTCATTTGTTTAGTATCAGTAAGATGTATGAGCTCATTTACTCTTGCAAAGTTCATCAATATTTTGAGTTTTCTTGCTTATGTACAAACAAGTTATCTTCAACATCCAGCTTATTTCAATATTTAGATTTCTTGGTGGTTAAGGATAAAACACTAGTTTCACATAAATATGTAGTTGTAAAAGGCAACAAATACTTAATTAAGGCAGTGCTCGACAATGTTGGAAATTCTTTTTCCATTGGAATCCAAAAACTAGTCAGTGATTTCAAAGAACAAATGCTTTTCAAACCAACCAGAGTTAAAAGATGTCTCATAAGTTTTTTATTTGGCAATAGAAGATTACACATTTCTGCATTGTATGTGAATGAGTAACTAGTTCATTCAGTGGGAATGGGAAATACTGCCTTGTAAATGTTTGGAGAGTGCAGAGATGGACGATTATTAGCTGTTTAACATCAAGTTTCCAATTGTTTGCTCATTTTCTAATGATAATGAATTCAGTTATGAAAATTGGTCAGAGCTGTTCCCTGTAATTTGGTTTTCTCATAAAGTTTTTTGGTCATTGCTTGTGTTTTGTTTTTTCAACATAGAACAGATTGTTTTCGCCCTGTAATGAGAAGTTCCACTAGTTCATTTTTCAGAAATTTCAGCTAAATATGCTAAACTTCACCACACATCCTACCATCACTAGCCATAAATTCAGATTAATTTTGTTTTGAAAATTGGTTCACTATGTGACAAATCCGCATATGCCCCCCCCCCTCTATTATTTTAGTGTAACCCACTTTGAGAACTATTGGTCTAGAGGATGTTCAAGCCGTACTGGTATCAGAGTTGGTTGTACATCAAGGTTTTTGGCAAGCAGTCACAATTTAACATATGGTTTGAGTCCCATATGAGGCATTAGTTTTGCCACCCTGGTGGTGCAGTGGTCTAAGCACCATCTTATGATTGTTTGTCCAAGTGGGTCCGGGTTTGAATCCCGGTATGGCATGGATGTTGTGTTTGTCTTACAGCACTGGTGTTCTCTCTTCCCTGGAACCAGTGACTTTTAAATTAGGGACGGGGACTGCTTATATCCCATTTAGTTCCTCACATTAGCCGTTAAAACCTTTAAAAAAGAAATTTGTTTTTTTACATAACATAACAGCTTTGGCTTTCTCCTTCCCTAGAACCAATGGCCTCAATTTAGAGGTGGAAAAAAGTTTCATGTGATGAAATGTCACATTTTCGTTCAGGAAACACATTTGTGATTCTCCCTGACTGCTACATGGTTTTGATTGCTTTTAGGAATACCATTTCACTCACATTCCTTAGTATATAATTATCAATCATTTTGTGACTATGGTATATTCAGTTAACTCATAGGCACCCCTAGCTTAGTTTTCAGCAGGAAGAAGCAAACAATGGAAATCTGCATATATACAAACCCCATATGCCTCTAATTGAAAACAGCTTTTTACCACTCAACACATAAATTACATAAATTTAATTGGAAACCAGAAGAGCGAAAAAATATATTTTTTTTAATTATATCTATAATCACCTCATTATCACATGTATACAGTAATATTTCACATATATGTCAGCGCAAACCAAAGCACGCATAAATAAGAGCGCAGCATAAGTAAAAATTAGTGTAATTCCAGCCAAAATTAAGTTTAAAATGTAATTAACATGAGAATAACATGCAAAATAAGAAAAATATCAATGATTGAATTTACTTAGTTAAATTTAACACCTTAAAAGCTTAGATTACTCAAAAATGTAAATTACTTGATCTCAAAATTTTAATTACATACCTTGTTTATATTTATGGCTTTTTAAAGTTATGTAAAACTGAAGACTGTTTCTGCTGTTGCCTCTCATTGAAAACAGCTTTTACAAGTTTGTTTAAACAGGAATGTGTGGCAATTAGATGTATCGGTGAGTTGTATGTAGTGACAGTGTTTCCAAAGCTTCTACACTGCTTTCGTGACAGTCTGGGGATCTTTTGTTAATTCTTCGTTATGTCTCTTCATCATCATCCTGAATTTCATTGGCTATTTCTTGAATATCCCTCAATTCCCCGATAATGCATTTTCATTGATTTCTACAAACTCTTTAAAACTACTGAATCCACCTGAAATGGCACTCCAATCTTCATCATTGGCAGATTAGCGTCCTAAATTATTTTGTCGGAAACTTGTAATATTGACTTGTGAGTGCGACGCTGTGGTAGGCCTAACACATCACTACGGCAACGATGTGAAGATTTGCTTTGTTGAAAGGAAGATTCGCTTCGCCGTGCAATTCACGTGCGGATGACTACAAGTCCAAGCAAGTACCTTCTTGCCAAGAGAGCGAACCATTTTATACTCATATGCTACACAATATAGTTTGTTCATGTTTTGTAATTGTTTTTAAAGCAGACGTGAAAATTTTCATTCTTTCGCATATGATTCCCTGATCCGAAATAGAAAGTTTGGTAAATGTGTACTTTAGCGTCTAAATTATTTCGTCGGAAAAATGTAACTGTGTGGGAAAAGTGTGATATACAATATTTTAAGCATGCAAAATAATGGGAAAAGGTGCAAGAATATAGTATTTTTAGATAAAAGGAAAGTTTTCCGAAGTATTTACCTGAGAGTGCGATGGTTTGGAAGAGTACGTGCGGTAGGCATAGGACGAGAGAGCGGCAACGGCATCAAGGTGAAGTCCGGTGAATGGAAGCTTCGTTGAGAAGGGCATGTAACGGGCGGAAGAATTAAGAAGGAAGCGGTTTAGCAGTACGTAGTCATCGAAAAGTCTTGTAGGCATACGCAGAAAGAAAGAAAGGTTGAATTTGCGCAGCATTGTAAGTTTTTGTTTTTTGAAGGGTAATTTTGAGAAAGCGGAAGTACAAAATCGTCAGTCATTTCGGATTTCGTCAGGGCTTAAAATTTCATTATCCGCCACAATACAAGAAGCTGTCTCCCTGCCATAGTGCGATATATGAATTGAAGAAAATTGCTTATTTTGAAAAATATCCATGTCACGAGGAAAAAAATGTGAGCTACGATGTACTGAATAACAGCAGAACTGCAAATGAAGTGCTTGAAGAAATCACCTACCTGTGCACATCTTCCAAACCAAAACTAAAACTTTGGGTTCAACTGGAACCAAAACGTCTTCCTCAAAACTTCTGTCGTACATAAATTATTTTACATTCCTTAATTTCTTTCCATTCGGAGACACTGTGAAACCACTAATAACGACATTCTGCACATATCTTTCTCAAAAATGAATAAAACAGGTTTGAACTACTTCTGCGCACGATTACACGACACTCTTCCGAAAAATATACCCTACTGCTGTCGTATTCTTCCACGCATTTGCTACCAACTCGTACTCCGCTCCGTCGCACAGCACCTTCACGTGGTGGCCGTTAGCATCGCTTCAGCCTCCCGCACCACCTGCTACAAACCATCGTACTCGCAGGTTAATACTTCGGAAAAATTATTTCCTTTTTATCTAAAAATAATATAATTTTTCACCTTTCCCTATTATTTTGCATGCTTAAAAAATTGTGTGCATCGAACTTTTCACCCACAGTTAAATTTTTCCAACGAAATAGTTTTGGACGCTGAAGTACACATTTACTGAAAGTACTAATATGCTTTTCTATGTTGTACAGAAAACTGGGGAACTATAAATTTCGGTTTTGGTTTGAACACATTTGCTGTGTCTCTGCACTTTTGGTTCTTCTGTTAATAGCTTGTTCGCACGCGAGTTTCTATCTTACTCATATGTATCTTTTGCAAATCGAAGAGGTTTTATCCGGTTTTTCCTGCCAACAACGTACAGGATACAACAAAATAAAGGGTAGCTGCTATGGACCTATTTTCTGTAGCGTATCACTACAACATTTATTGCTCTTCTGCCAATAACGTAAGTCCTCTTTCTCTTGTACCCGTCATTTCCACACAGCAACAAACCTTCCTTTTAACGGATCAAAGCTTCACATCTTCACTGGAGCGATGCATTATTCCTATCGCAGCTTCTCTTCACAGTGTCAGACTCACAGGTCCATATTACAATAAAAATCTTTAAAACACGTTTAAAATATGAAATATCTGAAAAAATATGAAATACATTAAAATATGAAGTTTTAACCCTTTGTCAATAAACACAGGAGGCTAGTTCCATCAGAGGCATGCATTCAGTCGCTGACTTTAAACATTTGGAGCAAAATTACATATGCTTCCAATTTATGGACCTAAAGCATAATATAATTAAAGAAGTGATATTCTTCTGTCCTTGGCACTGCGTAACAATAATACAACTTCCAGTGATTAGCAGTGAAAAGCAACATGACATGCGATGACTGTCTTTTTTCTTGTAGTAGAAAATTATATTCTGAACTTCATTTTTAGATTTAATTGCCCAGTCTGGCACCTAGGGCAACTAGATTATTTATTTGCCTGCCCAGGTCAATGATTCACACAACCCAGGCATGGTATTTTTCAAACCCTGATATGTATAAGTAAAAATATATACAGTACATAATTTCATACATACATATTAATTAAAGCTTATATATTTCATTATTACTACTTTAGCAAAAACTTCCCATTACAAAAAAATTACCTTTGCTTGTCTCTGTGGGCACTATTTCACTTTTACAGCATTGCAATCTTATGCGTAATGAAAATTTCTGTAGTACATACTAACTTTTTAATGAAAAATTTGTAATGTTTTAAGAACAATACGTTGCTACAAATTTTTTTTTTGTCCCCCTTGAATTTCATTATAACGAGTTTCGACTGTTATTCTTTTTTTTACTGAATCTGGTAAATGCTGGCCAAGAAAATGACAGTGAAAATATATCATGAACAGTTTCTTTGCTTTGCAAATGTAGTAATTAAAGTTAAATGTAAAAAAAAATTGATTTCATTCTAAATTTCTGCGAGTGAAATCTTTCACCTGTGTCACTTTAAGCAGAGCTTGGAAAATATCTGAAATGTTACATGCGCAGCTGGGTATATACATAAATTATTTACCTACCCAGGTAGTAAAACCTGGATGCCAAGGAAAATTTATATTTTAAGATAAATCAGAAGCCACTTTTTTTTTCAAGTTAAAAAATACGAAATTTTTTTACACATTTTGTAATTCCTATTTTAAAGGTCTATTCAAAATGTTCAATATGCAAAGCATGTATTTCATGTTTTAAGATGATAGTGCTGAAATTGGTACAAAATGATACGATGAAATTGTTTTTTGAGAAATTTAAAGATTCTGCCGTGTTCTTTTCCTTTGTCACTAAACACCTGATTTGTACATCAATAAAAATTGTTTCAGTATCTTCAGGTATTGCCAAGATATTATAAATACAACTATTTAATAGCTTTCCAAAAAAAAAATTTTGTGCCCTCAAATGGTTTCCTTGTGGCAACACAACAATGAAAGAACAGGTTTAATCACTGAAGTCATTTCTAAAACATTCCAAACAGGAAAATTTAATATTTTAGAAATATTGATATGCATTAATGTTCTACAATGACTCAGTTAGAATCAGGGTCTAAACAAGTGTTTCTTCTTTGGGTGGGGGTCTGAGATTTGAAATTATGCCCTATCAAGTTCAAAAGCTCTCATTTCCATTCAAGTATTTTTTTCTTTTCTTTCTGATACCTTAATTATGGGGAAGCAATGTGATCTTTCAAAAGCAGTACTTCCAGTTTTTGACATAATTTTACTAAACATGTGAAAAGTAGGTAAATATCCAAAAATTAGAGATAGGAAACAAGACAGTAAAAGTTCTGGGAACACTGACAACACAGTGCTCAGTAGAATGTAAAATAAACCAGCACACAAGGCAGTGAATGTGAAAACAAAAAGCATGATTCAACCCTATGTCAAATGTAATACTAGCCAAAACCTACATGAAAAACCAACTTTGACACCATTGTGGATTGAATACCCTTATAGACGCAATGTACTCGGATGCCAGTTTGTAGTTCTGTTTGTCATTGATATAACATATAAATACAAAAATATGCCTGTACATATCTTTACTACATAACTGCCCTTTGTATTCATTCATACAAATACTACATAAGTACGTATGTGCAAATTAAAATGTCTAAAAGAAACTAAGTATTGTTCAACCAACTGTGCTTTAGAAATAATTCTCCAATTAAAACATGTCTAAAAGAAACGTAAGTATTGTTCAACCAACTGTGTGTACAGAGTTCGTAAAGCCTAATGTTAAACAAATCTGTGTGTAACTGATGTCATTATTTATCATATTGTAATAAACCTGATTTTAAGATATGAAAATATCATTACTCACATTTAGAACTGAATTGATTCAGTTATAATGTAAGTAACAATTTCACACTCACACACTGTTCCACAAAAACGTGCATTTACTTGCACACTCTTCCACAAAAAATGCATTTATGTAAAAGTCGGTGACTACTTGCCGTGAGGCTTAACTGAATATGGTCAAACTTCATATTTACAGGGATTGCCTTTCAAATTACAGCTTAAGTTAATACGGTCAAACTTATTTTTTCGGGTATAGCCCTTCAAATTATGGCATAGCTCAATACGGTCAAACTTATTTTTTTATGGGCAATGCCCTTCAAATTATGGCGTTGCTCAATACGGTCAAACTTATTTTTTTATGGGCAATGCCCTTCAAATTATGGGGTTGCTCAGTACGGTCAAACTTATTTTTTTATGGGCGTTGCTCTTCAGATTATGGGCATAGTATTTAGGGTTCAGACCGTAATTTCATGGGCTTTCAAAAAAACGGGCCAAGCCATATTTTTATGGGCAACGGCCGGGCCCCCAGTTGCCGGCCATTGCCCGTAATCTAACTGTGAAATTTTTAACAGTGTATACTTCTTTATGAATCACCCTGGCCGCCCCGGTGGCGCAGTGGCCTAAGCGATGGCCTCTGATCATTCGTTCGAACGGGATCCGGGTTCGAATCCCGGTGAGGCATGGATGTTGTGTTTGTCTTTCGGCACTGGCTCTCTCCCTTCCCTGGAACCAAGTGACCCTAAATTAGGGACGGGCGACTGCTTATAGCCCATTGAGTTGCTCACGGTGGTGGTTAAACCTCCAATCAAAAAAAAAAAAAAAAAAAAAAAAAAGGATCACCCTGATAGTCCTAGGACGGGCTATACGCTAGGTATATATGTACTATCAATACAGCTGTAAGGTATTCATTTATTTCTGGATTCTTGCCAGCGGTTCCCTCCCCCCCCCCCATCCGGTCAGTTTATTCCTGCTATCCTGCAGCTGTCTGCTGATGTGAGTAACTTGTGAATCAACAGCGTAGAGAAAACCCACCAGTTATCGTTAGTCTGTTTGTGGTTCACTGCGCGTGGACGGTGTGCCGTGTGGTGTAGTCGTGCAAAGTCAGCTCATAATTTTTTTTTTTTTTTTTTTTTTTTTTTTTGGATTTTGGAGGTTTAACGGCCACCGTGAGCAGCTCAATGGGCTATAAGCAGTTGCCCGTCCCTAATTTAGTGCCACTGGTTATAGGGAAGGGAGAGAGCCAGTGCCGTAAGACAAACACAACATCCATGTTTCAACGGGATTTGAACCCGAACCCCTTTCGGACGAATGATCAGAGGCCGTCGCTAGATCACTGCGCCTCCAGCTCATATTGCATGTTCTGTGTGTTGTGAGTCGTTGCTGTGAGTTGTTTTCTATTTATAATTCAAGTTTCTTAATGAGTGAGGGGTATACTACTGGTTAAGTACAATTTGGAAGACATGTCATGCTCTGAATTTCACAAATATTTGTTAAAGAAACCAAATCTACTAAAGAAAATCTCTTCCAGGGAAAAATATAAGCACAACGGCCGTTACATAAAAGCTGAGAGTAAAATCACACAAAATGAAAAAAATATAGGTACCGCAAAATATTTTCAAATTATATTCCCTCGGATGATATGCAACGGTCTCATCGTTCAGTCCACTTTTCAAAGCATGTGGCGAAGGCATTTTGTGGAAGCTGCTTTAGCGATCCCCTAAGCAGCTTGAATAACGTCAGCATCTGTGTTGAATGTTGCGCCACGGAACTTCTCCTTCATTGTTGGAAACAACCAGAAATCGCACGGGGCGAGGTCAGAACTGTAGGCAGACTGCGGCATGATTTCCACACTGCATTTTCTAAGAAGCTGTTGAACACAAGCAGCCACATGTGGGCGAGGGTTATCATGGTGTAGGGTCCGGTCGCTTAATCGATATGTGTCGTCGCAGACTTTTCAAGACTGAAATGTAATTCTCAGCATTGACAGTAATTTGTGGAGAAACGGCATGCTGGTAGACTACACCTTTATAATCAAAGAGAATTATAATCATCACCTTCCCATCTGATTTGGTTTGGCGGACTTTTTTCGGAGGGAGGCGAGCCTGTGTGTTTCCAGACACTCGCTGCGCACTTCGTGAGGGGGTCGAAATAGTGGACCCATGTTTCATTGGCAGTTATTACTGTGTTTAAAATGTTTGCAATCATTTGTTTCCACTCATGACACACCTGAACTCTGGCTAACAATTGTTCACTCGTCAGGTGATGAGGTACCCATCTGGAACACACACGATGCAGCAGTAATTTGTCGCGTAGAATGCGGAATGCCGACGTTTTTGAAATGTTAGTTGACGCCGCTATGTCTTCACACCTCATTCGTCGATCTTCTTGCAGGATTTCCCAAACAGTGTTAACAATACGCTCCGTAACAACACTTTCAGGTCGACCAGGCCTAGGAGCGAGTTCTGCCGACAAACGCCCTTTTTTGAAATCATGGCGCCTTCTAAAAATCGTTGACACACCTAAACATTTATCTTTGTAAGCTTTTTTCATTAAATCAACTGTTTCTGGAGCCATTTTACCCAAACGATAGCAAAATTTTATCGCTCAACGCATTTCACTTCTTAACTCTGAATCACTCACCTACATAGCTGTATGGCGAAATACCTTAAACAACTGCGCAATAGCAAAACCAGAATCGTATGCCACGGCTAATAACTGTTGCAATACATACTTCTTTAATTCAGTTAGTCGTCTGCGTGGTTATTTTCCCCATTCGCACTGTTTCCAACTCAAAAAATTACTCTATTTTTATGGAACTGCTTTTGTAAAAATGTCCAGCGAACTAAAATCTTTCTTTTTTTAAATTTTGCACATATAAACTCTCAAACTCAAAAATTTAAATACATATCATGTGCATTCATATTTATTTTTGTACAAATTTATTGCGTCCTCCTTTTTCTCGAAATGTTCTCTTGAAAATGTTCTCCTATTCCAAAAAAATCATCTGGCCACTTTGAGTGGGGCGAAGGAGAGTATTGTTTCCCATTCAGATGTGACACAATGTCATCACATACCTATTTTTATTTTGCTCCATGAAATGCATTAACAACACACGGCATATCCTGAAGGGAGAGGTTTATCTTATTAGCATTTAATGAGTTGTTAAACTTTCATTTGAAGATCTGAATCACGGTGGAAATTTGTTTGATTTGGCCAACAGCATTTCGTGTCCAACAGAAGCCAGAGATACAAAGTAACAACCCCGATGATCCCAATGACCTTGAAACTTTTGGGTTGTTTTTCTGAAGCTCGTAACTTATAAGCGCTGTGAATGAGTTTCCAGTTGCAAATATTCATGTAATCGATACCCTTGCCCTCACACCCGTCCCGAGCACTTTTCAAGGCCAAGTTCTTGTGGCCAAGCAAAGACTGTACTTTGCGGGTAATTATTGTTCTACCGAATTTTTACGACTTCCTGAACAGCATGAGTGAAAAAGCGTTATGTTCTTATTAGGCGCAATAAATTAAATGTAGAACTCTCTTAACCGTTTGTTTGCGGCTATCTCAACAGAAAAACACCCGGGGGAAAGGGAAATGGTTCGACTAGATGTTCCGGATCTAAAATTCGTGTACAGCATGCATAACGAGAAAATTCCACATGCAGTTATGATACGCATTAAAACATCTGCGCTTAAAGAGGAGAGGGTACAGCCACAATCTTTGTTGTGTAGGGCTGTACGTGGCATCTAAGGAATGTGCGCAGAACTTTACTGCGCATGAAGAAACTTTCGAAACAACAGAGTTTCTTGTTAGTTGTTACCAAATGGAGTACCATCGTTTTAGTAATTACCACGCAGTACCATAACCACCAGTTTGTCAACATTATAACCAAGTTAAATATCATCAACCCAGTATTCAATCAATTAGGCAGAAAATTAAGATTTCATAAAGAAATTTCTAAAGTTCTCACTTTGGAAACCGAATTATAAATTTAAGGGTATCTGTACCTCCCCTTTTCTACCTCGCTTCCGTGCAAATTTCCTGTCTGGCACTCTAGCGCAAATATCCCAGTTTCCTATTTCTAAGGATTGTTTAAGACCTGCAATCGGACACTTACTACGAAAAATCCTCTACATAAATCCCTAATCTCATCCAATCCAGACTGACTTCCTACCTCGCTTCCGTCTGATATTCCTGTTGGGCACTCTAGCCCAAATTTCCTAGCTTCCGACTTCTAAGGGTTGTTTAACACCTAAAATCAGACTCTCTCTTCCTAAAATGCTCCACATAAATATCTAATCTCATACAATCCAGACTAACTCCAACTTGCTTCCATGTGATTTTCCTGTAGGGCACTCTAGCCCAAATCTCCTAGCTTCCCATTCTTAAAGGGTGTTTAAGAACTGGGGTCCGACACTCGCATCCTAAAATACTCTATATGAATCCCTAATTTCATCCAATCCAAGCTGACTTTCCTGTCGGGCACTCTAGCCCAAAGCTCCTAGATTCCTATTCTTAAAGGGTGTTTAAGACCTGGGGTGAGACACTCGCTTCCTAAAATGCTCTATATAAATCCCTAATTTCATCTAATCCAGACAGACTTTTTAGCTCACTTCCGTGTGACTTTCCTGTCGGGCTCTCTAACCTAAATCTCCTAGATTCCAACTTTGGTCAGACACTCTCTACCTAAAATCCTCTACATATATCCCTAATTTCACCCAATCGAGACTGACTTTCTAGCTCACTTCCGTGTGACTTTCCTCTCGGGCACTCCAGCCCAAATCTCCTAGATTCCTATTCTTAAAGGGTGTTTAAGACCTGGGGTCAGACACTCGCTTCCTAAAATACTCTATATAAATTCTTAATCTCATCCAATCCAGACTGACTTTCTAGCTCACTTCCGTGTAACTTATCTGTCGGGCACTCTAGCCCAAATCTCCTACCTACCTATTCTTAAAGAGTGTTAAAGACCTAGGGTCAGACACTCGCTTCCTAAAATACTCTATATGAATCCCTAATTTCATCCAATCCAAGATGACTTTCCTGTCTGGTATTCTAGCCCAAATCTCCTATCTTCCTATTCTTAAAGAGTGTTTAAGACCTGGGGTCAGACACTCGCTTCCTAAAATACTCTATATAAATCCCTAATCTCATCCAATCCAGACTGACTTTCTAGCTCACTTCCGTGTAACTTATCTGTCGGGCACTCTAGCCCAAATCTCCTACCTACCTATTCTTAAAGAGTGTTAAAGACCTAGGGTCAGACACTCGCTTCCTAAAATACTCTATATGAATCCCTAATTTCATCCAATCCAAGATGACTTTCCTGTCTGGTATTCTAGCCCAAATCTCCTATCTTCCTATTCTTAAAGAGTGTTTAAGACCTGGGGTCAGACACTCGCTTCCTAAAATACTCTATATAAATCCCTAATCTCATCCAATCCAGACTGACTTTCTAGCTCACTTCCGTGTAACTTATCTGTCGGGCACTCTAGCCCAAATCTCCTATCTTCCTATTCTTAAAGAGTGTTTAAGACCTAGGGTCAGACACTCGCTTCCTAAAATACTCTATATGAATCCCTAATTTCATCCAATCCAAGCTGACTTTCCTGTCGGGTATTCTAGCCCAAATCTCCTATCTTCCTATTCTTAAAGAGTGTTTAAGACCTGGGGTCAGACACTCGCTTCCTAAAATACTCTATATAAATCCCTAATCTCATCCAATCCAGACTGACTTTCTAGCTCACTTCCGTGTAACTCATCTGTCGGGCACTCTAGCCCAAATCTCCTATCTTCCTATTCTTAAAGGGTGTTTAAGACCTGGGGTGGGACACTCGCTTCCTAAAATACTCTTTATGAATCCCTAATTTCATCCAATCCAAGCTGACTTTCCTGTCGGGTACTCTAGCCCAAATCTCCTAGATTCCTACTTCTAAGGGTTGTTTAAGATCTTGAGTCAGACATCTCCTACCTAAAATCCTCTACATAAATCCTAATTTCATCCAATCCAGACTGACTTTCTAGCTCACTTCCTTGTGACTTTCCTGTTGGGCACTCTAGCCCAAATCTCCTAGATTCCTACTTCGGTCAGACCCTCCCTGCCTAAAATCCTCTACATAAATCCCTAATTTCATCCAATCGAGACTGATGTTCTAGCTCACTTTTGTGTGACTTTCCCGTCGGGCACTCTAACCCAAATCTCGTAGATTCCTACTTTGGTCAGACACTCCCTACCTAAAATCCTCTACATAAATCCCTAATTTCATCCAATCGAGACTGACATTCTGGCTCATTTCCGTGTGACTTTCCTGTCAGGCACTCTAACCCAAATCTTCTAGATTACTACTTCTAAGGGTTGTTTAAGACCTTGGGTCAGACACTGCCGTCCAAAAATCCTCTGCATGGATTTCTAATTTGGGAGCACTGGTTCCGGGTAGGAGTTAGAACACTAGGATATCACATATTTCATCCGGACTTCAAACGCGTATCTCTCTCGGGCAGATAATTGGAATCCAGCACTTTTGTACTGCCTGGCGCTGCTTGGGAATTCGTGTTCAAGGAGAAATTTTTATTAGGAGTCCAATTCAACGACAAGGAAGTTTATAAAACAAGTCGTTGTAAGCTACGTTGCTATATGGATCCCTATAAGACCGTTAGTAGTAATATAATTCTCGTCTTTTGACATTTAACAGAATTGCATATCATCATCAACATCAACCATTATCAATCCACTGCTGGATGAAGGGCTCCCCAAGTTTCTTCCACAATTGTCTGTCTTGAGCCTGTCTCCTCCATGTCACTCCAGCATACTTTCGAATTTCATACATCCATCTCCCATGGGGTCTTCTTCTGTGTCTTTTCCTGTCCCTCGGAATCCAGTCTAAAATTTCGGTGATCCGTTCTTCTGGCTACATGTCCATCCCATTGCCATTTCAGTGATTTCACTCTGGTCATGCTGTCGTCCACTCCTGTCATTTCCCTTATCCATACGTTCCTCTTTTTATCTTTCCTGGTTACACCAAGCATGCATCTCTCCATGCTGCTTTGAGTTGTCTGTAGTCTTTTATGTCTTTTTTAATTAAGGTCCATGTCTCTGCACCATAAGTAAGCACTAGCAGGATGCATTGATTAAACAATTTTCTTTTAAGACATAATGGCACACTGCTTTTTAGAATTGTACTGTTTCTTCCAAAAGCTCTCCATCCAAGTTTTATTCACCGTTTAAGTTCTTCATCACTGTGACCCTCACTTGATATCTACTGCCCAAGATAAATGTAGGTATTGGTTGTCTCAAGCTTTTCTTCATCAATCGACAATTCTTCGTATCTTGTAAAAGCATTGTACATCACTTTTGTCTTCTGAAAATTCATTTTTAATCCCACTTCTTTACTCTTGTAAGCAAGTTTTTGGATCATACTCTGCAACTCTGAAAAGGTAGTTGCAAAGATGACTACGTCATCAACAAAAAGATGATGAGTTAAGTAATTTCCATTAATCTTTATTCCTTTGTTTTCCCAGTTCAATGCTTGAAAGACATTTTGCAATGTGGTATTAAAGAGCTTGGGAGATATGGTGTCACCTTGTCTTACACCCTTTCCAATTCTTATTTTTGCTGTATCCTTAAATATCCGAACCTTTGCACTTGCATTTTCATAGATGTTATTAATAATGCTAATGTATGCATCTTCAATACCGCAGGATTTCAGAGCCATTGTTACTGTTGATGGTTTCACGAAATCAAAGGCCTTCTCATAATCAATAAAAGCCATGCATAATGGGAGTTCATATTCTCTTGTTCTTTCAATTAGTTTTCTCCGTACATGGATATGATCTATAGTGCTGTAGCCACTCCTGAATCCAGCTTGTTCTCTTGGTTAAGCCATGTCTAGTGTTACCTTCAAGCGGTGAGAAAGAACTTTAGTGAAGATTTTATAAACCACTGATAGGAGGCTGATAGGTTTGGAGTTCCTGAGATCCTCAACGTCACCTTTTTTATTTTAGCATTGTTTCCAATCCTCAGGAATCTTCTCATCATTAAAACATCTGGTGAAAACTTGGGCGAGTGTAGTTTCAATTTCCCCATTTGCTTCTTGTATAATGTCCACGGTAATTCCATCTTCTCCTGGAGCTCTTCCCCGTTTCATGTTTTTAATTGTATATGTAACTTCTGCAGGGAGGATTGGAGGGACTTTGGTACTGGTACTTGTCGTAATGTCTGGAATAGATGTATCATAGAGTTTTGAATGGAAATCTTTCTTCCTTGTCAAAATTTTGCTTCTATTTCTTATTACAGTCCTATCTTCTTTTCTTAGAGCCATAATCTGTTTTCTTTCCTTACTGAGATGTCATTTTGCCCTCTTCAAGCTTTGGGTGTTTTCAAATGCTTTTCTCACTAGTTCACAATTGAATTTCCTTATATTTTCAGTCATGCTTTTTCGCACACACTGTTAAAAATTTCACAGTTAGATTACGGGCAATGGCCGGCAACTGGGGGCCCGGCCGTTGCCCATAAAACTACGGCTTGGCCCATTTTTGTGAAAGCCCATGAAATTACGGTCTGAACCCTAAATACTAAGCCCATAATCTGAAGAGCAACGCCCACAAAAAAATAAGTTTGACCGTATTGAGCTACGCCATAATTTGAAGGGCATTGCCCATAAAAAAATAAGTTTGACCGTATTGAGCTACGCCATGATTTGAAGGGCATTGCCCATAAAAAAATAAGTTTGACCGTATTGAGCTACGCCATAATTTGAAGGGCTATACCCGAAAAAATAAGTTTGACCGTATTAACTTAAGCTGTAATTTGAAATGCAATCCCTGTAAATATGAAGTTTGGCCATATTCGGTTAAGCCTCACGGCAAGTAGTCACAGACTTTTACATAAATGCATTTTTGTGGAAGAGTGTGCAAGTAAATGCATGTTTTTTGTGGAAGAGTGTGTGAGTGTGAAATTGTTGGATACTTACATTATAACTGAATCAATTCAGTTCTAAATGTGAGTAATGATATTTTCATATCTTAAAATCAGGTTTATTACAATATGATAAATAATGACATCAGTTACACACAGATTTGTTTAACATTAGGCTTTACGAACTCTGTACACACAGTTGGTTGAACAATACTTACGTTTCTTTTAGACATGTTTTAATTGGAGAATTATTTCTAAAGCACAGTTGGTTGAACAATACTTAGTTTCTTTTAGACATTTTAATTTGCACATACGTACTTATGTAGTATTTGCATGAATGAATACAAAGGGCAGTTATGTAGTAAAGATATGTACAGGCATATTCTTGTATTTATATGTTATATCAATGACAAACAGAACTACGAACTGGCATCCGAGTACATTGCGTCTATAAGGGTATTCAATCCACAACGGTGTCAAAGTTGGTTTTTCATGTAGGTTTTGGCTAGTATTACATTTGACATAGGGTTGAATCATGCTTTTTTTGTTTTCACATTCACTGCCTTGTGTGCTGGTTCATTTTACATTCTACTGAGCACTGTGTTGTCAGTGTTCCCAGAACTTTTACTGTCTTGTTTCCTATCTCTAATTTTTGGATATTTACCTACTTTTCACGTTTAGTAAAATTATGTCAAAAACTGGAAGTACTGCTTTTGAAAGATCACATTGCTTCCCCATAATTAAGGTATCAGAAAGAAAAGAAAAAAATACTTGAATGGAAATGAGAGCTTTTGAACTTGATAGGGCATAATTTCAAATCTCAGACCCCCACCCAAAAGAAGAAACACTTGTTTAGACCCTGATTCTAACTGAGTCATTGTAGAACATTAATGCATATCAATATTTCTAAAATATTAAATTTTCCTGTTTGGAATGTTTTAGAAATGACTTCAGTGACTAAACCTGTTCTTTCATTGTTGTGTTGCCACAAGGAAACCATTTTGGAGCACAAATTTTTTTTTTTGGAAAACTATTAAATAGTTGTATTTATAATATCTTGGCAATACCTGAAGATACTGAAACAATTTTTATTGATGTGCAAATCAGGTGTTTAGTGACAAAGGAAAAGAACACGGCAGAATCTTTAAATTTCTCAAAAAACAATTTCATCACATCATTTTGTACCAATTTCAGCACTATCATCTTAAAACATGAAATACATGCTTTGCATATTGAACATTTTGAATAGACCTTTAAAATAGGAATTACAAAATGTGTAAAAAAAATTTCATATTTTTTAACTTAAAAAAAAAAGTGGCTTCTGATTTATCTTAAAATATAAATTTTCCTGGGCATCCAGGTTTTACTACCTGGGTAGGTAAATAATTTATGTATATACCCAGCTGCGCATGTAACATTTCAGATATTTTCCAAGCCCTGCTTAAAGTGACACAGGTGAAAGATTTCACTCGCAGAAATTTAGAATGAAATAAATTCTTTTTTACATTTAACTTTAATTACTACATTTGCAAAGCAAAGAAACTGTTCATGATATATTTTCACTGTCATTTTCTTGGCCAGCATTTACCAGATTCAGTAAAAAAAGAATAACCGTCGAAACTCGTTATAATGAAATTCAAGGGGACAAAAAAAATTGTAGCAACGTATTGTTCTTAAAACATTACAAATTTTTCATTAAAAAGTTAGTATGTACTACAGAAATTTTCATTACGCATAAGATTGCAATGCTGTAAAAGTGAAATAGTGCCCACAGAGACAAGCAAAGGTAATTTTTTTTGTAATGGGAAGTTTTTGCTAAAGTAGTAATAATGAAATATATAAGCTTTAATTAATATGTATGTATGAAATTATGTACTGTATATATTTTTACTTATACATATCAGGGTTTGAAAAATACCATGCCTGAGTCGTGTGAATCATTGACCTGGGCAGGTAAATAAATAATCTAGTTGCCCTAGGTGCCAGACTGGGCAATTAAATCTAAAAATGAAGTTCAGAATATAATTTTCTACTACAAGAAAAAAGACAGTCATCGCATGTCATGTTGCTTTTCACTGCTAATCACTGGAAGTTGTATTATTGTTACACAGTGCCAAGGACAGAAGAATATCACCTTCTTTAATTATTATGCTTTAGGTCCATAAATTGGAAGCATATGTAATTTTGCTCCAAATGTTTAAAGTCAGCGACTGAATGCATGCCTCTGATGGAACTAGCCTCTTGTGTTTATTGACAAAGGGTTAAAACTTCATATTTTTCATATTTTAATGTATTTCATATTTTTTCAGATATTTCATATTTTAAACGTGTTTTAAAGATTTTTATTGTAATATGGACCTGTGAGTCTGACACTGTGAAGAGAAGCTGCGATAGGAATAATGCATCGCTCCAGTGAAGATGTGAAGCTTTGGTCCGTTAAAAGGAAGGTTTGTTGCTGTGTGGAAATGACGGGTACAAGAGAAAGAGGACTTACGTTATTGGCAGAAAAGCAATAAATGTTGTAGTGATACGCTACAGAAAATAGGTCCACAGCAGCCACCCTTTCTTTTGTTGTATCCTGTACGTTGTTGGCAGGAAAAACCGGATAAAACCTTTTCGATTTGCAAAAGATACATATGAGTAAGATAGAAACTTGCGTGCGAACAAGCTATTAACAGAAGAACCAAAAGTGCAGAGACACAGCAAATCTGTTCAAACCAAAACCGAAATTTATAGTTCCCCAGTTTTCTGTACAACATAGAAAAGCATATTAGTACTTTCGGTAAATGTGTACTTCAGCGTCCTAAACTATTTCGTTGGAAAAATTTAACTGTGGGTGAAAAGTTCGATGCACACATTTTTTTAAGCATGCAAAATAATAGGGAAAGGTGAAAAATTATATTTTTAAATAAAAAGGAAATAATTTTTCTGAAGTATTAACCTGCGAGTACGATGGTTTGTAGCAGGTGGTGCGGGAGGCTGAAGCGATGCTAACGGCCACCACGTGAAGGTGCTGTGCGACGGAGCGAAGTACGAGTTGGTAGCAAATGTGTGGAAGAATACGACAGCAATAGGGTATATTTTTCGGAAGAGTATCGTGTAATTGTGCGCAGAAGTAGTTCAAACCTGTTTTATTCATTTTTGAGAAAGATATGTGCAGAATGTCGTTATTAGTGGTTTCACAGTGTCTCCGAATGGAAAGAAATTAAGGAATGTAAAATAATTTATGTACGACAGAAGTTTTGAGGAAGACGTTTTGGTTCCGGTTGAACCCAAAGTTTTAGTTTTGGTTTGGAAGATGTGCACAGGTAGGTGATTTCTTCAAGCACTTCATTTGCAGTTCTGCTGTTATTCAGTACATCGTAGCTCACATTTTTTTCCTCGTGACATGGATATTTTTCAAAATAAGCAATTTTCTTCAATTCATATATCGCACTATGGCAGGGAGACAGCTTCTTGTATTGTGGCGGATAATGAAATTTTAAGCCCTGACGAAATCCGAAATGACTGACGATTTTGTACTTCCGCTTTCTCAAAATTACCCTTAAAAAAACAAAAACTTACAATGCTGCACAAATTCAACCTCTTTCTTTCTGCATATGCCTACAAGACTTTTCGATGACTACGTACTGCTAAACCCCTTCCTTCTTAATTCTTCCGCCCGTTACTTGCCCTTCTCAACGAAGCTTCCATTCACCGGACTCCACCTGGATGCCGTTGCCGCTCTCTCGTCCTATGCCTATACCGCACGTACTCTTCCAAACCATCGCACTCTCAGGTAAATACTTTGGAAAACTTATTTCCTTTTATCTAAAAATACTATATTTTTGCACCTTTTCGCATTATTTTGCATGCTTAAAATATTGTATGTCACACTTTTCAAACACAGTTACATTTTTCCGACGAAATAATTTAGACGCTAAAGTACACATTTACCAAACTTTCTATTTCGGATCAGGGAATCATATGCGAAAGAATGAAAAATTTCACGTCTGCTTTAAAAACAATTACAAAACATGAACAAACTATATTGTGTAGCATATGAGTATAAAATGGTTCGCTCTCCTGGCAAGAAGGTACTTGCTTGGACTTGTAGTCATCCGCACGTGAATTGCACGGCGAAGCGAATCTTCCTTTCAACAAAGCAAATCTTCACATCGTTGCCGTAGTGATGTGTTAGGCCTACCACAGCGTCGCACTCGCAAGTCAATATTACAAGTTTCCGACAAAATAATTTAGGACGCTAATCTACACATTTACCGAATAATCTGCCAATGATGAAGATTGGAGTGCCATTTCAGGTGGATTCAGTAGTTTTAAAGAGTTTGTAGAAATCAATGAAAATGCATTATTGGGGAATTGAGGGATATTCAAGAAATAGCCAATGAAATTCAGGATGATGATGAAGAGACATAACAAAGAATTAACAAAAGATCCCCAGACTGTCACGAAAGCAGTGTAGAAGCTTTGGAAACACTGTCACTACATACAACTCACCGATACATCTAATTGCCACACATTCCTGTTTAAACAAACTTGAAAAAGCTGTTTTCAATGAGAGGCAACAGCAGAAACAGTCTTCAATTTTACATAACTTTAAAAAGCCATAAATATAAAAAAGGTATGTAATTAAAATTTTGAGATCAAGTAATTTACATTTTTGAGTAATCTAAGCTTTAAAGTGTTAAATTTAACTAAGTAAATTCAATCATTGATATTTTTCTTATTTTGCATGTTATTCTCATGTTAATTACTTTTTAAACTTAATTTTGGCTGGAATTACACTAACTTTTACTTATGCTGCGCTCTTATTTATGCGTGCTTTGGTTTGCGCTGACATATATGTGAAATATTACTGTATACATGTGATGATGAGGTGATTATAGATATAATTAAAAAATATATATTTTTTGGCTCTTCTGGTTTCCAATTAAATTTATGTAATTTATGTGTTGAGTGGTAAAAAAGCTGTTTTCAATGAGAGGCATATGGGGTTTGTATATATGCAGATTTCCATTGTTTGCTTCTTCCTGCTGAAAACTAAGCTAGGGATTCCTATGAGTTAACTGAATATATCATAGTCACAAAATGATTGATAATTGTATACTAAGGAATGCGAGTGAAATGGTATTCCTAAAAGCAATCAAAACCATGTAGCAGTCAGGGAGAATCACAAATGTGTTTCCTGAATGAAAATGTGACATTTCATCACATGAAACTTTTTTCCCGCCTCTAAATTGAGGCCACTGGTTCTAGGGAAGGAGAAAGCCAAAGCTGTTATGTTATGTAAAAAACAGGTTTCTTTTTTAAAGGTTTTAACGGCTAATGTGAGGAACTAAATGGGATATAAGCAGTCCCCGTCCCTAATTTAAGAGTCACTGGTTCCAGGGAAGAGAAAACGCCAGTGCTGTAAGACAAACACAACATCCATGCCATACCGGGATTCAAACCCGGACCCACTTGGACAGACAATCATAAGATGGTGCTTAGACCACTGCACCACCAGGGTGGCAAAACTAATGCCTCATATGGGACTCAAACCATATGTTAAATTGTGACTGCTAGCCAAAAACCTTGATGTACAACCAACTCTGATACCAGAACGGCTTGAACATCCTCTAGACCAATAGTTCTCAAAGTGGGTTTCACTAAAATAATAGGGGGAGGGGGGGCATATGCGGATTTGTTAGCAACCATACCGAGTCACATAGTGAACCAATTTTCAAAACAAAATTAATCTGAATTTATGGCTAGTGCTGGTAGGATGTGTGGTGAAGTTTAGCATATTTAGCTGAAATTTCTGAAAAATGAACTAGTGGAACTTCTCATTACAGGGTGAAAACAATCTGTTCAATGTTGAAAAAACAAAACACAAGCAATGACCAAAAAACTTTATGAGAAAACCAAATTACAGGGAGCAGCTCTGACCAATTTTCATAACTGAATTCATTATCATCAGAAAATGAGCAAACAATTGGAAACTTGATGTTAAACAGCTAATAATCGTCCATCTCTGCACTCTCCAAACATTTACAAGGCAGTATTTCCCATTCCCACTGAATGAACTAGTTACTCATTCACATACAATGCAGAAATGTGTAATCTTCTATTGCCAAATAAAAAACTTATGAGACATCTTTTAACTCTGGTTGGTTTGAAAAGCATTTGTTCTTTGAAATCACTGACTAGTTGTTTTTTTTTATTGGAGGTTTAACGACCACCGTGAGCAACTCAATGGGCTATAAGCAGTCGCCCGTCCCTAATTTAGGGTCACTGGTTCCAGGGAAGGGAGAGAGCCAGTGCCGTAAGACAAACACAACATCCATGTCGGACCGGGATTCGAACCTGGACCCCTTACGAACGAATGATCAGAGGCCAGCGCCTTAGACCACTGCCCCACCGGGGCGGCGACTAGTTTTTGGATTCCAATGGAAAAAGAATTTCCAACATTGTCGAGCACTGCCTTAAGTATTTGTTGCCTTTTACAACTACATATTTATGTGAAACTAGTGTTTTATCCTTAACCACCATAAAAACTAAATATTGAAATAAGCTGGATGTTGAAGATAACTTGTTTGTACATAAGCAAGAAAACTCAAAATATTGATGAACTTTGCAAGAGTAAATGAGCTCATACATCTTACTGATACTAAACAAATGACTTGACCAGTTTTATTTGATTTTTTTTTTTAGCCATTTGTGCAATTTCTGTGACATCAGTGTATGTAATTTTAGCAAATATACCTGTGTATTTGTATTTTTTATATATTTTATACCCACATAAACACACTGGAATAAACTTTTCATTAAAGAATATGCCTGTACATATCTGTACTCCATAGCTAATCTTTGTATTCATTGGTGCAAATATAATACTTCACAAGTTCTTAAGTACATGAGCAAATGAAAAGGAGTCTTAAAAAAAACCCAAAGTATTGTTCAGCCAGTTTGTGCTTTAGAAATAATTCTGTCTAAATTCAGGAGTTGAACACTATGCCGTAAAAAAAAAAAAAAAAAAAGCACAAAACGATAAGACAATATTTATGCGTGTTATATTGCAAAATGGAATTCATTTCAGACTACAAACATACGAAGAATGCTGCCCTACGTAATTCCCAAATCAGCATGTACAGATCGAATTTATTCGACATCCTAGTCAACGCTAGGTATATACCTGGCGATAAAGACTTGCACAGAAAGTAAAGCACTGTATCATATTGATGGTAAAACATATATGGATGTGAGAGTTATGCCCCTACCCCAGTCAAATGAAATCTTAGCTACTACATAGATTTTCCTGTGTGACAATGCTTCAGCCACCCTCGTTTGGTGGTGAAACTTTTAAAATTATATATATATATATATATATATATATATACGTACACAGTTCGTGAGCTTAATATCAAACAAAAATGTGTGTAATTGATTTCGTTACTTTTACATATCATAATAAACTTAATTTTAAAAAATGTCTACTCACATGTTTTCATGGCGTCTTTCTTTCACATGTTCGTGTTCGTGGCTTCGTGTTCGTCAGTTACGGATGGGCGATATTTATCAATATCTCGAAATATCGATATTTTTGTCCGATATTTCGATATATAGTATTGATATCCAAGTTACGATATATCAGAAAATCACTATATCGGTGCGATATTCAATATATCAGCCCATGGCTGATGTGATTTAATTTGTGGAATGAAATCTGTGTTCTTTCCTCTGGCATGTCACGAAAATTATGTTGCTTGAGGACTATCAAACTGCGATCTCATTATCGAGATTCACATGATATTATGTCACCTTCCGATTTCTAGAACTTTACAAGGAAAAATATCTGCTGTGTTGAAAACCTCGATGGTTGAAAATTTTAACTATTAGTTGACAGTAGGCACCCAGAAAACAAATTTAACGAACGGTTGATAGCAGATTGTTCTTTTGCCTATGAGTATTATGTTTGAAGTAAACTGGCACTTTGACCAAAATTAAATACATACCAATGACACACAATTTGAAGTGAAGCATTTTTTTTTGTTTTTTTTGTTAGTGATAAAGTATGTAGATCTTAACAGCTATGTAAGGAAATGCAAAACAGCTTTTCGAGAGTTTTCTTGATGTCTTACAAGTTATGTAGTATAAAGTTTGTTGTAATTCAGGCTATGTATATATCAGACGTAATTTTTTTTATCATCCTTTGACAATTATCTTGTTAATACATAGTGAAACTTCCTGAAGTAATTATATAATCTGGTAAAAATATGAGCATAACAACTTTCGTCTTGATCTGCTGATTTTCCCACACTTACAGCATGTTATTTCCTCTGATTGTCCATTCGTTTTTTTGTTATCTAGGAGAGACAGGCTTTCATACATTAATTAGTAAATATATACTTGATGAATTTGGATTATGATATTTTTTTGTTTTTCATACATTAATTAGTATGGCTTTCATTAATTAATTAGTAAATATATATACTTGATTAATTTGGATTACGATATTTTTTATGTTTTTATTTTTATAATCATATTTTAATGGAGGACTAATAATCGTTAGCATTTTTTTAAATATCTTTCTGGAAAAATAATTGCTTTCTATGAAAAGGCCATCACAAATTATTCGTACTCTAATTACTGTTTTTAACAAAAATGTCACTTGTAAACATATTATAAGCACTTTAATTTTTTTGCTTATGCCATGGGAACTATTTTTGCTTACACCATAGAAGTAATTATATCTGTATACTCCATTAACATTGTGTTCTGTCTTAAACGATAAAAAAAAATAGCAAACATTGTTCACACCTTCTGAAAAATATAAATGTATACAAAATGCTCTAAAAATTACAATAACAAAGTTTTTTTAAAGATTTTTTTCCATAACATTTCCTTGCAAGCTAATATAATGTTAACTTTGACATTTGCATCCCAACAAAAATAGTTATTCTTTCTATAATTCAGTTATTCCCACGTTAATTGATGGTTAAGATTCCAGTCTGCTGGGATTAATAAGTACTTTTGTTTTTTTGTCATTTATGCCATACTGAAGCTTCAACTTACCTTTTCTCGAAATGTTGGAAATACATATTTCTCGTAATCTCACATTGATGAAAAACTCATGAAAACATTCCTTTGCAACTGGGATTTTTGGAAACTTCTTAGCAGAAACCATATCCCTGCTCGTCGAGCAATGCCCACACATGAAACAAGAAAATCACCTTTTGGGTTTTGGAAAGTATATTCAGCATTTCTGCAGATTACAAGCTCACTTCTGTTGCATGATTTTTTTATTTATTTTTGCATCAAATTTTTCTGCTATATATTTTTTATTTTAGGATCTGAAAAACAATATTTTATGTGTTTTTCATATCACTAAAAATACAGCTTGAGAGCTGCAATCTTGCATAAAGATAGTTTTAAGCTATAAAATGTAATAATAAAGGACAAATAAAATTGCTCCCTTTTAGCAGGAGAAAGCAGCTCTTGAAAAAAAAATTTCAGCTGATGTTTCTAAGAAATTATCTGAGAAAACTGGTAGGATATTTATTCCCCACATTCACTGCCAAGCTTGTGTATTATAATTAGTTATTACTTATTACCAAAACAATTTTTTAAGGTAAAGAATATTTTTATGTCTTAAGAGACACATATGGTTGAGTCGTCATTAGACTATGTAAATGCTATCTGTGGAGAGTAGTTACTCAATTATGTTTGCTCATGCTGATGAAACAATCCTGTTGGCAGAGAGCAAAAGTGAGTTGCAGCGTATGTTGTCCCACATGTATGAAGTTTGTATGAATTTCAAACTTAGTATATGAAAGGAAAAACCCAAAGTTATGTTTTTGACAGATGAATTGTTAGTATTAAATCAAACAGATCAGTCTAAATGGCAAAGAGATTGACCAGGTAAATCAATTTACATATTTAGGAAGCATGTTTGACAGAGGAAACAAATTAGGTGGTGAAATTAGTAGGCTAGTAAATTCATCTTTGAAAGTCACAGCTGCTTCAGGAGGATTTTGAATAAATGATGAATGATAGGTTCTCAAAAAGTCCCTAATAGTTGTGTGTGAAAAAGTACAGTAATTGTTCCTACTCTGATGTGCAGCAGTGAAGGTGGAGTACTGCAGATGAAACATAGGAGTGATTTGTGAGCTGTAGAGATGTGTTACTTATGGGGGTGGGGGCAAGATATGTTTTGATCATGTGAGGAATGAAGATGTTTTGTAGATGAGTAGTGTGAAGCAAAATATTGTTTGTAAGGTGGGGACAAATATTCTTTGGTGGTTTGGAGAATGAGTGGTGAGATGATTACTAGGAGAATTTATTCTGCACAAGTGACAGGAAGAAAATGTAGAAGATCAAGGGAGGACCAGATTCAGGAATTCCTGCATGAGAAAAAGAGAATAAATGTGAAGTACAAATGGTCTTGTGTGTGATGGATGTCAGTGAAGCTCAAGTTGTGAGCTGAGATCACTGTAAATGCAGATGTTTGATACATCAAGAGTAAATAAAATGTATTGCCATCAGTTTTAAACTTTAATCCAGCAGATAAGCTCTCATCAAGAAACTAACCTATGATCTTAGAGAACAGCTTAGTGATATATATGCATGTAAAGAGAAAATCCCTCATCTACAGCAAGTTGAATATAACTAGAGGTGAGAAATCAGTACTTATTTTTGTGTTGTTTTGGTGTTAATAAGTGAAACATTAAATGTTATATCCCATTTGAGTTCAAAACTGTAAAAAAAATTTTTAAATCTGCTGACTTCCTTAATTTTAAGGATAGACTCCACCAATGCGCATTTAAAATGTAAAAAAAAAAAATGATATGATATCGAAGATAGCTCCTCAGGCGTTTTAGACTTGATAAAGAATACTTCAGATATTTATTGTGTACAAGTTTTTAATGGAGATGAGAAATCCAAAGAAATGGACTGAGAACTGGAAAAAAATGTGTGAAGTGGTGTGTGTGTGTGTGTGTGTGTGTGTGTGTGTGTGTTGATCTCCATGAGCATCTAAAGTTGTTCCCGAATGTGTAGAAGCTCGATTCACCATAAGCAGACACATGTCCCTAATTTAGGGCGAGTGGTTCCAGGAAAGACAAGACAGGAACAACTTCTTTATGTATTTTACCACTTGGTAGGCACATTTTCCATGATTATTTAGATACTGAATAGTTTCCATGACATTTAATGAACATTTCATGACTGAATAGATTTTATTCATGACATTTAATAAATAGATTTCTTGACTGAATAGATTTCATGACATTTAATTGCTAAAACCTGGAAAGAGCGACATCTTTGTTTATTCACTGACGCCACATATTTGGAGGATTTTCACATTTAATGAACAGTGCTTCTTATTTTGAAAATTTGACTGTTTTCTAGCAGTTTCTGAGGAAGAAGTAATCTTTTTGTATGAGAATTTTCCTGATATTGATGCTGAATCAGTTGTAGCAGGTATAAAATCACATACAATTTTTGCAAACTTGAACAAATGTAAAACCGATGGGTGCAATGCAAGGTATTCATATAATCTTTAATGGTAGTCTAAGAACTCCCTTCCTACAGCTAGTGTCAAACATTTGGCACAATGTATTGCCTTTTAATCAAACCAAGAACCCATATTTATGAGTACAAATGCAATTTTTACATTGCACATTTATTAGATTTTAGCAGCAAAAGAATTTTGAAAAAGTAACTTTGTATACTGTAAAGAAACACTAGAGAAATCAAATGAGGAAGAGCACTGCACATTAAAACTTTTCTGGACAACAGAATTTTGTTAATGCCATTCCGTTTAAGAATAACAGTTTTCACAAGAAAAAAAAAAATGTTCACAGTTATTATCAAGAGAGAAATAGACATAATGACAAAATGGATAACACTGGGCAAATTAGGCCGAAACCTGTTAACAAGGTTTGTTGTATTTTCAGTTTGTCTTTTTTTTGTTTTTTTTTACAAAAAAAAATTATATATGTATCTACAATGTATATGCACACTAACTTTGAAATAATATATTTTCATGTATGTGTGCAAACTTCTTCAAAATTGCATTAAAAAGCTCTAGCCATTTACCTCTCAACAATATTATGACTTTGCAGAACATTCTGCATTAGAAATTACAATTATATGCTGTGATTACAGGCTAAGGGGGTAATGTTTCAGACAGAAGTAACCCAGTGATTTTGTTTTAGGCATTTTACTCCGCTTTTGTACTTAAATAAACATTTCGAATAATGGAAAAACCTTAACATGTGTAGAATAATCAAATCAATGAGACTTATTTACCCAATTGCCTGTGGTTTACTGGTCTTCTATGTAGCAAAATATTTCTGCCACAAATTCCATTTCAAGTGTGTTTTTTTATTCATGTATATTCTTTAAAAAGATGTTGAGTGTGCTTAATAGGAAAGTTGACATCTAATTTGTTTACTTTCAAATGATAACCAAAACCTTCAAATATCGTTGGTGACAGTTGATAATATCCACAGCCACAGGCCCCCCCCCCCCATTAGTGGAAGGGGAGTGCAGATGTTATATAAACACAAAAGTGCACAACACTTTTATGATTGCTTTTTGACTAATTTTGTCTCGCTGTATCAACAATCTTGCATAGGTAGCAATGTTAAGTACAGAGAATCATGATAACATGTTTTGGTAAAAAAAAACAGTTTCCGCATTTATGTTCTGTAAATTTATGTGACAACTTCCTGCCCTTTGGCCACTTCCATCCCATCTGTGCTCTGCCCCTTCATTAAGAAATGCAACAAGGGGCATATATAGATTTTTTCTGAGGGCGTGCCGTGCCAATGAAATGAAAAAAAATTAAATCCACCAGGACAAAATAAAAGAATGAGAATAGAAAAAAAAAAATTTAACGTAAATTAATGAATTTTTTATTAAATTAAGCATTTTTGTTTCCAATGTAAGGCACATTTTAACAATAAATAAAACACATTTAAACACTTGGGGGGGGGGGGGGGAGTGGGCATAAATATATGCCACCTTACATTACATAAATGTATAAAATATATAATATAAATACGCCCTTACATTACCATGGCTACGATGTAAACAACCCTGATGTTGGCTTTCCAGCTCAGCATACAAGATATATTTTTAGCGAATTTTTATGAATTATAAAAACGTAAAATGTTAATTCCGCTGTCGAAAATATTTATTTACGTAACAAAACAACGTAAAAGGGCGAAATAAAAGCACTAAGTTTTTAACGAGTTTTAAAGTCGTAAAACCCATGGCGTCGGTCTTGTAAAAAAACGTTAAATATCAATTCCGCTATCGGAAATAATTATTTACACAACAAAACGACTGAAATGGCAAAATAAACGCACTACGTTTATTTCCAAGTACAGCGACCGTCTTGTAAAAGGTACGAAGTTAGTAATATACATTACTTTTCTGAGATATCACTATTTTAATGGTATAACAAAACTTGATTGCAGCTATATTTTCAAGCTGCAGGATAATTTAGTACTGGCTGAGATTTGTGCGAACAAGCCAACAGCCAATTAGTCCCAAGTTCCCAATAGCCAATACTTAACACAACATTGGATCGGATTCAGTAATAACCCAAATGCAGTATGCAGTGAATAAACCGAAATATCAGTCTTATTGAGATCAGAAGTATTGAAAAATATCGAAAAATCAATCCGATATATTGATCTTTAAATACAGATATTTTCGATACAATATATCGGTCTCAGAAATATTTAAAGATATCATACTTTTGAAAATATCGTCCATCCCTTCGTCTTGGTAAAAAACGAGCATCCACCGTAAAATCACGTGACGACTCGCTGACCAATAGCAGAAAGCGACGCATGCCGCATTCCTTTTCTGTCATTATCGTTCATTGGCTAGCCCGTGCCTCTTAGCAACGCCCGTAAAATTACGGTTTGGAACAGTTGTCCTACATATCCATGCCCGTTAAAATACGGGCATCGCCTTGAAACTGCAGAAACGAGCCTTGATCGTAAAAATACACGGGCAACAAGACTTTTTTTACGGGAATTTTTAACAGTGCACTCTTACATAGCTCTATATATTCCACTTTTGAAGTTACGTCTTTATTTTTCCTCATCTCCCTTCTCTTTTGCATCAACATTTCTGTATTTCCTGAAATTTTCTTTATGTGTAGCTTGTTATTAGTACCACCTATTCTTGTTGCTGTTTCCATAAGAGCCTTGGTAAGTGCTCTGTTAACTTCAGAAATGTCCACTTTTCCCGATGTTAGGCCCTCTAAAGCAGAGAATCAGTTCCTCAATTCCAACTTGAAGTTATTATGATGATTTTTAAGGTTGGTTATGTCAATACATTTTGTTTGTTTTATGATGTTGCCACGTTCGGGTTTAGTGTTGAGGTGCATCTTACATCTCACCAATCTATGGTCACTACCTGTGTTGAACTTGTTTAGCACACTGCAGTCTTCTATGACGAATTACATTGTTTCAGGAACCGAATTCCGCGATGATGTGGAATTATTTAGAAAAAAAGAAATACATGTAGACTCAGTTCTGATTAAGCCGTGAGTTTGGAACGTAGGACTACGACTTGTAAATCGGATAGTTGAAATGAGCTAGTCGAGTATGGTTTCAAAGCGTTTATTTAATTTGTTATAGCCAGCACAGGTCTATGATACAAAAAATAGTTTACATAATTTTTACGAAATAATGCTGGATACATTGCGAACACAAATCAGATCGATACACGAATTACCCAACGTGGTGCTCCGCGTGGAATCGGTTACAACATCCATGACGAGATCTCGGGACATAAACTCTTTGAACCTCTCGTAAGTAGCCCTGTCTTTGATGTTCAAGTTGAAATTGCCCAACATAATGATCGGTAAGTTGCCGTGTCTCTGTGTGGCCGGTTGTGGGAAGACTTGTGAAACCTTTAGTGTGTATAATACAAGCTGCTTTCAGGCATTCTCGATACTGTCTAGTTTGTTGGGCTGCATTGTTCTTGGGCTTCTTACATTCCTCATCACTTGCCTCTCGTTTTGATTTCCTCCACGTTTGCTTGCATTCATCTGTGAATTCCGCGGCATTCTCGAAAATGTTTACCCGTTCACACGAAAACACTGTTTTTCATTATAGTTTAAACCACTTCATTATGTTCTTTATATATTTGAATAGATCTCGTCGAGAGCTTTAAAACGCTACCACGCACAGTCGCTTTGCACTCACGGTTGTCTAGATCATCATCATCATTGTCAACCATTATCAATCCACTGCTGGACGAAGGTCTCCCCAAGTTTCCTCCACAACGGTCTGTCTTGTGCCAGTCTCCTCCATGTCACCCCTCCATACTTTCGAATTTCATCCACCCATCTCCCATGTGGTCTTCTTCTGGGTCTTTTCCTGTCCCTTGGAATCCAATCTAAAATTTCGGCTGTCCATCGATGATCTGTCCTTCTGGCAGTATGTCCAGCCCATTGCCATTTCAGGGATTTAACTCTGATCATGATGTCTTCCACTCTAGTCATTTTTCGGATCCACGAGTTCCTCTTCTTATCTCTCCTGGTTACACCAAGCATGCACCTCTCCATGCTTCTTTGAGTTATTGTCAAAAGTGTTATTGTCAAAAGTGTTCACCGGTTCACAAGATTTTTTCTTAAATATTCAGTTCAAACCACTGTGAAATGTTCTTCCTGTATTTGAATAGATCTCGTCGAGAGCTTTAAAACGCTACCATGCACAGTCGCTTTGCACACATGGTTTGTCCAGATAAACCGTGATATTGTCAAAAGTGTTCACTGGTTCACAAGATTTTTTTTTAAATATTCATTTCAAACCACTGTGAAATGTTCTTACTATATTTGAATAGATCTCGTGGAGAGCTTTAAAACGATACCACTCACAGTCGTGTTGCGCCCACGGTTCCCGAGATAGACTGAGTCAAACGCGGCGGTACCCCCAGAAATATTGCATCATCTCCCCCGCGCACAGGGAGTGAGGGCAGCGTCGCGCGCACGATGTATTGCACAGTGCACGAATTGGACTCCATGCTGTTTACGAATATGCTAACACGATTACAGTGCGGCACGTATTTTTAACGCTATAATGATTTCAGTTGGGACATATTTTGTCACAGTCTGTCGGCCTTAAGTCGCCCCATACTATCTATCTGCGGAGTTAGACGTAGTTCTACGTCAAAAGAAATTCTATACTTCAAGGCGGACTCAACGAGCGTACTGCAAATTTGGGAATGCTATAATTTTAATTTTTTGAGGACTAAAAATTCTATTGAGAAAATGTGCAAAATTTCAGAATAGTTTACATCGTTTCAGAGATTAAATCCGAAACGGATTTTGTTGTCATAAGAGAAAACACATTCACCTTGTTATTGTGAAAACATAAGAGAAAACTCATTCACCTTGTTATTAACTTTCACCTTGTTATTGTGCAGAACATGTCTTTTTTTCCTACATGGTGTAGGTGGGACCCTTACGACTACTGTGAACAACTCGATAAGCTGTACAACTCGATGTGTTATGATGTTCTTATTCATGATAAAAAAATACCCCTGTCATCTTCATGACTAGGGATTAAAAGCAACAGTAACGGTGGTCGTTAAACCTCTAATAAAAAAAAAAACATCAGCTCCAAAATCCCTATTAAGGTGTTACAGTTAGTCATGTCATGATTAGAGCAATGCTCGGGGACAGACACGTTCAAAATCTTCGTCACCATGTCACTGTTTGTGCCATGGTGACCTCACCATGTCTACATAGTATAAATCTACACTGAAGAGCAATTGAATTATAGATACCTGTCTAGTAACTTGTAGCACCACCTTTCGCCCTGATGACGGCGACGATTCGTCTCGGCATGAACTCGACAAGACACCGGAAGCGTTGAGAAGCCATACGAATCCACAACCCCTGAACAAGCTCCCACAGTTCACGAAGATTTGAGGGAGGGGGTTCAGAGCCTCGAAAATCTCTCGATGACATCCCAGATGTGCTGAATGGGATTGAGGTCAGGTGACCTAGCTGGCCACGGAAGCGAGGTCACGTCGGTGGAGTGTTCATTCAACCATTCGGATACAATTAGGGAGCGATGGCACGGTGCATTGTCTTGTTGAGGACGAAGTCTCTAGTGGGATGTTGAAGACGCACAAACGGGAGCAAATGGTCGTCCAGGATATCCTGGTAACGTTGACCTGTGAGAGACGATGTCACACGTACCAGAGGTCCTATTTCAGTCCACGTAAAGAGTCCCTAGACGAGAATGCCACCCCCACCAGCTTGAAGAGTACCCTGCTGGCAAAAAGGATCCATCGCTTCATGTGGTTCGCGCCGTACTCGTATCCTGCCATCCGCATGTACCAACGTTAATCTCGACTCATCAGTCCAGGCAACATTTTTCCACATGTCTAGGGTCCAGTGGCATATGTTCCGGCGCTCATGCTAATCTTTGCACCATCTGATGTGCGGTCAGCAGCGGTACCCTCGTGGGACGATGGCTTCTGTACCCCATAGCGAGGAGATAGTTCTGGATGGTGTGGCTGTTTACACGTTTTTGTACACCAGCGTTAAATTGCCGAGTAATTTCTTGCACTGTGGCCAGTCTATCCGCTGTTACAATGCGAGCTAGCCGACGATGACCCCGCTCATCCACACGCTCTTGTCCACGGCAATTGGCACTTGCAGGGATGGTTGTACCGGATTCGATGTACTCACGGTGCACCCGTGACACAGTGGCTCGTGAAAATCCCAGTGCCTTCACGACTTCCGAAATGGAGTGACCCATTCTCCGGGCCCCGACAATTTGCCCCCGATCAAATGCGCTTAGATCCTTCGTCTTACTCATACTGCGTCCGACTCTTACTGATTCCAGTCTCATCACTCCTTATATTGTCGGATCGCTGCATACGTCATGTCGTTTCCGTTTACAGGGCCGCCCACAGCGCCACATTTGCATAACGCCAGCTGTCTCTAACTCAATTGCTCTTCAGTGTATATAGACACAACAGCCTTAACAGTTAAATTCCACAAAAGAGTTCAACCCTTAAAACTGTTTGTTGACAGTTCAAGTTGAGGTGAATGAGATTGTTTTCACCGTAATTTGGTTTAGGTTAAGAGTGGGGACTTGAACGCACTAGTCTGGTTTTGCCAAATAGAGTAATAGTATCTATTTTTTTTTCGTTTAGTGCTGAACTTCTGTAACCAAGATTCTCCGCTTTGTATCAGCTTCGTAGCGTGTGCATTACAAACGATGACTGTGTTAATTTTACAAGCAGGACACGGTGACTTTCCATTCCGACTTCTTCACAGCTTCGTCACTCCTGTTGGAAACAGTGATTTTGTCACGGTTTAAAGTAAGATTTATTAGGGTTATTCCAACGGCATTGCCATTTTGAATAATCGTCCTGTGTCAGACTACTCGGTGCGCATGCGTTGTTCATCATGTCTTGGCAATATCCGTGTGTGCAGTGATGACACAGTCCTGTTGGCAGAGAGCAAAAGTAAGGTGAAGAGCAAAAGTAAGGTGAAGAGCAAAAGTAAGGTGAAGAACATGTTGTCCCGTATGTACGCAGTTTGCATGAAATTCACACTAAGTATAAATAAGGGAAAAACCAAAGTTATGGTTTTTTGAGCGAGGAACTGTTAGCAGCACTGAATGTAATATAAGTCAAAATGGCTCAGTGATTAACCAGGTGAATGAGTTTGTGTATTTAGGAAACATGATTGAGAGAGAACAAATTGGATGGTGAATAAGCCCACCTAAATTCCATTCTCTCACTGCACCAAGTTACTGTTAAGCCCACCTATATTACATACCCTCTAACTGCTGCACCAAGTTACTGTTGAATCTACCTCTATTCTATACTCTCTTACTGACCAAAGTTACTGCTAAACCCACCTCTGTTCCATAATCTCTTACTGCACCAAGTTACTGTTAAGTCCACCTCTATTACATGCTCTCACTGAACCAAGCTACTGTTAAGTTCACCTATATTACATACCCTCTAACTGCTGCACCAAGTTACTGTTGAATCTACCTCTATTCTATACTCTCTTACCTACCAAAGTTACTGCTAAACCCACCTCTGTTCTATAATCTCTTACTGCACAAAGTTACTGTTAAGTCCACCTCTATTACATGCTCTCACTGAACCAAGCTACTGTTAAGTTCACCTTTATTCCATACCCTCTAACTGCTGCACCAAGTTACTGTTAAGCCCACTTCTGTTCCATACTCTTACTGCACCAAGATACTGTCAAACCCACCTCTATTTCATACTATCTTACTGCACCTAGTTTCTGTTATGCCCACCTTTATTCTATTCCCCTTTACTGCACCAGGTTACTGTTAAGACCTCCTCCACAGCATACTGTTTTACTGCACGAAGTTTCGACCATATCAATGCGAGTTTTTGTGTCCGTTCTTTTTAAATTTTTGACGTTGAGCTGAAATTGCAGGGGTTGGACAAAATTCGTTCCTCCATGTCCCCGGATTGGCAGATTGATTTCGACTTAAAGAGACGTGTCCTACAGCATTCTCATAAACACACTTCAATTTATTTTAGTGACAACGCCTTTTCAAACCCGGTGAGTTTTTATTTCACACATACTCCAGAAACCTCTGGATGTTAGAGTGTTGTTCGTAACTTTAGGTGGTACCCACAAAACTCCCTTTTTAAATTTTGTGAAAGACGTTATTTGGTTCGCATTACTACATGCATCAAATTCCAGCCACCGGTTTATGAAAGGCGTTCGAAAACAACATTGTGTCTGCTCTTCTCTGAGGCGTTTCTCTTTCAATTGTTACTGTTTCCAGATTTCTAGCAATCACTCACGCCCAACCCCAAATAAAGATCATGACACCAATGCAATGATGTCAAAAAGAAAGTTCGCAGGTCAATGATCATTCTGTTTGTCTATTTATTACCCTTTGGTTGCCATGAATTGATGTGATTTGAAATTTTCCGTTTATTTTCGTCTCCAAATCGATCATTCTGCTTCATAAATCCAAGTGGACAAAATAAAATAAAAAGATGATTTAGCTTACCGTCATCGTACGACTCCACGTGAAATGTTTGCTTCAGAACATCAAGACTCATTCTCCTATGAAGATGTTTCTGCAAAGACAGAATAATTATATTTAGAAAGAATAAGACTATGTCAGGCCAAATGGCATTTCCCCTCTTTATTACCAGTTATCTCAATCATTTTTTTGTTATGATAATATAAATATGACATGCACAATATTGATCACCGGACACCTAAAATTATTGCATGCACTGACCCTTCGAGACATGCTTTCGAAGAGGTTTTGGAACACAGCGGTAGGTATGCGCTTAGTAGAAGGTCTTCATCCCATAGAGCACCTATGGGATTAAGATCAAAGGTATGTGCTGGCCAGTCCACACAGGATACGGAATTATCGTCAAACCACGCCGTAACAGTCCTTGCTTTATGGCTCGGTGAATTATCATGCTGGTACCAACAAGACTCGGTTCCATAATATTGTCACAGATTTGGGAGCGCATAATTGTCCAGAATATCGAGGTACACGTGCTGGTTAAAAGTTTTGTCCAGGATAACCAATGGGCCGGGACCATACCACGAAAAACACCCCCACACAAGTACACTGCCAGCTCCAAACTTGACCTTAGGAAGAGTACACTGTGGTAAATAGCGTTCCCCCGGCTGCCGCCATACCAACACACGGCATCAGACTGATGGATCGTGTATCTGGATTCATCAGTCCATAGGACCCGTTACCATTGATCTACGGTCCACGATAAATGTTCTTTACACCATGCTAAACGACGAGTAGCATTCCGAGTGGAGATGAAAGGCATATGAGCAGCCGCATGACCTCGGTATCCCATGGAATGAAGTTCTCTGCGAATGGTACCGAGGTTACAACATTTTTACTCACCTGTACACTGAGGTCTTGTGCATTACTCCATCGATTAGCTGAAACGACTCTCCTGAGGCTTCTACGTCCTCTATCACTAATTTCCTTTAGTCTGCCGATACCTTTTACTGCTTCAGGCACACCATGTGTCTTCCATTTGTTCAGTACATCCAAAACAGTTGACTTGGTATGTTTAAATTCCTCTGGGTTTCTCTTATGGACAACCCACTAATATAACACCCATCAATCTTTCCTTTCTCAAAGTCAGTTCTCTCCCGCGGCGACATTTTCACTCAACCTCACAGTGTGATATGATCGCCGTCAGCTGCAGGCTTGTGTTTATACAGTTTGCAGCTGTGCCGCGCATCTTAACAACGCAGCGGATCCGTTCATTAGCTTTTGAAAGAGTGTCCGGTGACTCTTGTCAATATATTGTGTATTTTGATATGACAACTAAAAATGAAATGAAATAATTAATTTCACCATTCTCAAAAATTCTGCATTTAAAATTTGAGTTAATTTAACACATCATATACATAACTACCGTTTTAAATGTACATATGCAATTTTAGTTTTGTTCTGTACGCAAGAATTATTTTTAAGAAAATCCTGTAAAACTTTGTGCAAATTATATGTGAAACAGTAGGTGACCTAATAGTAAAAATACAGAAAAATATAATTTTAATTATTGAAAGTACACTCTTCACATATAGAACATTTTAAAGTACGTCGACCTCTGAATTAGAAATCATTACACTGTCGTATCAGAATAATATGACCACCTACCTAATAATGAGGATAAACACCCTTGGCACAGATGCCAGCTGGGAGATGGCTTAGCATGGACGCAATGTAGCCCTGGAAGGTTGCCCGAGGCACACGTGCCCATTCGGACTGCAGCAGACACCATCACCACCAGGAGAAACGTCCAACATGAAGGGATGCATATGATCAGCAAGGATGGACAGGTAGCCATTGGCATTCAGGGACCCATCCAGTGATACCAGCAGTCCAAGGTCATACTAGGAAAACATCCAACATGAAGGGATGCATGTGGTCAGAAAGAATTTACAGGTAGCCATTGGCATTCCGGGACCCATCCAGTGGTACCAGCAGTTCCAGGTCATACTAGGAAAACATCCAACATGAAGGAATGCATTTGGTCAGCAAGGATGGACAGGCAGCCATTGGCATTCCGGGACCCATCCAGTGGTACCAGCAGTTTCAGGTTATACTAGGAAAACATCCAACATGAAGGGATGCATTTGGTCAGCCAGGATGGACAGGTAGCCATTGGCATTCCGGGACCCATCCAGTGGTACCAGCAGTTCCAGGTCATACTAGGAAAACATCCAACATGAAGGGATGCATTTGGTCAGCAAGGATGGACAGGCAGCCATTGGCATTCCGGGACCCATCCAGTGGTACCAGCAGTTCCAGGTCATACTAGGAAAACATCCAACATGAAGGGATGCATTTGGTCAGCAAGGATGGACAGGTAGCCATTGGCATTCCGGGACCCATCCAGTGGTACCAGCAGTTCCAGGTCATACTAGGAAAACATCCAACATGAAGGGATGCATTTGGTCAGCAAGGATGGGCAGGTAGCCATTGGCATTCCGGGACCCATCCAGTAGTACCAGCAGTTCCAGGTCATACTAGGAAAACATCCAACATGAAGGGATGCATTTGGTCAGCAAGGATGGACAGGTAGCCATTGGCATTCCGGGACCCATCCAGTGGTACCAGCAGTTCCAGGTCATACTAGGAAAATATCCAACATGAAGATATGCATGTGGTCAGAAAGAATTTACAGGCAGCCATTGGCATTCCGGGACCCATCCAGTGGTACCAGCAGTTTCAAGTCATACTAGGAAAACATCCAACATGAAGGGATGCATGTGATCAGCGAGGATGGACAGGTAGCCATTGGGGTTCAGGGACCCATCCAGTGGTACCAGTAGTTTCAGGTCATACTAGGAAAACATCCAACATGAAGGGATGCATGTGATCAGCAAGGATGGACGGGTAGCCATTGGGGTTAAGGGATCCATCCAGTGGTACCAGCAGTCCCATGTCATACTAGGAAAACATCCAACATGAAGGGATGCATGTGGTCAGCAAGGATGGACAGGTAGCCATTGGGGTTAAGGGATCCATCCAGTGGTACCAGCAGTCCCATGTCATACTAGGAAAACATCCAACATGAAGAGATGCATGTGATCAGTGAGGATGGACACGTAGCCATTGGGGTTCAGGGACCCATGTAGTGGTACCAGCAGTCCCATGTCATACTAGGAAAACATCCAACATGAAAGGATGCATGTGGTCAGCAAGGATGGACAGCTAGCCACTGGCATTCTGGGACCCATCCAGTGGTACCAGAGTTTCAGGTCATACTAGAAAAACATCCAACATGAAGGGATGCATGTGATCAGCAAGGATGGACAGGTAGCCATTGGGGTTTGGGATCCATCCAGTGGTACCAGCAGTCCCATGTCATACTAGGAAAAAATCCAACATGGAGGGATGCATGTGATCAGCGAGGATGTGCAGGTAGCCATTGGGGTTCAGGGACCCATCCAGTAGTACCAGCAGTTTCAGGTCATACTAGGAAAACATCCAACATGAAGGGATGCATGTGATCAGCAAGGATGGACAGGTAGCCATTGGGGTTAAGGGATCCATCCAGGGGTACCAGCAGTCCCATGTCGTCCTAGGAAAACATCCAACATGAAGAGATGCATGTGATCAGCAAGGATGGACAGGCAGCGATTGGGGTTCAGGGACCCATCCAGTGGTACCAGCAGTCCCAAGTCATACTAGGAAAACATCCAGCACGAAATGATGCTTGCGGTCAGCAAGGATGGACAGGTAGCCATTGGGATTCAGGGACCCATCCGGTGGTACCAGCAGTCCCAAGTCATAATAGCAGAACATCCAACATAAAGAGACGCATGCGGTCAGCAAGGATGGACAGGTAGCCCTTGTGGTTCAGGAACCCATCCAGTGGTACCTGCAGTCCCAGGTCATACTAGAAAAACATCCAACATGAAGGGATGCATGTGGTCAGAAAGGATTTACAGGTAGCCATTGGCATTCAGGCACCCATCCAGTGGTACCAGCAGTCCCAAGTCATACTAGGAAAACATCCAACATGAAGAGACGCATGCGGTCAGCAAAGATGGACAGGTAGCCATTGTCATTAAGGGACCCATCCAGTGGTACCAGCAGTTCCAGTTCATACTAGGAAAACATCCAACATGAAGGGATGCATTTGGTCAGCCAGGATGGACAGGTAGCCATTGGCATTCCGGGACCCATCCAGTGGTACCAGCAGTTCCAGGTCATACTAGGAAAACATCCAACATGAAAGGATGCATGTGGTCGGCGAGGATGGACAGGTTGCCATTGACGTTCAGGGAACCATCCAGTGGTACCAGCAATCCCAGGTCATACCAGGAAAACATCCAACATGAAAGAATGCATGTGATCAGCAAGGATGGACAGGTAGCCATTGGGGTTAAGGGACCCATCCAGTGGTACCAGCAGTCCCAGGTCATACTAGGAAAACGTCCAACACGAAGAGATGCATGCGGTCAGCAAGGATGGACAGGTAGCCATTGGCATTCAGGGACCCATCCAGTAGTACCAGCAGTCCCAGGTCAGCCGCCCCGGTGGCGCAGTGGTCTAAGGCGCTGGCCTCTGATCATTCGTCCGTAAGGGGTCCGGGTTCGAATCCCGGTCAGGCATGGATGTTGTGTTTGTCTTACGGCACTGGCTCTCTCCCTTCCCTGGAACCAGTGACCCTAAATTAGGGACGGGCAACTGCTTATAGCCCATTGAGTTGCTCACGGTGGTCGTTAAACCTCCAATCAAAAAAAAAAGTCCCAGTTCATACTAGGAAAACATCCATCGTGAAGGGATGCATGTGGTCAGAAAGGATTTACAGGTAGCCATTGGCATTCCGGGACCCATCCAGTGGTACCAGCAGTCCCAGGTCATACTAGGAAAACATGCAACATGAAGGGATGCATTTGGTCAGCAAGGATGGACAAGTAGCCATTAGCATTCCGGGACCCATCCTGTGGTACCAGCAGTTCCAGATCATACTAGGAAAATATCCAACATGAAGGGATGCATGTGGTCAGCAAGGATGGACATATTGCTGTAAACAATATGAGGGGACAACTAATATAGGAGACAATTATTATTACTGTAAACAATGTTAGAGGACAACTAATACTGATGTAAGCAATATTAGGGGACAACTAATATTGCCAACTAATGTAGTGGACAAATAATACTGCTGTAAAAGTATTAGGGGACAACTAATATTGGTGTAAACGATATTACGGCACAACGAATATTGCCAACTAATATAGGGGACTATTTGTATTACTGTAAACAATGTTAGAGGACAACTAATATTGCTGTAAGGTGAGGTGTTCCTAAAGGATTATTTTGAACATTGTTGCGGATGAGGTCCAACGTGCAATGTTGACTTTTTGTACAACAGGTGACGGCAGTTTCATGGACCTCAATGCTATTGTCGATCGCTCAAGATGTGTGCAACAGTGGTCCAGTAGGTCCAGAGTTCAGGTGTGTCCTGAGTGGAGACTAATGCATGCAAAGGAGCGAAACATTTTAAACACAGTAATAACTGCCGATGAAACATGGGTCCACTATTTCGACCCCCCTCACGAAGTGCGCAGCGAGTGTCTGGAAACACACAGGCTCGCCTCCCTCCGAAAAATGTCCCTCGAACTAAATCAGCTGGGAAGGCGATGATGATAATTTTCTTTGATCATAAAGGTGTAGTCTACCAGCATGCCGGTCCTCCACAAATTACTGTCGATGCTGAGTATTACATTTCAGTCTTGAAGCGTCTGCGATGACACATATCGATTAAGCGACCGGAATTTGTGGGCAAGTGGACCCTACACCATGATAACCCCCGCCCACATGTGGCTGCTTGCGTTCAACAGTTTCTTAGGAAATGCAGTGTGGAAATCATGCCGCAGTCTGCCTACAGTTCTGACCTCGCCCCGTGCGATTTCTGGTTGTTTCCAACAATGAAGGAGAAGTTCCGTGGCGCAACATTCAACACAGATGCTGACGTTATTCAAGCTGTACAGGGGTCGCTAAAGCAGCTTCCACAAAATGCCTTCGCCACATGCTTTGAAAAGTGGACTGAACGATGAGACCATTGCATATCATCCGAGGGAAAGATACTTTGAGAACGAATAACATATTTTTGCTGTACCTATATTTCTTCATTTGGTGTGATTTTACTCTCAGGGGTTATGGAACGCCGTTGTAAAAATCTTTAAAATGCCATTTTTTTTTTCTTAGATTTTTCTCAAAAAACCAATGTTCGTCTTAAAATCCGAAAAATACGGCAATTTGTTTAATGTTCACACTTTTATTTTTATAGAAATAAATGATGAGCACTTACTGTGTCCTTCCTTGCTGAAGTAATGAAAAGAGTTGTAATAAATATGGCTGCCACCGTCCAGTATGGATGGGGGAGCATGGCACTTTTGGAAGATGCATCTTCGATGATCACTTCACAGAACTCCAAAAGGCTTCTTCATATGTCTGGCAGATATCCTACAAAAAAGATAAATTTCAAACCTCAGTTTTCTTTATCAGATAGTTATAAATTAAAAATGTCAGTCCCAAACCACAATGAAAAAGTGTTCAGTACATTTCGAAAATAGAATAAAACAATTTTCATTTGAAGCGTACAAATATCCCTTAAGTCAATTGTTCCAAATACACTGCCTGACAAAAAAAATGCCACACCACGAAAACGTGAACGCAGCGCCATGCAAATTGCAGGATGGGTGCACATGTACAAGTTATGCAAATTATTGCATTTGCAGGCCAATCGCGCGAACGGCGCGCTGATATAAGCGGACACCCAGTCCGTGAGACCCTCAGTCGAGACCTCACGGCAGCAAGAAGTGAGTGGTTCTTCTGTAACTGTGTCTGGAGAACGAACAAGGGGTGCCAATGCCGTTAAGACGGCGTTATACGCAATTCCGTCAAACGGGATGAGCTCACGAGAGGTGTCATCGTAGGCCTTCGTACCGCCGAATGGTCCTTTGCGTCGTATTGCGGAAGAAACGCCACGTGACACCACAATCGTCTGTCGCATTTGTATACAGTGGTCCAAGGAAGGATCTATGCAAAGTCGTAAGGAGACCGGAACACGGAGACGGACGTCCGAGAGCACCGATTGTCGCATCCGATGTCATGCCGTAGCGGACCCAGAGGCCACAACGGACAACATTTTCCGGAGTGTACTGGCAAAGAATATCTAACGCTTAAAGAAGGTCAACTCTCATAGAGATAACGTAAACTAGGCGGCAACAGCGCCACCACATCTTAACAGATAATATGCTCTGCGGGAGAGTTAACATTCAGGAGCAAAACACGTTAGTAGGGATCTGATCTGATCATATGTAGAGGATTTTAGGAAGGGAGTATCTGACCTCAGGTCTTAAACAACCCTTAGAAATAGGAAGCTAGGAGATTTGGGCTAGAGTGCCCGATAGGAAAGTGACACGGAAGCGAAGTAGAAAGGGGGAGGAAGACGCCCTTATTTATTACCGGGGGCCAGTACCAGGGGTCCGACGACTTAACGTGCCCATCCGACGCACGGCGGATATTTAGTGGATCGAGCGTTCGCACCTGCCTGGGATCGAACCTGAGGTCCTTTCCGTGGCAGTCACGAACGTTGCGCTCGCGACCATGTTAGGAGGGAATACGGCTATGAAGCTTTTCTTTGATCCACGATAATTTCCTTCGAACTGATGACTATTTGCTTAGAGCAGTTTGTTGTTGCTCTTTTCTGATATCCCGCCCATCCCTTATTCTGGTGAGAAAAATATGCAATAACATTAGCATTACTATTTAAATTAAATTTCAGCAAATATTACAGTTAGGCCTAAGGATCCGTACAAAATGCAGACATTCCCTAGTATTTGGTCTTACCGAAAATAAATCTAAAGAACAAACAAAAGCCTTAACTAACCCGGTTGGCGAAACAAAACTAAAATAACCGATTTGCAAAGTGGTTATGCTACCGAGAAGGTAACAATTACGTGCTATGAGTAGCTTGGCTGACTGTTCTTTACCAAAAGAATTGAAGTCAACAGAAATACGCATGCGCAGTCGGCTCCGGCATCAGCCGATCAGCCTGTATGTTGTCTTCTGTGCCTTGCATGTTTTCCCTGAAGATATGGCTGCGCTAGTTACGTCTCGCTGAGCCTTAACTTTTTCTCGTTAGATATTCTTTAATACGGGGAAGCTTGGATGCTCCGATATCGACGCGGACAGTATCACGCCGATTGGCTGCGTCTGGTTTGCTGTCCAGCCATCCGTTGCGAAGCCTACCATTAACAGCGAGCCATCGTCGTCAGCACTTGGCGTGTTGCCGCGCCAGAGCTGCGTGGGGTGCCGAATGGAATGAAATAGTGTGGTGTTCAGCGACGAAAATCTGTTCTGTATCACCACGGATGGTCGCCCTGTGAGAGTTTGGGGTTGACTTGGCTAAAACGTTGATTCCTCAGCCATTGGGAGCGCCACACGGCCCGGCAACGTCGAATCATGGTGTGGGGTGCTATCAACACCAGACAACCGCTCACCTCTGGTACGCATTACTTGCACAGTGACGTCACGCCGCTATGTTGACGAGGTGCTGCCGCTCGTGGCATGACCGTATCTGCAGGACAACTCAAACGCCGTTTTTCAACAGGATAACGCCCACCCGCATACCGCTCGAATCAGTCTGAATGCTTTACGCGGTTTGCCGATGCTTCAGGGGTGTGCTTCCGTTTCCAGCACGATCCCCCGAGCTCTCGCCCATCGAGCATCTGTGGGACACGACTGGACGTCGGTTAAGTATTCTCCCACCCCCGCAAAATGCAGCTGAACTGTGCACTCGGATCAACACAACGTGGTTCACAATACCCAAGAACTCTATTTGGACTCTCATTGCCTCGATGCCACTTCGGTATCAACTCTGTATCGCTTAAAATGTGGGCCACACTCCTTATTAATCAACCTGTATCAATCACTAAACTGGGAAAACAAAGGGATAAAGATTAATGGAGATAATCTAACTCACCTTCGTTTTGCTGATGACGTAGTCATTTTTGCAACTACCCCATCATAGCTGCAGAACATGGTCCAGGAACTTGCTGACAAGAATAAAAAAGTGGAATTAAAAGCGAACTTTCAGAAGACAAAAGTGATGTTCAATGCTTTTAAGAAATGAAGATTTATCGATTGATGGAGATTACAGATACGTACGTTTATCTTGGACAGCAGATATCAAGTGAGGGTCACATTGATGAAGAAATTAATCGGCGTATAAAACTTGCCTGGAGAGCTTTTGGAAGAAACAGCATAATTTTCAAGAGCAATATGCCATTATGTCTTAAAAGAAAAGTGTTTGATCAATGCATCCTTCCAGTGCTTACGTATGGTGCAGAGACGTGGACCTTAACTAAAAGAGACATACAAAGGCTGCAGACAACTCAAAGCAGCATGGAGAGGTGCATGCTTGGTGTAACCAGGAGATTTCCGAAGAGGAACTCGTGGTATTATCCACTAGCAGCGGGGAACACAGTTGTCATGAATGGGGGAACTTGGTCCGCAACTATGCTCAGATAGCTGACAGCTGTCAGGGATTGTGCTATTGGGGTAATGGGGCTTTTTGGCAGGGAACACAGTTGCCATGAATAGGTGAACTTGGTCCGCAACGATGCTCAGATAGCTGACAGCTGTCAGGGATTGTGCTATTGGGGTAATGGGGCTTGTTGGCAGGGAACACAGTTGCCATGAATAGGTGAACTTGGTCCGCAACGATGCTCAGATAGCTGACAGCTGTCAGGGAATTTGCTATTGGGATACTGGGGCCTATTGGCAGGGAGCACAGTTGCCATGAATAGGTGAACTTGGTCCGCAACGATGCTCAGATAGCTGACAGCTGTCAGGGATTTTGCTATTGGGATACTGGGGCCTATTGGCAGGGAAGCACAGTTGCCATGAATAGGTGAACTTGGTCCGCAACTATGCTCAGATAGCTGACAGCTGTCAGGGATTGTGCCATTGGGGTAATGGGGCTTGTTGGCAGGGAACACAGTTGCCATGAATAGGTGAACTTGGTCCGCAACTATGCTCAGATAGCTGACAGCTGTCAGGGATTTTGCTATTGGGGTAATGGGGCTTGTTGGCAGGGAACACAGTTGCCATGAATAGGTGAACTTGGTCCGCAACTATGCTCAGATAGCTGACAGCTGTCAGGGATTGTGCTATTGGGATACTGGGGCTTGTTGGCAGGGAACACAGTTGCCATGAATAGGTGAACTTGGTCCGCAACTATGCTCAGATAGCTGACAGCTGTCAGGGATTGTGCTATTGGGGTAATGGGGCTTTTTGGCAGGGAACACAGTTGCCATGAATAGGTGAACTTGGTCCGCAACGATGCTCAGATAGCTAACAGCTGTCAGGGATTTTGCTATTGGGATACTGGGGCCTATTGGCAGGGAACACAGTTGCCATGAATAGGTGAACTTGGTCCGCAACGATGCTCAGATAGCTGACAGCTGTCAGGGATTGTGCTATTGGGGTAATGGGGCTTTTTGGCAGGGAACGCAGTTGCCATGAATAGGTGAACTTGGTCCGCAACGATGCTCAGATAGCTGACAGCTGTCGGGGATTGTGCTATTGGGATAATGGGGCCTATTGGCAGGAAACACAGTTGCCATGAATGGGTGAACTTGGTCCGCAACGATGTTCAGATACCTTACAGCGGTCAAGGATGGATGCTATTGGGATAATTGGGCCTAAAGTGTCCCAAGAAAACATCGCCCACAGCATAACGGCGCCGCCGCCTGTCTGTTTCCGCCCAAAAGTGCATCCAGGTACCATAGCCTCCGTTGATAATCAGCGTATCAGCGCTCGGCCGTCTTCCTGATGCACCAGGATTCTTGTTTCGACAGACCAGGCCACTTTCTTCCAATCTCGATGATCTTAGGCCCATTTCATGCGTTGCTGGTGATGACGTGAAGTGAGCATGGGGAACCGGCTGGGTCTTCGGCTACGCAAGCCGAAAGGCTGCGATGAACTGTGTGCTGTAACACATTGCCCTGATCACCACTGTTGTAGCTGCGGGTGATTTATCGCACTGTGGCCCTGCGGTCGCTGTGAACAATGCGCGACAATCTCCGCTTCCCTCTGGCAACAGTGACGTGTGGACGACGGTTCGTCGTTTGGCCATCTGTGCACCACTTTTGATACGTACTCACTACAGTCGCACGTGAACGACACGCAAGCTGCGCCGTTTTCGAGATCGTAGTTCCGACACGCCGTGCCACCACTATTTCACCATTATCAAACTCCGATAAGTTGGCAGCTTTTACCATTCTGACTCCGAACACTCTACTAACCGAAAGCCGGTCCGTTTGTTGTATATATACTGGTATGTGAAGTTCACCTGTGCCACCGTTCGGTCTCCAGTCGCGCTCATTTCTCTAAGCTGGCGGTCGTCAAAATGTAATGTGTCATCGGTGTATGTTACACGCATTGAGTCAACATTTAACTCACTTCTCCCTTAACTCTTAGCTTTATTTTGTATTTAAAAACACTTAACATGGAAATAAAGCCTCGTTTCGTTGCGGTGCATCATACTAATAATTGCTATAGGAAGGTGCGTCGCATAAATATAGAGACAGTCGACTTCGCGCAGTGAACGCAATGCGAATATAGGTAGGAAGCTGAAGTGGTACCTCATTAGACATAACCCTACAACAAACGTTTCGATCCGGCAAGATTACCGGATTGTGTGAAAAGAACACCACAATGTGAAATAGTGTAATTTTAGGCATCTCATAAATATATAGGCAACTATGTAAAATAGCCACATGCAAATGAGATGTACAAATTAGCATGTTTTACGCACGCGCATGGACCGTAATTCGGTCCAGCCTACAAAAGACAGCGGACCTGCCGTCAGACATTCATTTGTCGAAACGCCACGCAACAGTCAACTTTCTGGTGAGGAGGTGCAGAAGATTTGGAGACTGAGAGCAAATGGATTGCCTGTAGCGAAAATTTGTAAAGCCATGGGGAGGAGTAGGGCAGTCATTTATAAGACTTTATCGAAACTCGGTGCGTTAACTGCCAGAAAACTGCCTGGAAGGCCTCGAATAACAACCAAACGAGATGATCGTGCCATCATGCGTTTAGTTTCATCCCAAAGGTTATCACTACATCAAGTTTCTCGGACTGTTGGTGTCACCGTCTCAAAGGACACAGTTCATGAACGAATCAAGGAAAGTCGCAACATTGTGCTCCGTAAAATGCGCCGTCTGCCACACCTCACGCTGCGCCACAAGGAAGCTAGATTGTTATGGGCAAGCAGCCACATGCACTGGACGGACGAGTGGATCACAATTATTTTCTTCGATGAGAAAAGTTCAACCTGGACGACCCTGACGGTTGGAACTGCTATTGGCATTATTTACGACGCGAGCCACGCACCTTCTTTAGCAGACAGAAAGGAGAAGGATCTGTGATGATCTGGGGAGCTTTTGCGTTCAATGGGACAAAAGGATATCGCTTTCCTTCAAGGCAGGCAAAACTCCGAAACGTACCAGGACATACTCAGCAGCCACCTTCTACCGTTTGCCGAAACTCTAGCGGGTGTTGATTATCTATTCCAGCAAGACAATGCCTCAATCCATCGGTCTGCATCAACAAAAAGCTTGTTTAACACTCATCATGTGACCATAATGGATTGGCCAGCACTCGGTACAGATCTGACCCCTATTGAGAACCTCTGGGGTATCCTGGCTCGTGATGTGTATGCGAATGGACGGCAGTTCTCAAGTGTGGTGGCATTGAAAGAGCAGATTGAACGAAGCTAGTACGCACTACGTCCAGAACACTTACATCACTTGGTGGACAGCATGCCCAATGGGGTTTTCAGTGTTATTCGGAAAAACGGCTCCTCTATTCGTACCGGAGGTGCTCATAACTAGTAAGTCTTTATATTTTTGAGACAGCGTATTTCTGTTTCTTTCTTGTACTTGGCGTTGGAATTGTTATGTTTCCGTCAAACTATTCTGCAGCTGCGTGTCCAATGCTATTTTTGCTATAAATATGAGTTGTGCATTTTAGCTCGTTGTTGTTTCTTTTTTATTCGAGAATTTGTTCTGTCTCTATATTTATGCGACGCACTATAGGATTCCGATAACATTATCGGAAAGGTTATGTTTAGCAGCTGGTGGTAGGAAAATGTTCGGCGGTGTCTCATCTAATCTAGTAACATCTCAATATTTTTTTCTGTAAAATTTATTAAAACGTGAACTGCATGCGAAACGGATGAACATGTCTTTCGAGCACTAGAATTCACATTTATAGAGATACATCCTGCCTAAAGAAATCTTCTCAGTCAATTATATGTTAAAATCGGCATGAATATGCTAATTAGAATATTTCAACAAATCTGGCGTGAACGCAAGCCGGTATGTTCTGGGAGAAAACCACGGTTAGCACACTTTTCTGCTCAAGTAGCTTTGATATATTTCTACTTTCCCCGACTAAGATCTAACAGGCGTGACGAAACTCTGCTGTGTAGGTGTGTGTGAGCGATATTTTGTTTTCTTATTGACGTTAAACAGGGCATAAAGTTGTTAAGCAGAAACTAGGAATTATTTGCTGTCAAACGAAATGCAATTCTCCTTTCTTAAGGCTCTACCATCACGTATGAAGAGATATGGAGAACGGTAATAACTTATTAAAACAGCTAATTCAACATGTTCCGTATTAAATTTGCAACATGAATTTAAATATTGTATTAACATTATGCCGAGACGAAAATCGAATATAGGTCGTAGTACATCGGACGCTAAAAGAAGTTGTTTCTTCCGTCATAATGAAACTTTCCAAGAAACAGAATCCCGATTGGCAAATGACACAAAGAATGGCTTTACAAAGAGAAAGACAGTCGCCTGTTAAACGTAATAATCGTCTCTCTCTTTAGTTTCGCCGTAAATTCTAACTTGCTACAGTGCGACGCCGGGCGGGATCGCTTGTGATATCATAAATCAGAGATATTTATGTGCAATTAAAAAGTAATAGCAGCAGAGAAAAACAGGGAAACGTTTTCACAGAGACTGTGCGTTCCCCGAATCCCTAAAACCGAACAAAGGAGTTAAGCACCGGCCATGTCAACACAATAAGGGAAAGATGTATGTTAGTTTTTTTTAGTTAAGTAAGTATATTTCTATTTTTTTTAATAATGTTAGATTATTAATATCAATTAACTCCACAGGCAAACCATTACAGTACTCGGGAACAATGTAGTCAATACATTTCCTTGACATCTGTGCACACCACAACACAAGGTTGTTACGAAGTACACTGAAGAGCAATTGAATTAGAGATGCCTGTCTAGTAAAGTGTAGCACCACCTTTCGCCCTGATGACGGCGGCGATTCGTCTCGGCATGGACTCGACAAGACACCGGAAGCGTTGGGAAGCCATACGGATCCACGACCCCTGAACAAGCTCCCACAGTTCACGAAGATTTGATAGAGGGTGTCAGAGCCTCGAACATATCTCTTCATGGCATCCCAGATGTGCTCAATGGGATCGAGGTCAGGTGACCAAGATGACCAAGGAAGCGAGGTCATCTCGGTGGAGTGTTCATCCAACCATTCGGATACGATTCGGGAGCTGCATTGTCTTGTTGCAGAATGAGGTCCCCAGTGGGATGTTGAAGACGCACAAACGGGAGCAAATGGTCGTCCAGGATATCCCGGCAGCGTTGACTTGTGAGGGATGATGCCCCACGTACAAGGGGTCCCCTTTCAGTCCACGTAAACAGTCTCCAGACGAGAATGCCACCCCCAACAGCTTGAAGAGTACCCTGCTGTCAATAAGGATCCATCGCTTCATGTGGTTTGCGCCGTACTCGTATCCTACCATCCGCATGTACCAACGTGAATCACAACTCATCAGTCCAGGCAACATTTTCCCACATGTCTAGGGTCCAGTGGCGATGTTCCCGCGCCCATGCTAATCTTTGCACAGTGTGATGTGCGGTCAGCAGCGGTACCTCCGTGGGACGATGGCTTCTGAACCCCATAGCGAAGATATGGTTCTGGATGGTGTGGCTGCTTACACGTTTTTGTGCACCAGCGTTAAATTTCCGAGTGATTTCTTGCACTGTGGCCTGTCTATCCGCTGTTACAAAGCGAGCTAGCCGACAGTGACCCTGCTCATCCACACGCTGTTGTGCACGGCAGTTGGCCCTTGTAGGGATGGTTTTACCGGATTCGATGTACTCACGGTGCACCCGTGACACAGTGGCTCGTGAAAATCCCAGTGCCTACAAGACTTTCGAGATGGAGTGACCCATTCGTCGGGCCCCGACAATTTGCCCACGATCAAATGCGCTTAGATCCTTCGTCTTACCCATACTGCGTTCGACTCTCACTGATTCCCGTCGCATCACTCCTTATATTGTCGGATCGCTGCATACGTCATGTCGTTTCCGTTTACAGGACCGCCCACAGCGCCACATTTGCATAATGCCAGCTGTCTCTAATTCAATTGCTCTTCAGTGTATATGTACAATAAGCTGACACAGCAGCCCTCTAGGTTATGGCTGAATATTAGGACTGACCAGTTAGCAGGACAATGTATCCTATGCCGAATTATTTCAGAAAATATAGCAATGATATATCTGCATATCTGTAATTGCCTATAGCCCATTGAGTTGCTCACGGTGGTCGTTAAACTTCCTCCATATCTGTAACACTAAGAAATCTCATTTCAAGGAACACGAACCATATACGCTATATTGACAAAAGTCACCGGACACCCTTCAAAAGCAAATGAACGGATCCACTGTGTTGTTACGATGCGCGGTACAGCTGCAAACAGTATAAAAGCAAACCTGCGACTGGCGGTGATCATATCGCACTGTGACTTTGAGTGAAAATGTCGCGGCGGGAGAGAACTCACTTTGAGAAAGGAAAGATTGTTGGGTGTTATATTAGTGGGTTGTCCATAGAAGAAACGGAGAGGCGTTTAAACATACCAAAGTCAACTGTTTTGGATGCACTGAATAAGTGGAAGACACATGGCGTGCCTGAAGCAGCAAAACGTACCAGCAGACCAAAGAAAATCAGTGATAGAGGACGTCGAAGCCTCAGGACAGTCTTTACAGCTAATCGACGGAGTACTGCACAAGACCTCAGTGTACAGGTGAGTAACAATGATGGAACCTCGGTATGTACACGTACCATTCGCAGAGAATTTCATTTCATGGGTTGCCGTGGTCGTGCGGCTGCTCATAAGCCTTTCATCTCCACTCGGAATGCTGAGCCTGGTGTAAAGAACATTTATCGTGGACCGTAGATCAGTGGAAATGGGTCCTATGGACTAATGAATCCAGATACACGATCCATCAGTCTGATGGCCGCGTGTGGGAATGGCGGCAGCCAGGGGAACGCTATTTACCACAGTGTACTCTTCCTACGGTCAAATTTGGAGCTGGCAGTGTACTCGTGTGGGGGTGTTTTTCGTGGTATGGTCCCGGCCCATCGGTTATCGTGTACAAACCTGTTAATCAGCACATTTTTTTGGATATTATGGACAAATATGCCCTACTAACTCTGTGGCAATACTATGGAACCGAGCCTTGTTGGTACCAGCAGGATAATGCACCGAGCCATAAAGCAAGGACTGTTACGGCGTGGTTTGACGATACTTCCGTATCATGTGTGGACTGGCCAGCACAGAGCCCTGATCTAAATTCCATAGAGCACCTATGGTATGAATTAGAACGCCGCATAAGAAGTTTGGGAACAAGGCCTACTACTAAGCAACAGTTAGCGGCAGCATTATGTACTGAATAGAAGCGCATAGCTATCGCTGTGTTCAGAAATTTTTTCACAGCACAACGTCTGTACATCCACGTGCGATGTGTCGGGAAAGAACTGTTCCACAAAAAACAATTGGTTTCTGTAGCACCACAACACGCCCGCACCTATGCGTTGCCTGTGAAGCAGTTTCCTGCTTCGAAGTCGATCTGTGTTATCGAGCATCCAGCCTACTCACCATATTTGGCTCCCACAGACTTTTTCCTCTTCCCAAAGGTGAAGATTGCCTTTCAAGGGAAGCGCTTCAGCAACATTGTGGGCATCCAACGAGGTGTGACCCACAGACTGAAGGATGGTTCCAGTTCAGGATTTTCCCCGTGCTTTCGAACACCTGAACCAAAGACTTTATTGTTGTGTGGAATTGGAGGGATATTACAGAGGGTGAGTCGAAAGTTTTGCAATATTTGGATCATTTTATGTCTTCATACGTACCTTTACGACGAAAGCTGACTAGCATTCAAAGTATAGGCCATCGTGTTGCACCGTCTTTAGCCATCTGTCTGCCAGTTCTTCGATTCTACAGAGGGTGAGTCGAAAGTTTTGCAATATTTGGATCACTTTATGTCTTCATACGTACCTTTACGACAAAAGCTGACTAGCATTCAAAGTATAGGCCATCGTGTTGCACCGTCTTTAGCCATCTGTCTGCCAGTTCTTCGATTCTACAGAGGGTGAGTCGAAAGTTTTGCAATATTTGGATCACTTTATGTCTTCATACGTACCTTTACGACAAAAGCTGACTAGCATTCAAAGTATAGGCCATCGTGTTGCACCGTCTTTAGCCATCTGTCTGCCAGTTCTTCGATTCTACAGAGGGTGAGTCGAAAGTTTTGCAATATTTGGATCACTTTATGTCTTCATACGTACCTTTACGACGAAAGCTGACTAGCATTCAAAGTATAGGCCATCGTGTCGCACCGTCTTTAGCCATCTGTCTGCCAGTTCTTCGATTCTACAGAGGGTGAGTCGAAAGTTTTGCAATATTTGGATCACTTTATGTCTTCATACGTACCTTTACGACAAAAGCTGACTAGCATTCAAAGTATAGGCCATCGTGTTGCACCGTCTTTAGCCATCTGTCTGCCAGTTCTTCGATTCTACAGAGGGTGAGTCGAAAGTTTTGCAATATTTGGATCACTTTATGTCTTCATACGTACCTTTACGACGAAAGCTGACTAGCATTCAAAGTACAGGCCATCGTGTTGCAACGTCTTTAGCCATCTGTCTGCCAGTTCTTCGATTCTACAGAGGGTGAGTCGAAAGTTTTGCAATATTTGGATCACTTTATGTCTTCATACGTACCTTTACGACGAAAGCTGACTAGCATTCAAAGTACAGGCCATCGTGTTGCAACGTCTTTAGCCATCTGTCTGCCAGTTCTTCGATTCTACAGAGGGTGAGTCGAAAGTTTTGCAATATTTGGATAATTTTGTCTTCATACATACCTTTACGACAAAAGCTGACTAGCATTCAAAGTATAGGCCATCGTGTTGCACCGTCTTTAGCCATGTGTCTGCCAGTTCTTCGATTCTGCGGCGATACCAGTCTTGTCCTTCGAGGCGAAGAACTCCTTCACCCCAGCTGTCACCTCCTCCTGGTTGTTGAAGTGCCGCCTCTGAGGGAAGTGGGCCCTGGACCGGAACAAGTATGAATCCCACGGGACAAGGCCCGGACTATATGCTGAGTGTGGCATCAGTTTGATGCCCTCAAGATCCTGGAGTTGTGCTCAGGTCGTTCTCGCGGTATGAAGCCCAACGTTGCCCTGCTTTAGGAGAGCGCGCTTTCTGTTCACCAGTGGCGGCAGCTTCTCCAATACGGCATAAATTCACGCCACCTATTCAGAGTAGAGGTTGGCGTTGATGGTCCGACCGTCTGGAACAGATTCGTAATGGATTAACCCCTCAAAATTCCACCAGACGCAGAGCATCACCTTGTGCTCGAAGCGCCAACGTTTGACAAAAGGTTTAGGAAGCTGGCCCGGGATCAACAACTGACGCTGTGTTAGGATGACAGAAAGAGACCCACTTTTCACCGCACGTAACAATTCTCTTGATGAAACGTTCATATCGTAAGTTTTCTAGGAGTTTCGTGCACACTTCTACTCGGCAGTTTGCTTCAGCTGACGTCAGTTCGTGAGGGACAATGCGACAGCTCCTGTAGACCTCGCGGTGGTCCTGAAGGTGACGAACCACGGTGGTCTGTGATCTGCCCAGCTCTCCTGATAATCTCCGAGTGCTGGTTGTCGGATTTGCCTCTACGGCCGCCGAATCCACAGTTCGTGACCTACCTGACCTTGGCTGATCGTCGAGGTTCCTGTCACCTGAGCGAAATGTCTTGAACCATCTGCGGCCCACGGAACCTTCACCTTTCGCATGAGAAATGTTTCGTGTTGCTTGAGCAGCGGAGTTCAAACTCCTAAAGCAAAAGTTCCCTAATTAGCCGGTTGTGTCTGTTCCTCTTTTAGACGCCCCAACCACAGGCAGAACGACGACATGCAATGCTGTTCACAGCAACGACTACCACTTTATATCCCTTTCGACTGACTGCAGTTTGTGACTTGAACTAGTTTAAACACGTGACATACCCGCTGAAGCACATGCGTTTATGCAAAAATGGCAAAACGTTTGACACACCCCGTGTGTTTTGAATCTGTGTAAAGGGCAATTAAAAATAGTTTGTTGTCAAACAGAAGTCATCGCTCTTTCCACGTTTTATAAGTGAGTCACGGAAAAATTCTTTATGCAAAAATGTTTATGCAAAAATGGCAAAACGTTTGACACACCCCGTGTGTTTTGAATCTGTGTAAAGGGCAATTAAAAATATTGTTTGTTGTCAAACAGAAGTCATCGCTCTTTCCACGTTTTATAAGTGAGTCACGGAAAAATTCTTATCGGCCCCCACCGCGAATCGAACCCAGGGCCTTCCAGTTACGTGCCAGACATGCTTGTATGTGAATCTGGAGGAATTCGAGCCCGCTGCGATGCAGTGGAAGCATGTCCGTGAGTCTGGAGGAATTCGAGCCAGCTGCGATGCAGTGGAAGCATGTCCGGCGCGTAACTGGAAGACCCTGGGTTCGATTCCCGGTGGTGGCCGATGAGACTTGTTTCGTGACTCATTTATAAACGTGGAAAGAGCGATGACTTCTATTTGATGTTCCTGGTCCACTTGAATTGTGTCTATTAATTGTTTGATGTAATAATTTTTGTCTAATTACTTAAGGGGCACACTTAGTATTCTGTGTGTTGGGATCCATTTATTTATGCAAATCAGGAGGATCGATCTTTTGCAAATTACTAAAATTGTCTCTGGTGCTTCTAACTAGTCTTGCCTGTCTGCTATGTGCTCTGAGCTTCCATCTAAGTGCTCTTCTTCTTCTTCTTATCCTGTTGGCACCTACTACAAATTATAGGCCTTCCCCAGTATTTTTCAGCTTCCTCGATTCTTAGATACAGTCCACCATTTAGCACCTCTAAATTTCTGAAGGTCATATCTCCATCTTGTTCTCTGGCGCCCCTTCGTCTCTTTCCATCTCTCGGTTGCCATTCTGTTATCAATCTTTCATTTGGGGGATAATCGATCCTTAGCTTTAGTCCACCATTTAGCATCTCTAAATTTCTGAAGGTCATCTCTCCATCTGAAGTGTTTGAATCTGTTGAATAATCAACACAGAAAGTCTTTCCTGTGGAAAATCGTTACGGGTGATGAAAAGTGGACATGGTACGACAATCCCAAACGCAAAAAACACTGGGTAGACCCCGGTGAAGCAACGACTTTGTGACGTACCTGACAGCAGGACGCACACGACATAAAGGCAGATAGCAGTCAGAACGAACGTCCGCGTAGCTCAATTGGTAGAGCGACTTATTCCGGAATGAGGGGAACCGGGTTCGAACCCCGGCGTGGACATAAACGACGGTCCATTCACAGGCAAAGGATTGCGTTCCGTGAAATTACTGCCTGACAACGCTGTTGCGAAATCGGTCAAGGAAACGTTATTAACGTTTGGCTGAGAAGTTTTGGAACACCCGGCGTATAGTCCCGACATAGCCCCTTCAGACTATTATTTTGCTGTACGGTTCGGTACATGTGACAAAGTGCAAAAATGGGTTGACAACTTCATGACGTCACACGACGAAGTATTCTTCATGGCTGGAATCCGTCAGCTGCCCGACCGATGGCGGAAGGTGATAGATAATGAGGGCGCATATTTTAATTCATAAAGGTATTGTCGTTTTCTCTCAATTTACATGTTCGTTGTCTTAAAACGCATTAAAACTGATTTGTACACCTAATATATGAACAACTTGGTCATCTCATAACAAAAGACAAATATTAGCTTTTGCGATATTGTCCTTTTTAATCCATTCATAACTTAAGACATTCCTCTCTTTTCTAACTCTGCAGAAACTGAATGAATTGACGAGGGTTGTACCGAAAGTAATGGAAAAGTGGGCATAACTTTTTTATTAACTGGCAGAGGTCTTTCAAATTGCACATGTTGGTAGAGTAACTCTTTTTCTATAGTAACCCTTCTTCTTCATTGCAGGTAAATACGAGGGTTGAACCGAAAGTAATGCAAAATTGGGCATAACTCTTTTTTTAACTGACAGAGGTCGTTCAAATTGCGCATGTTGGTAGAGTAACTCTTTTTCTATAGTAACCCTTCTTGCCGAGGAAGGGTACAGGCTGTCCAACATCCACAAAAGGCTACAAAATGTTTATGGAGATGACGCCATTGACAAGAGTAATGTGCACAGATGAATGAAGAAGTTTAAAGAAGTAGAAACCAGCATTGAAGACAAACCACGCATTTGGAGACCATCATCTGCGACCACTGAGACGAATAGTCAGCGAGTGGATGAACTGATTCGCGCGGAGAGACGAGTCAAAATCCGTGAGCTTCTTGCGCAACTGGACTGTGGTCACAATGCCATACAGAAGATGGTGGAGGACGTAAGAGAATCGGAAAGTGTGTGCAAAGTGGGTACCTCGGTAGTTGACACCCAACTTGAAGGAGAGAAGGGTGGAAGTCTGCACTGATCGCCTGGAAGCGTTTGAAGCCAGTGAAAACACTTTTTTCCCCGATCTGCTGAGAGAGGATGAAATGTGGGCGTATCTTTACAATCCGGAAACGACGAATCAATCCATGGAATGTCGTCACACTTCTTCCCCAAGGCCTAAGAAGTTCAAGAGCGAGCAATCAGCACAGAAAGTCATGGTGACCGGTGGGAGTGGGGGTGACAGGGGTGTAATTTTCCTTGATTTTCTTGAACGTGGACGTACCGTGACCAGCGAGAGCTACATTGAGACACTGAAGAAGCTTAGAGGAGCCATAAGGTGAAAGAGGCGGAACAAGAATTTGAAAAGGATCCACATTAACCATGACAATGCGAGACCACACACATATTTGGCAAAAAATCAGGCGATCATAAAATTAGGCTGATCGGTAGTCCCCCCCAATCCACCGTGCAGCCCAGATCTGACGCCCTCCGAGTTCCACCTGTTCGGTCCAATGAAGGACAGTGTCCAGAGACAACGATTTGATGACACAGACGAGGTGAAAGTGGCTGTGAAGAAGTGGGTACAACAGCCCACACCTCAATTTTTTCAAACAGGATTCGAGAGTTGGGTTCAACGATGACGCAAATGCATCACTTGTGATGGAGACTATGTTGAGTAGTACCTTTCTATAGTGAAAGCGTTGCTCTACCCACACGTGCAATTTGAATGACCTCTGTCAGTTAATAAAAAACCTTATGCCCACATTTCCATCACTTTCGGTACAACCCTCTTAATTTAAAACGAAATTTGGGTTATACCGGGTGATCACAATTAAAGTATCCCTATTTAACGCTCTCTGGAGAGATATCAAGCAGTCCAAACGCAACGAAATTAGGTATGCTGACGATTCAGGACATGCGGAAGAGATTTCCACAAAAAAAAAAAAAAGTTCCGAAAGTCACCACCAGAGGATTTCAGGCGCTGCAAGCTGCGATAATATAAACTATTTTCGGATCTACGAGCGAAATGAGTCTGTGGCTCTACGAGCGACAAGCAAGCGTGTCATTTGCATAAGGCCCACGCGCTACGGGCGACTCCATGGTATAAAACTGTCCTAGGAATGGTGAATGCTATTCGTATTCCATGAACAGCAATGGGTATCACTTTGCCAGAACGCGCTCTTCTTTTGAAGCTGTTTTATGAAAATGCGAGCAATGCTGCCGCTGCGCTTCGAGAATTCCGACGTCGTAAGAATTTGCCCCGAGGTCTATTGATTATGTGCTCTCAGAAGAATGATCGCTCGTTTCGAGGATACTTGATGTCTATGTGTTCAACCAGGGCGAGGACGCAAACCTATAGCTCCAGAAGTGCTTGAAGATATCGCCACGTCGCTTGTAGATTGCTCCATGGATAATGTGTACCAGGTTTCAGTTATGCGTGCGCAATGTCACGGAAGCTGGATGTGCCCTACACCACCGTGTGGAAGGTACTGATAAAGGTGTTGCATTTTTTCTATACAAGATCAGCCACACCCCACAGTTGATTGACGGTGACAAGGACACCCGACTGACCTTTGCATTGACCTTCCTTGATAGAGTGAAAGTGGACGATGCGTGGCCATGGGAGATCTGGTGGAGTGACGAGGCACATTTTCACTTCCATGGAACAGTCTACATGCATAACTGTCGCATTTGGTCATTGCAAAATCCTCATGCATTTCAACAGATTCCACTGTTGAAATGAAAGACAATAATCAGTTACGTTCGGCCGTTGAACACACTGCTCATCGATTTCAGGTTTTGCAATTTAACAATGGCGCCCACATTGAGCAGTATACCGGTTGCACCGCTAAGGGTGGTTTCCGGTATTTAATTGCACAATCTCTCCCTTGTGCAATTATATACCGGAGACAATAAAACGTCTTGACCGCGACACGTGTGCTGCTTTCTGCTTCGATTTTTGTGTCGATTCCCACGTAGAGCAGAAAATTGTCTATATTATCGCAGCTTGCAGCGCCAGATAGTGGTGACTTTTAGAACGGTTTTTTCGGAAATCTCTTCCGCATGTCCTCAATTGTCAGCATACCAAATGTGGTTGCGTTTGGACTGCTAGATATCTCTCCACAGAGTGTTGACTAGGGATACTTTTATTATGATCCCCCTGTATATTTAGCTCTTGAATCTAGTGGGAATCTTACTGTTTAAAGAATAAACTACGAGAGGAATTAGGTTTTGGAGAGAGCTTTTGTCATAACTCCACTAAAATCATGAATTAATCATAACTAGACTAAAGTTATGAATTAATTTTGCAGATTTCGGTTTCATTAACTAAATGAAGTTATTTTAAAACTAAAGTAGGGCGAGAGATTTCGATCTTGAAATTAGTGGAATCCATACTCTCTATAAAATGAACTACGAGAGGTATTATATTTTGGAGAGAGCTTTTGTCATAAGTCCACTAAAGTAATGAATTAATCTCGCAGATTTCTTCGGGGTAGAATATTCAAACTTGTCTTACGTAAGTGAACCACACTACCAACCAAAACTAACGATCAGCATTTTAACGCTCTTGACCTTATTATTGAATCGCCGCCATGTTTTAAGGAAAAGCGTGCTTTTACTTTACTGGATGCTCGTCTACACTATTACAAATCTAAGCGATTTGTTTCAATGGAAAACTAGTTTTGCAGGATCCTAAGTTGTGATAAGAGGTTCCCGGTTTCACGAGGAAATGTGAGGACATAAAGAATTTTCTGCAAGACAAAACAACATAAAAAAGCGTAATGTAACTCTCTTTTCACTTATCTGTAGGGGGAACAGCTTTGGGTCATTGGTTTAAACGTTTTGCTGACAGAGTCAGCATTTGGTTTCCCTTAAAAAGAGGAAAGCGTTCCTGGGAAATACGAAATTTTGTGATTTTCTGAATTCAGTGTCACACGCACTTCTCGAAACTAAAGCCCTGAAATTTCAGAGATCTAATCGATTCAGACAGGAATTGAACTTGGATCTTTGAATATTTTCAGAGCTTGCGATTGGTATTAAATACATTATACTCTCGTTCATACTGATATTCGCCGAACTGTCATTTTTATCCGTATTAACAGGAGTCTGTACTAAATGGAGTACTTAGCGACGTAGTTATGGAGAGCGGAGCCTATGGGAGCGCAAAAAGGTTGGAATGATGTTGCTGCTTAAGTTGCAAATGTTCCACTTCAAGTAATTTTTTAGTACGGAAACATGCAATTTTCACTTAAAGATCAGGGCCCGATTTGCCAAGAATCGGGCCCTAGGCACAACACAAGATGAGGCCCCACATCCGACCACATTTTTAAAATAGTAAAAACATTTGTCATCACTAAATATTAAAAATTAATGTAGTAGTTGATTTAATAAATGGAGCACTGTGCAGGGAAAAATAGAAAATAATATCTACTTCTATTAAATCTTAATATTAGCAAAGAAATTCGCACTTAAAAATATAGACGGGGTAAGTAAAGTAATATTTAAAAGTTTAGTGTTGCTACTTCCGCATTTAATTATGTAATAATTCAAATATCCATAGATATTAAGTTATTCATCCCCTTCTAATTTTATTTTTAAGTGATGAACATTATTTAGACTTGGTACAGACTCATTTTAGGGGGCAAAGTGAACTTCCATGTAGCTGATTAATCACCAGTAACGTGTTCAATATTATAGTAGAGTAATTCTATTAACAGAGGAATAGTTATTAGATTTGAGCAAACATGCCTAACTGGATAATTCCCACACTCATAAAAGCACATTATTCAGCTTAATATTTCACTTAATTCAGAACCAAGCAATTTTAAAATTTGTTACTTCACAATATGAAATACTCGAAGCTTCTACAAAGTGTCTTAGTAATGAAAAACTGGGGTGGCCCAAACAAAACTATATCCATAGTAGCGCAAACAAACCTATACCCATAGTAACCCAATTTAATGATAACTTATAATTAATACCCACAATTGACGTGCATTAGGAACATCAAACCGGAGTCATCGCTCTTTACATGTTTATAAGTCAGTCACAGAAAAATTCTCATCTGCCGCCACCGAGAATCAAACCCAGGTCTTCCAGTTGCGCGCCGTACATGCTACCACTGCACCACAGTGATCTCGAATTCTCCGGACTAGCATACGACTAACTGCCTAACCCATGGGAGGTTGCTTCTTGGCGCCCCGCACAATGCAGTCTCAATTTCCGCTTCTGATGTATTTGCAGCAAAATAAGAGCTTCTAAAATCTCGATTGAAAAAAAGTGGTTTGTTCACCGATACTACTCATGTCACCAAACCTTTTAGGAACATTTTCTTCTTGAAATAATGCATGGCTTCTACGCCAGGGGGCGTAGATGTATATCTTATTTTTGTCAATATCTCTACTTCTAGGAGTCCGATTTGAAATGCCCTATAAATTCAAAATTTTCAAGTAAGTCATAGACTTTCCGCTAGGGGGCACAAAGGCAAATTACGTTTTCTGCGTTATTTCTGCTTCTGAACCTCCGATTTGGAAAATTCTTCCTGTATCGCATACAAGACCTGATGGAAAATAGTTTTCACATAATTTGTAATGTTTGGTAAAGAATGGTTTGGCTACCAGGGGGCATGAGCGTTAATTTCTGCTTCAGATGTATTTGTAGCAAAATCTGGGTTCCTGAAAACTCGACTTATTTTTTTTTTTCTTGGACCGATAGTGCTTATATGGAAAAACCTTTTGAGAATACTTTCTTCCTAAAATAATGCATGGTTTTCCCACCAGGGGACGTAAAGTCACATCTTATTTTTGTCGATATCTCTGTTTCTAAGAGTCCGATTTGAAAAATTCTTTCTGTGTTGGAGAGCGTTTCCGGTGCGAAATGTTTCTCATATAAAGTCATGTTTTTCTTAACGCACAAGTCTTCAACCATAGGGCGTAAGCTCCCGATTCGGTTTACAGCAATATCTGAGGGATTAAAAACCCGATTGAAAAACTTCTTTCTTCCGTCAGATACTATTGTTTTCCATACCGGCTCCATTGACTTTGAATAGCTTTGATAAATTTAATTTGCGTCAGAACGGATTCAGAAGACGTGCTAATTACACCCGAAAATTCGGTGTCATCTTTCTTGTTTTTTCTGGGATCGTTTAAAACGACAGCGGCTGAATGCTTTCGTTTTAAATTATCCCGAAGATTTGACGCATTGCCCAACGTTTTGTAGTTCTTTCCGCAAAGGCTACATTTTGCGTAGACCTTATCCTAACCAAAAGAAAAATAATGTTGCACAAAAGATATTTTACGTTTGCCAATTATTACCGATTACTTACTTTCAACAAATAACTGTTTCAGTGTAACCGGGGCTTCCATATTTATCAGAAGCGAAATTCTGTAGCCATTTTTAGAGGTAGTGAATTGTAGTAATTTTATTTCGATTCCCGCCATTTGGATGGCAGGGCAGCGAACAGGCAAAGTATTTCCTTTCCCACGCGTCGCAGCAGAGCAATTAAGAACATAGAGTTTTGAGAGTGAAGGCGTGGCCGCGCTTTCTTGGAATAAGTCGGATGAGGGGACAGTTTTTTTAACGGGCTTCTCTCTCCGGGGAAGAGATGGGGGACTCTGTGGCGAAAAGTCGAGGGAGGAGCAGAATATTTTTAGGATCTGAAAACCTCGGGGGTTTTGTCGGAACGGATGGTGGAAGAGGTTTGAATGGCCGGGGAGAGATAAGGAGAATTTCGGCGAGTAGGACACGGAGGGGACAACTAAAAGAATGAACGGAGATCAAGACAAGGCTTAAAGACATTCCCCGTAACTTCTGAACAAAAGTTTTCCGCACTGCAAAATTTAGCCTCAGCCGATTCACTTTACTATACTTTGTATTGTATTTATCTGCTCCAGTTGGGAGAATTACGGATTATATCACCAATACCGAACTTTCTGCAAGGAAAGCATCAAACGAACCCTCCACATAGGGCGCTGTAATAGAACTCAGCCAAAACCCCCTGGAGAGAAAGCCCCACCGCGCGAACTACGAAGGGGTGTGACGTCACGGTCAAAGGGCCATCACAATCTCTCTCTAGGTCAAAGGGCAAACGTAAAGGGAATGCCGATTTCAGCTTCGCGTTCATGCGGCATTGGTCAGTATTGAGCTTTCGGTAGTTGTGCACGTGAGCAAGCATTTTTATACAACATGCGTGGAAAATATTGAGTGCCTTTATATAGATCTAATTACAAAGCACATCCGAAAACCACTGTTTTCAGCTTTCCTGAAAGTGAAAGCTTTCGAAGAAGGCGGATTTCTTCCGTACGAATGAAGAATTTTGAACCCACCGTGAATTCAAAGGTTAAAGTTTTCATGACAGCATTTTCTGCTTTCGTTGTAAATACAATTATAATTTAGTGAATTGTTAGTCGTTTTTTTACTGACGGAGTAAAATTTAAAGGCTAGCCTTCCGATTATCAGCTCATTATTAATTGTCGTTTAAGTACTGGTATTAATTACCATTCAACATTTCCTTTTCATAAAGTAATAGTTATTTTTCTTTACAAATTCATAGTTAGTAAGTGTTCAAATTGAAAAAAAAAAAAAAAAAAAAAAAAAGAAAGATGTACATATATTATTAGCGCATCAAGTACTAAGGTTAACCAGGCTAAAGAAACTGGCAATAAATTACGTTAAATCAACATTTCATTTCCGTAAAACAAATGTCATTTTTCTTCATAAAATTGCTGTGTATCAGAGTCCTAATTAAAACAAGAATTCGCACGAAATGTACACTTGATGCGCTGATAATCTGAAGGCTAGCCTAAAGAAAAGTTCATTGAATGTCCAACAAATGTATCCGAAAGTTTGGAATTAATACTGTATATTCCTTGTTCATTTGACAAAGAACTTTTTCCTAAATGATTTTAATTTATAATTTTTTTTTTTTTTTTTTTTACCTTCTAGAAATAGTTGCAAGATTTGAGCACACATCTTACCGTATTTTCAGTAAATATACTCACTAAATCGGAAATTTTGCTTTCGCGTTCGTTACGTAATTACGGAAAAGTCTTTTCTTTTTTCTTTCATTTTAATAAATCGAACGCGAAGGGAATTTCTAAAAGTTTTAAGTTAAATGATTATGTTCATACAGCCCTACCAATTTGCCATTAAAAAGATTGTAGTTGCAAAAATGCTTAACGTAAAATGCTGGGGTTTTCACGTTATGCGTGAAAAAACTTATTTTTTTGCTCCTTTAGCCAAATTGAAAACTAAAGGAAAAATTTCATGAAATCATTTCCCAGCACAAGAGCAAAACTTTGGAATTCCCCGATTTACGGATATCATTGCTGGAAACTGAGAAAAAAAAAATGAAAGCTAAGGATGTAATCTTTTGATGTTATCTAAGGACAAAAAATAAAGAGAAAAAAAAACCGGTCGATTTATTGTTGTGTGCGCAAATTGTCTAGTATCGCACTCGAGAAATTATTTCTTTGCGTAAACACCGCGGTACTTCGTCGGCGTTTTCAGGAGCGGAGAGCTAGAAGCTCGAGTCGGTCGGCCCACTAGCTCTGACTTCACAGACCACTTGGGAGGCTTTCTTAATCTTTAGGGGTTTTGACTCAGCACCAAGCCCTGTAACATCAGCACCTTTAAACTTCCAGTACAAACAACAAAAACAGTGCTCCTGGCTTCGTCTTTATCTGACTGAAACGTACACTTTCGCTTTAAGCTTTACTTAACATGAAGAACAACAGAGCGCAAAATCGACACCAGAATAAATGAGGTGCAAATGAGCGTTCCAGTCATCAAAGCCATCGGTGGAAGCTGAATAGTTTACACCATCGTGATTTACACTTACAGCATTGAAAAACGTAAAACTATCGATAGTTTCGACAAATTAGTAAAATCATGCAATGCACTGATTATGATACGCTTTCCAACATACCAGAAATCATTACTCAAGTTATGAGGATAATGGCTGTAGAATAAATCTCGCTCCTATTCCCTGACCTTTGACCCCATTTCGATGATATTCAGCAGAATCGCTTAAGTATACTTCCGGAACAGCATGATAAAGTTTTGCCTCAATCGAAGCATTTTTAACATAAGTTATAACGCATAAGAGCAATGTAATGGATCCCTCTCCTTTGTTTTGACCTTTGACCCCATTTCGTTCATTTTCAACAGGGTTCGTCCCTAGGTTGTCCCCTGCCACATATTAAAATTTCATCGAAATCGAACCAGTTTTACGTAAGTTATTACGCATAAGGGCAATGGAGTGGATCCCGCTCATATGTTCTGATCTTTGACCCCATTTCGTCTATTTTCAGTAGGGTTCGTCCCCAGTGGTCCTCTACCACATATTTAAATTTCATCGAAATCGAACCATTTTTACGCGAGTTATCGTGCGGACGTACAGGCGGACAAAGCTGGAGCATATACGCTTCTTCAACCTACGGTTGGAAAACGTTAAAAACTATCGATGCACTGAGTTGGACAAAACTATCGATAGTGCCATCGATAGTAGCTCCACCTCTACGCATCGGAAATGATTCAAAATACATGCTTATTACAACCGAAAATTCAGTTTCATTTTTCTTGTTTATTGTTCATAACATCTGTTTAATGTCAAAAAAGTTAAAATAAATCTAAATAGACGTAAAGCCATTATTAGTTTCAATCCTCCAAACCCAAGAGAAAATATGTACCACATACTGAATCGTAATGACAGAAGATATTCTAGCAAAGGGTGTGTTCAAGAAACTTTACGTACTGGAAATAATGCACGATTGTTTCCTTTTTTGAACTTCCTTTTTTGTTTTCATCCACGCCCACAATGCACACACACGGCTAATTAATAATGCTGAACGTGCAACATTGTGTCTTAAAATAAGAAACGAACTTCGCTGATGAAGATCTCCCTGTTGTTCGAACTTCCGTTCTGTCCTCGAAATCTATAGCAGCTGCAATAAATCACTGAGTCATGCCTACACGCTTCAATATGCTAAATTTGTTTTCATCCTTTACTCGGGTATTTTTTTTCTTCTGTTGTGCTCGATCAGGAAGAGTTTACAATCATTTCGTCGTTTGTTAACCTTTTAACAATGACCGGGTAAGGTAAAGGCTTGCTCATCGCGATGTTTCAACTTTTTCCTCATATTTCTTTTTCCTGCTACAAAAATGAACAATGGCTTTTAAGCGGACGACCAATCTTTAGCACCTTATCAAAGACAATGTTCTGTATTACATATCTTCCGTCTGTCGTCATCAAGTGGTAAGACATTTTTTTTGTTGTAGTTTAAAGGAAGGGGGAGAAATTGAAACAAAGCAATGCAGAATATCTATTCCGAGAGCAACGACGATGGTAAAACATGTGCTCAGTTCTCCTACGGAACAAGATGCATGACATCGCATTTTTGACGCGGATACGTCTTTAAACTCGGTAGCGATAGGTACTTTATAGGTACTGAATCGGTACTCAATCGGTACTCTAGGTAAACTAGACCGACATAATTTCTCACGATTGATCAAATGCTTATAATTTCTAAATTATAACAAATAGCTAAAATGTAATTACTGACAAAAAAAGAGTAATAACCATTAATTCTAAAATATATCAACTTCAAGGTCATGCGCCTGCGCAGGGAGAGGAGGGCGTCCGCCATTTTAGGGTCGAATACGCTGAGTCAAGCGCCTTGAAATCAGAATAACTTGAGATCGCGTAAAGGTAGGATCGTGATATTGGTCTCAAACGATTCGTCTGGATGAGATCTATCTAAAAACCAATCATTCATAAACATTAAATAAATACTTTATAAGTGATAAACGAAAAAATATTTGTGACAAAATCAAAATGTTTAAATATTTGAAGCAAAAGTCCGACTCAAAATACTAAAAACTTACACTGAAGAGCAATTGAATTAGAGATACCTGTCCAGTAACGTGTAGCACCGCCTTTCGCCTTGATGATGGCGACGATTCGTCTCGGCATGGACTCGACAAGACACCGGAAGCGTTGGGAAGCCATACGGATTCACGACCCCTGAGCAAGCTCCCACAGTTCACGAAGAATTGATGGAGGAGGGGGGTCAGAGCCTCGACCATCTCCCTCGATGGGATCCCAAATGTGCTGGATGGGATTGCGGTCAGGTGACCTAGCTGGCCAAGGAAGCGAAGTCACGTCGCTGGAGTGTTCATCCAACTATTCGGTTACAATTCAGAAGCGATGGCACGGTGCATTGTCTTGTTGCAGGATGAGATCCCCAGTGGGATGTTGAAGACGCACAAACGGGAGCAAATGGTCGTCCAGGATAACCAGGTAACGTTGACCTGTGAGGGACGAAGACACACGTACCAGGGGTCCCATTTCAGTCCACGTAAACAGTCCCCATACGAGAATGCCACCCCTACCAGCTTGAAGAGTACCCTGTTGGCAAGAAGGATCCATCGCTTCATGTGGTTTGCGCTGTACTCGTATCCTGCCATCCGCATGCACCAACGTGAATCTCGACTCATCAGTGCAGGCAACATTTACCCACATGTCTAGGGTCCAGTGGCGATGTTCCCGCTCCCATGCTAATATCTTTGCACCCTGTGATGTGCGGTCAGCAGCGGTATCCTCGTGGGACGATGGCTTCTGTACCCCATAGCGAGGAAATGGTTCTGGATGGTGTGGCTGCTTACACGTTTTTGTGCACCAGCGTTAAATTGCCGAGTGATTTCTTGCACTGTGGCCCGTCTATCCGCTGTTACAATGCGAGCTAGGCGACGATGACCCATGCTGCTTTAATCACTCGGCAAAAATTACTGGACTTTGGTTGGGAAGATCAGATCAGATCATGTGTAGATGATTTTAGGAAGGGAGTGTCTGACCCCCAGGTCTTAAACAACCCTTAGAAATAGGAAACTAGGAGATTTGGGCTAGAGTGCCCGATAGGAAAGTGACACGGAAGCAAAGTAGAAAGGGGGAGGAAGACGCCCTTATTTATTACCGGGGGAGGGCTAGTACCCGCGGTCCGATGACTTAACGTGCCCATCCGACGCACGGCGGATATTTAGTGGATTGAGCGTTCGTACCTGCCTGGGATCGAACCTGAGGTCTTCTCCATCGCAGTCCCGAACGTTGCACGCTCATCGACCTGCGACCTTGGTTGGAAAGTGTTACCTTACCCGGCGTGTTCCCCTGATCTGGCACCTACGGACTACCACCTTTTTTAATCCATACAGAACACCTTCGCTCTCCAAACTTTTGATGATATGGGCGATGTGAAAATGGCATTACATGACATTTTTAAATCTAAAACACAGGAGTTTTTCCGGCGTGGGATTCATTTACCGACAGACAATGGCAAGGGGTCATACAGAATGATGGCAACTATGTGAATGCGTAGGTACGTTATTTGCTGTGTTCTCCTTTCTTTGTAGCCTACAAAAATGGGTAGAACTTATGCATACACCCAATAACTTTGAAACGTTACCCATTTGAAGTACAGGGACACCAAAAATAACTGAATGCTGTCTAGACACGGTACCAAACAATGGAGATAATTGCAAAATTAAAAGATGAACTTTTATTTACAACTTAAAACCATATATACATGCGAGATCTTTCAGACCCCCTCTGGGTCCATCATCAGGCACCGCAGAGGGGTGGTTCCGGGATTATAAAGTCGGAAAAAAACAAACCCACAATGCATTAACATGGAGGCGCCGCTCAAGCCCACGCATGCGCACTTGTTAGAAACATAAACATGCAAATTTTATAAAAAATGACATGCCATCGACATTACCCTCATCATGGAGACATTTTATTTTACAACATTGTATATATCCTCATAATCCGTAATCGTGTTTCTTGTACTTTTATAAAATTTGCATGTTTATATTTCTAACAAGTGCGCATGCGTGGGCTTGAGCGGCGCCTCCATGCCCATGCATTGTGGGTTGTTTTATCCATCCGACTTTATAATCCCGGAACGACCCATAGTGGATCTGAAAGATCTCGCATGTATATATGGTTTTAAGTTGTAAAATAAAAGTTTCTTTTAATTTTGCAATTATCTCCATTGTTTGGTACCGTGTCTAGACAGCATTCAGTTATTTTTGGTGTACTTAGTTGGCACGAATAGCACAGACGTTTGGATGAAGTATAGGGTGTCCGAAAAGTCTTTCCCTGATTACAAACGTCATTCATATCCGCTGTGTGTACGTTACAGAGGTGAAACTGGTGCCGAAATGTTGGAAAACTAACCAAGATTTTTTTGTTGCAGGTTTCCGCAACGTGGCTGTAGTGTAGCAGTGTCAGTGTCCGGGAAACCGGAAATGTTCACAAATCATGAACAGAACTTTTTATCATGAACAGAACTTTCTGGCATCTGTAATTCACGGGAGGCCCTATACACTGATTTCTTGGGACTTCGCACAAAAGACTGTCTCACTGCTTCCACCCTTTCAGCTGAGGTTGATGGTCGGTCAGTTCTCGGTAAGTCAGCAACAGATCCTATGGTCTTCAACTTGTCGTACCACGACTTAACGCTCTTGACATCCGGCTGCTTCTTTCCATACGTTGTTTGAAAGTTCCTCTGCACTGTTATTGGTGACCGGGTGTCGTGATACCAGAGGACACACTGAACTTTTTCCTGATTTGTGAACATTTCCGGTTTTTTGGACACTGACACACTACCGCCACGTTGCAACAAAAACACTTGGTCAGTTTTCCAGCATTTTGGCACCAGTTTCACATCTGTAACGTACATACAGCGGATGTGAATGACGTTTGTAATCAGGGAAAGACTTTTCGGACACCCTGTATATTTTTCCAGGGAAGATGTCCTTCACAGAAGTGCCATGGCGGTAAGGTCATTCAGCATACTAGGAAATGTTTCTATAAAGTATAATTAATCATATTTGTAACGTGCGTTTTCGTTTACTGAAAAAAAGGAAATTTATCATACTAGGTGTGAATGCTCCCTTTCAAACGACACAGAACCCTTTTAGAAAAGAAAAATAAATCACCTTTTTTTTTCTTTCTGTACTTGCGGCATTGTGTAGCACATTTTACTCCGAAATTTTACGTTCTGCAGTAAGAATAATTGAAAGAATAAAAATCCAAAGTAATGGGTGTTAAAGATATTTTTGTTTGTTCCGTGAAAGGCTTGTAACGTATTTACAAGGCGAGTAATTAAAAAAAAAGGAAAACCCAATCCGTTACATAAACACAATTGAGTAAAGCAGATGTGAAAACCGTTATGAAATTACTTTTCCTAGTAACAATATCTCAGACAGAAAGAAAGTGATAAATGGCGCGCAAATGTATTTATAGTTGCTCGGAATATGTTGAGTATGAAAAAATATCGTTTCGATTCAAAAACTTCATGTCACGCAGAAACTTGATTCCGAAAAGTTCTAAGAACGGACATCATCAGTCATGGCTGTTAATCAAATTTCAGGTTATTCTCCTGAAAGACTTTATGGCGTCTCTGAAAGATGAAGTAACGAAAAAGGAAAAACAAGAAATATAACGCAGAATTCTTGGGTGTAATGATTTTCTGTTTCTCAATTATTTGACTCTCATAGTCGTGGATCATAAGCCTCTTTCGCACGGACAAATTTTTGTCAGCTAAGCCCGTGTCGCGATCGAATGAACAAGTGCCATTTTTTGTATCTGCGAACGACAAAGGTTCAACATGAAAAGAGATTACGTTATAATATACATAGTAGTCCATAAATATATTTAATAGCAGCCCCGGTGGCGCAGTTGTCTAAGACGCTGGCCTCTGATCATTCCTCCGTAAGGGCTCCGGGTTCGAATCCCGTCAGGCATGCATGTTGTGTTTGTCTTACGGCACTGGCTCTCTCCCTTCCCTGGAACCAGTGACCCTAAATTAGGGACGGGCGACTGCTTATAGCCTATTGAGTTGCTCACGGTGGTCGTTAAACCTCCAATCAAAAAAAAAAAAATATTTACTAATATGTCCGTATAAAATATGTGTAAAAATCTGTGCAAAAGAATACGCAAATGAGGTAAAAAATCTATTTCAAAATAAAAAACATTAGAAAATGTTTATACACTGGTGTGCAAAAATTAACGACGAAGTGGGGAAATTAGCATGACAGCGGAACGAGCAGGCAGAACGAACCGAAAGACCACTCAGGAGATAGGCTAGGGTCCGGTACGGTAGGGCATGCGCATATATGCAGCATGGCGTAGGGTGGGGGGAGGGGGTCGTCCGCCGCCGTGGTTGCTCGTGGACGACCACTGCTAAACTCTCGGACAGCTGCTCCTGTCGTTTGAAATGCTCTCCAAGCTCGTGAAGCGATGGTGTGAGCGATCCCGAACTCCTCGGCCACACTAGTCACACTTCGACCTTCTTCCAACTTCCCAATGACGCGACCTCATTTTCTGGGAACAGTCCTCAATTCCGTAACTGACTGAGGACGTCAAATGTTCTCATTTTCTGGGGAAAGTCCTCAATTTCACTGCTTCGTCCTCAATTCCGTAAAAACTGACTGAGGACGTCAAATGTTTTCATTTTCTGGGGACAATCCTCAATTTCAGTGCTTCTTCCTAAATTCCGTAAAAACTGACTGAGGTCGTCAAACGTACTCATTTTCTCCGGACAGTCCTCAATTCCGTAACTGACTGAGGAAGTCAAATATTCTCATTTTCTGGGGACAGTCCTCAATTTCAGCGCTTCGTCCTCAATTCCGTAAAAACCGACTGAGGACGTCAAATGTTTTCATTTTCTGGGGACAATCCTCAATTTCAGTGCTTCTTCCTAAATTCCGTAAAAACTGACTGAGGACGTCAAACGTACTCATTTTCTGGGGACAGTCCTCAATTCCGTAAAAACTGACTGAGGACGTCAAACGTACTCATTTTCTCGGGACAGTCCTCAATTCCGTAACTGACTGAGGAAGTCAAATATTCTCATTTTCTGGGGACAGTCCTCAATTTCAGCGCTTCGTCCTCAATTCCGTAAAAACCGACTGAGGACGTCAAAGTCCTCTTTTTCTGGGGGCAGTCCTCAATTTCAATGCTTCGTTTTCGATTCCTAAAGACCTGACTGAGAACGTCCAATGTTCTCATTTTCTGGGGACAGTCCTCAATTTCAGTGCTTCGTCCTCAATTCCGTAAAAACTGACTGAGGACATCAAATGTCCTCATTTTCTGAGGACAGTCCTCAATTTCAGTGCTTCGTCCTCAAATTCGTAAAAACTGACTACGTCAAATGTTCTCATTTTCTGGTGATAGTCCTCAATTCCGAAAAAACTGACTGAGGACGTCAAGCGTCTTCATTTTCTGGGAACAGTCCTCAATTTCGTAACGGACTGAGGACGTCAAATGTTCTCATTTTCTGTGGACAGTCCTCAATTTCAGTGCTTCGTCCTTAATTCCGTAAAAACTGACTGAGGACGTCAAATGTCCTCATTTTCTGGGGACCATCATCAATTTCAATGCTTCGTTCTCAAATCTGTAAAAACTGACTGAGGACGTCAAATGTTTTCATTTTCTGGGGACAATACTCAATTTCAGTGCTTCTTCCTCAATTCCGTAAAAACTGACTGAGGACGTCAAACGTCCTCTTTTCTGGGGACAGTCCCAAATTTCAATGCTTCGTCCTCAATTCCGTAAAAACTGACTACGTTAAATGTTCTCATTTTCTGGTGACAGTCCCCTATTTCAATGCTCCGTTTTTAATTCCGTAAAAACTGAATGAGAACGTTGAATATCCTTATTTTCTTATTTTTTGTCCTCAATTTCAGTGCTTCGTCCTTAATTCCGTAAAAACTGACTGAGGACGTCAAATGTCCTCATTTTCTGGGGACCATCATCAATTTCAATGCTTCGTTCTCAATTCTGTAAAAACTGACTGAGGACGTCAAATGTTTTCATTTTCTGGGGACAATACTCAATTTCAGTGCTTCTTCCTCAATTCCGTAAAAACTGACTGAGGACGTCAAACGTCCTCTTTTCTGGGGACAGTCCCAAATTTCAATGCTTCGTCCTCAATTCCGTAAAAACTGACTACGTTAAATGTTCTCATTTTCTGGTGACAGTCCCCTATTTCAATGATCCGTTTTTAATTCCGTAAAAACTGAATGAGAACGTTGAATATCCTTATTTTCTTATTTTTTGTCCTCAATTTTTTCAAATTTCTTTTTAAAATTGAAATAGTGGCAATAAAAAAAAAAACTTTCGGGATGCTTTGAGGGGTCAAAACATCATTATCACCAAAGTCAGCATCGGGCAAAGTGATCTCGAAAATTGTGGTGTTATTTCATTTTTGTTTTAATTGGATTTAGCTAAAACATTTATAAGATGGGGAATAAATCATATTTTTTTCAATATCCACTTTGTTGCAATCTTCCAAATACGTGGAGACAATGTGAATAGACAGTCATCGCTCTTTCCACGTTTTTCTTTAATTAACACAGAGCAACCGAAAAATTGTATTTCGACACCTCTGGGATCGAACCTTAAATCTCTTGAATGACTAGCCGAGTGCGTTCGCCTTACGCTACGGTGGCCAACAATCCACGGCACTATGTGTGTTTATCTGTCAGCATCTAGGGATAGGTTCAGCAACTGAGAAGTCTCCATCTGGTGGAGCTTAAAGGCACAAGTTATTTAATTATAGCTAATAAATCCAAAGTGCGAGAGAAAGGATGAAAATCTTCCAAATATGTGGAGACAATGTAAATAGACAAAGTCATCGCTCTTTCTACGTTTTTTCTTTAACACACAGCAATTAAAGAAAAAACGTGGAAAGATCGATGACTTTGTTTATACACTTTCGTGCAACTAAATAAGAAATTGATGCTAAATTTGGTTGTATTTGGTAGCTTCCATTGACAGTTCTACAACTTTTGTTCAATTTATTGTTTCATTAAACTGTTTCTTCAAGTAAAGTTATTGGACTTGGAATATTCCTTCTCATAGGGATAGTAGCATTCAGGTATTCCATGATTCTTATCCGCACAGTGTACAGTTATTTTCTGGCTTCAGATTTTTTCTTGTGCATAATAACAATGAAATTTCAATACAACATCCAAATGTAGCTTTGTTTGCATGTGCTGCCCCCTATGAGTAACATTTAAAATTTCTCAGAAGTAATGTTCTTCATGATAGTATTTTATTGGTATTTCGTACTGATTACACATGAAAATCATCCTTCAGATTGGGTGTATGTTTTAACTGTACAGTTATGGTACAGGCCATAACATTCAGTGCTAATCTTCGGCGTTACCATAACGTGTCAGATATTGTCCTCAATCATGTCGTCAATTTTGTATGCCGACCCGGTGGCGCAGTGGTCTAAGCGATGGCCTCTGATCATTCGTCCAAAAGGGGTCTGGGTTCAAATCCCGATGAGGCATGGATGTTGTGTTTGCCTTACGGCACTGGCTTTCTCCCTTCCCTGGAACCAGTGATCCTAAATTAGGGACGGGCGACTGCTTATAGCCCATTGAGTTGCTAACCTGGTTGTTAAACCTTCAATTGCCGCCCCGGTGGCGCAGTGATCTAAGCGATGGATTCTGATCATTCGTCCAAAAGGGGTCTGAGTTCGAATCCCGGTGAGGCATGGATGTTTTGTTTGTCTTACGGCACTGGCTCTCTCCCTTTCGTGGAACCAGTGACCCTAAATTAAGGACGGGCGACTGCTTATAGCCCATTGAGTTACTCACGGTGGTCGTTAAACCGCCAATCAAAAAAAAAAATTGTATTGAAATTGAGGACAACGTGTTATCTTGTCCTCAGTTTCTTTCTCAAAAATCTGGTCAACTTACCCATACCATTTCTTCCATGGCTCAATCTGCCCGTACTTCCCTTTACCCTTTTCTGGTCAACTCTTCCGGATGCATTCCCTACTACTCTCCCTTCCATGACGATTCCGACAAAATCGTCATGGTGATTTCGTCGAGAAATAGTGTTTCATATCTTTTGTCACATAGCACAAACACTTCTTGGGTGGCGAGTTTTCGTTTCTCCTACTCGAACGTGTAACCTTTTTTTTTTTTTTTTTTCTGGTCGACCTTCGTACTTAATTTTGGTTGAGTTGCAGGTTTCTTATTGCTGGAAACAATACTTAAATTTTTAAATTATTATTCTGAGCCCTTTTCGTGGATCGCGTAATAGCATCGAAGAGTTATTGATGTCGTCTTTTGATTTTTTTACTCACCTTCTTTGGTTCCATGTTTTTTTCCATCTTCCATCAAGCAATCTCCTTAGCTGGTACTCGGCGATAGCCACCTCTTACCGTGGTAAATAGCCAAATCCCTCTCCTTCTCTACTTAAAAAACCAAAATCCCTCCCAGATTCTCTCTCTCTCTCTCTCTCTCTCTCTCTCTCTCTCTCTCTCTCTCTCTCTCTCTCTCTCTCTCTCTCTCTCTCTCTCTCTCTCTCTCTCTCTCTTTTTCTCTTTCGCTCTCTTTCCTTTCTCTTTCTCTCCCTCTCTCTCTCTCTCTCTTTCTTTTCTGTTTCTGTCTCTCTATGTATCTACCGATCTATCTATCTATCTATCTTTTTTTCTTGTCTCTTTCTGTCTCTCTCTCTTTGTTTTTTTCCTCTCTCTCTCTCTCTCTCTCTCTCTCTCTCTTTCTGTCTGTCTCTTTGTTTTTCCTCCTTTTCTCTCTTTCTCTTTCTCTCTCTTTCTCACACTCTTTCTCTGTCTCCTTCTCTCACTTTCTCTATATCTTTTCCGCTTTTTCTTTCTCATTCTCTCACTCTTTCTCTTCCTCTTCCTATCTTTCTCTTTCTCTGTCTCAGTTTCCTTTCTCTCTGTCCTTCAAATTTTCTCTCTTCCTCTTTTTCTTTCTCTATCTCTTTCTCTCTGTCCTTCAAACTTTTTCTCTCACTTTCTCTTTCTCTTTTTCCCTCTCTTGACCTCTCTTCCTCTTTTTCTCTTTCTCACTCTCTCTCTGTATCTCTTTCTCCCTCTCTCTTTATCTGTCTCTCTTTCTCTCTCGCACAAGGACTTCCCTTAAACACTATTTTCCAACGCCTAGTGGGATGCACATTTAGCTACCATTCACACATCCTCTGCCCTCCACATTACTTCCTTGCAGGCAATGAACAACATGGAAGTTTCTTAACAGCAACTTTGCATTTCCTAGTCAGTCACCAGGTAACTAATAGAGTTTTACCCTTCTGCGCAACTACGTATCCACCACCACCTCAGTGTTTTTCTTTTCCTCTCTTTCTTTAGGGAGATAATGTTCTTCCATGTTTTATGTTTCTTCGAAAAGAAAGAAGGCATTTCTCACTTTCCCGACCCCCTAACACGAAACACTCTTGTGCATCTGGTTGAGAAACATTGGCACAACTGTTCCTACTCATTCAACATGATAAGTAATACCTTTTGAGTTATCTATCGTGTTCGTGCTGCATTATTTCAATTTTGTATTTTAAAACACGTTCAATACACGAATAAATAAGGTAATTATGCGTATAATGAAATACAAAAGTAATTTTTATAAAGCACGGAAAATATAAATTCGGGGATTTTATATCTCCCCGGGGGAGGGGGAAATAGCTTACCTTGCAGGGGGGCTGAGCCCTTCAATCCCCCTGCTAGCTACAGCCCCGGACACTGCCCAAATATCTTCACTGAAATTTATGAAATTATACAATTACTTCGATATACAGGATGTGGAATTTTGCTGAATTTTAACTACATCGATGTGCAATATTCTTCCCCTTTGCATTGTTAAAGAAGCAGCAAAAACAAATAAGCAGAAGTAATCATGAATGACCTAATGACACCTGCGAAGAAACGACAGTCTTCAAGACTCGAAGATTATGGGTTGCCAACAAGTCAACCATCCCGGAAGATCTTTGTTCGCTTTTCCGCAAGTGATTCAACTCTTACTGACTTTCGCACCGACCCTTTCTTTCAAGGTTTTCCGTGGTTACTAACGTAATTGCACCGCGGTTGAACTCTGACGTTGACCCAGGAAACATTCCTTTGTCCAGTGAAAGTTAATAACCACAAAGGAATACACTTTCGAACATCTTAATACCGTACTGAGGCGTATATTGATGACAATGCGACTTTTGCCCCATAGTGGAACATAACGTGATCTGTAGAAAGACTGCCGAAAGATTTATATCAACGAATCTCAGCTTCGATTTACTTACGATGTTCACTCATTTTTAGAACGATATTTCCGTAGTGTAATTAATGTTTAAATAATACACTATTTACCAACAAGTAATTGAATACCCCTGCAATCGACGATATCTGCGGTCCTGATGCACGTCACGGCCGCCGCCGTTAAATATCGGGTGGGAAACAACAACGCAATCAGTCGCATGCAAGATGCCACGCATTTCGGAGCTCTCTGATTTCAAGAAAGGTGTAATCGTCGGGTATCACAGAAATAGCCGATCCATACGTGACATGACCAGCGAGTTGAAGTACCCAAAATCGACAGTGGCCTACGTGATTGGCAAGTGGAAGATGAGAGGTGACTGCCGGAATGTGCCCCGACCCAGCAGACCCACAAAACTGGGAGTTAGAGACCGACGGGTGCTGGCCAGAGAAATTCGGAAGAACCGCACCAAATCGATGGGCCACATCCGCGAGGAGTTTCGACAGGCATCCGGGAGTGTTCTTTCGATGAATACGATCCGTAAGGAAGCCCATCTGCTAGGTTATCATGGACGTGCTGCCGCCCACAAGCCTTTGATCACCAAGTCCAATAGCGCTGCTCGGCTAACGTGGTGCAAAGAACGTCGACAGTGGACCGTTGAACAGTGGAAACAGGTTCTCTGGTGAGAAGAATCAAGGTTCACCCTCTACCGTACGGATGGCAGGGTCTGGGTTTGGCGTCTGCCTGGAGAACGCCTCCTGCCGGAATGTATTGTGCCAACTGTGAAGTTCGGCGGCGGTGGAATTATGCTATGGGGGTGTTTCTCCTGGTATGGCACGGGACCCTTGGTCGCAATTCCTGGTAGACTCAACGCCGAGACCTACTGCACCATTTTGGATGACCATGCGCTTCCTACGTTGCGGCAGTTTTACGGGGTGGACCCATGTTACTTTCAGGATGACAATGCCACCTGTCATGTTGCGAGGTCCACCATGGCTTGGTATGGTGACAATGGGGTTAATCGAGTGGACTGGCCTGCGCAGAGCCCGGACCTTAACCCTGTCGAGCACCTCTGGGACGAGTTGGAGCGTCGACGTAAGGGGTGCCTCCCCCCGTCCAAAATCGGTGAAGGAACTGACCTGTCTTCTCCAAGCCGAGTGGAAGAAAATACCGCTAGCCGTCGTACAACGCCTGGTTGAGAGTATGTCCCGGAGGGTCGCAGCTGTAATCGTCGCTCGTGGAGGCTCCACCAACTACTGAAGTTGAATAAACTTCGTTTTCCTTTGCTATCACAGGTGTCCAATTACTTGTTGGTAGATAGTGTATGCTTGCATTTCTTTCTTAAATGTTATATCTGATAGTCCTTTCTCTGGATATGAACCTATATCTAGACTTCCAAGGCATTTATTAAAATTGGTAATGGTATTTCATTCCACTCGTCTTCCACTTCTTTTTATAGCCCGATCATTGTTTTAGGTCCGCGTTTAGAAAGCGCATATATATATCAACGAATTAGCGTCGAAGTCGCGACGAATTAGCGACGACTTTTTTTATATATCAACGAATTAGCGTCATTCAAAATTGCAATTGAGATATTTTTGAAGTCTTTGAGGTGAGTTAATCTTCGCATTGTCTTTTTCTTAGATAAAAGAAATTTTTCAGATGTTTAGCTAATGATGTTTAAATTCGATTTTGGTGTGCAAAGCAATTCATTCATATATCCACACCAGCCGCCCCGCTGGCGATGGCTTCTGATTATTTATCACAGATGGGTCCGGGTTCGAATCCCGGTGAGGCAAGGATGTTGTGTTTGTCTTATGACGCTGGCTCTGTTCTTTCCCTGGAACCAGTGGTCCTAATTAAGGAAGGGCGACTGTTTATAGCTAAGTGAGTTGCTCCCGGCGGTCGTTAAACCTCCAATTAAAAAAATGTATCCACACCACCCTAAATTAGGAACGGGACACCCCCAAGCAAAGCAAACAAACGAAAAATCAGAATTTTCAACCACTTAGTATGAAGGTGAAAGGATTAGGGTTATTAAGAGAAATTCAATTTCTCTTCCATAGATTGACTTCTACAAATTGATCACACCTGAATAACACAGGGGGTGATTGTTAAGGGGAGAACGAACCCCCGAAAAATAAAAAAAATCGCGAATTTTATTTTATTATTGAAAAAGAATGTATGAATATGCGCTGTCACAATATACGCTATACTGACAAAAGGTACCGGACATCCCTTCAAAAGCAAATGAACGGATCCGCCGCGTTGTTAAGATGCGCGGTACAGCTGCAAACGGTATAAAAACAAGCCTGCAGTTGACCGCGATCATATTGCACTGTGAGGTTGACTGAAAATGTCGCAGAACTGACTTTGAGAAAGGAAAGATTGTTCGGTGTTATATTAGTGGATTGTCCAAAAGAGAAACCGAGAGGCGTTTAAACATACCCAAGTCAACTGTTTTAGATGCGCTGAATAAGTAGAATACACATGGCGTGACCGAAGCAGAAAAACATACCAGCAGATGAAAGAAAATCAGTGATAGAGGACGTCGAAGGCTCAGGAGGGTCGTTGCAGCTAATCGACGGAATACTGCACAAGACCTTAGTGTACAGGTGAGTAAAGATGCTGGAACATCGATATGTACACGTACCATTCGCAGAGAACTTCATTCCATGGGTTACCGTGGTCGTGAGGCTGCTCATAAGCCTTTCATCTCCACTCGGAATGCTACTCGTCGTTTAGCATGGTGTAAAGAACATTTATCGTGGACCGTAGATCAATGGAAACGGGTCCTATGGACTGATGAATCCAGATACACGATCAATCAGTCTGATGGCCGTGTGTGGGTATGGCGGCTGCCGGGGGAACGCTATTTATCCCAGTGTACTGTTCCTATGGTCAAGTTTGGAGATGGCAGTGTACTTGTGTGGGGATGTTTTTCGTGGTATGGTCCCGGCCAATGGGTTACCGTGAACAAACCTATTAACCAGCACGTCTACCTCGATATTCTGGACAATTATGCCCTGCCAACTCTGTGGCAATTCCGAGCCTTGTTGGTACCAGCAGGATAATGCACCGAGCCATAAAGCAAGGACTGTTACGGCGTGGTTTGACGATAATTCCGTATCGCGTGTGGACTGGCCAACGCAGTGCCCTGATCTTAATCCCATAGAGTACCTATGGGATGAATTAGAACGCGGCATAAGAAATTTGGAACCAAGACATACTACTAAGCAACCGTTACCGGCAGCATTACGTACTGAATGGAAGCGCATACCCATCGCTGTGTTCCAAAACCTCTTCGAGAGCATTTCTCGTAGGGTCAGTGCATGCACTGAGGCCAAAGGCGTATAACGAAGTAAATTTCGCCGTCATTTTTGGTCTACGCCGGGATTCGAACCCGAGGCCGCTTATTCCGGAACAAGTCGCTCTACCAACTGAGCTACGCAGACGTTTTATTCTGATTCCTATCTGCCTTTATGTCGTGTGCGTCCTGCTGGCAAGTACGTCACATCTCACCCCCCCCCCCCCCCGAAAGAGGGCCGGGGGCATGGCCCACGGGTCAGTCGTGACCATGAATCATTGCAGGCAGCCATCCACTGTAGAACGTGCACTTGAGAACTCCCAGTCAATCTGCTGTGTGGAATGCAACATCACACATTTTTATTTTTCGAAGCGCTGGAGAAGGAATTCTCTGATTTTTCCTGTCTCGCGGTGTGGAAATAACATCACACCAATGCGAGATTTTGAACTGCCGGGTCATCCGGATAGTTCGGGCGCCATTATAACGAAGTAAATTTCTCCGTCATTTTTGGTCTACGCCGGGATTCGAACCCGAGGCCGCTTATTCCGGAACAAGTCGCTCTACCAACTGAGCTACGCAGACGTTTTATTCTGATTCCTATCTGCCTTTATGTCGTGTGCGTCCTGCTAGCAGGTACGTCACAGGCGGACTGACACCGTACTCATGTATGTCAATGAATGCTATGTTGTGTTTCTCTTCTAGTCCGGCCGGTGACTTTTGTCAATACAGTGCTTGCGTGTGAGTGAGTGAGTGTGTGTGTGTGTGTGTGTGTTATTTTTATACAGAAAGACGGACACCTATCAATTAGAGATATCGAAGATATGGTTCACATTTCAAAATTATCAATTCACAAAATTTTAACCGAACATCAGGGCATGAAATGAGTTTGTTCAACGTGGGTTCCCCATTTCTTTTCATGTGCGGCCCAATGCAAAGCTGCGCATGCCCAGTTCTGTCGTTTCTTATTTGGAAAAAATGAATATTAAGTTGATGCCCCAACCTCCATATAGTCCAGATTTGTCACCTTGTGACTTCTAGTTGTTCCCCATTTAAAAAAAAAACATTACGGAACGACAATTTGAGATTGATCAACAACTTATTAAAGCTGCGCAGGGATGCTTCAATAGCATTTCAGGAGAATTCCAGAATTCAAAAAATGGGAGGAACGTTGATAGACCTGCATTCGGTGAGGTGGACAGTATTTCGGAAAAGATGACCACTTCCTTGATAATTAAGGCACGCATATAATTTTTTATAAAACACTTTGTCAGTTGTTTTGGGGCAACTCTTGTACAACATAAACTGGCATTTTGTTAGATAATTAACTTCAGTATTTCTTGAAAAAAACTTATTGTGTTCGAAAACATGACACCAAATTGTGGTAATGACTTGAGCAATCCTCACATTGAATGGAATACGGGATTACACCATACAATACAAATTTTGAAGATTACAATCCATTTTTCGGTGTAAATATGACAAGGATGAGCCAGATAGTATCCGAAAAAAAATTTTGAATTTTTTTCGGAAACTTGAGACTTGGTCGTTCTGGGTGGTGTAGTGGTTAGCATACCCGGGCGCTATCTGGGTGACGCAGGTTCGATTCCCGCTCCAGGACGAGGAAATTTTCAAGTTTTCCGATATTATCTGACTTACCATCCTTGTCATATTTACACCAAAAAACAGATTGTAGACCTCACATTTTTTTTATGTGCATGTTTTTGTAAACATGTCAATTTGTATAGAAAAATTTATTCCATCACCATACCGATTTTCAAATACCTATCGAGAAAAAAAGCACGTAAAAATTATAATTTTAACATGACCAGAAGAGTCCCTACCGTTTTCCATTAAAAACGTATACCGCAAAATGCAAAGTAATTTTCAATTTGGTCGTGCGGTTCGCATTTAGACATTTTCAAAATAAATAAAATGTGAAGCACTTACCTAAAAATATCAGCATCGAAGAGCGAACTATTTCCTGAAGAATTTTATCTCTTGGCACAAATTTAACACTTTCACTTCATTTCGTTTCAGTTCTTTTTTTCGGGAGTATGTTTTTCTTCAGACAAATGTCCGGTGTTCTGAAAGAAGTCTTTTACCAATTGCGAATTTGGTAACGTGAAATTTGAGGCGAAAGATCTGTTCACAACGCCAAACTATGAAACCCTAGTGAATGAAGTTACTAAGAAAGACATGCCCAATGTCCTAGATGGAAATATTTTCCAGATTTTATAAGGAAACTCAAGCGGAGGTGCTAACATTGTCAAAATCACTTTAATTTTCAGTGGCTAAACACATCTGGAATTTTAAGATTGTTTTATTCAACACAGAAAGAAGTAGAGTATCCACGTGCTGTATTTTTAGTTCTGAAAGACAGTATTTCTGAAGTTTTTTTGATAATTAGTTACTGCATTTCTCTTCCTTTTTTGATTAATTTAGCAAACATTTTCCTTCACAACAAGGTATGAAATTTATAAGAATAACCTCTGTAAAAATAAAAAAGAAGACATTATGCAAATTGTAGTTTCGTAGCACATGGAGAGAAAGCAGCTATTAAAACGTTCGAATATTTCTTTCAACGGTGCCAATGATTTCTTCTGAATAAACTTCAAGATTTCACATGTTTTATGAATGAAAGATCCTTTTCTCAACTTTCTTGAAGATTTTCTTATTAAAAATCTTTGAAACAAAATGTAGTATTTAGAAAGGCAAAACTAAATATAGTTTTGTTTTGTACCTCCAGCAGAATTATATATTTTCGGCATGCACATTTACGAAGGAATAGAATTCATATCGATCAAAAATATCGATTTGTGACTTCAATTATAACCAACAAAGCAACTGTCAAGAGTTTAGAAAATTTTCGCTTGCGCTTCCGATATTTGTTAATGCCATTATTCCAAATATTTTAGTAAGCCTGACGGTTGAAGCATATGAGACTTTAAAGCGCTGGTTTAAGAGAATTTATCTCCATATCCTTTGAAAAATGGCTTCAATATACTACACCATATTTTTTATAATATTTTGGAAGAATTATTTCTTTTGAAATCACATAAAAAATTCACACGTTTGTATTTCGTTGAAGCAGCCCAAAACTTTCTCGCTTTACACAATTATCTGCTTCGAGTCCATTAATTAAATTTTAAATAACAGCTTGTCTACAACCGGGAATTCTTACCATTTGTTATGCTTACTCTCGTTGTGTAGCGAGTAGATGAGTACACAGCTGAAATTATCTCTGGTCCGTTAGGAACCGGTTTCACTGAAGAGAGAATGCAAAATCCTGTTAAGTGGGTAAGTCTCTTCTGAAGCTATAGAGAGACGGAATATCTGCTGTCTCGGATTAACGGTCCTCGTCAGCTGTTACGACTCGGCAATAAGCAGCGTGTTTACTGAAGGATCTCCGTTCGGCACTCTTGGGCAAGGAGGACTGATGAATGCCTTGCACTCGATCAACAGGGAGAGTGACTTCGAAGCTTGACTGACTAGAACTCAATCTCGAACCCGCTGACACATTTATCCAACGCGCCGTTGGTTGTTTCAGGTTTGCCAATTTTCCTGCTGAATGAATCTTTTTCACACTCCGCTGGACATCACCTGTTAGCAAAAATTAAGGGTTTGAAATGTAAAACACAGTTTTCTCCGGAACGAGCTGTGAGTATGATAACGGAATGAACCCATACGTGAAAAAACGTACACAATATTTTTAAGAGAAGCCATTTTGCACTTTATTATATTCTCTATATCCATTAATTATTTTTCAAAAGAAGTTAAAATCACAGTTACAGAAGACGAAATGTAGTGATGTATGACTTTTCCTTAAAATTAAGGCACTGTGAAATGGATCTACTTTTTCTTAATGTAGTTGATATTAAAAAAAACAGGTCTACAGAGAAAAAGACGCATCTTTTTACGCATATGCACGAAATCAAATTCACACACGAGTGCACATGCAAGATTTCTGAAAACACAGGTTTGTCCCTGACGCCGATCGAAACGGGCCCTCTCACTCCCGAATACGTTGCTCTCCCAGCTAAGCTACACGGACGGAATGTAGCTCTGCTTACCTCTGTAGTACGACACAGAATATATAAAGTTCATGCAGATAAAAGCCGATAATTCAATCAGTTGCAATGATATTCAGTAATTCAACATGCCCACACAATACAAAATAACCCACATGGGAATGTAAATAGGTAGTTGAATCGGTTGACACTATAATTCGTGCATAAATACCAGTATTAAAAGAAAATGAAATGAAGGTTTTATTTAACACCCATGTGAGAAAACTAAGACTGTTGGTGGATTCTGAAGTTCGTAGTAGAACGCGTAAGCTGTTCGGATTTCGAACAAGACATCCTATCGGCCTTTCTGAACAAGGATCATTACATGGATCACCTAATGTGGGTAATGGATTGGATTTGCATGAACTGGACCATGACAGCTATAACTCTGATTCACATAATGGAGTCAGAAACCTAAGTGATAAAGTTCTGAATCCCATTCAGCTAAGAGCCTTGCAACGAGGGTTACAAGTTCGCTTACCCTAACCAACGTAAAGTGGACTTATTCAAAACAGTTCCGCAAATTGAAAAAATTCTATATTCACTTCCAATAGAAGATAGGAACTTCTGCAAGAATGAAAATCGCAAGGTCTCTTCACAAACACAATCCACGACGGTGTAAAACCACCGAAGAATGCCAGCTTCATGAGGAAATGCAGCAGCTGATTGAATTGAAAAAGGACCCAGATATTGCCATTCTTTTAGCTGATAAAACTAGTCAAGTTGTACTCTTAAATCAAAGTGATTATATTAAAAAAATGCTCAATGCCATTTCTAGTATCCCTCATGTAATAGTGAAACGAGACCCCACTAGGGCTACTGTTAGTGCTTTAAGCCGCCTTAAGAACTCTTCAGCTCCTCCGGACTCCTTTTCAAAAGCCTTCAATCCACCCCCCGGCTGCCATGTGCCTGATTTATTTGGTAGATTAAAGCTACACAAGGAAGGGTACCCTATTCGCCCTCTTGTATCAGGTTACATTGCCCCCAATTCGACCTTTGGAAAAAGCTTTGGCAAGTTATCTCACCAAATTTACAGTGAATTCTTCCTACTCAATAAAGAGCACCACACAAGCTATTGATAGGTTAAAGTTAATTCAGCCACTACCAAATTCCTATTTTTTGGCGTCCCTAGATGTAGTTTCGTTATACACGAATGTACCTATGGAAGCTACATTTCAGTTGATTCAGGCCTTGCTGATTGATTCTGACATTCCTGCCAATGATATTGCTTTCATAATGAATGCTCTTCATCTCATTAAAAAGCGTTCATTTTTCAAATTTCAGAACATATTTTACCAACAAACCGACGGGACAGCCATGGGTTCACCTTTATCCGCAGTCTTAGCAGAAATTCTTCTACAGCATATTGAAAATAAAGTCATACAAGAATTCCCACAAAAACCTAGTCTCTATATCCGTTACGTTGATGACATCTTGGTAATTTGGCCATATACCATAAATCAGTTACAGCAGTTTGTCAACGCTATGTCTGCTCAATACCCCTCCATCAAACTCACGATAGAACTTGAAAATAATTTCGTCTTACCTTATCTTGACTTTCAAATTACTCGTACCCCTTCTGACAATTCCCTGTCTTTTGCCGTTTATCGAAAACCTATTTCCACACCCACTCTAATTCCGTACAATTCTGCTCACATTTTTCAGCATAAAATTTCTGCTCTGCACTTCCTATTTAGAAGAGCATATTCACATTCTTCTAGCCATTTCGCCAGAGCTCAAGAACTACAATGGATATCATCCCTCGCTAAAAACCATGGTTACCCGGACAACGTTGTTAGGGGAGTGCACAATAAAGTACGGTTTTCTATGTCAACTGCTTTAATTAGTGAGCAAGTGCCTAAAAAGTATGTTGGATCTGTTGATTTTAATCCACATATTGTAAACCTCCTTACCAACATATGTTCTCGTCATAAAATACAATTTGGAATACGATCATGCAATCTATATACCATTATCCGCAATGATCGTGACAAAGTTGACAAAGGGAAAAAATGGGGTGTGTATTTTATTCCTATGCTTGACACTATCTCTGGTGAACTAAACAATCATTATGTGGGTTCTACCAAAAGAAATTTGGATTTGAGATTAAATGAACACAGATATGATCTAAAAATGAATCACCAAAGCTTACCTCTTTTGCAAGAACCATAAGTGCTGGAAATTCCATCCCAGACTGGGACAACGCTAAAATCATAAACACACCTAACTCTGTTCATTCCTTGTTATTTGCAGAAAGCCTCTATATTTCGGCTTATAATACACGTTGCTGTAATGACTATTATCCTTATGTTTTACCTGAACCTTGGAGCAATCTTGTTGGGAAGGACAGCACAATAGCAATTGCTTCTGTTAAGTGATCATTGGCTAACTATGCCTTTTTTTGATTGTCTTGTTATCTGGTATATCATGTGACATTGACATTACCTTTCCCATGATGCATCTACTCCATGTACTTAAGACCAGCATGTAGCCACATGGTGAAATTACATCTGATGAAGGTGTCAATGTGACACCGAAAGTGCTCATGTGTTTTTAAACTGTATATAGATTTCATTTTTTAGCTGAATAAATATAATCGTGCAACAAGACGGATTTCTTTTAATACTGGTAGTTGAATCGCTTTCAGTTTCAAATACCATTCAATAATTCAACATGCACACAAAAGGGAGAATAACTTAGATATGGATTGAAATAAATAATTAAATCCGATTTCAGACACAAACCGCAATTAAACATCAGCATACAAGAGAAAGTAACTGCACGCGGATTAAAATACATTATCCACTTTGTTGAGATTTCAGATGTCGCTCCGTAATTCAACTTGCGCACACGAGGTATTTGGTAACTAACATATATACAGATTTCAACAGACAACTAGATCAGTAAGAGTTTCACGCACACTTAAGAAAAATAACTGACGTACCTATTTTAATGGATAACTGGATCAGTTGGGGTTTCAAATCTCACTTGGTAGCTCAACATGTGCCCAAAAGAGAAAGTAACTGACATAAGAAATTCAATAGGTAACTGGATGAGTTGGGGTTTCAAATCTCACTCGATAACTCAACATCCACACTAGAGATAATAACTGACATGATTATTTCAATAGAAAACTGGATAAGCTGAAGTTTCAAATCTTACTAGGTAACTCAACATACACACAAGACAAAGTTACTGACATAAGAATTTCAATAGATATCTGGATCAGTTGAGGTTTCAAATATCACGTGGCAACTCAAAATGCACAGAAAACAAAGTAATTGATGTAAGGATTTCAATAGATAACTAGATCAGTTGGGGTTTCAAATCTCACTTGGTACCTATCAATGAATACAAAAGAAAGTAACTGACATGAGAATTTTAATAGAGAACTGGATCAGCTGAAGGTTTCAAATATCATTTGGTAACTGTGACGTATATTCTAAATTAACTTTCCTTTTTAGTTTCTTTCCCTATGTAAATCTTGAGTTTGTTCTCAGTTATACTTCACACTTAACGTGATATCTTCTCTCTCAAACGAATACTGTTGGCAACACAATTGAGTTTGAATGAACGTGACTTATGCCTGTTATGAGATAAGAACCAGAGATATAAACTACGATACAACAGTTGCTCGTGTGGAGAGTGGAGCGTGGAGTGTTGAATGTGGTTGATACTGATTAGTTATGTAAACTGTGAAGTGCTATGATGTATTAGTGAAAACATCTGGAATAAAGCCAATTTCCGTAAGTTTTGACTTTTGTTTAAATGTTTCGTCTGGCCGTTAAGGTTTAATTTAGGAACTATTTCATTGTATGGTGATGGTTTTAAAATAACGTAGCAGTACGAAAGGACATTTACGTTATATAACTCAACATGCACACAGAACAAAGTAATTGACATAAGGATTTCCATAGATAATTGCATCAGTTGTGGTCTCAAATCTCACTCCGTGTCTCAAGACGCACAGAAGTGAAAGTAACTGACATAAGAATTTCAATAGATAACTGGATCAGTTGAGGTTTCAGATGCCACTCAGTGATTCAAGATGCGCACACAAGAGAAAGTTATAGCGGTGCTGCCCTCTTCTGCCGGTAATGAGATTCTAATCCACATCTTCCTTCTCCGGAGTGGGATATTCTACCAACTGAACTGCGACGGCCAAAGACTTAGCGCAGCAACTTTCCGTTTTCAATGGTGCGTCACCTTTTGGGTAGGTATTTGCAATGTATACCCCGTTCCCTTGAGAAAAACTGGTTCCCGAAATCGCAGGCACGAAGCATTGCACATTTTTCGAAGCATAGATATAATAATTATAATTAATTCCAGGCGATGTGTTGAAGAAGCATCACAGATCCTTCTCGAACTTCACGGTCAGGCGATACATTTTACGTTCAGGAGCCAATAGAGCGAATTAGCGCTTTTGTGCCCGTGGTGGAATTCAAGCCCACGTTCTCCTTCTTCGGAGTCGAACATTCTACCAATTCAAGTACGCAGACATAAGAACTATTCACCATCCAATCTGAAGTACGCCGACATTGGAACTATTCACCATCCAATCTGAAGTACGCCGACATTGGAACTATTCACCATCCAATCTGAAGTACGCCGACCTTGGAACCATTCACCATCCAATCTGAAGTACGCCGACCTTGGAACCATTCACCATCCAATCTAAAGTACGCCGACATTGGAACTATTCACCATCCAATCTAAAGTATGCCGACATTGGAACTATTCACCATCCAATTTGAAGTACGTCGACATTGGAACTGTTAACCATTCAATCTGAAGTACGTCGACATTGGAACTATTCACCATCCAATTTGAAGTACGCCGACATTGAAACTGTTCACCATCCAATCTGAAGTACGTCGACATTGGAACTATTCACCATCCAATCTGAAGTACGTCGACATTGGAACTATTCACCATCCAATCTGAAGTACGCCGACATTGGAACTATTCACCATCCAATCTGAAGTACGCCGACATTGGAACTATTCACCATCGAATCTGAACTGGCAGAGTGCCAAATTTCAGATGCGTGCACAAAGCGGTTCCACTGAAAAGTCAGGTTTGAGTTGTAGCACTGATTTTGTTTAAACAATCCTACTAGTGCCATTTAAACGATACTGCTTTTGCACTTGGGTATTTCTCCCCGCAGAAGCGTACAACCCAAGACTGTCTCATTCCTACAGTGAAGCATGGGGGGCGGTTCCGTAATGGTTTGGGCCATGATCTCGTGATTTGCAGCAGGTCCCATTTTCACCTTGCACGGACGGATCACTAGCGATGACTATGTCACCCTTTTGGCCGACCATGTGCATTTAATGGCGCAGACATTGTTTCCGTCAGGGGATTGCACCTTTGAAGATGATAATACCCCGATTCACAGATGTCGAACTGTTCAATCATGGTTTGAGGAACATGAGGATGAAGTTGCACACTTTCCTTGGCCTGCACAATCACGGGACTTAAACACCATTGAGCCCCTGTGGTCTGTGTCGGAAAACATAGTGCGATTCCGTTATCCTCCTCCGGCGTCTCTCAAGAAATTAGAGCAGTTTCTGCAGGAAGAATGGTACAACATACCACTTACCACCATCCAGGACTTGTATGCGTCCATTCCAAGGAGGATTCAAGCAGTTTTAAATGCCAAGGGTGCTCCCACACCATATTAGGTGCGTACCACCTAATATTTCAAGGGGTTTCCATTATTTTGGACAACCTCTGTAGTTCTACATAAAAAAAAAAGGAAAAAAGCTTGCAAGGACAGGACCTTTTGTTACTTTTATTAATTTATTAATGATTTCGCTTTAACACGGTGAAAACCGCAAACACAACAAAGTTAAATTTATTATTTTCCTATATCATTCTTGAATCAGAAACCTTCAAAATTCGCAAAACAAGATAAGGAAATGAAAGGAACGAAGCTTTTCCCTTGCTCTTAGGAATGCTTCCTAAAACTAAAGAAACTTCTGACTTTATAAACTCTCCTTCTTTCTCAGGTTTCTTCCGTCCTTGGTGAGGCAGGTAGGGTTGAGAGCTCTCCCACTTGTCAAGGTGGGTCAGTTTTCACGATTGACAGCCCAGCGAAAGCCTCAGCATTTCAATTGCAGTTTACACAGAAAAGCCCAGCTCGGAGTTCATTTTGGATTAAGACTTTTTGTGTAGGTACGTCAATTATAACCTCGCGTGCATCAAAAAACGTTTCTCCCTTACCTCCGAAAATAAACATTGGCCACGGCATTTTTACCCTCTTCCGCATATCGTGTCATTATGGGTCAGGGGTCAACACACCTTCCCGACAGGACATAAACAAGGAAAATCAGCCACGCTCTCTGTCTGTCCCTCCTTTTGGTCTCCTTGGAGGAAATTAATGGAAGACTTCTTTTTTTCTTATCTAAATGAAATTACGTGATGTTATCAAATACTTTAATTGAACCTACATTTGTACGACATTAAAATGTACATCATTTATCATCCACCAATAGAGGTTAGCCAGTTAGTTGTTCGCATGATGAAATTCGCTTTTCTGTGGCCTCGTAACTGACTAACCACTATTCCTTATGTCGTAGATAAATAAGGTGCAGGGGTTGGCCCGAATAATGTGAACACCTAGGAAAAGAAATTTTTACGTACTTAGTAGGGTGTGAGGCGACCTTTGGCATTCCAAACCGCCTGAATCCTCCTTGTAATGGACACATACAAATCCTGGTTGGTGGTTAGTGGAATGGTACACCATTCTTCATGCAGAAATAAGGTTTTACAAACCTAGTAGGGTGTGGGACTATTTTTGACATTCAAAACCGCCTGAATCCTCCTTGAAATGAACGCATAGAAATCCTGGATGGCGGTTAGTGGGATGTTACACCATTCTTCATGCAGAAAGAAGGTTTTACGTACCTAATAGGGTGTGGGACCATCTTTGACATTCAAAACCGCCTGAATCCTCCTTGGAATGAACGCATAGAAATCCTGGATGGCGGTTAGTGGGATGTTACGCCATTCTTCATGCAGAAAGAAGGTTTTACGTACCTCATAGGGTGTGGGACCATCTTTGGCATTCAAAACCGCCTGAATCCTCCTTGGAATGGACGCATACAAATCCTGGATGGCGGTTAGTGGGATGTTACGCCATTCTTCATGCAGAAAGAAGCTTTTACGTACCTAATAGGGTGTGGGACCATCTTTGGCATTCAAAACCGCCTGAATCCTCCTTGAAATGGACGCATACAAATCCTGGATGGTGGTTAGTGGGATGTTACACCATTCTTCATGCAGAAAGAAGCTTTTACGTACCTAATAGGGTGTGGGACCATCTTTGGCATTCAAAACCGCCTGAATCCTCCTTGGAATGGGCGCATACAAATCCTGGATGGTGGTGAGTGGGATGTTACACCGTTCTTCATACAGAAAGAAGGTTTTACGTACCTAGTAGAGAGTGGGAACATGTTTGGCATTCAAAACCGCCTGAATCCTCCTTGGAATGGGCGCATACAAATCCTGGATAGTGGTTAGTGGGATGTTACACCATTCTTCATGCAGAAAGAAGCTTTTACGTACCTAATAGGGTGTGGGACCATCTTTGGCATTCAAAACCGCCTGAATCCTCCTTGGAATGGGCGCATACAAATCCTGGATGGTGGTGAGTGGGATGTTACAACATTCTTCATACAGAAAGAAGGTTTTACGTACCTAATAGGGTGTGGGACCATCTTTGGCATTCAAAACCGCCTGAATCCTCCTTGGAATGGACGCATACAAATCCTGGATGGTGGTTAGTGGGATGTTACGCCATTCTTCATGCAGAAAGAAGCTTTTACGTACCTAGTAGAGAGTGGGAACATGTTTGACATTCAAAACCGCCTGAATCCTCCTTGGAATGGACGCATACAAATCCTGGATGGTGGTTAGTGGGATGTTACGCCATTCTTCATGCAGAAAGAAGCTTTTACGTACCTAGTAGAGAGTGGGAACATGTTTGGCATTCAAAACCGCCTGAATCCTCCTTGGAATGGACGCATGCAAATCCTGGATGGTGGTTAGTGGGATGTTACGCCATTCTTCATACAGAAAGAAGGTTTTACGTACCTAATAAGGTGTGGGACCATCTTTGGCATTCAAAACCGCCTGAATCCTCCTTGGAATGGGCGCATACAAATCCTGGATGGTGGTGAGTGGGATGTTACACCATTCTTCATGCAGAAAGAAGCTTTTACGTACCTAATACGGTGTGGGACCATCTTTGGCATTCAAAACCGCCTGAATCCTCCTTGGAATGGACGCATACAAATCCTGGATGGTGGTTAGTGGGATGTCACACCATTCTTCATACAGAAAGAAGGTTTTACGTACCTAATACGGTGTGGGACCATCTTTGGCATTCAAAACCGCCTGAATCCTCCTTGGAATGGACGCATACAAATCCTGGATGGTGGTTAGTGGGATGTCACACCATTCTTCATACAGAAAGAAGGTTTTACGTACCTAATAAGGTGTGGGACCATCTTTGGCATTCAAAACCGCCTGAATCCTCCTTGGAATGGACGCATACAAATCCTGGATGGTGGTTAGTGGGATGTCACACCATTCTTCATACAGAAAGAAGGTTTTACGTACCTAATACGGTGTGGGACCATCTTTGGCATTCAAAACCGCCTGAATCCTCCTTGGAATGGACGCATACAAATCCTGGATGGTGGTTAGTGGGATGTTACACCATTCTTCATGCAGAAAGAAGGTTTTACGTACCTAATGGGATGTGGGAACATGTTTGGCATTCAAAACCGCCTGAATCCTCCTTGGAATGGACGCATACAAATCCTGGATGGTGGTTAGTGGGATGTTACACCATTCTTCATGCAGAAAGAAGGTTTTACGTACCTAATGGGATGTGGGAACATGTTTGGCATTCAAAACCGCCTGAATCCTCCTTGGAATGGACGCATACAAATCCTGGATGGTGGTTAGTGGGATGTTACACCATTCTTCATACAGAAAGAAGGTTTTACGTACCTAGTAGAGAGTGGGACCATCTTTGGCATTCAAAACCGCCTGAATCCTCCTTGGAATTGACGCATACAAATCCTGGATGGTGGTTAGTGGGATGTTTCATCATTCTTCATGAAGAAAGAAGGTTTTACGTACTTAATGGGATGTGGGACCATCTTTGGCATTCAAAACCGCCTGAATCCTCCTTGGAATTGACGCATACAAATCCTGGATGGTGGTTAGTGGGATGTTACACCATTCTTCATGCAGAAAGAAGCTTTTACGTACCTAGTAGAGAGTAGGAACATATTTGGCATTCAAAACCGCCTGAATCCTCCTTGGAATGGACGCATACAAATCCTGGATGGTGGTTAGTGGGATGTTACATCATTCTTCATGCAGAAAGAAGCTTTTACGTACCTAGTAGAGAGTGGGACCATCTTTGGCATTCAAAACTGCCTGAATCCTCCTTGGAATTGACGCATACAAATCCTGGATGGTGGTTAGTGGGATGTTACACCATTCTTCATGCAGAAAGAAGCTTTTACGTACCTAGTAGAGAGTAGGAACATATTTGGCATTCAAAACCGCCTGAATCCTCCTTGGAATGGACGCATACAAATCCTGGATGGTGGTTAGTGGGATGTTACACCATTCTTCATGCAGAAAGAAGGTTTTACATACCTAGTAGAGTGTAGGAACATATTTGGCATTCAAAACTGCCTGAATCCTCCTTGGAATGGACGCATACAAATCCTGGATGGTGGTTAGTGGGATGTTACGCCATTCTTCATGCAGAAAGAAGCTTTTTACGTACCTAGTAGAGAGTAGGACCATATTTGGCATTCAAAATTGCCTGAATCCTCCTTGGAATGGACGCATACAAATCCTGGATGGTGGTTAGTGGGATGTTACACCATTCTTCATGCAGAAAGAAGCTTTTACGTACCTAGTAGAGAGTGGGAACATGTTTGACATTCAAAACCGCCTGAATCCTCCTTGGAATGGACGCATACAAATCCTGGATGATGGTTAGTGAGATGTCACACCATTCTTCATGCAGAAACTGCTCCAGGTCCTTGAGAGATGCAGGAGGATGATAACGGGATCTTACTCTGTTTTCCAACACAGACCACAGTGGCTCGATGATGTTTAAATCTGGTGATTGAGGAGGCCGAAGAAGGTGTGAAAGTTCGTCCTCATGTTTCTCAAACCTTGATTGGACATTCCAAGCTCTGGGAATTTGGACGCTATAATCTTCATAGATGGCAACCCTATAGGAAACAATGCCTGAGCTATTGGGTGGACTTTGTCCGCCAAAATGGTTTCATACGACCAATAAGAATCAGTGTGTTGCCATATGTACTTCCTTGCTCGCCTGTTATAGTGAATGTTCTCAGCAATACAAACCCTTTCCGTCACGAGTTGTTGATTGAGATAAGAAGTGGTGCCTGAACGCGAATTTCGGGCAACGGAGGAAATGGTTAAGCCCAAACAAGACGCCCACACCACGTCTAAAACATGACCTTCATCTTGCGAAGATCATGTTGTGTATCTGGTGGGACATAGAAGTCATTATTCACTGGGAAATGCCGCAGAGGAATCGGACCATCAACGCTGCACTCTATTGTGAGCAACTCCGCCATGTGGAGCGAGCAATTCAGCAGAAACGGCCACATCGGCGCCATTGTGTCCTTCTCCAACATGATAACGCACGCCTTCACAGTGCAAACATTACCAAAATGGACATTCAGGACATGAAACGGGAGATCCAAGCGGCCTATTTCCCAGATGTCGCCCCCATCAGACTATCACCTGCTCCGATCTCTGTCGAATGCACTCCGTGGCAGAACGTTCAACAATGATGTTGATCTCCAGAATGTCCTTGATGATATCGTCGCAGCAAAACCTGCACGTTTTTTTCAAGAATGGTACTGCAGATCTATCCGGACGTTGGAACACCGTCATAAACAGAGGGGGAGGGGCACAGTTGATTGATTCCGTTTTCCCTTCTGATGTAATACATTCCTGTACTGCGGTGAAAAAAAAGGCATGAACTTATGCATCAATTCAATAGTTCAACAATCTAACACTTAAATATTTCATCGGTGTATGATACAGTAGCTAACATCTGTTAATAATTTTAACTTATTTAAAATAAAAATAAAAGCACATCTTATGAAATAATTAGAAAACAATAGGCAATTTTGATTGAATGGATGATGATACTGGGTACTAACTGTAAGCTGTTATATTAAATACGCTACACTACGATGCATAATGTTACATGGGAAACGGGATACGATAAAAGATGATAACTATAATATAAAGTGAAAGGATGCCAAGACGAATTGAAAAGAGTAAAACTGAAGAAATATGGGTTAATGTGATTATAAAGTGAGGTGCAAACGATATCTGTTGTTTATTGAACTATAATGAAGGTTATTAATGATGGAAAATATTGATATACACTGAAGTGCCAGAAAAACTGGTACAGACGAGCTTATGCAAAATACATAGCAACTCACTTATGCGTGTACTCGGTTGCGTCCGCCAGTGTGTATATAAAGCGATGGACATCCTTGCCAGCTGTCAGAGCTGTTTTCGGCATGAGAATGACAAGTAATAACGATTTAAATGATTTCCAACGCGGTGTCATTAGTTGGCGCTCGTGAGATGGGCCATAGTATTTCGGAGGTAGAAACGAAGTTCGGATTTTCACGGACGACCATTGCAAGGGTGTACCGTGACTACAAGAATTCCGGCAAAACCTCCAACCTACGATACCAGTGTGGCCGTAAAAAGACATTGGGTGAAGGTGACCATCGTCGGCTGTCAAGAATCGTTTCACGCGATGGGTGTGCAACACTCTCGGAGGTATAATCGGAATTCAATGCTGGAGCCTCAACAAGCATCAGCGTCCGGACTATGCAACGTACCCTGCACGATATGGGCTTTGGGAGCCGACGCCCAACTCGAGTCCCCTTGATGGGTGCACGACACAGAGCTATGCGCCTCGCTTGGGCACGGCAACACCGCCTCTGGACACTTGATGACTGGAAACAAGTAGCCTGGTCCGACGAGTCACGTTTCCAACTGTATCGGGCAGATGGAAGGATTCGTGTGTGGCGCAAACCCCATGAAGCCATGGATCCCGCCTGTCAGCAGGGAACCGTACCGGCTAATGGGATCCGTAATGTCATGGGGTGTGTTTAGCTGGACTTCACTTTGACCTTTGGTACGACTACAAACGTCTGTCCAACGCTATGTGCGCATCCTTTCTGACGAGGTACACCCGTTCATGTCCTGCATTTATGCTGATGGGTTGGGCCAGTTCCAATAGACAATGCACTTCCACACAAGTGTCGGGACGTCACATTATGGTTAGAGGAGCATTCATCTGAGTTTGGGGTGTTGCCATTCCCACCCAAGACCCCAGATCTGAACGTGATAGAACACATTTGGAATGCCATACAACGCGCTATCGAACACAGGAATCCGAGACCTCGGAATACACCCGAATTGTGGAACGCTCTGCAGGAAGTATGGTGTGCGTTGCCTACAGCATATTTCCAGAAGCTAGTGGAGTCCATGCCCCATCGTATTTCTGCAGTCCTGCACTCCCGTGATGGACCTACCAAGTATTAGACTGGTGTACCAGTTTTTTTGGCACTTCAGTGTACATAGTTTTGTGGTTTAAAAAAAAATTAAAAAATGTTCGCTAAATTGAGGAAATGTGTTCGTTAAATCTGGAAAACCCAAGCATTAATTTCAATGTCATTCCATCCGGACCATAAAAAATGTACGTAAAATCGCGGAATTCGTTAACTCGCAGTCCGTTAAATAGAGGTTTGACTGTATGTGTATGCTTGTTTTTTTCTTTTTTCTGTTAAGCTTCATGTTTTTTGTATTCTAGTGAGAGGAGGGCTATTTCAGGCCTTACGGCCTTATCCTTCCTTTTCCTAGTTGCTGCAGTACATATGTTGTTTATTGACATAGCATTATGTATAAGACAATGTGGCAACTGAAGGAATAAATAAATAAAATGAAAAAAATAAATAGGCATTATAGAACTAGGTGTCATTTCTTATCCCAGACGGGAACGGCATTTTTCCCTATTGAATGTAGGAAACAGGTGTCAGAACTCAGCACAAGGGTATCATACATTTCCCTTTCTCTAACTTACAAGCACCTTTTGTATTTTACTGCCCTAAATGGGGTGCAAAATACAAAAGGTGAAAAACGTTATGAAATTCCGAACTGCTTTGTAGTTCGGACTTTTAGGTATCACATTAAATGCAACTTTTTATAGAGCAGTAATGATCGAATGGCCCCTAGAGAATCTTCAGGAGTGTGAACGACATCCTTATCTTGTAACGTACGAACACCCGCGCTTCGTTTCGCAATGCGAACAAATTTCCTCTTCTGCGCATTTTAGCGAAGCAATTCGAATTTTAGGCTGCCAAGATACCGAAACTGGCAAAAGATATTATAAGCAAATTCTGTAAATGGACAAACGAGAAAGTATGGCGGTAAAAGGTGCACCAGAAACTTGTGCAAAAGTTTCGATTCCGATTTTAATCAGATTGTCCTGAGTGATCTTTGCGCCCTCTCTTGAGATGCGCCCGGAGCAGCTGCCCGGCCTGCCTTGACCTAGTTACGCCTCTGTCGGGGGGTGACGAATGGTCGTTTCTAGAGGGCTTCGCCCCTCCCCCTCCTTGAATGAATGCCTGAAAGAAACACTGGTTGGCGGGATATTGGGATGTATAAATATATGGTCAGACTAGAGATGTCAACAGGTCTGGTCATAAGGCCGCGGGTGGCCGAGTTGGCAACGTTCGTGACTGCCACGACCCCAGGTACGAAGGCTCGATCCACTAAATATCCGCCGTGCGTCTGATAGGCACGTTAAGCCGTCGGACCCCGGGTACTGGTCCCCCGGTAATAAATAAGGGCGTCTTTCTCCCCCTTTCTACTTCGCTTCCGTGTCACTTTCCTATCGGGCACTCTAGCCCAAATCTCCTAGCTTCCTATTTCTAAGGGTTGTTTAAGACCTGGGGTCAGACACTCCCTTCCTAAAATCCTCTACATATGATCATGGTCGGGTCATGGTGTTCCTGACCCGATTTTGACTCGATTTTATTTTTGAAAAGAGGAAAACATATTCCAAAGAAAAATGCGAGTTGTGGAATTCTGTAGTCGATACTGGCGCCCACGGAGTGAATGATTTGCCATGCAAATATATTGTCGTATCTTTCTTAAACCAACGAAGATTTCCACTGACCGACGTCAGACAACACACCGACTCCATATCGTACAAAAATCCTTTCTTTGCGTCCTGCGGTTGTCCAGGGCAAGGTACAGGCAAACGCCATTCGCCTGCTTCTCCGCTGATTCACTCTCTCCGTGCGAAGTCCACTGCATGACTAAGAGTTATTTTTCACCTCGCATCTTTTACATTGAGCATTCCGAGGTTTTCGATTGATGTGCTAACATCCCATTCCCATGACATGTCATGTCGAAATTAACTCCTTATTTGTTAATATGGGTGGATTTAATATTAAGGAGGTTGAGAAAGGCGTCGAGGCCAACAAATGCGTGCTTGTTGAAAACCACATGGGGAAGAGTGAATGCTGGAAATTGTTTCGTCTCATTAAGGAACCGGTAAATAATTCTGTATTGTTTGGTCTTGCTTGTTGTTCAAAATGTGGAAAGTGTGTAATTACAAAGAAAGATGTCGACGGTGTAACAAAAGATTATGGAACCAAAAATCTAACGAACCATATGAAAGTATGCGCACCTCCATCAAAGCGTGGAAAGAGTGAACAATCTAAATACATTTGTGTAATCGTAAATAATGATTCCCCTTTGTAATATACTAACGGTCATTGTCAGCCATTACTTCTGGATAACGCAAAATAGTGGCACTAAAAGTGGCACTAAAATTTAGCAAGTAACCAGATTTTATTATTAAAAAAGGATTTCAATTATTAAATATCAAGCAGTTATTGGGATGAATATGTATAATACGTTTATCTATATCATCATCATCATCCATTATCAATTCACTGCTGGACGAAAATCTCCCCAAGTTTCTTCCACAACGGTCTGTCTTGTGCCAGTCTTCTCCATGTTACTCCCGCATAATTTCGAATTTCATCCACCCATCTCACATGTGGTCTTCTTCTGGGTCTTTTCCTGTCCCTTGGAATCCAATCTAAAATTTCGGCTGTCCATCGATGATCTGTCCTTCTGGCAGTATGTCCAGCCCATTGCCATTTCAGGGATTAAACTCTGATCATGATGTCTTCCACTCTTGTCATTTTTTGGATCCACGAGTTCCTCTTCTTATCTCTCCTGGTTACACCAAGTATGCACCTCTCCATGCTGCTTTGAGTTGTCTGCAGACTTTGTATGTCTCTTTTAGTTAAGGTCCACGTCTCTGCACCATACGTAAGCACTGGAAGGATGCATTGATCAAACACTTTTCTTTTAAGACATAATAGCATATTGGTCTTAAAAATTATGCTGTTTCTTCCAAAAGCTCTGCAGGCAAGTTTCGTATGCCGATTAATTTCTTCATCGATGTGACCCTCACTTGATATCTGCTGTCTAAGATAAACGTACGTGTCTGTTATCTCCAGCTTTTCTCCATCAATCTATTAATCTTCATTTCTTGTAAAAGCATTGAACATCACTTTTGTCTTCTGAAAGTTCATTTTTAATCCCACTTCTTTACTCTTGTCAGCAAGTTCCTGGATCATACTCTGCAGCTCTGATGGGGTAGTTGCAAAAATGACTACGTCATCAGCAAAACGAAGGTGGGTTAGATAATCTCCATTAATCTTTATCCCTTTGTTTTCCCAGTTCAGTGATTGAAAGACATTTTCCAATGTGGCATTAAAGAGCTTCGGAGATATGGTGTCACCTTGTCTCACTCCCTTTCCAATTTTTATGTGTGTTGTATTTTCAAAGAGCCCAGTCTTTGCACTCGCATTTTCATAGATGTTATTAATAATATTAATGTACGCATCTTCAATACCGCAGGATTTCAGATCCATTGTAACTGCTGATGGTTTCACCGAATCAAAGGCTTTTTCATAATCGATAAAAGCCATGCACAATGGAAGTTCATATTCCCTCGCTCTTTCAATTAGTTCTCTCAGTACGTGGATATGATCTATTGTGCTGTAGCCACTCCTGAATCCAGCTTGTTCTCTCGGTTGAGCCATGTCCAGTGTATATATATATTGAGTTTGGAATTTATAGTTCAAAGCAGATTTGTCCGGGTCCGAAATTTTTGATCCAACTGTGGTCAGAACACATAGCTCTCCCCACTCTATGTGTCCGCATTTGTGCAAATTGTTGTCATTTTACCGTAAAACGTAAGTGAGAATTAACCGCTTTGAAAATTTAAGCGATGAAAGACAAAAAAAATGAGAGTAACGTTTCAGCTATACTGAGGGCAGGAATCAGCAATGCTTTTTCCTGGTGACGTTCCTAGTGAATTCCTCTTGCACTTGGGAATTCAAGGGCTAGTGATTGCTGCTGAAAGGGCATTGTACCATGCTGTGTGAAAACTCTCATCCTTCCTTTGTGTGTGTGTGTGTGTGTGTGTAGGCTTCAGACCATGGAAAGTAAAAGATCCGCCATGGATGAAGAGAACGGAGATCCCCACTCCTCCCCCTGTCTCTCTCTCGTGGCTATCTGTTGCAGCAAAACTCGCCAATGGTGCTTCGAGTGGGCAGGTAAATGACCGCTTCATCAGCTGCTTCTATTGTATCAGGCAAATTTCTTCTCGTTGACTGATTTAATTGCGTAAAAGCAGACACTAATCGTCGAACAATGAGTAGGTTTATTGCTCGGGAGACCCTTTAAGTCGTCAGAAATGCTCTTGACCTTGAAGTGCTTATGTTATTTATATGCAGCTTTGAGATTTAGAGTAATTAGTGCATTCATAAAACGTCATGTAGGGCGAGTAAATAAATCATCTACATACTCGGATTCTGTGATGTATGAAAGTGGCGGATCATAAAATGGAGCCTTACGAATTCAACAAAATGAGTTCATAAAGCTTTCCACAAAGGTTTACTTAAATTGAATTACATTAGCGGAAATTTAACGCAATTCTTTTATTATCCAACTGGTGTCAATATTTCAGAGAGTGGGTCAATATTTCGCAGTTTTTTGCGCTTTCTAACCGTAGGTTGAAGAAGCGTATATGCTCCAGCTTTGTCTGTCTGTCTTTCCGCACGATAACTCGCGTACAAATGGTTCGATTTCGATGAAATTTTAGTATGTGGTAGGGACCCTCTTGGGGACAAATTCCATTGAAAATGGGGGGAATGGGGTCAAAGGTCAGGACATGGGACCGAAATCCATTCCATTGCCTTTATGCGTCATAACTTACGTACAAATGCTTCGATTGCTACCAAACTTTATCATGTTGTTCCAGAGGTACACTGAATCGTTCTGTTGAATATCATCGAAATGGAGTCAAAGGTCAGGACACAGGACCGATATTTATTCCACAGCCGTTACCCTAATGACTAAAAATGCTTCTATTGCGACGCAACTTTAGTATGTTGTTCCGGTGGTATAGTGAACCGGTACTATTGAATATCATCGAAATGGGATCAAAGGTCAGGACACAGGAGCGAGATTTATTCCACAGCCATTATCCTCATAACTTGAGTAATGATTTCTGGTATGTTGGAAAGCGTATCATAATCAATGCATTGCATGATTTTACTAACTTGTTTATTTTCCAAATGGTGTCAATATTTTACACACACACAACGCCTGTTCCACAAAAACTGAGAGTAAAATCACACAAAAAGAAATATAGGTCCAGCAAAATATATATTATGCTTTCTCTCAAAATATCTTCCCTCGGATGACAAGCAACGGCCCCATCGTTCAGTCCACTTTTTGCGAAGGCATTTTGTGGAAGCTGCTTTAGCGACCCCTGTACAGTTTGAATAACGTCAGCATACGTGTTGAATGTTGCACCACGGAACTTCTCCTTCATTGTTGGAAACAACCAGAAATCGCACGGGGAGAGGTCAGGACTGTAGGCAAGCTGTGGCATGATTTCAATACTACATTTCAGAAGAAACTGTTGAACACAATCAGCCAGATGTGGGCGTGCGTTATAATGGTGCAGGATTCACTTGCCCACCAGTTCTGGTCGCTTAATCGATATGTCTCGTCGCAAACGCTTCAGGACTGAAATGTAATACTCAGTATTGACAGTAATTTGTGGAGAAACGGTATGGTGGTAGATTACACCTTTATGATCAAAGAAAATTATCATCATCACCTTCCCAGTAGATTTGGTTTGGTAAATTTTTTTCAGAAGAGGTGAACCTGTGTGTTTCCAGACACATGGACCCATGTTTCATCGACAGTTATTACAGCATTTAGAAAGTTTGGTTCATTTGTAATCATTTGTTTCCACTCATGACACACCTGAACTTTGGCTAACAATTGTTCTCTCGTCAGGTGATGAGGTACCCATTTGGAACACACACGACGCAGCAGTAATTTGTCACGTAGAATGCGGAATGCCGACGTTTCTGAAATAGTACTTGATGCCGCTATGTCTTCACACGTCATTCGTAGATCTTGTAAGATCGCCCAAACAGTGTTAATAATTCCCTCTGCAACAACATTTTCAGGTCGACAAGGAGTGAGTTCTGCCGACAAACGCGCTTTTTTGGAAATCATGGTGCCATCTAAAAATCGTTGAGTCACCGAAACATTTATCTTTCTAAGCTTTTTTCATTAAATCAACTGTTTCTGGAGGCGTTTTACCCAAACGATAGCAAAATTTTATCGCTCAACGCATTTCACTTCTTAACTCCGAATCACTCACCTCCATAGCTGTATGACGAAATGAGACGTACCTTACAACAACTGCGCAATAACAAACCAGAATCGTCTGCCAGGCTAATAACTGTTGCCGTAGATACTTCCTTAATTCAGTTAGTCGTCTGCGCGGTTATTTTTCCCCTTCGCACTTTTGCCAACTCAAAAAAAAAAAAAATTACTCTCCGTTTTTATGAAACGGACTTTGTATAATAAAATTTCCAGGGTATTCGGTTTGATTACGAGAATTTCAAATAATTTAATAACTGAAACATTAAAAATTCTGAATTACAGTGTAATTTATCCATGTTTAACTTATTGGTATGGGGGTAAACTACTAAGACTAATTTATACAAATTTCAATCATTACAATATACGATGGTCAAAATTTTAAATAATTTTAGGGGAATTAATTTAAATATGGGGGTACGGATTAATATTTATGGATTTTAGATATTGAGAAATTATAGCAATATAGATTATTAGGATGCATGCGTAAAAGAATAAAAGAGAATAGGTGTTAACATTTAATTCAGCTGAACACTGTGGGTCATGACTATCAAACAAGAAACAAATGAATTTTTATTACCAATGCCTAACACTTTAACCCTACAAAGATTTATTGGATACCAGGAATTGGTATTATGGAATAATCTACCTTGTCAACTAACACATATCAATAATTATAAGTGGTTTTTTTGTTTTTTTTTTATTGAAGGTTTAACGACCGCCGTGAGCAACTCAATGGGCTATAAGCAGTCGCCCGTCCCTAATTTAGGGTCACTGGTTCCAGGGAAGGGAGAGAGCCAGTGCCGTAAGACAAACACAACATCCATGCCTCACCGGGATTCGAACCCGGACCCCGTTCGGACGAATGATCAGAGGTCATCGCTTAGACCACTGCGCCACCGGGGCGAGGCTATAAGTGTTTTCAAAAGCAACTAAAGATATTTGCTAACAAACTAAAATGTGAAATTTAATAGTAGAAAATTATTAATCAAACTATATATCCATAAATTATATATATGCGGGACGTTTGTCTGCACTACGCACTTTAGGGGAATTGGGATTCACTCAGGCTATGTACATAAAGCCTTTTACTCAATTTCCTGTTCTGTGGTTACCCTCTATATATGTATACGTAGGGCGATTCCGAGACTAGGTACGTAGCGCACCAACAGATTGCACCAACAGCTGTATTTTGCCATAATGTTTTGATGACGTTATCCTCTGTATTCCGTTATTATGCTGTATAAATTTCGTTGGTATCAGACGTCTCCTTCTTGGTGTTCTTTTTTCACTTTCCGCCAGTGTATTAATAGACAACAGAGCAAAATAATAATAGAAAACAGAATAAAATACGTTGTTATTTTCAGCATAAATGTAAAAAGAATCTTGCTTAAAAACAATTTTGCCGCCCCGGTGGCGCAGTGGTCTAAGGCGCTGGCCTCTGATCATTCGTCCGTAAGGGGTCCGGGTTCGAATCCCGGTGAGGCATGGATGTTGTGTTTGTCTTACGGCACTGACTCTCTCCCTTCCCTGGAACCAGTGACCCTAAAATAGGGACGGGCGACTGCTTATAGCCCATTGAGTTGCTCACGGTGGTCGTTAAACCTCCAATCAAAAAAAAAAAAAAAAAAAAAAAACAATTTCGTTCGAAACTGTACATTTAAAAGCTATCAAGTCAGATGTTTTTGGAAGCGTGAGTAAAATTGTGTTGCCATCGCTAATATCTGAAGGGAGAATCTTTTTTTTTTCAAATTTCAATTACTATGAAAATATACCAGCATATTTATATGTATTGCAGTCACCTTACTACTTATATGACGTCACCGTTGCTTCGGTGAAAACGAATCTTGGTAATTTGATTTTTACTCAAAAAACCTTAGCATTCGATAAGTCAAACGAATATAAATGTTTAAATGCAAAGCATATTATGATATAGCGCTTTTTACGTGATTTTCATGTTGTTGTTTTTTTGTTAAATAAATTCAGAACAAATAAATTTAGAACAAAATATTTATATTTATTGCAGTCACCTTACCACTTATATGACGTCACCTTGCTTTGGTGAAATCGAATGTTGGTAATTTGATTTTGACTCCAAAAACCTTAACATTCGATATGTCAAACGATAATATAAATGTTTAAATGCAAAGCATATTGTGATATAGCGCTTTGTACGTGATATTTTTAAGAGGGTTTTTTTGTTAAATAAATTCAGAACAAATAAATTTAGAACAGAATATATAAAACGTCCTAGCGTTATCAAAGCTGGGTTCTTTAAAAAAAACATTCGACCCTCGTAAAGTTATCGTAGGAAAAAATCCGTTCTTAGTGCGCCTCTATGTTGTAAAGGGAACATTCCTGCCAAATATGAAAGATCGAAGTTCAGTAGTTTCGGTGATGAGTCAGTGAGTGAGTCAGTGAGGGCTTTCAGTTTTATACTGTATGTACAGATGTACAGGCCGCGGGTGCCGAGTGGGCAACGTTCGTGGGCCTCAGGTTCGATCCCAGGCAGGTACGAACGCTCGATCCACTAAATACCCGCCGTGCGTCGGATGGGCACGTTAAGCCGTCGGACCCCAGGTACTGCCCCTCCGGTAATAAATAAGGGCGTCTTCCTCCCGCTTTCTACTTCGCTTCCGTGTCACTTTCCTATCAGGCGCTCTAGCCCAAATCTCCTAGCTTCCTATTTCTAAGGGTTGTTTAAGACCTGGGGTCAGACAAAAATCCTCTACATATGATCTGATCTGATCTGAGTATCTTAAGCTGTCGGACCCCGGGTACTGGCCCTCCGGTAATAAATAAGGGCGTCTTCCTCCCCCTTTCTACTTCGCTTCCGTGTCACTTTCCTATCAGGCGCTCTAGCCCAAATCTCCTAGCTTCCTATTTCTAAGGGTTGTTTAAGACTTGGGGTCAGACACTCCCTTCCTAAAATCCTCTACATATGATCTGATCTGATCTGAGTATCTTAAGCTGTCGGACCTCGGGTACTGGCCCTCCGGTAATAAATAAGGGCGTCTTCCTCCCGCTTTCTACTTCGCTTCCGTGTCACTTTCCTATCAGGCGCTCTAGCCCAAATCTCCTAGCTTCCTATTTCTAAGGGTTGTTTAAGACCTGGGGTCAGACACTCCCTTCCTAAAATCCTCTACATATGATCTGATCTGATCTGAGTATCTTAAGCTGTCGGACCCCGGGTACTGGCCCTCCGGTAATAAATAAGGGCGTCTTCCTCCCCCTTTCTACTTCGCTTCCGTGTCACTTTCCTATCAGGCGCTCTAGCCCAAATCTCCTAGCTTCCTATTTCTAAATGTTGTTTAAGACTTGGGGTCAGACAATCTCTTCCTAAAATCCTTTACGTATGATCATGATCAACTGACTTTCTGTCATCACTGAACCCAAATACGTGAATTGTTGTACTCGCTCAAAGGTTTCTCCATCGACAGTGAAATTTTGGATGTTTCCGAATTTTTGTTTATCTCTGGCAACAATTAAGTATTTTATTCTAGTTTTCTTTTTTTTGCCGTCCCATTTTTTTTTGTCTCCTCCTTCATTTGTCTATAACCTTCTCTGAGGTTTTCCTCAGCCCTTCCCATACAGTCCATATCTGCAAAGGCCAAAAGTTGTAGACTTATATTCATAACAGTTCCACCGCTATTTATAATTACATTCTGCATAACCCATTCAAGACATAGGTATAAAATTTAACTAAAGTTAATTATGTCATGCAAAATGCATTCTTTTGCAGAACTAAAGCCACCCTCTTTCAAAATGTCTCGCGATCCACCCACACACAAAACATCTAACTGCTGTGTGGCAGTATCTAATGACCTTTTCCAATTTATACGAAAATGCGGAACATAAGTAAGCAAAAACCCATACCTTGTAATTTATCAAGAATTATTTAGTCTTGAATATACACTGCTGGCCACCCAAAATGCAACACCAAGAAGGAAGCATCCGATTGGCCTGAAATTCGCAGCATGCGTCGCCCGCGAGAGGACATACAAACGATTAGCATTGCAGGGCATATGCAAATCATGTGCCCCCGGCACGCCACCGTGAAGCACTATAAGAAGAGTGCACAGAAGGCGGGGTGTAAGCAGTAGAAGTGTGTTGTGCTGCCGGACCTGTGCGTGGGGAGCTTCCTGATGCCTCGTCGCAGAATACGGCAGTCGTTCCAGAACGTTTCGGAGTTCGACAGAGGACGAATAGTGGCTTATCACGACAGAGGTTTATCGTACCGAGACATCGGCGCCCGTGTGGGACGACATCCAGCCACATTGAGGAGAGTATGGATTCGGTGGGTGCTGAAGGGACGGACGGATCGACGTGAGCGATTGCCACAGCACACCACCGAACGAGAGGACCGGCATGTTGTGCGGCGGGTATTGACGGCTCGCACCGCCACATCACGAACGTTAGCGCAGGAATTATGGTGTGTTGCGCAACAACCTGTGTCAGCTCGTACCGTTTGACGTCGTCTGCAGGAGTGGGGACTTGTCGCACGGTGCCCATCGCTCCGATTACCATTGACGTTACACCACCGGCGAGTGCGGCGGCAGTGGGCCGTTGAACGCCGCACCTGGACAACGGAATGGCTCGACATTGTCTTCTCCGACGAATCCCGCTTCTGCTTGCAACACCACGATGGTCGAATCCGCGTTTGGCGGCACCGCGGCGAGAGACTGTATGACGCCCGCATTATGCGTCGCCATACCGGTCCGTCGCCTGGCGTTATGGTTCGGGGCTCAATTGGATATGACACCCGCACCCCTCTGGTACGCATCGCCGGTACATTGAACAGCCACCGCACCATCTCCGACGTTTTGGAGCCTGTATTCCTCCTTACCCGCAGGAACTGCCAGCGGTCACGTTTCGACAGGACAATGCGCGCCCGCACGTGGCACGTATCGTGCAACAATTCTTCACGGCCCACCAGGTGTCACTGATGCCGTGGCCCGCCTGTTTTCCCAATATGTCGCCCATCGAACACGTCTGGTCGCTGATCGGCAACCGAGTGGCCCGACAAGCACCACCAGCGACTACGCCTGATGAACTGTGGCAACGTGTGGAAACAGCCTGGACCGACATACCCGAAGCCCACATCCAAAGCCTCTTTGGTTCGATGCCGCGGCGTGTAGCGGCCGTTATTGCCAGCCATAGGGGCCACACGAACTATTGATGTCTGCGTGTTCCGCAAGTCGTACGGGCCTGTAAGCTCAATCGTTTCATCTTTGTATCTGTTGTTATGTGTCCAATAAATCTGGCTTTGCTATCTCGTGCCCTTCTTGGTGTTGCATTTTGGGTGGCCAGCAGTGTATAAAAAAATACAATAAATAATTTATGTTCGAGTATTTAAATAACACACTTGCGTACTACGAATGCACAGAACTACATAAAATTCGCTACAGGCTGTTTTGGCTCGTTTATTTTATTTCTTTTTATTTTCCCCTTTACAATTTTAATGTATTCATCGGATGATTATCTCATTTTCTTCCAAAAAGGGTACGAGAAGCTTTCAGTTAATACCGGGAAGACCCATGTGGGCACGTATAGGTATAAGAATTCCGTTCGAAAACAAAAAGGCAGTTTGCTAAACGTTTTCAATCGGTAACAAAATGGCAGTTTGTTGAAAAAAGGCCCCTGAAAATCTCGTATCAGCAAAAGGTCCTAAGCTCTGCTATTGAACACAGCTTCATTTCAATTAAACATTAACTTATCAGAAAACCCACTGACCCACAATTTTGTTTTCCCGAAACTGCAGAAACTCACGAACATTTCATCTAAACGCAAAGAAATTTCCTTCTAATGTTTTCGTAACTAATCTTCGCAGCTCACTGAATTCACAGATTGCCCAGGGGAAAACTTAAAGAAAAGGAAATTGCTGACATTTGAAAATTATCAGACTGACTAATTGCGGTTCCCTTAGTCACACACTCAAATTACCTTGAAGACTTTTTTTTTTTTTTTTTTTTTTTTTTTTTGAGATTCTCGCTCAAATCATTTCTCGCTGTGTAACTGGTTTTTTTTTTTTTTTTTTTTTTGAGATTCTCGCTCAAATCATTTCTCGCTGTGTAACTGGTACGCGCTACAAATGATCATATCTAACCCAATATAAAAAGGTTTTATCACCTGATCAGAACTCTTCCGATGAAGGGAAAACTAACTTATTTTTTAAATTACTTTATGAATTTTAAACAGGGGCGAAACTGAAGGGAAATTACAGGAGATAGGTTAGTTGACTTGCGTGTTAGTAAAAAATTTGCGTCCAATAACAAAGGCCGTTCCATAAAAACTGAGAGTAATTTTTCTTTTGAGTTGGCAACAGTGCGAAAGAGGAAAATAACCACGCAGACGAATCACTCAATTATAGAAGTATCTATGGCAACAGTTATTAGCCTGGCAGACGATTCTGGTTTTGTTATTGTGGAGTTGTATAATGTACGTCTGTATTTCGCCATACATTTATGGAGGTGACGGATTCATAGTTAAGAAGTCAAACACGTCGTGCAATGAAATTTTGCTATCGTTTCTGTAAAACGGCTCCAGAAACAGTTGATTTAATGAAAAAAGCTTACAAAGATAAATGCTTGGTTGAGTCAACGAATTTTAGATGGCATCACAATTTCAAAAAAAGGGCGTTTGTCGGCAGAATTCGCTCCTAGGCCTGGTCGACCTGAAAGTGTTGCTACGGAGCGTATTGGTAACACTTATAACGAAGTACATTTCTCCGTCATTTTTGGTCCACGCCGGGAATCGAACCCGAGTCCACTTATTTCGGAAGAAGTCGCTCTACCAACTGAACTACGCGGACGTCCGTTGTCTCTGCTATCTGCCTTTATGTCGTGTGCATCCTTCTGGGCAGGCACGCAACATCTCCCCCCCCGAAAGAGAGCCGGGGGCATGGCCCACGGGTCAGCCGTGACCATGAATCGTCGTAGGCAGCCATCCGCTGTTGAACGTGCGCTTGAGAACTCCCAGTCTATCTGGTGCGTGGAATGCAACGTCACACACTTTTATTTTTCGAAGCGCTGAAGAAGGGATCCTCTTATATTTCCTATCTCGCGGTGTGGAAAGAACATCACACCATTGCGAGATCTTGAACGGCCGGGTTATTCGGAAAGTTCGGGCGCCATTATAACGAAGTCAATTTCTCCGTCATTTTTGGTCCACGCCGGGAATCGAACCAGAGTCCACTTATTCCGGAATAAGTCGCTCTACCAACTGAGCTACGTGGACGTTCGTGTCGCTGCTATCTGCCTTTATATCGTGTGCGTCCTGCGGAACAGGCACGTCACACGCTGTTTGGGAAATCCTGCAAGAAGATCGACGAATGACGTGTGAAGACATAGAGACGTCAATTAATATTTCAAAAACGTCGGCATTCCGCATTCCACGCGACAAATTACTGCTGCATCGTGTGTGCTGCAGATGGGTACCTCATCGCCTGACGAGAGAACAATTGTTGGCCTGAGTTCAGGTGTGTCATGAGTGGAAACAAATGATTCCGAACTTTCTCAATGCATGTAATAACTGTCGATGAAACATGGGTCCACTCTTCCAAACCCCCCCCCCCCACACACACACACACACACACACACACGAAGTGCGCAGCGAGTGTCTGGAAACGCATAGGCTCTCCTCCTCCGAAAAAAGTCCGCCAAACCAAATCAGCTGGGAAAGTGATGATGACAATTTTCTTTGATCATAAATGTGTTTCTACCAGCATGCCGTTGCTCCGCAAATTACTGTCAATGCTGAGTATTACATTTCAGTCTTGAAGCGGCACATATCGATTAAGCGACCGGAACTGGTGGGGAAGGGGACCCTACACCATGATAACGCCCGCCCACATTTGGCTGCTTTGTGTTCAAAAGTTTCTTACGAAATGCAGTATGGAAATCATGCCCACAGTCCTAATCTCGCCCTGTGCGATTTCTGGCTGTTTCCATCAATGACGGGGAAGTTCCGTGGCTCAACATTCAACGCAGATGCTGACGTTATTCAAGCTGAACAGGGGTCGCTAAAGCAGCTTCCTTCGCCAAAAGTGGATTGAATGATGGGACCGTTCCATATCATCCGAGGGAAGATATTTTGAGAAAGAATGACATATATTTTGCTGTACCTATATTTCTTCATTTTGTGGGATTTTACTCTCAGTTACTCAAGTAGTTTCGGAAGTGCGTTTGTTCCTGTTTGTGACATTTACCGACTACGGATTCCTTTTCTGCAAATCAAGTAATTGAAGCCTTAATTTGGGGAATTCATTTAGATATATGTAAGTGAGAGTGAACGATGCTGATTGTACATGTACCACCAGAACTTCGACTTGCACTGTAAAATATTTTCCGAAATTCGCAAGCACTTTCCGTGATCCTTGTCGAGAATTAACGAAACATACACTATATTGACAAAATTCACCAGAGACCACCTCAAAAGCAAATGAACGGATCCGCCGCGTTGTTAAAATGCGCGGTACAGCTGCAAACGGTACAAAAACAAGTCTGCAGCTGACTGCGATCCTATCGCACTGTGAGGTTGAGTGAAAATGTCGCAGAACTGGCTTTGAAAAAGGAAAGATTGTTGGGTGTTATATTAGTGGGTTGTTCATAAGAGAAGCCGAGAGGCGTTTAAACATACCCAAGTCAACTGTTTTGGATGTAATGAATAAGTGGAAAACACATGGCGTGTCTGAAGCAGCAAAACGTACCAGCAGACCAAAGAAAATCCGTGATAGAGGACATCAAAGCCTCAGGACAGTCGTTACAGCTAATCGACGGAGTACTGCACAAGACCTCAGTGTACATGTGAGTAAAAATGCTGGAACCTCGGTATGTACACGTACCATTTGCAGAGAACTTCATTCCATGGGTTACCGTGGTCGTGAGGCTGCTCATAAGCCTTATATCTCCACTCGGAATGCTGCTCGTCGTTTAGCATGGTGCAAAGAACATTTTCGTGATCCGTAGATCAATGGAAGCTGGTTCTATGGACTGATGAATACAAACACAAGATCCATCAGTCTGATGGCTGTTTGTGGGTATAACGGCAGCCGGAGGAACGCTGTTTACCACAGTGTACTGTTCCTACGGTCAAGTTTAGAGCTGGCAATGTACTCTTGTGGGGGTGTTCTTCGTGGTATGGTCCCAGCCCATTGGTTATCGGGGACAAACCTGCTAACTAGCTCGTCTACCTCGATATTCAGCACAATTATGCTCTACCAACACTGTGGCAATACTATGGAACCGAGCCTTGTTGGTACCAGCAGGATACTATACCGAGTCATAAAGATAGGTTTCAAAATCGCTTTATTATTATTTATCATAAGAAAACATAAGAGGGTTATGACTATTACGGTGTAGTTTGACGATAATTCCGTATCGTGTGTGGACTGGCCAGCACAGAGCCCTTATCTTAATTCCATAGAGCACCTATGGGACGGATTAGAGCGCCTCATAAGAAGTTTGGAACCCAGGCTTACTGCTAAGGAGCATTTAGCGGCAGCATTATGTACTGAATGGAAGCGCATATATATCGCTGTGTTCCAAAACCTTGTCGAAAGCCTGTCTCGAAGGGTCAGTGCGTGCATTAAGGCCAAAGGCGGACCGATACCGTACTAATGTATGTCAATAAATGATGTTTTGTGTTTCGCTTATAGGTGTCCGGTGACTTTTGTCAATATAGTGTATATGTTATGGGATAGGTCTTCACCTCACCAACATTTTACTCCACGAACCGCTACTGATAAGAAGTTCAAATAAAACCAGAAACTAGAAAGCGAAATATGAATTCGTGAAGCGGAAAAAAAAATTCTTGCTGCTGGTGGAAAAGTCAAGTTCAAACTGACACGGCTTTCAGCGTTTTGCTAGGAGCAAAATGTGGAGATTTGCTTAATATCATTTTATCAGTAGTTTTCCTTCGATTTTTTAACGGAACGGTGAAAACAGAATTCACGGAAATGGCGCGTTACGATGACCGCTAAGTATGCAACTTCGTTAAGCGTATAAACTGTAAGAGGTCAAAAATATCCTTGACCTAGTTTGTATTTGGTACCACATTTCTTTGACTTCCGAACTTTTGCAAAATTCTTAAGAAGCCAACTGAGTGTGACCGTTCATTGCCAGGGTGGTTGCAGTAACCCGGTGAAAAGAACTAACCCTTGACCGATTTTCGAAATTCAACAAAGTCCACTTAGCTTGTGTTCAACTAAGTGTTTGAATCAGGGCCGTACCTAGACTTTAGTTTCGTGAGGGGGGTTAAAAAGAATTCCACAGAAAAAATATAATCTCTCTATCTATCTACCTATTTATCTATCAGGGCCGTAACTAGGCTTTTGTTTCTTTTTTTTTTAAACTACTCCACAACCAAAATCTATCTAATCACTTAACGAAAAACAAACTCTTTAGTTTTTAGTATTAGTTAGCAAATGATCATATGTAGCGGATTTTAGGAAGGGAGTGCCTTACCCCAGGTCTTAAACAACCCTTAGAAATAGGAAGCTTGGAGATTTGGGCTAGAGTGCCCGATAGGAAAGTGACACGGAAGTGAAGTAGAAAGGGGGAGGGAGGGCAGTACCCGGGGTCCGACGGCTTTACGTGCTAATCCGACGCACAGCGGATATTTAGTGGATCGAGCGTTCGTACCTGCCTGGGATCGAACCTGAGGTACCCCATGTTTCCTGAGGGTGGGAGTTCTGTCCCGGTCATTCCTGACCATATCAAAGATATTTCTGGTGCATAATCACTTTACAATAACCAAATGATATTTCTGGTACACTGAAATATCTTTGATATGGTCAGGAATGACCGGGACAGAACTCCTACCCTCAGGAAACATGGGGTATACTGCATCCCTCTTATCCATGGAGACCCGAATGTTACTGAGAATTGTTATATAGGTTCTACTCTCAGGTGCTTAAATTACTCTCAGGTGCTTAAATACCCGCCTGAGAGAACACCAGTACACGCTTCGAGATGGCACTACTCGTACTGCCTTTACGTTAGCTGTCACACAGGGCGGGTACTCACCAGATTGGGAAAATGTGAAAATTCTGTAAACAAATCTCAATAAAAGTACTGTTTTCCTTTCCGAAAGCCTGTTTATTATTATTGCTTATGGTGACAGATGTTGTAATTTGGACTTGCATGCATATGTACCGGGACCTTGGCGTAGATTGGTTGCCCCGACAGAGACTTTGTCCAATCTGCACTTCTTGCCTAGAGTCATTTGTAATTTCTTATACTTAGTGTAATATCAGCTGTTATTAACTTGTACGCCTTTTTCAGTTTAAATATTGGCATTACTAAAATGTTGGTGGGTTTATTTATCTGTATATAATGACTGCCTTTATCGTGTCCTTGTGGTGCTTTGGACCCGTAGATGGAGACAACGGGATCCCAGAAAGCGCTAGTCAGTTTTTAACCTACTTTTAAATTGTAAATAAAGTGATTTTAATTTGCAACTTATAGTATGGTGTTTTATCGCACAGGTAGACAGCTGAATTCTTGCATATATCACTTTTCGTGCGAAATTTGTTTTCTGGTTATAAAAAGAGTAAATCTTGTAAAATGTTTCACCGTGATGGCGGACGAAACAAGGGACATTTCGCAGATCAAATAAGCGTCAATATGCCTACGGGATGCAATCAGTCACGGCGCTGTCACATTTCTAAGCACAACTCATCTCGGTCTATTATCTTGATGTTATAAAGAAACGGTAAACTACGATCCAACTGCCATTTGTTTTCGTCTCTCCTAGCACGATAAATAAATAAATAAATAAGTGATTTCGGAAATACCTGATAATAGAACAATTCTGATTAATAAAGTGCCAGACACATAGTTTCCTGTACCTCTATAAATTTGCTACTACTGACCAGTGGGTATAATGAGAAAAAAATGTCTTTCTGAAGTAAGGTTTATCAAAGGAAATAACAGAAACAATTTGTAAAAAAAAAAATGAAAAGGAGATAATGGCGACTCTTGTTGATCTAGTAACTTGCGAGAAACAAGCAAAGAAAATTTGCCCGAAAAATTTCGAGGGGGTGGGTTAGACCCTAAAAAATCCTCCCCTGGATACGGCCATGGTTAGAATAAATATAGTGAGACTGGAAAACCTCTGCATGCTACAGATGGAGCAGCGTTTGTCAACCGTGTTATGCGCATGCCCTTGAGGGTTTTCGGGCTCTGCGTCCAAAATGGAGGTTTCTCATGTGCTCAATTTTTAGTAAAATATTTATCACCAAATTACGAAATCATTTGGATTGTAAATGATGTATTCATATATATAGGATACTCTGTAAAAAATTATTGAAATTCATGAGCCCCTTTCCGTAACTCCTTTTGTGAATTAACGAAGCATGTTTCGGATACAGCACCCATAAAAATTGGAAAGGGAGTGAGACAAGGGGACACTATATCTCCCAAACTCTTTAATGCCACATTGGAAAATGTCTTTCAATCACTGAACTGGGAAAACAAAGGGATAAAGATTAATGGAGATTATCTAACTCACCTTCGTTTTGCTGATGACGTAGTCATTTTTGCAACTACCCCATCAGAGCTGCAGAGTATGATCCAGGAACTGGCTGACAAGAGTAAAGAAGTGGGATTAAAAATGAACTTTCAGAAGACAAAAGTGATGTACAAGGCTTTTACAAGAAATGAAGATTTATCGATTGATAGGAAAAAGCTGGAGATAAGCAATACCTACATTTATCTTGGACAGCAGATATCAAGTGAGGGTCACTGTCATGATCCTTCCAAAATGTAAAACTTCTATAATGGAACTCATTATTTAAATTTCTTTTCCGAGTGACCACGACGCTCCAAGAAGGGTAAAGCGATGTCAGGGACGATAAAAAAATTGAGATGGGAAAGGGGGTTCTTCGGAGAATCGCCAAGGTTGGTAAGGTTGGACGTGCCTGAAGGCGGATGTTCGGAGAGAGAGTTGTAAAAAGGGAGATGAGCTCAGGACACGGGAAGGGTAGGATGCAAAATGGACGCTGCTCGTTGGTCACCCACGGAAAGTGAAAATCAAGTTGTAAATAAATGTATATATATGTTCTGATGGGATTGTTAATAAAGCTCTTGTCATGAAATAATGAAGCCATCTTATTTACGAAAAATGTGATGGATAAAGTAAGAATCATGAATGCGGAAAAGTAACGAAAGAACGGCATTCTCCCGGCTGTTCATCACACTGCTTTGATGAAGAAGTTCATCGGCGTATAAAACTTGCGTGGAGAGCTTTTGGAAGAAACAGTATAATTTTCAAGAGCAATATGCCATTATGTCTTAAAAGAAAAGTGTTTGATCAATGCATCCTTCCAGTGCTTACGTATGGTGCAGAGACATGGACCTTAACTAAAAGAAACATACAAAGTCTGCAGACAACTCAAAGGAGCATGAAGAGGTGCATGCTCGGTGTAACCAGGAGAGATAAGAAGAGGAACTCGTGGATCCGAAAAATGGCAAGAGTGGAAGACATCATGATCAGAGTTAAATCCCTGAAATGGTAATGGGCTGGACATACTGCCAGAAGGACAGACCATCGATGGACAGTCGAAATATTAGATTGGATTCCTAGGGACAGGAAAAGACCCAGAAGAAGACCACATGGGAGATGGGTGGATGAAATTCGAAAGTATGCGGTAGTGACATGGAGGAGACTGGCACAAGACGGACCGTTGTGGAAGAAACTTGGGGAGACCTTCGTCCAGCAGTGGATTGAAAATGGTTGACAATGATGATGATTTCGGACACAACCTTTTCCGTGAAATGATGGAAAGGAAATGGATTTTTTGTGAGCCAGGAAATTTCTGAATTTTAAAAACCCTTTCCGCAATTCGTTTCTTTCACAGACAGTAAATTGCCGTTTTTAAGATGTATTAACGGAAAATTCAGAATTTTTAGAAACCTCTCCGAATTCCTTTAGTATATTAACGGAAAAAGTCCGTTCTCACTTTTTCCATATCCATATGATCAAACTTTTTCGGTAATGGGAGTGATTCGTGGGAACACTTAGGTTTGATTAGCTATTAAACTTCAATCGTCTGTCTGAGAATCTGAGTTTGAAGCTATCTTGCGAAATGGGACATTACGGATAGCATTTAGCATGAAATTCCCACATTTTGGCAACATCTGTTGTACAGTATATTGTGTTTCTGTAAGAAACCGTGTAATTAAATTGTTGCACTGGTGATTCTACGATGGCTATGTATCAGATTGTGGACCCCTTAGAACAAAAGCTATTATATCCATCAAGAGAAAAGTTTATATTGAGTTATGTTAAATTTACTGTAAAACAGTAAATTTAACGATTTTTAAAGATAACTGAAAGTCATTGTCGGTTTTAAAAGATCTGAACTCCCAAAGTATTGTGTTTTGCTTCGAAAAACACGACGAGAAAAGTATTGAGAATACTCCAAATACGTGGCGACAAGTAAATAAATAAATACATCGCTCTTAACCACGTTCTAGAAACACACAGCAACCGAAAAATTGTTTGTCAGCCGCCGCTGTGGAATTGAATCAACAGAACTTTCGATATCTAGCCGAGTGCGTTGTGTGTTTCTAGAACGTGCTTAAGAGCGATGTATTTATTTATTTATTTGAGAAAGTATTTATGATAACTCCTACAGAGAGAATGAAATTATTACAAACCTATTAAAAATATATAGGTAGTCTCAGTTCTGATTGAGCCCTAAATTTGGAAGTAGGACTACGACTTGCAGATCTGAGAGTTGAAATGAGCTACTCGAGTATGGTTTCAAAGCGTTTATTTAATTTGTTATAGCCAACACAGGTCTATGATATAAAAAAGTACCTTACATAATATTTCCATATAATGCTGGATACATCGCGAACACAAAGCAGATCGATACACGAATTACCCAACTTGGTGCTCTGTCTTCTTGGGCTTCTTACATTTTTCATCACTTGCTTATCCTCTCGTTTTGATTTCCTCCACTTTTGCTTGCGTTCATTCTGCGAATTCCGCAGCATTGGCGAAAATGTTAACCCCTTCACACGAAAACATATTTTTTTTAATTTTAGTTTAACTGCGATATGTTCTTTATATTAAGTGTGCAACTTAATTCTCGGCCCCTAACCGCAAGCGATCATAGAATGTCGGCAAATGCAAATAGCTGCGTGCGATAATGGCTGATTGCAGCGCCATCCAACAGCTTTCCAGACAACCGTAACCGCTCACAGCTGTAGTGACATAAGGGACGAAAGTTGACGGTGAAAGCAATGTCGTTCGAGAAGCAACATTTGAGGCGCTGCCTCCTCTTCGCGTTTCAACTGTGAAAACGTGCCACGGAAACCCATCAAATGATCTGTGCTGCTTTGGGTGAGGCTGCTGTGTCCTATAGTACGTGTAAGAAGTGGTTCCAGCGGTTTAAGTAGGAAAATTTCGATCTCCGTGATGCAGAACGTCCGGGACAGCCACAGAAAGTTGACGATGAGGAACTGGAACAGCTGTTGGACGCGGATCCCTGTCTCACATAATCAGAGCTCGCCCAGGAATTCGAAGTAACACGGTAAGCCATTGCAAAGCGTCTGCGCAAGCTTGGACGGATTCACAAGGAAGGCCGTTGGGTGCCCCACCAACTCATAGCTGCGAACAAGTCTAGGCGCTACGATGTTGCTGTGTCCTTGCTCTCCAGATTCAAGAAGAAGGATTTCTTCCACAAGATTTTGACCTGTGATGAGAAGTGGATCCTCTACGATAATCTTAAGCGGCGCAAATCGTGGGTTTATCCAGGTCAGCCTACCGCCAAACCGAATATCCATGCCAGGAAGTTGTTGCTGTGCATATGGTGGGATCAGCGCGGTGACGTACACTATGAGTTGCTCAAACCTGGTGAAACTGTCAATGCTGAGCGTTATTGTCTGCAACTCACTCGTGTGAGTGACGCACTGGAGGCGAAAAGGCCATACACCGGCAAGGGCAGAAGGTCGGTCCTGTTGCTTCAGGATAACGCGCGTTCTCACACCCCGACAACGACTTTAAACACGATCACCGACCTGGGATGGGAGATTTTGTCCCACCCGGCGTATTCTCCAGACTCCGCCCAGTCGGATTATCGCCTCTTTCGTTCCCTGCAACATCACCTGAGTGATACGCACTTCACTTCTGTCGAGGAGGTCCACACAAGTATTGATGACCTCACCAACTTGAAACAGCCCTCTTTTCCGCAGTGGCATTCGGCAGCTCCTGACCGATGTCTCAAATGTATCCAAGACGACGGGGATTATTTCGCTGATTAGGTACTTATTCGATTTGCTATAATTTGCTGTCATCGTGTCGTTCCTTTGGCCGAGAATTAAGTTGCACACCTAATATATTTGAATAGATCTTGTTGAGAGCTTTAAAACGATACCGCAATCGTTTTGCACTCACGGTTGTCCAGATAAACCGCGATAACGTCAAAAGTGTTCACCGGTTTGCAAGAAAACAATTTTTAAATTGCTCAGTTCAAACCACTACGAAATGTTCTTCGTATATTTGAATAGGTCACGTCGAGAACTTAAAAATGATACCACGCACATGTTGTGCTGCGATACACTTATTCAAACGCGGCGGCACCGCCAGAAATATTGCATCATCTCCCCCGCGGACAGGAAGCGAGGGGAGCGTTGCGCGCACGATGTATTGCGCAGTACGCGAATTGGACTCCATAGTGTTCACGAATATGATAACACTATTAGTGTGCGGCACGTATTTTCAACGCTATAACGATCTCAATTGGGACCTGTTTTTGTCACAGGCGATCGGCCGTAAGTCGCCGCATACTATCCGCGGAGATAGACGCAGTCCAACGTCAAAACAATAAACTGCTACGGAGAAAAATTACTGATTCGCTCGCATTAATGCCAAAAAAAAAATGTCATCAACGCGTAATTAGGCCACCCCTGTGGCGCAGTGATCTAATCACTGGCTTGGGACCATTCGTCCGAGATGGGTCCGGGTTCGAATCCCGGTGAAGTATGGATGTTGTGTTTGTCTTACGGCGTTGGCTCTCTCGCTTCCCTGGAACCAGTGATCCTAAATTAGGGACGGGCGACAGCTTATAGCCCATTGAGTTGCTAAAATGCTAATGGTCCGCAATGCCGTTTCGCCTCCCCGGTGGTGCAGTGGTCTAGGCGATGGCCACTGATCATTCGTCCGAAACGAGTCCGGGTTCGAATCCCGGTGAGGCATGGGTGGTGTGTTTGTCTTACGGCACTGGCTCTCTCCCTTACTTGGAACCAGTGACCCTAAATTAGCGACGGGCGACTGGGCTCTCCGGTGGCGCAGTGGTCTAAGAGATGGCTTCTGATCACTCGTCCGAGATGGATCCGGGTTCTAATCCCGGTGAGGCATGCATGTTGTGTTTGTCTTACGGCGCAGGCTCTCTCCCTTCCCTGGAACCAGGGGCCCTAAATCAGGAATGGGTGACTGCTTATTGTCCACTGAGTTGCTCACGGTGGTCGTTAAACCTCCAATGACCATTCGTCCCAGATGGGTCCGGGTTCGAATCCCGGTGAGTCATGGATGTTGTGTTTGTCTTAAGGCGCTGGCTCTTCCCCTTCCCTGGAACCAGTGACGCTAAATTAGGGATGGGCGACTGCTTATAGCCAATTGAGTTGCTCGCGGTGGTCGTTAAACCACAAAAAGAAATGAAAAGAAACCTCCGCTCTTCGCTTGTCCGCTTATATTACTTTGAGTTACGACCAGAGAACATTCTTTAGCGCTCTTTTTTAGATAAACTCAAGTGTCTTCTTCTCGTTGCGCAGTTAAAGCACCACTTTTGTAGCACTTCACTCCGAAGATGCATTAAACTGAAGAAAATTCTTCCTCAGCCCTTACTGAAAACTTTTTAGATATCTCCGAGATTCAAAACTCAAAAATATTAGTAACAGCTCCTTTTATTGGCAGTCATAACAGGAACGCCGCCCCGGTGGCGCAGTGGTCTAAGGCTCTGGCCTCTGATCATTCGTCCGTAAGGGGTCCGGGTTCGAATCTCGGTCAGGCATGGATGTTGTGTTTGTCTTACGGCACTGGCTCTCTCCCTTCCCTGGAACCAGGGACCCTAAATTAGGGACGGGCGACTGCTTATAGCCCATTGAGTTGCTCACGGTGGTCGTTAAACCTCCAATAAAAAAAAAATAAAAAATAACAGGAACGACAGCGAGGCCTCATGCTGCGTGACAACGAAATGTTTTCGCGTGCCAAGAGATGCTAATTAACATCGAGAATTCGGTGTCATACTTCTTGTTCAGCAGTAGGTTTGAGACTTGCTGAAGCGCATGCTCATTACACCCGGAAATTACGTATAATCCTTCTTGTTCAGTATATGGTTTGAGAGTTTTTTTCAAAAGACGTATTCATTACACCCTAGAACTCGGCGTCATTCTCCTTGTTCTGTAGTAGGTTTGAGACTTTTGTCAAAAGAATTGGTCATAGAATTTGGTGCCAGCTTTCTTGTTTAGTAGTATGTCTGAGATTTTTGCCAAAAGTGGTGCTCATTGCACCCTAGAATTCGATGTCATCCTCCTTGTTTAGTAGTTTGTTTGAGACCTTTGTCCAAAGACGTGTTCATAGAATTTGATGTCATCCTTCTTATTTAGTTAGTAGATTTCAGACTTTATGTCAAAAGAGATGCTCAGACCACCCGAGAATTAGGTGCTATCTTTTTTGTTTAGTAGTAGGTTTGAGACCTTTGTCGAAAGATATGCTCATTCCTCGCGCGAATTCGTTATTATCCTTCTAGTATAGCAGTAGGATCGAGACTTCTAACAAAAGACCTGCTCATTCCACCCGAGAATTCGGTGCTATCTTTCTTGTTCAGTAGTTTGTTTGAGATTTTTGTCCAAAGACGTGTTCATTGCACCCTAGTATTCAGGGTCATCCTTCTTGTTTAGTTAGTAGATTTGAAACTTTTGTCAAAAGAGGTACTTATTCCACCTGAGAATTAGATGTCAGCTTTCTTGTTTAGTAGTAGGTTTGAGACTTTTGTCGAAAGACGTGCTCATTTCACTCGCGAATTCGTTGTCATTCTTCTTGTTTAGTAGTAAGTTTGAGACATTTTGTCACAAGAAGTGCTCATTCCACCTGAGAATTTGGTGTCATCCTTCTTGTTTAGTGGTAGGTTTGAAACCTTTACCAAGTGACGTGCTTCCTTGAGAATTCGATGACATCCTTCTTCTTAAGTAGTAGGTTTGAGACTTTTGTCGAAAGACGTGTTCATTCCACCCTAGAAATCGATGTCATCCTTCTTGTTTAGTAGTAGGTTTGAGACTTTTATCAAAGACATCATCCTTCTTGTTTCGTAGTAGGTTTGAGACTTTTGTTGAAAGACGTGCTTCTTGAGAATTCGATGACATCCTTCTTCTTTAGAGGTAGGTTTGAGGCTTTTGTCGAAAGACGTGTTCATTCCACCCTAGAAATCGATGTCATCCTTCTTGTTTAGTAGTAGGTTTGAGACTTTTATCAAAGACATCATCCTTCTTGTTTCGTAGTAGGTTTGAGACTTTTGTTGAAAGACGTGCTCCTTGCACCCGAAAATTCGGTGTAATCCTTCCTGTTTAGTAGTAGGTTTGAAACTTTTATCAAAAGGCCTTATCAATTCGGTGTCATCCTTCTTGTTTGGTAGTAGGTGTGAGACTTTTGTCAAAAAACGTGATCACTCCACCAGAGAATTCGGTGTCATCTTTCTTGTTTAGTAGCCGCTTTGAAACTTTTTGTCAAAAGTGGTCTCATTCCACCCGAGAATCTGTTGTCATCCTTCTTGCATAGTAGTAAGTTTGAGACTTCTGTCAAAAGCCGTGCTCATTCCACCCGAGAATTAGGTGTCATCCTTCTTGTTTTCAGTAGGTTTGAATTAGGTGTCATCCTTCTTGTTTTGAGTAGGTTTGAATTAGGTGTCATCCTTCTTGTTTTCAGTAGGTTTGAATTAGGTGTCATCCTTCTTGTTTAGTAGTAGGTTTGAGACTTTTACCAAAAGACGTGCTCATTCCACCCAAGAATTGGGTGTTATCCTTCTTGTTTTCAGTAGGTTTGAATTAGGTGTTGTGACGTGGCTGCCCAGCAGGACGCACACGATATAAAGGCAGATAGCAACAAGAACAAACGTCCGCGTAGCTCAATTGGTAGAGCGACTTATTCCGGAATGAGGGGACCGGATTCGAGCCCCGGCGAGGACAAAAATGACGGAGAAATTTACTTCGTTATAATGGCGCCCGAACTTTCCGGATGACCCGGCCGTTCAAGATCTCGCAATGGTGTGATGTTCTTTCCACACCGTGAGATAGGAAAAATAAGAGAATCCCTTTCTCCGGCGCTTCGAAAAATATGTGTGTGACGTTGCATTCCACACACCAAGTTGACTGGGAGTTCTCAAGTGCACGTTCTACAGCGGATGGCTGCCTGCGACGATTCATGGTCACGGCTGACCCGTGGGCCATTCCCCGGGCCCTCTTTCGGGGGAGGGAGATGTGACGTGCCAGCCCAGCAGGATGCACACGATATAAAGGCAGATAGAAGCAAGAACAAACGTCCACGTAGCTCAATTGGTAGAGCGACTTATTCCGGAATGAGGGTACCCGGGTTCGAGCCCCGGCGTGGACAAAAATGACGGAGAAATTTACTTCATTATAGTGTCACCCTTCTTGTTTAGTAGTAGATTTGAGACTTTTACCAAAAGACGAGCTCATTCCACCAGAGAATTCAGTGTCATCCTTCTTGTTCAAGGGCGCCCATACGGGAGAAAGGGAGGGGCTGGAGAGCCCCCCCCCCCCCCCATCAGTTGGTATAGCTACATTTTTGATAAATTTAAAACACTAAAATAGACGAAACCCTTTTTTAAAGCATTTTTAAAAATAATAAGATATTAACGATTGATTGTATCAATTATTTTTGTTGTACTGTACTTTTTTAGTATCTTGTACATTTACCAAAAGCCACCCCGGTGGCGTAGTGGTCTAAGGCACTGGCCTCTGATCATTCGTCCGTAAGGGGTCCGGGTTCGAATCCCGGTGAGGCATGGATGTTGTGTTTGTCTTACGGCACTGGCTCTCTCCCTTCCCTGGAACCTGGGACCCTAAATTAGGGACGGGCGACTGCTTATAGCCCATTGAGTTGCTCACGGTGGTCGTTAAACCTCCAAAAAAAAAAAAAAAAAAAAAAAAAAAAATTATTTACTACTTTTTAGTATGTTGTGACAACCTTTACCAAAAGGAGGTAAGAATTTTTCTTAGCGCTGGCCCCCCCTAAAAGAATTAATGGATGTTGGGTGTCACTGTTGTTGTTTAGTAGTAGATTAGGGACGGGCGACTTTATAGCCCATTGACGTTGCTCACGGTGGTCGTTAAACCCGAGAATTAGGCGTCATCTTTCTTGTTTAGCAGTAGGTTTGAGAATTTTATCAAATGACGTGTTTATTTCCCTTGAGAATTCGGTGACATCTTTCTTGTCTCTTCTCATCATTCTGGCTATGAAAATGAGGCATAGTTTAGATATAGTGACCCTGGTAACTTGACCGTAGCTTAGAACGAATATAAAACTAAAACATTCCGCTAACTTCATCCCAAAGCGAAACTAGGCAGTCATAAAATCCTCGAAGCGTGGAGCCTTTACGTCAGAGTGATGCAATGCTTTTTTTTTTTTTTTTTTTTTTCTCCGAAAGGAAACAGCACGAACGCGTGGAAACTGCGGAAGAAAGTCACGCCATTTTTCTCGGGTAATTTCCATCACTAAACGCCAAAGTCAATTCTGGTTCCCATTGTTAGTTCGAGTCCGACAATGGGTTCGATACACACGCCCATGCCTGAATAACTTTCTTTTCTTTTTCTTTCTCTCTCTCTCTCTCTCTCTCTCTCAGAGAATGTGGGTCAAGTGAGAGTGGTCATAGGTTAAAGGTCAGGCTTGTTTCCTGTATTGTCCATCCCCGTCCCGTCCCGTGCCTTTGCCTGTAGCAAAGCACTGCTGTCTCATGAATGATAACAGATCTCGTTGAATACTACGAAACCAGATATGCATAAAAAAGTGGATTTTCTCCGTGACATTGTGAAAGCATATGGTTAACTTTAAGATGTTCGAAAAAGATATGCATTATAATGTGGCTGGCAGAAAATCTGCAACTTTAACCTGAATCAAACGTTAAAGTATAAATGGGTTAGACGAGAAGAATGCGTACTGGCATCAGAAAGTTAGAAATATTTGCATATGCATTCATCGTGAAAAGCTCTTATGTGGAATAACTTACAATTATGATTTTCTTTCCGAAAAAAAAAAAAAAAAAAAAAAAAAAAAAAGGAGGGGTGCAACCGCGGTACTTCGTGGGCGGAGAGCTAGTGTGTCAGATGTGACGTTCGAAAAACAATAGCAGAGAATTACTATTCTATTATTATTATTATTATTATAGTATTTTACACTGCTGGCCACCCAAAATGCAACACCATGAAGGAGGCATCCGTCGCCCGCGAGAGGATATGCAAACGATTAGCATTGCAGGGCATATGCAAATCATGTGCGCCCGGCACGCCACCGAGAGGCACTATAAGAAGAGTGCACAGAAGGCGGGGTGTAAGTAGTGGAAGTGTGTTGAGCTGCCGGACCTGTGCGTGTGAAGTTTGCTGATGCCTCTTCACAGAATACGGCAGTCATTCCAGCACGTTTCGGAGTTCGACAGAGGACGAATAGTGGCTTATCGCGACAGAGGTTTATCGTACCGAGACATCGACGCCCGTGTGGGACGACATCCAGCCACAGTGAAGCGGGTATGGATTCGGTGGGTGCAGGAGGGACGGACGGACCGACGTGAGCGATTGCCGCAGCCACGGCACACCACCGAACGAGAGGACCGGCATGTTGTGCGGCGGGCATTAACGGCTCGCACCCCCACATCACGAACGTTAGCGCAGGAATTAGGGTGTGTTGCGCAACAACCTGTGTCAGCACGTACCGTTCGACGTCGTCTGCAGAAGCGGGGACTTGTCGCACGGCGCCCATTGCTCCGATAACCATTGACGTTACACCACCGGCGAGTGCAGTGGCAGTTGGCCGTTGAACGCCGCACCTGGACTACGGAATGGCACGACATTGTCTTCTCCCACGAATCCCGCTTCTGCCTGCAACACCACGACGGTCTGATCCGCGTGTGGCGGCACCGCGGCGAGAGACTGTATGACGCTTGCATTATGCATCACCATACCGGTCCGTCGCCTGGCGTTATGGTTTGGGGCGTAATTGGATATGACACCCGCACCCCTCTGGAACGCATCGTCGGTACACTCAACAGCCACCGCACCATCTCCTACGTTTTGGAGCCTGTAGTCCTCCCTTACCTGCAGGACCTGCCAGCGGCCACGTTTCAACAGGACAACGCGCGCCCGCACCGTGCAACAATTTTTCACGGCCCACCAGGTGTCACTGCTGCCGTGGCCCCCGCCTGTTCTCCCGATATGTCGCTCATCGAACACGTCTGGTCGCTGATCGGCAACCGAGCGGCCCGGCAAGCACCACCCGCGGCTACGCCTGATGAACTGTGGCAACGTGTGGAAGCAGCCTGGACAGACATACCCCAAGCCCACATCCAAAGCCTCTTTCGTTCGATGCCGTGGCGTGTAGCCGCCGTTATTGCCAGCCATGGGGGCCACACGAACTATTGATGTCTGCGTGTTCCGCAAGTCGTACGGGCCTGTAAGCTCAATCGTTTCATCTTTGTATGTGTTGTTATGTGTCCAATAAATCTGTCTTTGCTATCTCGTGTCCTTCTTGGTGTTGCATTTTGGGTGGCCAGCAGTGCATTTTACTTACCCATCTACAGCAAGAAAGGTATCTCTGGCATTTTTATTATTATTATTATTATTATTATTATTATTATTATTATTATTATTATTATTATTCCACCACTTCCTGAGGTTTATTTCTTCTCTTCCTTCCGGGACGGGTACGATGTACCAAGCCTGGGAAGTGGTAATTCTTTCTCTCAGTTGTCCAAGAACTTCCTTACTATCCTACAAGTGTTCAGGATAGTGCCTCCAGTAGTGCCATGTATGTGTTGCTCTGAAGATCTGGTGTCTGTATAGAGCTGTGAATGGTCTTAGATACAATTCCTGTGGCTGATATTACTATGGGGACGGTGGTGACGTTCTCCATATGCCACATTTCCTTGACTTTGAATCGTAGGTCGTTATGCTTTGACAGCTTCTCCCCGTGCGTCTTCTGGATGTTGCACGTGTTGGGTACGGCTATGTCAATGAGGTATGTTGACTCCTTCTCCTTGTCGACCAGGACGATGTCAGGCCGATCGTGGGGGGATGGTCTTATCTGTTTTGATCGATCTGCCCCAGTACATCTTGTATGTGTTGTTCTCTAGAAGCATGGTTGGCTCATACTTGTAGTAAGGGACAGGATTGGTTGTAATGTGGTGGTTGTTCTTGCCAATTTCTGATGGACGATCATGGCGACTTGATTGTGCCTGTTCGTGTACTCTGTCTGTGTGAGGACTCTGCACCCTGCTGTGATATGTTGGATGGTCTCTGGCGCTTGATAGCATTGCCGACATGTGTCGCTTTCCACTGACGTGTCCTTCAGGATATGCTTCTGGTAGTTTCTGGTGTTTACAACTTGATCTTGTATTGCCATCAAGAACCTATCGGTCTCGGGGAAGAGTGATGCGTTTGTTAGCCATGCATTGGATGCAGTCTTATCCACATGGTCCGATTGTAGATCGTTGTAGTGCCTTCCGTGTAGGACTTTCTTGCCCCAAGCTTCTTCTTTTGGCTCCTTTGTTCCGATCTCGATGTCCTGAGTAGAGCGGTCTAGGGCTATGTACTCCTTGTCACTCTGGTTTATCGCTTGGTGAAGGGTACCCTTTCTTCTTCTTCTTCTTGTTTTTATTATTAAGAGAAAATTTATGACTCAAACTGGAAGTGAAGATTCAATCTTGAAGATCTTGAAATATTTTTCATTCTATTTTACTAAGGTGGATCGAAAAGTAAAGCACACTATAGTTTTATTTTTGGCAACAGTTTAACAGATAGGCTAAACAAAACAATTACATAGTGAAACTAAAACTACATTTCTTAGTTATTTTTCACCATAAAAACAGAGACACTCGTAACATTTATCCCAGCGTCGTGCCAGTTTTAGAATACCTTGTTCATAAAAGTCCGTTTTCTGGGCTATAGACATTTCGTAGCTATTTTTCAACATAAGAACCGAGACGCTCGATACATTTATCCCAGCGTGGTCCCAGTTTCAGTATACCTTGTTCATAAAAGTCCGCTTTCTGGGCGTATAGCCAACTACGAACCACCAATTGACTTCGTTAGCCAAATCGAAGCGTTGGCAGCATAGGAATCTTTTCAAAGGGCCAACCAGGTGAAAGTCCGAAGAAGCCAGGTCTGGACTGTATGGTGGATGCTGGAGCACCTCCCAGCCAAATGCGGAATTTGTTCCGGTTTGTGTTGTGCAACATGTGGGCGAGCGTTGTCATGAAGCAGTCGGACATTTTCATCGTAGACCTGTTGGGTCTTTTGTCATGAAGAGCACGACACAAGTTTGTCAATGTGTTAGCGTAGGTTTTGGCATCCACTGTGGTCCCCGTTGGATGAAACTCCACCAGGAGAACTCCATGTGTGTCCCAGAACACCGTGAGGAGGACTTTTTGCGCAGATTCGGTTACTCTGAGTTTTTTTGGAGGCGGGGAGAAGGAATGTTTCCACACCATACTGCCCTTCTTTGTTTCGTGAGTGTAGTGGTACGCCCAAGACTCATTGCCCGTCACTACACCTGCCAAAAATTCACGTCCTCCTCCTGCGTAACGCATCAAGTGTTCCAAGGATGACATCATTCTGTTCCCCTTCTGGTCGTCTGTCAAGTTCTTGGGCACCCATCGTACACTATTTAGCTTTAAGAAAATTTCCATACTAACTACTGAAAATCCACTATTTAGCTTTAATCCACTACTACTTAAAATCCACTATTTTGCTTTAATCCACTACTACTTAAAATCTACTATTTAGCTTTATTTAGCTTAAAATCCACTATTTAGCTTTAAGAAAATTTCCATAGTAACTACTTAAAATCCACTATTTAAATTTAGTCCACTACTACTTAAAATCCACTATTTAACTTTAATCCCCTACTACTTAAAATCCACTATTTAACTTTAATCCACTACTACTTAAAATCCACTATTTAGCTTTATTTAGCTTAAAATCCGCTATTTAGCTTTAATCCACTACTACTTAAAATCCACTATTTAGCTTAAAATCCACTATTTAGTTTTAAGAAAATTTCCATAGTAACTACTTAAAATCCACTATTTAGCTTTAATCCACTACTACTGAAAATCCACTATTTAGCTTTAATCCACTACTACTGAAAATCCACTATTTAGCTTTAAGAAAATTTCCCTAGTAACTACTGAAAATCCACTATTTAGCTTTAAGAAAATTTCCATAGTAACTACTTAAAATCCACTATTTATCTTTAAGAAAATTTCCATAATAACTACTTAAAATCCACTATTTATCTTTAAGAAAATTTCCATAGTAACTACTTAAAATCCACTATTTATCTTTAAGAAAATTTCCATAGTAACTACTTAAAATCCACTATTTATCTTTAAGAAAATTTCCATAGTAACTACTTAAAATCCACAATTTAGCTTTAATCCACTACTACTTAAAATCCACTATTTAGCTTTAACTACTTAAAATCCACTATTCCACTTGTTTTTTTATACAAAATCCACTTAAAATCCACTATTCCAAACAAAATTGGAATCCACTTAAAATCCACTATTCCATTTGGTTTTTTATACAAAATCCACTATTCCACTATTAGAATCCACTTAAAATCCACTATTCCACTACTTAAAATCCACTAATCCACTACTTAAAATCCACTAATCCACTACTTAAAATCCACTATTTCACTTAAAATCCACTAATCCTCTTAAAATCCACAACTGGCACTAAAAATTCTGCAGCGACCTTCACTATTTAGCTTAATCCACTACTACTTAAAATCTACTATTTAGCTTAAAGAAAATTTCCATAGTAACTACTTAAATTGCAATTACTAATGTACAATATTGTACGTTATACCGTACATAATGTTGAACTTCTGTGGCAAGGTATGCAGATGGACCGCCGGTCATTCAGAATTGCCTGTCACAGTGGGAGATGATGACGCAGTCACAAGTCGACCGGAACGTGGCGAATCGGTAAGGTTGCCGCTGCCCTCATGCAAACAAACTGTACCATATGAAGATGTTCCTACGGTCCAGGAAATGGCCACCATACACTTCGATCATTTCCTTGTGAATTTCCGTCGGAGTTTTGCCGTTTATCCCACAAAAATCGGACTACACCGCGTTGCTCTTCATTCGTAGACAACGCTAACAAACCCGACATCTTTGTGACGTTATTCACACTGTATTCCACCACGGCGATACCTCATCCAGCCAAATCGGTCTGTAGAGTGATATTCAAACTCGTTGTCTACCAGACTGCAACCTGCAATGAGGAAAAAATTGCTGCTTTTCGGTTCTCCCTCGTAGATATACTAAACGTTAAATTTATTTTTACCCCTTACTTTTCACTCTATTATGCACTTGTATGCAGTGGATTGATAATGGTTGATCATCATCATTGTCAACCATTATCAGTTCACTGCTGGGTGAAGGTCTCCCCAAGTTTATTCCACAAATTTCTGCCTTGAGCCAGTCTCCTCCATGTCACTCCCGCATGTTTTAGAATTGCATCCACCCATCTCCCACGTAGTCTTATTCTGGGTTTTTTTTCCTGTCCCTTGAAATGTAGTCTAAAAGTTCAGTTGTCCATCGGTGGTCCGTTCTTCTGGCAACATGTCCAGTCCATTGCCATTTCAGGGATTTTACGCTTATCATTTACCTTATCCTATTCTTATCTTTCACCTTATCCTCTTTTTATCTTTCACCTAATCCTGTTGTTATCGTTGTTATCCAAGCATGCATCTCTCCATGCTACTTTCAGTTGTTGGTAGTCCTTGTATGTCATGGGACGTATATTCTAATTTAACTTCATTTTTAGTTCCTTTTCCCATGTAAATTTGAGTTTGTTCTCTTTTGCACTTTCCAAACTTAACGTGATATCTTCTCTCTCACATGAATGAGGTTGGCCACACTTTTGAGGTCAGATAGAGTGACGTATGAATGTGATAAGAACCTTAGATGAAAAGGACGACACACAGCAGTTGCTTAGTGTGTGTGTGTGTGTGTGTGTGTGTGTGTGTGTGTGTGTGTGCGTGTGTGTGTGTGTGTGTTTGAAGATGTTCGATCGTGGATAAGCTAGATTATACGATAGATAATTAATGTATTATATGTGAAGTGTACAACTCGCAGTGCTATATTGTGGATTTCATCAATCGTTGGGGGACCAATAAACGACTGTCATAAGTTTGACTTCTGTATATGTTTCGTATGGCCCTAAAAACTTAATTTGAGCTATCCCGTGCAATTATTGCACCGTATTTTCATTTAGTTCAACATTTCCTTATTTGTCCTTGCTACGTCGATATATTTGAAACGCAACTAACGACTGAAAACTCAGTAGTCGCAAATGGTATGGCGCGTAAATTATCCATATTCTCCATTCGAATGTCTTCCTCTTCTTGGCATGTAAGTTAAATTTACTTCACTAGTAGAGCCTGCAGCGTAACTATCTCAGAGATGAAACGCATGCCGAAACCCCAAGTTACAGTGATAAGCCTTTGTCGACGTAGTCCAACTGGAAGAATGTCCGCGACTCCGCAGAATGAATATGTGGGTTCGAATCTTATCACAGACAAATTTGGGCACGTTTGCTACATTAGCTCCGGATCGTAAAATTAATCTCCTGTTCGTGATGTTCAATAAAAATGTGTGATCCTTATCCACACATCATCTGGAATCAATCAGAATTCCTTCTTCTACGCTTCGAAAAATGTGCAATGCTTATTCCACACATTGTCTGGAATTAATGAGAATTCCTTCTTCTACGATTCAAATATGTGTGAAGCGTCTTCCACGCATCGTCTGGAATTAATGAGAATTCCTTCTTCTATGCTTCGAAAAATGTGTTGATGCTCCTTCCACACATCGTCAGGAATTAACGAATTTCGAGAAATGTGTGATGTTTCTCCCACACATCTTCTGGAATTAATGAGAATTCCTTCTTCTACGCTTTGAAAAACGTGTGATGGTTCTTCCACACATCGTCAGGAATTAATGAGAATTATTTATTCTACGCTTCGAAAAATGTGTGATGCTTCTTCCACACATCGTCAGGAATTAACAAACTTTGAAAAATGTGTGATGCTTCCCCACACATCTGGAATTAATGAGAATTCTTCCTTCTACGCTTCGAAAAACATGTGATGCTTCTTCCACACATCGTCAGGAATTAACGAATTTCGAAAAATGTGTGATGCTTCTCCCACACATCATCTGGAATTAATGAGAATTCCTTCTTCTACGTTTCGAAAAATGTGTGATGCTTCTTCCACACATCGTCAGGAATTAACGAATTTCGAGAAATGTGTGATGTTTCTCCCACACATCATCTGGAATTAATGAGAATTCCTTCTTCTACGCTTCGGAAAACGTGTGATGGATGCTTCTTCCACACATCATCTGTAATTAATGACAATTCCTTCTTCTACGATTCGAAAAATGTGTGATGCTTGTTCCACACATCGTCAGGAATTATTGAGAATTCCTTTTTCTACGCTTCAAAAAATTTGTGATGCTTCTTCCACACATCGTCAGTAATTAATGAGAATTCCTTCTTCTACGATTCGAAAAATGTGTGATGCTTGTTCCACACATCGTCAGGAATTAATGAGAATTCCTTCTTCTACGCTTCGGAAAACGTGTGATGCTTCTTCCACACATCGTCAGGAATTAATAAGAATTCCTTCTTCTACGTTTCGAAAAATGTGTGATGCTTCTTCCACACATCGTCAGGAATTAATAAGAATTCCTTCTTCTACGTTTCGAAAAATGTGTGATGCTTCTTCCACACATCGTCAGGAATTAACGATTTTCGAGAAATGTGTGATGTTTCTCCCACACATCATGCGGAATTAATAAGAATTCCTTCTTCTACGCTTCGGAAAATGTGCGATGCTTCTTCTACACATCATGCGGAATTAATTAGAATTCCTTCTTCTACGATTCGAAAAATGTGTGATGCTTGTTCCACACATCGTCAAGAATTATTGAGAATTCCTTCCTCTACGCTTCGGAAAATGTGTAATGCTTCCTCCTCACATCATCTGGAATTAATCACAAGTACAGGAAGCTCCTTCAAGCCTGGTTATTTGGCTGACTCGAAAGCCTGCGATTTCATGCTCTGCGATTTTCAGCGGGGAATGTATGTGACGTACTTGTTTCAAAGGCTGTGCACATGTGAAAACGACAATTTATAGCTTTAAACATTTACCGGCGTGTTCTATTGGTGGGATGTGCAGCTGTGGAAAAGGAAAACTGTTGGTTCGAATCCCATCGCCGGAAAAAAGAGCATGTTCGCTGTAAGCCTCCTTGGCAAAGAAAAAAAAAGTGACCCAGAACTAACTTGGTAGGAAATGTAGACCTGTCTACACTTTCATTCGGTGCCGACTTCTTTTGGTTCATTGTTTCTTTTTGTGTTAATGGCTGCAGTGTGCCTCAGGCAGAAAAGTGCCGTTGTGTTTGTGATCGAATGAGGATCCATCATCCATACGAGATTAATTAAAAACCCTCTCTGAGCGCAGAAGCAATTGGGTTTCTCCCGTCCCCATTCCTTTTTGCATATGCAACCGTTAAACAACATCAGCCTTCAAAGGAAGGAGGAGAAGAGGAGGAGGAGGAGCTATTTCCTTTCAGGATGGATAGCAACATGAACTGCAGACACAGTTCAATTCGTGTCTGTCCCACGACCCGGTGACTTACTTTCACTTCCACGGTCACGAATCCCTCAGGTACGACGTATCCCCCATCCCCCTTTTTTCTTTCTTGCTCGCTCTGCTACGCGATCACTTGATTTGAGTGGCAGACGCCCACTCCACCCGCGTTGCATTGTTATCTTGACTCAGAGTAGTAACGGGACAACATCGAGAAAGGATACCCGATACACAGGAATGAGGAAGTGAGGAACATATCTGCAATCAGCTGATGTTTGTTACTTTTTAAAAATAATCTGTTCCTATTGTTTGCGTCTTTGGATAGCTTTCTTTCGCGGAAGTCAAGTAAATAATAGAAAATTCTATGACCACTCTTAATACACACAAAATATCTAGGACAGCTATATATATGTTGCCAGCAATGTCTGAACTTAGGCACTGAACGGAATGTCTAGGAAATCTGTAGAACGCTGAAAATGGGACGTCAAAGTATGAAACATTTAACATTACTACAGACATTTAACGTGGACCAGGAACAACATCAAACAAAGATCTTCTCTCTTTCCACGTTTATAAGTGAGTCACGGAAAAATTCTCATTCGCCGCCACCGGGAGTCGAACCCAGGGTCTTCCAGTTACGCGCCGGATATGCTTCCGCTACACCACAGCGGCCTCGAATTCTTCCGGACTCACACAGGCTAACTGCCAAGCCAATTTGACAGGTTGCTTCTTGGAGATCCGCACAATGCTGGGGATTCACCAAAGATAGAAAGCAGCAACTGAAGAAATAATTAGAAGGCGAATGAATAATTACTACAGATATTTAAGGTGGACCAGGAACATCACACAAAGATCTTCGCTCTTTCCCACGTTTATAAGTGAGTCACGGAAAAATTCTCATTGGCCGCCACCGGGAGTCGAACCCAGGGTCTTCCAGTTACGCGCCGGATATGCTTCCGCTACACAACAGCGGCCTCGAATTCCTCCACACTCACACAGGCTAACTGCCAAGCCAATTTGGCAGGTTGCTTCTTGGAGATCCGCACAATGCTGGGGATTCACCAAAGATAGAAAGCAGCAACTGAAGAAATAATTAGAAGGCGAATGAATAATTACTACAGATATTTAAGGTGGACCAGGAACATCACACAAAGATCTTCGCTCTTTCCACGTTTATAAGTGAGTCACGGAAAAATTCTCATTCGCCGCCACCGGGAGTCGAACCCAGGGTCTTCCAGTTACGCGCCGGATATGCTTCCGCTACACAACAGCGGCCTCGAATTCTTCCGGACTCACACAGGCTAACTGCCAAGCCAATTTGACAGGTTGCTTCTTGGAGCCCTGCACAATGCTGGGGATTCACCAAAGATAGAAAGCAGCAACTGAAGAAATAATTAGAAGGCGAATGAATAATTACTACAGATATTTAAGGTGGACCAGGAACATCACACAAAGATCTTCGCTCTTTCCACGTTTATAAGTGAGTCACGGAAAAATTCTCATTCGCCGCCACCGGGAGTCGAACCCAGGGTCTTCCAGTTACGCGCCGGATATGCTTCCGCTACACCACAGCGGCCTCGAATTCCTCCGGACTCACACAGGCTAACTGCCAAGCCAATTTGGCAGGTTGCTTCTTGGAGATCCGCACAATGCTGGGGATTCACCAAAGATAGAAAGCAGCAACTGAAGAAATAATTAGAAGGCGAATGAATAATTACTACAGATATTTAAGGTGGACCAGGAACATCACACAAAGATCTTCGCTCTTTCCACGTTTATAAGTGAGTCACGGAAAAATTCTCATTGGCCGCCACCGGGAGTCGAACCCAGGGTCTTCCAGTTACGCGCCGGATATGCTTCCGCTACACCACAGCGACCTCGAATTCTTCCGGACTCACACAGGCTAACTGCCAAGCCAATTTGACAGGTTGCTTCTTAGAGATCCGCACAATGCTGGGGATTCACCAAAGATAGAAAGCAGCAACTGAAGAAATAATTAGAAGGCGAATGAATAATTACTACAGATATTTAAGGTGGACCAGGAACATCACACAAAGATCTTCGCTCTTTCCACGTTTATAAGTGAGTCACGGAAAAATTCTCATTGGCCGCCACCGGGAGTCGAACCCAGGGTCTTCCAGTTACGCGCCGGATATGCTTCCGCTACACAACAGCGGCCTCGAATTCCTCCAGACTCACACAGGCTAACTGCCAAGCCAATTTGGCAGGTTGCTTCTTGGAGATCCGCACAATGCTGGGGATTCACCAAAGATAGAAAGCAACAACTGAAGAAAGCGGAAGCATATCCGGCGCGTAACTGGAAGACCCTGGGTTCGACTCCCGGTGGCGGTCAATGAGAATTTTTCCGTGACTCACTTATAAACGTGGAAAGAACGAAGATCTTTGTTTGATGTTCCTGGTCCACGTTAAATGTCTGTATTAATTATTCATTCGCCGGCCTTCTAATTATTTCTTCATTTGCTGCTTACCATCTTTGGTTAATCCCCAGCATTGTGCGGGGCTCCAAGAAGCAACCTGCCAAATCGGCTTGGCAGTTAGCGTGTGTGAGTCCGGAGGAATTCGAAGCCGCTGTGGTGTAGCGGAAGCACATCCGGCGCGTAACTGGAAGACCCTGGGTTCGACTCCCGGTGGCGGCCAATGAGAATTTTTCCGTGACTGACGTATAAACGTGGAAAGAGCGAAGATCTTTGTTTGATTTAACATTGCACACATTTCTTAGGCATTCTATATGCAATGCCAAAAGGCAAATCGGCAAAGTATAAAATATTCCCGTCAGTGACTTTTTTTTCACGTGGCGAGACACGTGACTTTCAATGTTCGCAAAATTGAATCTAAACTAGACGAAACTCGTCAGAATCGACGGTTAGTTCTTTTTTGTTTTTTGTTTTTTGTTTGTTTTTAAAGAATAAACTCATATGAAACAACAAATGTAAATTTTATTTGATTGACAAATTCATTCAACCACTTCAGTAAAGACAATAGTCCAGGTTCGTGATTTTTTTTTTTTACTGAAGGTTTAACGACCACCGTGAGCAACTCAATGGGCTATAAACAGTCGCCCGTCATATTTTCACTGACAATCGTCAACGGAATGTTTATTTACACCTTTACATAATGGGAAACGTCTTACCTACGAGAATAAACTGGATCGAATGAATATTAAATTGTATATATACATCACACAGTCCAACGGCATAACCCAATCAGGTCTTCGAGAGTGTTCGCTGTTCTGATGCGAAGAACTTTGATACGAATGCCTGCTAGCGTTATTTGCGCAACGGTTGACTCAAAAAAGAGACTTCTGACTTTGGACTATCTCAACCCCTCAATGCTTTTGCCTTCAACAGCGCGTGAGTAAACCGCAGGCGATCGAATATCAATCGCACGCTTCTCCCACAGACGTTACATGGGAAATTTGCCGCCTCACAACGCCCGAATCGTTGCCCCAATCTCATTATTCTCTTCGACTGGCACATCTACATGGTAAGACCTTTATTTTGATACCTCAACCATATCTCTGTTTTCTCAAAATAGGACTCACCTTATAGAATTAATATATACACTGAACAGCAATTGAATTAGAGACAGCTGGCGTTATGCAAATGTGGCGCTGTGGGCGTCCCTGTAAAGGGAAACGACATGACGTATGCAGCGATCCAACAATATAAAGAGTGATGCGACGGGAATCAGTAAGAGTCGGACGCAGTATGGGTAAGACGAAGGATCAAAGCGCATTTGATCGTGGGCAAATTGTCAGGGCACGACGAATGGGTCACTCCATCTCTGAAGTCGTGCAGGCACTGGGATTTTCACGAGCCAATGTGTCACGGGTGCACCGTGAGTACATCGAATCTGTTAAAACCATCCCTGCAAGGGCCAACTGCCGTGGACAACAGCGTGTGGATGAGCGGGGTCATCGTCGGCTAGCTCGCATTGTAACAGCGGATAGACGGGCTACAGTGCAATAAATCACTCTGCAATTTAACGCTGTTGCACAAAAACGTGTAATAAGCAGCCACACCATCCAGAACCATCTCCTCGCTATGGAGTACAGAAGCCATCGTCCACCGAGGGTACCGCTGCTGACCGCACATCACATTCTCGTCTGGGGACTATTTACGTGGACGGGAACATCGTCACTGGACCCTAGACATGTGGAAAAATGTTGCCTGGACTGATGAGTCGAGATTCACGTTGGTACATGCGGATGGCAGGATACGAGTACGGCGCAAACCACATGAAGCGATGGATCTTTCTTGCCAGCAGGGTACTCTTCAAGCTGGTGGGGGTGCATTCTCATCTGGGGACTGTTTACGTAGACTTAAATGGGACCCCTGTTACATGTGACATCGTCCTTCACAGGTCAACGTTACCGGGATATCCTGGAAGACCATTTGCTCCCGTTTGGGAGTCTTCAATAATCCACCGTCAACGAATTCAATTAAACGGTGGATGAAACAGTTTAAAGAAACTGGGAATGTGGAACATCGTGGAGGAGCCGGTAGGCCTAGCGTCAGCGGTGAGACGGTTGGCCGAGTTAATACAAGTTTCCGACGAAGCCCCAGGAAATCCGTTCGTAAAGCAAGCAGAGAACTGTGCATTTCGAAATCGACAGTTCCCCATATCTTGCACAAGAAATTAAAGTTTCATGCTTATAAAATTCAAATAGTGCAAAAGATGCATATAAATGATCACACTCTGTGATACGATTTCGCTGTGGATATGCTGAATCGAGTGGAAAACGACGAAAACTTTCTCAGTAGTCAGTACTGTAATTTTTAGTGATGAATCCACATTTCATGTATCGGGTATTGTGAATCGTCACAACTGTAGGATATGGGGCAGTGAACCGCCTCATGCTGCTATTGAACTGGAACGTGATTCTCCAAAAGTTAATGTGTGGTGCGCCCTATCAAAAAGAGAAGTGATTGGCCGTTTCTTTTTCTGCGAAAAAACCATTAATGGTGACATTTACTTGGATATGCTAGAAAATTTCGCTATACCCCAGATCAAAAGATATGACAACGTCGTTTTTCAACAAGACGGCGCTCCTCCGCATTGGTCAACGTGTGTTCGTAAGTGCCTAAATGAGCATTTCCCCAACAGATGGATTGGGCGTGGTGGTCCCTTTCCGTGGCCTCCTCGCTCTCCAGATCTAACTCCATTGGATTATTTCATGTGGGGTTATGTGAAGGATCGTGTCTATCAGACGCCTTGTACTGATTTGCAGGAACTGAACCAGCGTATCACAGCTGCTATTTATTCCATAACTCCTCAGGTGCTTGCCAATACATGGCATGAAATCGAGTATCGCTTGGACGTACAACGACCAACCAAGGGATCTCACATCGAAATTTATAAACTTGTGTAGTTACATTGTAAGTTAGTACAGTCAGTTTCTTTCTGTCTGTTTAATATTTTGTTTTATTTAATTTTGTAATGAGTCCGATAATTCTCGGACACCCTGTATAATCTATGCTAATATATAAAGAGAGAAACTTTGTTTGTGTGTTTGAGGTAATCTCGAAAACTACTGAACCGACTTGGATAATTCTTTCATCGTTGGGAAGCTTATTTCTTTTCGGTGAACATAGATCTTTTTATATTTTTTTTATTATTTATGGCTACTACACAGCTATGAAACTTTAAAAGCTTTGTTGTACGCGAAATGTTGCGATTTTTACTGACACTGTTGTGTATTCTTGGTGAATTTCGTGGAGCCCTTATGTTGAAACAAATGGCATTTTTTTACGGACGTAGGCAGTGTTAGGACTGACATTGTTTCATCTTAGCGTGTTCCATTTCGTTGTACTTCCGCTTTCAAATGTGTTGACAAATCGTATGCAAATGAGGGTAATATCCGCAACCACGGCGTCATAAGGGAGTTATTCCGACGGCATTGAAGGCTGTTGTTCTGCATGGCATTATGCGAGAAACGGTGAGGAAAGGAAGCCTTTTGTTTGCAATACCTCTTTAGAAAGAAGTTATCGAAAGCGCAGTTCACCTTGATGAGTGCAACTCACGTTTAGGTCAGGTCTCCTTTAACGAGGAAATTCCAAGCTCTAGAACGAGAAGATCGCAGCTTCTTTAATTTGTTTTCTGTTTCTCCGTTTAAGCTTCTCCACTCCTAATTTACTTTTTATTTCATTCATTATTTTTTACTTCCTGTGCATTGTGGGGAAAAAAGCATAGATGAAGTAGTAAAATTTTGCAATGATGTCAGTCTTGTTTGACTCTGACGATTTGTAAAATTTTTAGCGTGATTTTTCAATTTTTCAATTGTTATTTTTTCAATTTCAATTGTTATTTTTGAAGATTTTTATGTACGAATCATTACCACTCACTTCGAAGACTTTCATACGCAATTCATTACCACGTCTTTTGTATAAAATGTACACGGTCGAGTCACATTATTGTGACCACCAGCTAATATCCAGAATGACCGCCATGATTCGTATATAAGATTTTTATATACGAATCATTACCACTCACTTCGAAGACTTTCATACGCAATTCATTACCACGTCTTTTGTATAAAATGTACACGGTCGAGTCACATTATTGTGACCACCAGCTAATATCCAGAATAACCGCCATGATTCGTATATAAGATTTTTATATACGAATCATTACCACTCACTTCGAAGACTTTCATACGCAATTCATTAATACGTCTTTTGTATAAAATGTACACGGTCGAGTCACATTATTGTGACCACCAGCTAATATCCAGAATAACCGCCATGATTCGTATATAAGATTTTTATATACGAATCATTACCACTCACTTCGAAGACTTTCATACGCAATTCATTACCACGTCTTTTGTATAAAATGTACACGGTCGAGTCACATTATTGTGACCACCAGCTAATATCCAGAATAACCGCCATGATTCGTATATAAGATTTTTATATACGAATCATTACCACTCACTTCGAAGACTTTCATACACAATTCATTACCACGTCTTTTGTATAAAATGTACACGTTCGAGTCACATTATTGTGACCACCAGCTAATATCCAGAATAACCGCCATGATTCGTATATAAGATTTTTATATACGAATCATTACCACTCACTTCGAAGACTTTCATACGCAATTCATTACCACGTCTTTTGTATAAAATGTACACGGTCGAGTCACATTATTGTGACCACCAGCTAATATCCAGAATAACCGCCATGATTCGTATATAAGATTTTTATATACGAATCATTACCACTCACTTCGAAGACTTTCATACGCAATTCATTACCACGTCTTTTGTATAAAATGTACACGGTCGAGTCACATTATTGTGACCACCAGCTAATATCCAGAATAACCGCCATGATTCGTATATAAGATTTTTATATACGAATCATTACCACTCACTTCGAAGACTTTCATACGCAATTCATTACCACGTCTTTTGTATAAAATGTACACGGTCGAGTCACATTATTGTGACCACCAGCTAATATCCAGAATAACCGCCATGATTCGTATATAAGATTTTTATATACGAATCATTACCACTCACTTCGAAGACTTTCATACACAATTCATTACCACGTCTTTTGTATAAAATGTACACGGTCGAGTCACATTATTGTGACCACCAGCTAATATCCAGAATAACCGCCATGATTCGTATATAAGATTTTTATATACGAATCATTACCACTCACTTCGAAGACTTTCATACGCAATTCATTACCACGTCTTTTGTATAAAATGTACACGGTCGAGTCACATTATTGTGACCACCAGCTAATATCCAGAATAACCGCCATGATTCGTATATAAGATTTTTATATACGAATCATTACCACTCACTTCGAAGACTTTCATACGCAATTCATTACCACGTCTTTTGTATAAAATGTACACGGTCGAGTCACATTATTGTGACCACCAGCTAATATCCAGAATAACCGCCATGATTCGTATATAAGATTTTTATATACGAATCATTACCACTCACTTCGAAGACTTTCATACGCAATTCATTAATACGTCTTTTGTATAAAATGTACACGGTCGAGTCACATTATTGTGACCACCAGCTAATATCCAGAATAACCGCCATGATTCGTATATAAGATTTTTATATACGAATCATTACCACTCACTTCGAAGACTTTCATACGCAATTCATTAATACGTCTTTTGTATAAAATGTACACGGTCGAGTAACATTATTGTGACCACCAGCTAATATCCAGAATAACCGCCGTGTTCAGCGCGGACAGCAGATAGACGAGCTGGGAGTGACTCAAAAAGGTGCTGTAAGGTTTTCATAGGTATGTGGAGCCATGCTGACTGCAGTACATCTGACAGCTGTTGGAGGGTGCGTGGTGGAGGATCCATAGAGCGGACAACACGATCTAGAGATGCTCAATTAGGTTTAAGTCTGGCGAATTAGGGGACCAGGAATGTACTTTGAAGTCCTCGTCGTGCTCTTCCAAATACTCTCGGACATTTCCAGCAGTGTGACACGTCGCATTGACGTTCTGGAAGTTCTCATCCGCCCCAGGAAAGACAATCAGCATGTATGGGTGTAAGTGATCTGCAAGGATCGATTCATAACGAATTCGGTCCATAGTGCCTTCCACGGGTATGAGTGGACCCAGGAAATGCCACGAAAACATTCCCCAGACCATAACGCTGCCCCCACCAGCTTGTGTTCTTCCAACAATGGTTGAAGAGCATTAATGTCACGTGGTGCTAGGCAATTTCCACGTCGCTTATTCGTAATGGTGCCATTTCTCCAATCACAATACACTTCAACCACAGCAGCACGCGAACGGTTCACAAACTGCGCTGTTTCAGAAATACTGCCACCCTTGGCCCGAAAGCCGATAATCATCCCTTTTTGAAAATCTGATAAATCGCTCCTTTTATCCATGACAGCAACGAGTGATAGGTTTTCAGAATGCCTACGGCACATCTTAGATACCCTCCAAGCCAGCTCACGACACGTGCCTTCTTTCATTGGCTACTCACTGTTGACGTCAAAAGTAGGAGGTGGTGACAAGAATATAACTCGACTGTGTAGTATTACTTTGTCTGTCCGTCCGCCTGTGCAGACCATATCTTTACAAATACACTCATGTTCAATAGTGAAGCATAATCAAATATACCTCTGAATATACTGTTTGACAAAAAAAACGACGCACCCCGAAAAAGTACTGATAGGAATGAAACTTTACATGCAAAATCCTCCCGACAGAATATAAAGGGTGTTCGTTAACTGTTTTGACAAAAGAAGAGGGGCGATGGCACCCATCAAGACGAACAATATTGAAAATGGAACCTAGGGTCGCATTCCACTCTGAGTGTCAGAAATGAGTAACTTCGAAATACGTCCAACAAACACAAGTCGTCACCTCAGACGTCATTTGTTTCGTGCCGGAGAAGTAGCACATCGCCAGAACATCACCGTCAAGCATTTACAGTATGCAAATTGCCAGAGAAAAGACGCAGCATCGACAGTTGCAGCTGATTGGCTTATCAAGGTGCAGTAGACACTTCCTGAATGCCACATATCCCGCACGATGGATTGGGCGTGGCGGACCTGTGGCATGGCCTCCACGCTCACCGGACTTAACCCTACTGGATTTCTTCTTCTGGGGGCACATGAAATCATTGGTGTACGAGACGCCTGTGGATTCCGTGGAAGATCTCGTCGCGAGAATCGTTGTTGCAGCGCACAGGATAAACACGACACCAGGAGTCTTCGAGAGGGTGCGCCAGTCTTTCATTCGCCGGTGTGAATTGTGCAACGGCACCTGTGGCCGCCACTTTGAGCATCTACTTTGAGTCTGTCCCTGATCTCCATAAATAGGATTATGCAACTTATAATGTCGTTAATTCTCTTTCTTTGCCCTGTTGGAAGTTCACCTTGGGCCGCCCCGGTGGCGCAGTTATCTAAGGCGTTGGCCTCTGATCATTCGTCGGAAGGGGTCCGGGTTCGAATCCCGGTCAGGCATGGATGTTGTGTTTGTCTTACGGCACTGGCTCTCTCCCTTCCCTGGAACCAGTGACTCTAAATTAGGGACGGGCGACTGCTTATAGCCCATTGAGTTGCTCACGGTGGTCGTTAAATCTCAAAAAAAAAAAAAAAAAAAAAAAAAAAAAGTTCACCTTGGACATCTAACTTTACTCTTTTCTGACACTCAGAGTGGAATGCGACCCTAGGTTCCATTGTAAATATTGTTCCTCTTAATGGGTACTATCACCCCTCTTCTTTTGTCAACAGTTTACGAACACCCTGTATATTCAAATGACCAAAGACACGAACCAAATGAATGAATAGCCGGAGCTATAGCGCATCGGAACTACGCATCGTGATGGTGTATACAAAGGAGCTAATCTCGCTTGCAGGAACAATAGCCGCGGATAGCTTAGTAGTTAGCGAAGCAGACTGCTGATGGAGAGTCCACAGGTTCGAACCTGGGCTAATCTTCTATGGTGGTGTGAATTTCTAAAAATCGCTGAATATTGGACGAGCACGTTAAGTGGTGACCCCCAGGTAGGAACCCTCCGGTTACATATAAAGGTGTTCATTCCTGAACCCCGCCCCCTAATTTCTCTGACCCCTCTATAAGCAAAATCGTATTTAGTACAGTGGCGCCATCGATTGTGCTCTCTCTCAGTTACAAACTGTTCTGTCAAAGTCACTATACTTGCTCTCATTCCTTCCGTTTTTGTGCGAAAGGCGGATGCGCTGTACGCGGTTTGTGCCTAAACCTCTCTCTGTGGACGGGAGTCTTACGTGACATTAGTTAGTGTCGGAATACTCAGTTGCCTGTTGGAAACTTGCAGGAACAAATCATTCGGATCGTGTGTTCCTGTCTTGACTGTAACTATGCCTCGCAGGCAAATTCGCGGCGTTTACGACCATATGATGGAGTTTTAAAGAGAACGTGCTGTCGGACTACATGAGGCCGGATGGAATAACCGACGAATCTCTAGACATTTAGGTCGGAGCGATGCGGTAATTAGACGATGATGGCAGGAATTGGTCCTGAACGGCAGATTTTTGGACAGAAGTGGACGACCTAGGGCTACGACAACACGGGGAAAAGGAGCAATTTTCAGGGCAGCTGTTACGGCACCAGAATCGTTGCTATCGACCATCCAACGTGTAACCAATACTGCAGCGACCAACCGGATCATTAGCAGATGACTATGGGAGCGGAATCTACGCTCACGGCTCCCATTACGCCGTTTACCACTGACCAGTATGCACCATCGAGTGCGAGTGCAATGCTACCGGGCCTGATCAACGTGTAATTGTTCCGACTGAGGACGTATTGCCTTCAGTGATGAGTCCCGTTTTGATCTGAGCTCCGAAGACCAGCGCAGACGTGTCTGGAGACGGACTGGACATCGTCAGGATCACGCTATCACTCTCGCACACACGGCCAGCCGGTTTGGGCGCCATTTCGTTTGTAAGCCGGACACCTTTGTTAGTCTTCCGTAGCACAGCGGAACGTTGGCGAATTTCTACGACCCGTCGTGCTGCTGTTCCTTTCGCGGCACCCCGGGCTTAGTTTGCAGCAAGAAAACGCCCGTCCACACACGGCACGCCTCTTCATGGATTGTCTTCGTGCTTGCGATACACTTCCTTGGTCCGCCAGATCACCAGCTCTCTCTCTCCTATTGAGCAGATTTGGGATGTGATGGTTTCAACATCGCTTTATTGGGTCTCAGGAACCTTTACATCGAAGAACAGGGAAAACCGGAAAACAACAACAAATGGCGGGGTGTGCCAGGCACCGTAGGCGAGGCATAGCACAAACACATCAGGGAAAAAGAGCATAATACAATGACACACGCACAAATGCGGTACACAAGCATGATATTACAGAGCTAAGATGTGCACTCAGGAGGTGGGGAAGAAGAGAGAGCAAAATTCCTGGAGCATCAGGGCGGGAGACCAGAAGGAGGTGCCCAGGCCCTGGGATCGAGGTGTTCGTAGAATAAGAATATCCATTCCTCCATTGCATCAAGATAGGCAGTCGGGGCAGGAAAGTTCATCGGACGCGGTCGAGGCAGAGAAGACCAGCGGGAAGGCTCCGATAAAATCATCTGGGCAAGGGTAGGGCAGGCTGAAGATAGGGTGCACAACTTAGGCGGGAGTCTGGAAGAAGGCTCCGAGGCCACTTGAGGGGACCCCGGCGAAGAGAGGTATTCCGAGAATGAGACGATCCAGTCGTCCATAAGATGTGATGGAGCGTCGCCTGCGTTCTTCCCAGAATGTCGAGGGATTAGCTCGCCAATTGGAGATTTTTGCAAATTCGATATTTTGCAAAATGTGTAGCATAATCAGCACTAAACTCTGAAAGCTGTTTTCGTGTAAATTTACCTTAATAACTTTTACTTTGATATTTACTTTTTTCTCCGGCACACTTGTTATTCACGGTTTGTTTTAGACTGCCTGTCCTATTCGACGGTTAGTTTGAAACTTCATACTGAAGCTTTTTCTACAAACAATGCGACATCTGGTGTTGCAAATCGGAACTATCTAAACTCTCAGCAAGACAAGCTTACATAGATATGACCTATCCATTTCATGCAGCTCCATGACCGCCCATGCAAATAAATTTGCCCTTAGATGGCGCTGCATTTCGGAGGTTCTAAGAAGCTCGCATGTGCGTTAAGCGTTAGCCTCTATCAATTTCTATTAGAATTATTTAGGACATTTAAATTTCTTTTCACGAGTTCACCTGACCAGCTTAATTTCCCATATTCCCATTTTGATTGACAGAATGGCACTGAACAGTATATTTTGTTGTGCTAACAAAGGAAAAAATGCTAATAGAAACTCGGAAAAAGTCATCTTCCACCGAATTCGTATTATCATGTACATAATTCGGGTGGCCGAGCCTTTGTGGTTCAGTGGCTAAAGGCACGAATTGCCTATTAACCCAGCTCAAACGTATGGGGTTCGATCTAACTCAGCGGAAGTATTAGCTGGATTAAGGGCTGAAAAGTACAGGTCGTCGACTTTGCGGACACTGGTTATAGGGAAGGGAGCGAGCCAGTGCCGTAAGACAAACACAACATCAATGCCTCACCGCAATTCGAACCCGGACCCCTTTCGGACGAATGATCAGAAGCCATCACTTACAATACTTGTTCCTAATTTAATTGTGTTTAAAATTGATGATTCTTTTTCAACGATGTCGACGATGACAAACAACGATTATTTATAGAGTTTTTAACTCATGAAAATGTAGCTCCCCAAGAAATTCACGCTAGATTAATGGCAGTTTATGGTTACGGAACTTTGGACATAAGCACTGTTCGTCATTGGGTAAGAAAATGAAAGAACGGTAGAGAAATGTTGGCCGTAAAGGATCAGCCGCAGAGTGGGAGGCCAGTAATAGTGGTAGTTTATGGTTCTGGAACTTTGGACATAAGCACTGTTCGTCATTGAGAAAGAAAGTGAAAGGACGGTGGAGGAATGTTGGCCGTAAAGGATCAGCCGCAGAGTGGGAGGCCAGTAATAGAGGAAGTTTATGGTTCTGGAACTTTGGACATAAGCACTGTTCGTTGTTGAGAAAGAAAATGAAAGGACGGTGGAGGAATGTTGGCCGTAAAGGATCAGCCGCAGAGTGGGAGGCCAGTAATAGTGTCAGTTTATGGTTTTGGAACTTTGGACATAAGCACTGTTCGTCATTAGATAAGAAAATGAAAGGGCAGTGGAGTAATGTTGGCCGTAAAGGATCAGCCACAGAGTGGCAGGCCAGTAATAGAGGCAGTTTATGGTTCTGGAATTTTGGACATAAGCACTGTTCGTTGTTGAGAAAGAAAATGAAAGGACGGTGGAGGAATGTTGCCCGTAAAGGATCAGCCGCAGAGTGGGAGACCAGTAATAGTGGCAGTTTATGGTCTGGAACTTTGGACATAAGCACTGTTCGTCATTAGATAAGAAAATGAAAGGACGGTGGAGGAATGTTGGCCGTAAATGATCAGCCGCAGAGTGGGAGACCAGTAATAGTGGCAGTTTATGGTCTGGAACTTTGGACATAAGCACTGTTCGTCATTAGATAAGAAAATGAAAGGACAGTGGAGGAATGTTGGCCGTAAAGGATCAAACCGCAGAGTGGGAGGCCAGTATTAGTGGCAGTTTATGGTTCTGGAACTTTGGTGCACCGCAGGACGCACATTAGATAAAGGCAGATAGCAGTGAGAGCACATGCCAGTGTAGTATAGTGTATAGTACTCGGAGCTCCGGAGCGGAGTTTTGGGTTCGAATCCCGCCCTTGGCATAAAAAAGATGGAGAAATTTGCTTCATCAAATAGAAGTCATCGCACTTTCCACGTTTATAAGTGAGTCACGGAAACATTCTCATCGGCCGCCAGCGGGAATCGAACCCAGGTTCTTCCACTTACGCGCCGGACATGCTTCCACTACACCATCTTTGGTGAATCCTCAGCATTGTGCGGGACTCCAAAGGAGCAACCTGCCAGGTGGGTTGGCAGTTTGTCGTATGCGAGTCTTGATAATTTCGAGGCTGCTGTGGTGCAGTGGAAGCATGTTCGGCGCGTGACTGCAAGACCCTGGGTTCGATTCCCGGTGGCGGCCGATGAGAATTCTTCCGTGACTCACTTATAAACGTGGAAAGAGCGATGACTTCTATTTGATGTTCCTAATCCACGTCAATTGTTTATTTGAAATGCACTTCGTCATATTGGCGCCCGATTTCCCAGAATGGTCTGGCTTTTAGGTTTCTCTCGAGGGTGTGATGTTCTTTCCACACCACAAGAAAGGAAAAATAAGAATCCCGTCTTCAGTGCTTCGAAAAAATAAAACAGTGTGATTTTACGTTCCACACACCAAATTGTCTGGGATTTCTCAAATGCGCGTTCTTCATCGGACCCCCTTCCCTTTGGTGGGGCAGGGGGGGGAGATGTGACGTGCTTCCTCCTCAGAACGCACATGAGATAAAGGCAGATAGCAGTGAAATAACATACCAGTGCAATACAGTGGATAGCACTCGGAGCTCCGGAGTCGAGAGTTACGGGTTCGAGTCTCGCCCCTCGCATAAAGATGATGGAGAAATGCACTTCGTCATATTTCTTCTTTTCTTTCATTTTGATACCTTGCCACCGCGCTTGTACATAAACATTGAGGCATTTCTTTCTGAACACCCTCTGTAGAACATATGCTACATGAATTCGGTTTTCCCTGGATGCAGATATGGAAACGGGTCACTAGACACCGGGTCGACAATTCCTTGCGGGCTAAACGGGTCACTAGACACCGGGTCGACAATTCCTTGCGGGCCAAACGGGTCACTAGACACCGGGTCGACAATTCCTTGCGGGCCAAACGGGTCACTAGACACCGGGTCGACAATTCCTTGCGGGCCAAACGGGTCACTAGAAACCGGGTCGACAATTCCTTGCGGGCCCAACGGGTCACTAGACACCGGGTCGACAATTCCTTGCGGGCCAAACGGGTCACTAGACACCGGGTCGACAATTCCTTGCGGGCCAAAGAGGTCACTAGACACCGGGTCGACAATTCCTTGCGGGCCAAAGAGGTCACTAGACACCGGGTCGACAATTTCTTGCGGTCCAAACGGATCACTAGACACCGGGTCGACAATTCCTTGCGGGCCAAACGGGTCACTAGACACCTGGTCGACAATTCCTTGCGGGCCAAACGGGTCACTAGACACCTGGTCGACAATTCCTTGCGGGCCAAACGGGTCACTAGACACCTGGTCGACAATTCCTTGCGGGCCAAACGGGTTGGGTCAAAGTGATCCTGACCCGATGTCGACCCGGTTTTATTTCCGTTTTATTTTTGAAAAGAAAAATAATATTTCAAAGAACCCTTTAGATGTCTTTGAAATAATACTTCAGAGCTGCAGACTATACGATCCGGGAATTTGCTAAAAAAGGTAAAGAAATGTGATATAAAAATGAACTTTCACAAGACAAAACTGAAGTACAATGATTTTACAAGGAATAAAGATTTACCGATTGATGGAGAAAACTGGAGATAACCAATTCCTACATTTACCTTGGGCAGTAGATATCAAACGAGGGTCACATTAATGAAGGAATTAATTCGTGTAAAAAATTTGGTTGGAGAGCTTCTGGAAGAATCAGTAAAATTTTTAAGAGCAATATGCCATTATGTCATTAAAAAAAATGTGCAACCTTCAGAGCTTAGGTACGGAATTTAAAAAAAGGCATGCGAAGGCTGCAGACAGCTAAAAGAAGGAAGTAGAACATGCGTGTTTGGAGTAAACAGGAAAGATAAGAGGAACTCGTGAATAAAGAAAATGACAAGAGTGGAAGACATCATGACCAGAGTAAAATCCCTGAAATGGCAATGGGCTGGACATATTGCCAGGAGAAAGGACCACCGATGAACAGACGAAATTTTAGACTGGATTCCAAGGGACAGGAAAAGACCCAGAATAAGACCACGAGGGAGATGACTGAATGGAGGAGACTGGCCCAATACAGTCCGTTGTGAAAGAAACTTGGGAAGACATTCATTCAGCAGTGAATTGATAATGATTGACAATGATGATGATGCTATATACGAACTTTAGACTGGATTCCAAGGGACAGGAAAAGACCCAGAAGAAGATCACGTGGGCGATGGGTGGATGGAGGAGACTGGCCCAAGACAGTTCGCTAATGAAGAAACTTGGGAAGACCTTCATCCAACAGTACATTGATGATGATATATTCGAATTTGACTGGATTTCAAGGGACAGAAAAAGACCCAGAAGAAGACCATGTGGGAGATGGATGGTTGGAGGAGACTGGCCCAAGGCAGTCCGTTGTGAAAGAAACTTGGGAAGACCTTCATCCATCAGTGGATTCATAATGATTGACGATGATGATGCTATATACGAATATTAGACTGGATTCCAAGAGACAGGAAAAGACCCAGAAGAAGACCACGTGGGAGATGAGTGGATGCAGAAGACTGGCCCAAGGCAGTCCGTTGCTGAAGAAACGTGAGAAGACCTTCATTCAGCAGTTGACTGATAATGATTGACAATGATGATAGCGATGATGATATATTCGAATTTTGGAATGGATTCCAAGGGACAGGAAAAGACCCAGCAGAAGACCACGTGGGAGATGGGTGGATGGAGGAGACTGGCCCAAGACAGCCTGTTGTTGAAGAAACTTGGGGAGACCTTCATCCAACAGTGGGGTGATTATGATTGACAATGATGATGATGATATATTCGAATTTTTTACTGGATTCTAAGGGACAGGAAAAGTCCCAGAAAATGACCACGTGGGAGATGGATGGAGGAGACCGGCCCAAGGCAGTCCGTTGCTGAAGAAACTTGAGAAAACCTTCATCCAGCAGTAGATTGATAATGATTGACAATGATGATGGTGATGATGATATATTCTAATTTTAGAATGGATTCCAAGGGACATGAAAAGACACAGCAGAAGACAACGTGGGAGATGGGTGGATTGTAGGAGACTGACCCAAAACAGTCCGTTATGGAAGAAACTTGGGGAAACCTTCATGCAGCAGTCGATTGATAATGATTGACAATGTTGATGATGGGGATGATGATATATTCGCATTTTAGAATGGATTTCAAGAAACGGGAAAAGACCCAGAAGACCACGTGGGAGATGAGTGGATGGTGCGTTGTGGAAGAAAATTGGGGAGACATTCATCCAGCAGTGAATTGATAATAACTGGCAATGATGATCATATATTCGAATTTATAGTTCAATGCAGATTTGTCCGGGACAGGTCCGTGTCCGGTCCGGGTCAAAAAATTTGACCAGTTTCCAACTGTGCCTGGATGTTCAGTGTCTGTTGCTCTGAATGAACACAACGGATTACTAACAGTATTCTTTCCTCCCATCTGCAACTCATGCATAATTCAAAACTCTGAAAACAAAATGCGGAAAATGTTAGTACAGAACAAGATGGAGAAACGCTTTTCAAAAAAAAAAAAAAAAAAAAAAAAAGGGGGGGCAAAGGAAAGAAACTGTGTTATTTTTTTTCCGGATAGGGAAGTTTTTGTACGACAACCTGTTACGTTATAAGGAGAAAAAGAACCGTTCTTCCGGTACTTCTCATTGGGAAAAGTATGCTTTCGACAATCATATTTTTGAAAGACAACTGTCCACGAATTCTTCTTTAAAGGAATTAGTTTCAACAATAATCGCATCGTTTCTTCCGCGATGATAGCTTGATTCTTTCATAGCCATTGACAAAAAGAAGCATTAAAGGTTGCAATGAATTACTGTCGCAGACAAAAATCCGATTCTAAAATGCAAAAGAAGCATTATTCGTTTCGAAACGTCTTATTTGTTTCAAGTATCTCTCTTGCGAAAAGTGATATTCAAAAGCGGAATCACCTTGATGTTTGAAATCACGTGATTCAGCTTAATCGTAAATCCATGCACAGATCGTTAAAGGAAACAATGAATAAAAAAAGAAAAAGCAAGTTTCGAATCTTGCATTCCCGATTTTGTTTGTAACGATGACACGAAAAGGCCGTTAATCCAAAGTAGCATTTCTGCTCGGGTCGCTTAATTCAAGTTTTAAAAGGTGGATTTCCGCTAAACAAAACACAAATGAAATGCATCAAGGATAACATGTTTACTTTGTACAAACTGCATTTAGTAGACAAAAAACATTATGGGCAGTTGCACGGGCACTCACCCCTCACAGATTGGAACAGACCCAAACAGAACGCAAGCGATAAATAGCAGGACCGCAGGGCTTACCACCAGTGCATCGTAATCGACGAACGTGGGTAAACGTGGTGATCTGAGAGACTTTAGTCGTGGAGGCATTTTCGGCGCAAGACAGATGGATCGTTTTACACTAAAGTTTCAAAAGTCATGGGATACGTACCTAGTATCGTGTAGGACCTCCTCTAGCCCGGCGAAGTGCAGCAACTCGACGTGGCATCGATTCCACAAGTGGCCGTAAGACTTCTGGAGAAATGTTGAGCCATGCTGTCTGAATAGATCAGACTAATACACTGAAGTGACAAAAGTCATGGGATACGTACCTAGTATCCTGTAGGACCTCCTCTTGCCCGGCGAAGTGCAGCAACTCAACGTGGCATCGATTCCACAAGTGGCCGGAAGACTTCTGAAGAGATGTTGAGCCATGCCGTCTGAATAGATCAGACTAATACACTGAAGTGCCAAAAGTCATGGGATACGTACCTAGTATCGTGTAGGACCTCCTCTAGCCCCGCGAAGTACAGCAACTCGACGTGGCATCGATTCCACAAGTGGCCGGAAGACTTCTGAAGAGATGTTGAGCCATGCCGTCTGAATAGATCAGACTAATACACTGAAGTGCCAAAATAATGGGATACGTACTTAGTATCGTGTAGGACCTCCTCTAGCCCGGCGAAGTACAGCAACTCGACGTGGCATCGATTCCACAAGTGGCCGGAAGACTTCTGAAGAGATGTTGAGCCATGCCGTCTGAATAGATCAGACTAATACACTGAAGTGACAAAAGTTATGGGATACGTACCTAGTATCGTGTAGGACCTCCTCTAGCCGCGCGAAGTACAGCAATTCGACGTGGCATCGATTCCACAAGTGACCGGAAGACTTCTGAAGAGATGTTGAGCCATGCCGTCTGAATAGATCAGACTAATACACTGAAGTGCCAAAAGTCATGGGGTACGCACCTAGTATCGTGTAGGACCTCCTCTAGCCGCGCGAAGTACAACAACTCGACGTGGCATCGATTCCACAAGTGGCCGGAAGACTTCTGAAGAGATGTTGAGCCATACCGTCTGAATAGATCAGACTAATACACTGAAGTGACAAAAGTCATGGGATACGTACCTAGTATCGTGTAGGACCTCCTCGGTCGACGCCACACCTGAATCCTACCATCAGCTCACAACAACTGGTAGCGTGACTCATCGGATGCACAGTGCTCTGTTAAAAACTTGGCCTCATGGGGTCGGCGCCACACCCGAACCCTACCATCAGCTCACAACAATTGGTAGCGTGACTCATCGGATGCACAGTGCTCTGTTGAAAACTTGGCCTCATGGGGTCGGCGCCACACCCGAACCGTACCATCAGCTCACAACAATTGGTAGCGTGACTCATCGGACCACGACAAATGTTGCCAGTCTTCCAGGGTCGAATTTCCATGTTCCCGAACCCAGGCGAGTCGCTGTATCCGATGTCGTGGTGTTAACAAAGGCACTCTTGTGAGACTTTTGGTCCCATACCCCATGGACGCTAAATTACGCTGTTCTGACCTGATGGATACGTCTCTGGTACCTCCTGCATTGAATGTGGATGTTATTATTTGAGCCAGAATAGCTTGTCTGTTAGCATGGACAATCCTGGTCAGACGCTGCTGGTCACGGTCACTGCGTCATCCAAGGTTTGTGGTAATGCCTTCCGTGAGGTATTCTCGGTACATACGTGACACCGTGGAGCGAGGAATGTTGAATGTTAGCCCAACTTCGGAAACTGAATGTCCCATCCTTTTGGCTCCCACTATCATGCCTCTTTCAAACTCCGATAATGCACGTCGTCATGCCATAACCCTACTGGCGGTTGTTCAACCTGACTGACTAGATTACACCTTGCAACTGATAAAAATCACGGTTTGCGTTGAAGCCTTTAAATGACGGCAGCACCAGTTAAAAATTTGTATACTGCAATCCCATGACTTTTGACACTTCAGTGTATTGCGCCACGACAGTTTGTCAGAAACGATATCGCAGTCGTCTGAGAAGGCATGTAAGGGGCAACAGGACTTCATGTATGCAGCAATTGACAGAAGCATTGAATGAAGTCTATTCCCGACCCATATTTTAGCGAACTGTGCGCAGAGAATTCAATCTGATCGGCATTGGCAGTCGCATGCGTATAATGAAATCACTGATTTTTGCGAAGAACCTGAAAGCTCGTCTACAGTTGTGCGAGGAACACCATGATCTGAAACTGGTAGATTGGGAAAAGGTCAGGTGGTCCAACAAGTTGCGGAACACCTTGTTCTGTATCGACGGAAGTTTGGCGGGAGCCTCACGAAGCAATGGCCTCCAGCTTTCTTTGTAAATACAACTCAAGGTTCTGGAGATGGTGTCAGCGGATAAAAGTCATGTGGTCCGACAAGTCGCTGTACACCATGTCCTGTACCGACGTTAAGCAGAGAGTTTGACGGATGCCCCATGAAGCAATGGACCGAGCTCCCCTTGTAAACACAACTCAAGGTTCTGGAGATTGTGTCAGTGGATAAAAGTCATGTGGTCCGACAAGTCGCTGTATACCATGTTCTGTACCGACGTTAAGCAGAGAATTTGACGGATGCCCCATGAAGCAATGGACCGAGCTCGCCTTGTAAACACAACTCAAGGTTCTGGAGATTGTGTCAGTGGATAAAAGTCATGTGGCCCGACAAGTCGCTGTACACCATGTCCTGTACCGACTGTAAGCAGAGAGTTTGACAGGTGCCCCATGGAGCAATGGTTCCAGTTTGCCTTGTAAACACAACTCAAGGTTCTGGAGATTGTGTCAGTGGATAAAAGTAGTGTGGTCCGACAAGTCGCTGTACACCACGTCCTGTACCGACTGTAAGCAGAGAGTTTGACAGGTGCCCCATGGAGCAATGGTTCCAGTTTGCCTTGTAAACACAACTCAAGGTTCTGGAGATGGAGTAATAGTAGTGTGGGGCACATTCTTTCGGTGTGGAAGGGGTCCCTTGATATTGTTGGAAAATCGGGTACCATTCGAGGAATATCTGAACACTGTTGCCGACCAAGTCTATTCTGCAATGTTAACTCTTTATCCAAGGGGTGACCAATGTTTCATGGACAATCATCTTGCAACATGTGTTTAGCAGTGGTTCAACGAGCATGGCAACGACTTCCACCATCTGTTCTGTTCATCACGAAGTCCGGATCTTAACTCGATTGAGAAAGTATGGGACATGTTAAAAATACAGAATCTGGATCAAAGTCCTTTTCTGTCATATTTTAGCCAGTTAAAAGACTCCCTGGTGAACTCCTGGTATGCTGTAGAGTTACATGAACCTTGCGAAATCTATGCCAGATTGCGTAATTTGGGCTAAATAAGCTCCCACTCAGTATTGAATAAAGGTTTCTAATTAAGTGTCTGGTCTGTGTATTTCTCTAATCTTCCAATTTTCCCGTGCCGCGTTACATAACGAAATGCTGGAATGTCGTATATTTTGATTTTGTATTATTTTTTTTGTAGTAAAAAACGCCCTCGAAAGAGCAAAACATTTGAGGTAAACGAAAAGAAAGGAAGAATTTCCCCAAATTATTAGATGAATCTGTTAATATTTAGAAATAGCACCTCATTTTCTCAAATTACCTCACAGTCGCTAAATACTTGTTAAGAATCACCTAGAGCATAGCATATACTTAAAATATGACTAATGTTCTATTGTGAAAACGATAGCGTAATGATCGTTATTAATCGACTTCATTTGAACGAAGATCAAACGGAAATGCGTTTACTTCGTGTTGAGCAGTAAAAAATTTAACTTCTCTTTGAAGACCTTTCTCGGTAGCATCCGCGTTTCAAGATTAATGGCCTTCAAACCATTTTCCTCTAGTCTTTGCCCCTCTCTATTATAATTAGAAGGTCTTCTTTCCCAGTTATATCTTTTTTTTATTACTCATATTCGCTGCTTAATTGAAGAATTCACACTTCTCTTATTTTTAATTTTCTGTTCTTGTTAACGGAGAATAAAGTAAACACTTTGATAGCGAAGCAAGAACTGACCTTGAGGAAGGAAGTTTTGGTACATGACTACGGGAACAGCATTTTACAAGGTTAAATGTTCCTTTGATTGTACGTTGATCACGGAAACCGCTGTAGCGCTTTTTTAGTAATTTATTTCGCTTTAAGGCATATATATCAAGCTCATTTCAGAGATAGAATATACACCTATGAGCCATTACATTATAACCACCACCAGCCTAGAAAAATGAGCGCACCTGGAGACCGAACGGTGGCGCAGGTGAATTTCACAGAGCAGTATACACTAAAGTCCAAAAAAAACTGGTACACTAGTCTAATACTTGGTAGGACCCCCACAGAAGCGCAGGACTGTAGAAATACGACGGGGCATGGACTTCGCTATCTTCTGGAAATATACTGTAGGCAACGCACACCATATACTTCCTGCAGAGCATTCCACAGTGCAGGTGTATTCCGAGGTCTCGGATTCCTGTGTTCGACAGCGCGTTGCATGGCATCCCAAATGTGTTCTATCACGTTCAGATCTGGGGACTTGGGTGGGAATGGTAACACCCCAAATTCAAATGAATGCTCCTCTAATCATAATGTGGACACCTGTGTAGGGGTGAATTGTTCTGTTGGAACAGGCCCAACCCATCAGCATGAATGCAGGACAAGAACGGGTGTACCTCGTCAGAAAGGATGCGCACAAAGCGTTTGCCGGTCACAGACGGTTTTTTTTTTTTTTTTTTTTTGGATTGGAGGTTTAACGACCACCGTGAGCAACTCAATGGGCTATAAGCAGTCGCCCGTCCCTAATGTAGGGTCACTGGTTCCAGGGAAAGGATAGATCCAGTGCCGTAAGACAAAACATAACATCCATGCCTCATCGGGATTCGAACCCGGACCTCTTTCGGACGAATGATCAGAGGCCCTCGCTTAGACCACTGCGCCACCGGGGCGGCACAGACGTTTATAGACGCACCAGCGGTCCCAGTGAAGTCCAGCTAAACACACCCCATACCATTACAGACCCCCTGTTGACAGGCAGGATCCATGGTTTCATGGGGTTTGCGCCACACACTAATCCTTCCATCTGCACGCTACAGTTGGAAACGCGACTCGTTAGACAAGGCTACTTGTTTCCAGTCATCAAGTGCCCAGTGGCGGTGTTGCCGTTCCCAAGCGAGGCGCAAAGCTCTGTGTCGTGCACCCATCAAGGGGACTCGAGTTGGGCGTCGGCTCCCAAATTCCATATCGTGCAGGGTACGTTGCACAGTCCGGACGCTGATGCTTTTTGAGGCTCCAGCATTGAATTCCGATGATACCTCCGAGAGTGTTGCACGCTTATCGCGTGAAACGATTCTTGACAGCCGACGATGGTCACGTTCACCCAATGTCTTTTTACGGCCACACTGGTATCGTAGGTTGGAGGTTTTGCCAGAATTCTTGTAGTCACAGTACACCCTTGCAATGGTCGTCCGTGAAAATCCGAACTTCGTTTCTACCTCCGAAATACTATGACCCATCTCACGAGCGCCAACTATGACACCGCGTTGAAAATTTCGTAAATCGATTTTGCTTCTCATTCTGATGCCGAAAACAGCTCTGACAGCTGGCAAGGATGTCCATCGCTTTATATACGCACTGGTGGACGCAACCGAGTACGCGCATAAGTTACGTTGCTATGTATTTTGCATTAGCTCGTCTGTACCAGTTTTTCTGGCACTTCAGCTTCAGTGTATATACAACCCGAAGACCGACTTTCGGTTAGTGAGTGTTCGGAGAATGGGATAGCTGCGTATTTATCGGAATTTGATAAAGGACAAATTGTGATGGCACGACGCCTCGGAACTACGATCTCTGAAACGGCTCAGCTTCTGTGCTGTCCACGTGCCACTGTACTGGGTGCGTATCAAACGTGGTGCGCAGAAGACCGTCGTCCAGCTGTGTGTCGTCCTCATCTCATTGACGTAAGAGGGGAGCGGAGACTGTCGCGCAATGTTCCCAGCGAACGCAGGGCCACAGTGCGACAAATCACCCTCAGCTACAATAGTGGTGACCAGGGCAATGTGTCACAGCACATAGTTCATCGCAGCATTCTGCGCATGAACAGACACAGCTCGGTCCCCATACTCACTGCACGTCATCGCCAACAATGCATGAAATGGGCACAAGATCATCGAGATTGGACCGTGGATGAATGGAAGAAGCTGGCCTGGTCTCACTAATCAAGATTCCTGGTGCATCACGTAGACGGCCGAGCGCAGATACGCCGATTACCAACTGAGGCTATGGCGGTGTTACGGTATGGTTGATGTTTTCTTGGGACACTTTAGGCCCTATTTTCCCAATAGCACAATCCCTGGCAGCTGTCAGGTATCTGAACATCGTTGTGGACCAAGTTCACCTATTCATGGCAACTGTCTTCCCTGCTGGTGATGTCCATTACCAACAGGATAATGGGCCACTTCCAGAATCGTAAAGGATTGGTTCGAGGAACATGCTGGTTACTTTATGTTAATGCCCTGGCCTCCAAATAAAGTGTCTGAACATCGTTCTGGACCAAGTTCACCCATTCATGGCAACTGTGTTCCCTGCTGGTGATGGCCATTAGCAACAGGATAATGCGCCACTGCCAGAATCTTCAAGGAGTGGTTCGAGGAACATGCTGGTGACTTTCTGGTAATGCCCTGGCCTCCAAATAAGGTGTCTGAACATCGTTGCGGACCAAGTTCATCTACTCATGGCAACTGTGTTCCCTGCTGGTGATGGCCATTACCAACAGAATAATGCGCCACTGCCAGAATCTTCAAGGAGTGGTTCGAGGAACATGCTGGTGACTTTCTGGTAATGCCCTGGCCTCCAAATAAGGTGTCTGAACATCGTTGCGGACCAAGTTCACCCATTCATGGCAACCGTGTTCCCTGCTGGTGATGGCCATTACCAACAGGATAATGCGCCTCTTCCAGAATCGTCGAGGAGTGGTTCGAGGAACATGCTGGTGACTTTCTGTTAACTCCCTGGCCTCCACATTCTCCTGACATGAACCCAATCGAACATTTGTGGTTCGACTTGGAAAAGCGGTTTCGCGCTAAATCGCCACCACTCCGAAATCTACAGGAACTGGAGCACCTGCAGTTGACATTATGGTACCAGATGCCCCATGATACCTATCGACACCTCATCGAATCGATGCCTCTCCGAGTGGTGCCTGTTTTGCTGGCTGGAGAGGGCCCTACAGCTTATTAGGTAGGAGGTCATAATATAATGACTCTTCGGTGTATAACCTTCACTGTAAAGAATGCGTGTTGTGAATTCACGGGAAATTCTTGAAAATAACGTGCAGGAAAGTTGCGGGTCGATACCGTCTTTTAACGAAATTTCTGTTTGTTAGTTTCATATTTTTCGTAGTCACTGATTCCATTTTTTGTCAAAAAAGTCCGTTTGGGGTTTTTAGCGTCGGGTGTTCGAATCCAGGTCCTTCCGGCCATTTAGTCTGCCGTTTTTCCGGATTTTCCGCATACTCCCCGTGTTGGGGGACGCGAATGAGTACATGGTTCTCTGCAAGGTCGGCTCCGGACGCACTTTGTCCGTAGTCTTTCTACGCAGTAGACGAGTGGCGAACCAGCTTCATTAATTTGCCAACATCTTCCTACAACTTCCGTTCCATAAAAGCCGAGAGTAAAATCCCACAAAATGAAGAAATATGCACCGAGTGGCTGCTTTATTAAGACCACCTGACAGTTTTAAGCAAATGAGCTATGGCTGCACACTGTTGCCGCCAGAAGGCGAGGCTAGTATAAAACGTGAAAGCTTAGTGCTTGCGACAGTAGTACAAGTGATTTTTGGGTGACGAGATGGATAAAAAATGCGATTTGACGGACTTTCAACGTGGGATGATTGTAGGAGCTCGGAGCCATGGAGCGAGTATCACCAAAACCACCGCATTCGTGAAATGTTCCAGAGAAGCTGTTGTTAAAGTGTTTAAAGACTAGACTGTCAGCCAAAAAACTGGGTCTCTACGTGCAACGTATGGTCGTCATCGACTAGTGACTGCTCGGGAGGAACGGAGAGTATCCAAACTGGTAACAGACAACAGAAGGGCAACAGTGCAGCAAATTACAGACCATATTAATCAAGGATTCCCTCAAATGATCTATGCACGCACTGTTCGCCGTACACTGCATCGGATGGGATATGGCAGCCGAAGGCCTGTTCGAACACCTTTGCTGTCTGCAGTTAACAAGAGAAAACGTCTCCAGTTCGCAAGGATTAGACAGTCGATAATTGGAAACAAATTATGTGGTCCGATGAAACACGTTTTTAGTTGCACCATGCCGATGGTCGAGTGAGAATTTGGCGGAAACAGCAAAAAAAGCATGGATCCCAAATGCATTGCTACAACACTTCAAGCTAGGCTCAACAGATACTAGCTAAAGATTCCATTCGTAACGATTTAACTTTTATTCAAGCACACTTTTCACAGATGCCCGATATGATTACTTTGCTGGAAAAAAAGGAACGAAACGTTAGTGAATGCCTTGAAAATATTAAATGATGTAGTTAGTACAATTTAATGTATTCTCGGGAGAAAGGGTCAAATCGTGAGTGAAAAATGTCAACGAGTTCTTTCAGCAAATAATGACTTGGAGAAAATCAAAGTCATCGCTGAAATACTCCAAGGTGAAAGTTCGTCTTCTATTGAAATGGATCCTACAACTGCCTCATGTTTCAAATACGCTCCCATTACCTCCGTAGAAGTTTAAAGATTATTTTCGCTTCTAAAACATATCCTAAGTGACAGAAGGCAGAGTTTCACGTTCGAACATTTAAAAAAACACCTAGTACTTATGTGTAACCGCAAAAATAAGTAAGTGATAATCTGATAAATGATTTTGCCAATTCAGCTTAAACCCTGTGTATGATTCAGAATTTTTCGATAACTTCTATAAATGCCTATTTATGCCTATTTTGACGCTTATTTGCCTGCCTATTTTTAGCATTTTTACTGCCTCAACTTCCGGGCTTTACTTATAACTAAATAGTGTTCGCAGTTCTCTTTTGCTTCTGAATTCAAGAAATTTGAAACAAGCAAAGATTATTGAATATTTTACTCACACTAATGCTAAATCAACTAGTGAACAAACTGCTTTGAAAGAGCGATGCTTTTAACTAATTAGCTATATATCATAGTCTCTTTTTTTCTGTATTCAAGAAATTTTAAACAAGCAAAGATTAGTGAATGTTTTTCTCGGCACTAATGCTAAATCAACTAGTGAACAAACTGCTTTGAAAGAGCGATGCTTTTAACTAATTAGCTATATATCACAGTCTCTTTTTTTCTGTATTCAAGAAATTTTAAACAAGCAAAGATTAGTGAATGTTTTTCTCGGCACTAATGCTAAATCAACTAGTGAACAAACTGCTTTGAAAGAGCGATGCTTTTAACTAAATAGCTATATATCACAGTCTCTTTTTTTCTGTATTCAAGAAATTGGAAACAAGCAAAGATTAGTGAATGTTTTTCTCGGTACTAATGCTAAATCAACTAGTGAACAAACTGCTTTGAAAGAGCGATGCTTTTAACTAAATAGCTATTTATCACAGTCTCTCTTTTTTTCTGTATTCAAGAAATTGGAAACAAGCAAAGATTAGTGAATGTTTTTCTCGGCACTAATGCTAAATCAACTAGTGTACAAGCTGCTTTGAAAAAGCAATGCTTTTAGTGTACGAACTGCTTTGAAAAAGCAATGTTTTGGCTTTCACAGTTCTCTTGCTCCCCTGAATTCAAGAAATTTGAAACAAGCAAAGATTAGTGAATATTTTACTCGGCAATAATGCCTAAATCAACTAGTGCACAAACTGCTCTGAAAGAGCGATGCTTATAACTAAATAGCTTTCGCATTTCTCTTTTTCCTCTGAATTCAAGAAATTTGAAACAAGCAAAGATTAGTGAATATTTTACTCGGCACTAATACTAAATCAACTAGTGGACAAAATTGCTTTGAAAGAGCGATGCTGCTAACTAAATAGCTATCACAGTTTCTTTTTTTCTCTGTATTCAAAATATTTGAAACAAGCAAACATCACTGAATATTTTACTCGGTACTTATGCTAAATGAACTACTTGACAAACTGATTTGAAAAAGCAATGCTTACAAATAAATAGCTTTCACAGTTCTCATTTTTCTCTAAATTCAAGAAATTTGAAACAAGCAAGGATTGCAGTATCATCATCATCATTGTCAACCATTATCAATCAACTGCTGGACGAAGGTCTCCCCAAGTTTCCTCCACAACGGTCTGTCTTCTGCCAGTCTCCTCCATGTCACTCCCGCATACTTTCGAACTTCATCCACCCATCTCCCATGTGGTCTTCTTCTGGGTCTTTTCCTGTCCCTTGGAATCCAATCTAAAATTTCGGCTGTCCATCGATGGTCTGTCCTTCTGGCAGTATGCCCAGCCCATTGCCATTTCAGGGATTTAACTCTGATCAGTATACTTGCAGTATACTTTTGATAATATAGTGTTTATAATGTAATATCCCCAAAAATAACCATTTTTGGTCTATTGGGTCATAAAGAAGTTAACGTTTATATCACATGTTTTTTACTCTCCTTTCTATTTCGTTATGTACGGGTTTGACTCCTTTTCAATTTGCGATGTGTTTAGATATGTGTCCGTTTTGTCGTAGCCTTATTAAACCTTAGGGTTGCGATACCTACGCTCAAAGATATTTTCCCACCAATGAGTGAAATGATCTACACGCAACAATCTGAGTTTCTCCATTAACTGAGAACAAGCTTGTTCGGGCTCCGAATCCGCGAGAGACAATTACTCCGGAGGTAAAAACTCCTTTAACATTTCTACCTGCTCTTTCTCTCTCTCTCTCTCTCTCTCTCTCTCGCAGGAAAAGGTCGCGGGAAGAGAATAAGATCTTGAAGAACAGAGGTCACTGAGAAATGTAAGTCAAGGCTAATACAAGCACATCAACGAAAAGAAAAAAACTGAATAACTAAATAGGAACTACAGATCCCAAAGGACCGGTTTTAATTTTGCTGTTGTTCAGCCAGAGTTCCCAGGCAGCGATGACATGTTTAAGAGTCGACCATGTCGTCCCCTTGCTTCTTTTAATTCTAAATGAGCATTTTCCACTTGATTTCTTATCAATGGAAGCACAGTGAGTAAATCAAGTCAGTGACATCGTCTGCTCGTGAATGAGTAGTGCCCATGACAATGCTTATCAAGAGCACCGAGAGTTTTAATGCTTTCTCACCTAGTCATCAGACGTGTGAATTACTTTGATATCCTAAACGAAATTATTTTTACGCCGCTTTTATACAAATGTATACTATTCCCTTTCATTAATATCCGGACAACTACATATCTGCAAGTAATCTGTATTAACGGAAAATTTAACTTTGTCAGCTGAAACCTTTATACCTTATGTTGGCCTCTAGTTTACGGGGAATGTTTTGAACTAGTTTTTGATTCTATGAGTCTTATCCGACAGCAGTAAAGAAATCCCAAGTACAAAAATCCGATGTGACTGAAATGGCTAACGGAAATGACACAATAATGTCATTTTTGCTCAACAATATATTTTACTAAATTGTTGAGGACCATTCTTTACTAATATAGACTACTTTATATATATATTATATCATCATCATCATTGTCAACCATTATCAATAAACTGCTGGACGAAGGTCTCCCCAAGTTTCCTCCACAACAGTCTGTCTTGTGCCAGTCTCCTCCATGTTACCCCTGCATACTTTCGAATTTCATCCACCCATCTCCCATGTGGTCTTCTTGGTCTTTTCCTGTCCCTTGGAATCCAATCTAAAATTTCGGCTGTCCATCGATGATCTGTCCTTCTGGCAGTATGTCCAGCCCATTGCCATTTCAGGGATTTAACTCTGATCATTATGTCTTCCACTCTTGTCATTTTTCGGATCCACGAGTTCCTCTTCTTATCTCTCCTGGTTACACCAAGTATGCACCTCTCCATGCTTCTTTGAGTTGTCTGCAGCCTTTGTATGTCTCTTTTAGTTAAGGTCCATGTCTCTGCACCATACGTAAGCACTGGAAGGATGCATTGATTAAACACTTTTTTTTTATCAATATATTATATATATATATATATATATATATCATCATCATCATTGTCAACCATCATCAATCCACTGCTGGACGAAGGTCTCCCCAAGTTTCCTCCACAACGGTCTGTCTTGTGCCAGTCTCCTCCATGTCACCCCTGCATACTTTCGAATTTCATCCACCCATCTCCCATGTGATCTTCTTCTGGGTCTTTTCCTGTCCCTTGGAATCCAATCTAAAATTTCGGCTGTCCATCGATGATCTGTCCTTCTGGCAGTATGTCCAGCCCATTGCCATTTCAGGGATTTAACTCTGATCATGATGTCTTCCACTCTTGTCATTTTTCGGAATTCACGAGTTCCTCTTCTTATCTCTCCTGGTTACACCAGGCATGCACCTGTCCATGCTTCTTTGAGTTGCCTGCAGCCTTTGTATGTCTCTTTTAGTTAAGGTCCACGTCTCTACACCATACGTAAGCACTGGAAGGATGCATTGATTAAACACTTTTCTTTTCAGACAAATGGCATATTCCTCTTGAAAATTATGCTTTTTCTTCCAAAAGCTCTCCAGGCAAGTTTTGTAGGCCGATTAATTTCTTCATCAATGTGACCCTTACTTGATATCTGCTGTCCAAGATAAATGTAGGTATTGGTTATCTCCAGCTTTCCCCCATCAATCGATAAATCTTCATTTCTTGTAAAAGCATTGAACATCACTTTTGTCTTCTGAAAGCTCATTTTTAATCCCACTTCTTTACTCTTGTCAGCCCGTTCCTGGATCATAATCTGCAGCTCTGATGGGGTAGTTGCAAAAATGACTACGTCATCATATATATATATATATATATATATATTATATATACCACCACAAGTCATCCTGAAGAAGAAATTGAAGAATTTTATGAGGAAATTTGTCATCTAAATAATAAAGGTAAGCAGCACTTGAAAATAATTATGGGAGATTTCAATGCAAAAATAGGGCAACGGCAACAGAATGAAACTTCAGTAGGTAAATTCGGTCACGGCAACAGAAACCAGCGTGGAAATACTCTCGTTGAGTTTGCAGAGGCAGAAGGGTTTTTCATCTTGAACTCCTTCTTCAAGAAAAAGCCACACAGGAAATGGACATGGAGACATCCAAATGGGACGACAAGTGAAATTGATTTTATTATGTGTAACAAAAAATTCGTCATAGAAGACTGCAGTGTGCTAAACAAGTTCAACACAGGTAGTGACCATAGATTGGTGAGATGTAAGATGCACCTCAACACTAAACTTGAACGTGACAAGCTCATAAGACAAACAAAATCTATTGACATAACCAACCTTAAAAAACACCATAATACCTTCAAGTTGGAACTGAAGAACAGGTTCTCTGCTTTAGAAGGCCTAACATCGGAAGAAGTGGACATCTCTGAAGTTAACAGAAAAGTAACCAAAGCTCTTATGGAAACAGCAACAAAATTAGCTGGGTCTAAGAACAAGTTGCATGTAAATAAATTATCAGGAAAAACGAAAATGTTGATGCGAAAAAGAAGAGAGATGAGGACAACTAAAGAAGATGCGACTTCCAAAGTGGAATATATAGAGCTATGCAAGACAGTACGAAAAAGTATCACTGAAGACGTAAGAAAATTCAACTGTGAACTAGTGAGGAAAGCAATTGAAAACAACCAAAGCCTAAAGATAGCAAAGGGACATCTCAGTAAGGGAAGAAAACAGATTATGGCACTGAGAAAAGAAGATGGTTCTGTAACAAGAAATAGAGGCGAAATTTTGACAAGAGTGAAAGATTTCTACTCCAAATTATATGAAAGGGATGATACATGCACTCCAGACATCATGAAAGATACCAGTACCAGAGTTCCTCCAGTCCTTCCAGCAGAAGTTGCACATGCAATCAAGAACATGAAGCGGGGAAAAGCTCCAGGAGAAGATGGAATTACTGTAGACATCATACAAGAAGCAAGTGGAGAAATCGAAACAGTACTCGCCCAAATTTTCACTCGATGCCTTAATGAAGGAAAGATTCCTGAGGATTGGAACACCGCTACAATGATCCTGCTACATAAGAAAGGTGACATTGAGGATCTCGGAAACTACAGACCTATCAGCCTCCTATCAGTAGTTTATAAAATCTTCACTAAAGTTCTTTCACACCGCTTGAAGGTAACACTGGACATGGCTCAACCGAGAGAACAAGCTGGATTCAGGAGTGGCTACAGCACAATAGATCATATCCATGTGCTGAGAGAACTAATTGAAAGAGCGAGGGAATATGAACTTCCATTGTGCATGGCTTTTATCGATTATGAAAAAGCCTTTGATTCGGTGAAACCATCAGCAGTTTCAATGGCTCTGAAAACCTGCGGTATTGAAGATGCATACATTAATATTATTAATGACATCTATGAAAATGCAAGTGCAAAGATTCGGCTGTTTGAAAATACAACACACATAAAAATTGGAAAGGGAGTGAGACAAGGTGACACCATATCTCCGAAGCTCTTTAATGCCACATTGGAGGGTGTTTTTCAGTCACTGAGCTGGGAAAACAAGGGGATAAAGATTAATGGAGATTATCTAACCCACCTTCGTTTTGCTGATGACGTAGTCATTTTTGCAACTAGCCCATCAGAGCTGCAGAGTATGATCCAGGAACTTGCTGACAAGAGTAAAGAAGTGGGATTAAAAATGAACTTTCGGAAGACAAAAGTGATGTTCAATGCTTTTACAAGAAATGAAGATTTATCGATTGATGGAGAAAAGCTGGAGATAACAGACACGTACGTTTATCTTGGACAGCAGATATCAAGTGAGGGTCACATTGATGAAGAAATTAATCGGCGTACAAAACTTGCCTGGAGAGCTTTTGGAAGAAACAGCATAATTTTCAAGAGCAATATGCCATTATGTCTTAAAAGAAAAGTGTTTGATCAATGCATCCTTCCAGTGCTTACGTATGGTGCAGAGACGTGGACCTTAACTAAAAGAGACATACAAAGGCTGCAGACAACTCAAAGAAGCATGGAGAGGTGCATGCTTGGTGTAACCAGGAGAGATAAGAAGAGGAACTCGTGGATCCGAAAAATGACAAGAGTGGAAGACATCATGATCAGAGTTAAATCCCTGAAATGGCAATGGGCTGGACATACTGCCAGAAGGACAGATCATCGATGGACAGCCGAAATTTTAGATTGGATTCCAAGGGACAGGAAAAGACCCAGAAGAAGACCACATGGGAGATGGGTGGATGAAATTCGAAAGTATGCAGGGGTGACATGGAGGAGACTGGCACAAGACAGACCGTTGTGGAGGAAACTTGGGGAGACCTTCGTCCAGCAGTGGATTGATAATGGTTGACAATGATGATGATGATGATATATATATTATATATATATAACCATTCTTACTAATATGACCATTCTTTACTAATATAGAGTGCTTTTATATATATATATATATATATATTAATCGGCGTATAAAACTTGCCTGGAAAGCTTTTGGAAGAAACAGCATAATTTTCAAAAGCAATATGCCATTATGTCTTAAAAGAAAAGTGTTTGATCAATGCATCCTTCGAGTGCTTACGTATGGTGCAGAGACGTGGACCTTAACTAAAAGAGACATACAAAGGCTGCAGACAACTCAAAGCAGCATGGAGAGGTGTAAGCTTGGTGTGACCAGGAGAGATAAGAAGAGGAACTCGTAGATCAGAAAAATGAGAAGAGTGGAAGACATCATGATCAGAGTTAAATTCCTGAAATGGCAATCGGCTGGACATACTTCCAGAAGGACAGACCATCGATGGACAGCCGAAATTTTAGATTGGATTCCAAGGGACAGGAAAAGACCCAGAAGAAGACCACATGGGAGATGGGTGGATGAAATTCGAAAGTATGCGGGAGTAACATGGAGGAGACTGGCACAAGACAGACCGTTGTGGAAAAAACTTGGGGAGACCTTCGTCCAGCAGTTGATTGATAATGGTTGACAATGATGATGATAATGATGATGATATTTGGCGTACGATCATCGTGACCGGGTGTGGTTTTTAAGGTTAAGTCGCATGAATTTCATTACATTTTATATAAACGTAAAAATACACCAGGGTTGTACCGAAAGTAATACAAAAGTGGGCATAACTCATTTATTAACTGACAGAGGTTGTGTAAATTGCACACGTTGGTAGAGAAACTCTTTCTCCATACAAATGTACTACTCAACATAGTCTCCATTACAAGCGATGCATTTGCGCCATCGCTGAACCCAGCTCTCGAATCCTCTTCGAAAACTTTCAGGTGTGTACTGTAGTACACACTTCTGCACAGCCACTTTCACCTTATCTGTGTCGTCAAATCGTTGTACCCGGAGACTATGCTTCATTGTACCGAACAGGTGGAAGTCTGAGGGCGCCAGATCTAGGCTGTATGGTGGACGGGGACCACCGACCAGCCTAATTTGCTGATCGCCTGATTTGTTACCAAAGATACGTGTGATCTCGCATTGTCATGGCGAAGGTGGATCCTTTTCAGATTCTTGTTCGGTCTCTTTCTCCTTATGGCTTCTCTAAGTTTCTTGAGTATCGTACTGTACTGTTCGTTGCTCATGGTACGGCCACGTTCCAGAAAATCAAGGAGAATGACACCCTGTCATCCGAAAAAACAGTCACCATGACGTTCTGTGCTGATCTCTAGCTCTTGAACTTCCTAGGCTTTGGTGCAGAGGTGTGACGCCATTCCATAGATTGATTCTTAGTTTCCGGATCGTAAAGATACGTCCACGTTGCACTCCTGTCAGCAGATCGGAAAACAAGTGTCCTCATTGTCTTCAAACGTTTCCAGCAGGTCAGAGCAGACTTCCACCTTTCTCTCCTTCAAATTAGGTGTCAACTGCCGAGGTACTCACTTTGCACACACTTTCCGATATCCTAAGTCTTCCACCATATTTTGTACGGCTTTGCGACCACAGTCCAGTTGTGCAACAAGCTCACGGATTTTGACTCTTCTCACCGCGCGAATCTCTTCATCCACTCAGTGATGATTCGTGTCATTGGTCCTTGACGATGATCTCCCATCATCAGGAACCAATGTGCAATTTGAACGACCTCTGTCAGTTAATAAAAAAGTTACGCTCACTTCTGCTTTACTTTCGGTACAACCCTCGTATTTACCAGCAATGAAGAAGAAGGGTTACTATAGAGGAAGAGTTACTCTACCAACATGTGCAAATTAATCGACCACTATCAGTTAATAATAAAAAACGTTATGCCCACTTTTGCATTACTTCCAGTACATCCTTCGTATTTACCTGCAATGAAGAAGAAAGGTTACTATAGAGGAAGAGTTACTCTACCAACATGTGCAAATTGATCGACCACTATCAGTTATTAATAAAAAACGTTATGCCCACTTTTGCATTACTTTCGGTACAACCCTCGTATTTACCTGCAATGAAGAAGAAGGGTTACTATAGAGGAAGAGTTACTCTACCAACATGTGCAAATTGATCGACCACTATCAGTTATTAATAAAAAACGTTATGCCCACTTTTGCCTTACTTTCGGTACAACCCTCGTATTTACCTGCAATGAAGAAGAATGGTTACTATACAGGAAGAGTTACTCTACATGTGCAAAGTAAACGACCGCTGTCAGTTAAAAAAGTAATGCCCACTTTTGTATTACTTTCGGTACAACCCTCGTATTTACCTGCAATGCAGAAGAAGTGTTACTATAGAGGTAGAGTTACTCTACTAACATGCGCAATTTGAACGACCAATGTCAGTTAATAAAAAAGTAATGCCCACTTTTGTATTACTTTCGCTACAACCCTCGTATTTACCTGCAATGAAGAAGAAGGGTTACTATAGAGGAAGAGTTACTCTACCAACATGTGCAATTTGAACGACCTCTGTCAGTTCATAAAAAAGTTATGTCCACTTTTGCATTACTTTCGGTACAACACTCGTATTTACCTGCAATGCAGAAGAAGGGTTACTATAGAGGTAGAGTTACTCTACTAACATGTGCAATTTGAACGAACTCAGTCAGTTAATAAAAAAGTTATGCCCACTTTTGCATTACTTTCGGTACAACCCTCGTATTTACCTGCAATGAAGAAGAAGGGTTACTATAGAGGAAGGGTTACTCTACCAACATGTGCGATTTGAACGAACTCAGTCAGTTAATAAAAAAGTTATGCCCACTTTTGCATTATTTTCGGTACAACCCTCGTATTTACCTGCAATGATTAAGAAGGGTTACTATACAGGAAGAGTTACTTTACCAACATGTGCGTTTGAACGACCTCTGTCAGTTAATAAAAATGTTATGCCCACTTTTGCATTGCTTTCGCTACAACCCTCGCATTTACCTGCATTGAAGAAGGGTTACTATAGAGGAAAATTTACTGTACCAACATGTGCAATTTGAACGACCTCTGTCAGTTATTAAAAACGTTATGCCCACTTTTGCGTTAATTTCGGTACTGCCCTCGAGTCATTGCAAAGTGCGTAAATGACGAGAACCTCAAGGTAAATATGATAAAAGCCATTACAAAAATGCATTTTTTATGCTATGCATCTTTCTCGAAGGCAGTAAAGTAAGCGTAAGTAGAAAGGTTCGATGTAACGAAATTGCGTAACGGAAATAGCAGGTGAGACACCTAGGATGCTTTTATCAAATACCACGAAAACAGCGCGTCGTAGCAAAATTTGGCTTCCTCTCGAATTCCCCAAAAGGAAGATGGGGTGTTTACCTGCTACTCACGGGAGCATTAAGATTATGTATAACACGATGCGGTGTAACCTGTTGATATTGATAGAGCTTGGTTTATTTTCTTCTTGAAATCCATGTTTTTCTGACGTCACATCATCATCAGCAGCAATAAGCTGGTATTTCCTGCCAAGCCACGCCCTTCACTCTGTTATGCAATTCTGTTCATTAAGGCCGATTGAGCGTTTTTGGAACTGGTCGTGAAATGTTTTGAGAATTCATTTGATGCGTGTTTACACCTGGGTTCTAAAAATAAAATGGAATTTGAGCGAACTGCTGCTATGAAATAGCCGCAAAGTGCTAGTGCCTGTCCTTGCGACGAATTCAAGTCCGCTTTTCTTACAAGGTTACTGAAATTTTCACGATGATGTTTAACAGATTCCTTCCACCTTTTCTTTTTTTTTCTTCGAAGAATATAGTTTAGTTTTTTTGAAGTACGACTACGTCAAACACCGCGGATAATATGAGGCGACTTACGGTCGATCACCTGTGACGAAAATAAGTCCCAATTAAAATAATTATAGCGTTAAAAATACGTCCCGCAAGCTAATCGTGTTAGCATATTCATAAATGGCGTGGAGTCCAATTCGCGTACTGCGCAATACATCGTTCGCGCGACGCTTCCCTGGCTCCCTGTGCGCGGGGGAGATTATGCAATATTTCTGGGGGTGCCGCCGCGTTTGACTCAGTCTATCTCGGCAACCGTGAGCGCAACACTACTGTGATTGGTATCGTTTTAAAGCTCTCGACGAGATCTATTCAAATATACAAAGAACATTTTGCAGTGGTTTGAATTGAACATTAAAATAAATGTTTTCCTGTGAACCGGTGAACACTTTTGAAAATATTGTGGTTTATCTGGACAACCGTGAGTGCAAAACGACTGGGCGTAGTATCGTTTTAAAGCTCTCGACGAGATCTATTCAAATATAAAAAAGACATTTCGCAGTGGTTTGAACTGAACATTTAAAAAATTGTTTTCTTGTGAACCGGTGAACACTTTTCACAATATCGCAGTTCATCTGGACAATCGTGAGTGCAAAAGGACTGTGCGTGATATTGTTTTAAAGCTCTCGATGAGATCTATTCAAATATACAAAGAACATTTTGCGGTAGTTTGAATTGAACATTACAAAAAATGTTTTCTTGTGAACCGGTGAACACTTTTGAAAATATTGTGGTTTATCTGGACAACCGTGAGTGCAAAACGACTGGGCATGGTATCGTTTTAAAGCTCTCGACGAGATCTATTCAAAAATATAAAGAACATATCGCAGTGTTTTAAACTAAAATTCTTAAAAATTGTTTTCTTGGGAAGGGGTTAACATTTTCGCCAATGCCGCGAAATTCGTAGAATGAACGCAAGCAAAAGTGGAGAAAATCAAAACGAGAGGCAAGAGCAAGTGATGAGGAATGTAAGAAGCCCAAGAAGGCAGAACACCACGTGGGGTAATTCGTGTATCGATCCCTTTGTGTTCGCAATGTATCTAGCATTATTTGTTAAAATATAGTAAGCTACTTTTCATATCATAGATTGGATAAATGCTTTGAAATTAAATAAATGCTTTGAAACCATACTCGACTAGCTCATTTCAACTCTCCGATCTGCAAGACGTAGTTCTACGTTTCTAACTGACGACTCAATCAGAACTGAGCCCACCTATTTTTTTTAATAAATAGTATGTAATGACTCATTTATATCACATCCAACAACAGATATCCTAGCCCAAAAGCTACCAATCCCACTCTCTAACACACTTGCGGCTAAGGCAGGGCTCCTGAAGATAGGTCCCGGGCAGGGTTTTCCAAATTAAGGCCCGGTACAACCTCTAATTTATACTTCATACGACAATGAAGTTCCGGTTAGAATGAGTTATAACTTTTGCCAGAACGTAGAATTCGTCTATCATGAGCTGAACGACAAGGTAAATGAATTGCTGATTCTCTTTCCTGCAAAGCATGCATCAAGAAACTGGTTTATCCGCAGTTCTGATTAGAAAGACCAAATTTAGTTCAAGGTGATATAATTAGAGGGAGTTGTGGATACTAAGAAGTCTCGGGTGACTCTTTAATTTGATACATCAGCCATGCTTTAAAAGGGAAATTTAATTATTATTAATTGTATTTAACAGCAACGGACGTTTGCAAAAGGAATTGGACATCAGGTTAACTTCAGAGTAACGGAAATGCAGCACAGACATTTGCACACGTTGGTATTTAGTGCGTGGGCATCAGTAGAGCATAACTTCAATTTTTTGTTTGGAATATATGCTTCATACATAGTCCTGCCATAAAATCATGACCACCTGTTAGTATGGAGTATGACCTCCTCGTACGTCCAATAGGGATGCTATGCCATGTAGCCTCCAGAGCTTCTCGCAGATCATCAAGAATCATCGGTGGTGGATCCATACGTCGAACCTGTTGGTCAATATATAAGGCGTTGCATTGGTTCAATAAGGCCTCTGAATGTTTCTGTAGGGATGCTGTACTATGTCATTTAGAAATGTGTGTGAACCAACAGAAATATAGGATGATGGAATATTTGAGAAAATTTCGACATGAAATAAAAATAACACAGGGAATTGTAAAAATAACAATATTTTTTCAAGCAAGGTTGAACTGACAAATAAATCAAAGAGACTGAATTCTTTATTTCTTTTTGTTTTCAATTAATATGTTTAATTCCGAAACTAAAGGCGATTCATTATTGTAATTAATAACTCTGATAGTAGTACGTAAACATGATGAAATCGATGTAATGAATCGTGTACACCATATCCGAAAGTTCATATGAAACTGAGGATGTGTCGAAAGGGATTATATATATAAACACCCAGATCTATCTACCTATGTCTCTTTCCCTCCCTCTCTCTCTCTCTCCCGTCTCCCCTCTCCCTCTTACCCTCTCCCTCTTTCCATCTTTCGCCCTCCTCCCTCTCCCTTTCCCTCTCTCTTTCCCTTTCCCTCTCACTCTCACCTCCCTCTTATTCCCTGTCCCTCTCCCTCTTTCTCTCCTTCTCTCTCTCCCTGTATCTCTTTCCCTCTCCCTGTATCTCTCTCCCTCTTTCCCTCTCCCCCTCTCTCCATCTCCCTCTCTCTCTTTCCTCCCCCTCTCACTCCCTTTCCCTCCCTCCTTTTTCCTCCCTGTCCCTGGCTCCCTCTCTCTTTCCCTGTAATTTTCTCTCTTTCCCGCCTCTCTCTCCCTGTCACCCTCCCTCCCTCTCTATCTCCCTCTCCTTCTCTCCCTGTCTCTCTCTCCATCTTTCCCTCTCTCTCTTTCTTCCCCCTCTCACTCCCTTTCCCTCCCTCCTTTTTCCTCCCTGTCCCTGGCTCCCTCTCTCTTTCCCTGTAATTTTCTCTCTTTCCCGCCTCTCTCTCCCTGTCACCCTCCCTCCCTCTCTATCTCCCTCTCCTTCTCTCCCTGTCTCTCTCTCCATCTCCCTCTCTCTCTTTCTTCCCCCTCTCACTCCCTTTCCCTCCCTCCTTTTTCCTCCCTGTCCCTGGCTCCCTCTCTCTTTCCCTGTAATTTTCTCTCTTTCCCGCCTCTCTCTCCCTGTCACCCTCTCTCCCTCTCTATCTCCCTCTCCTTCTCTCCCTGTCTCTCTCTCCATCTTTCCCTCTCTCTCTTTCTTCCCCCTCTCACTCCCTTTCCCTCCCTCCTTTTTCCTCCCTGTCCCTGGCTCCCTCTCTCTTTCCCTGTAATTTTCTCTCTTTCCCGCCTCTCTCTCCCTGTCACCCTCCCTCCCTCTCTATCTCCCTCTCCTTCTCTCCCTGTCTCTCTCTCCATCTTTCCCTCTCTCTCTCTACTTCCCTATCTCTCCCTCTCCTTCTTTCTCCCTCTCTCTGCCTCTCCCTCTCACCTCTCTCTCTCTCTCTCTCTCTCTCTCTCTCGCTCTCTCTCTCTCTCTGGAACGTTCTCGAGATGTCAAAGTGATCGCGTGCTACTGCTAATACAGAGGGTGAGTCGAAAGTTTTGAAATATTTGCATAAACGCATGTGCTGCGACGAGTAGTGTTTAAACTAACTCAAGTTGCGCACTTTTGTCAGTCGAAAGGGATATAAAGTGATAGTCGTTGCTGTGAACAGCATTGCATGTCGTCGTTCTGTCTCTGGTTGGTACGCCTAAAAGTTGAACAGCAACAACCGGCTAATTAGGAAACTTTTGCTTTATGAGTTTGAACTCGGCTATAACGATACTCAAGCAACACGGAACATTTGTCATGCGAAAAGGGAAGGTTCCGTGGACCACAGCACCGCAACCAGATGGTTTAAGAAATTTTGCTCAGGTAACAGAAACCTCGACGATCAGCTAAGTTCAGGTAGGGCGCAAACCGTGGATTCAAAGGCCGTGGGCCAGGCCGTAGAGGCAAATCCGACAACCAGCTCTCTGAGATTATCAGGCGAGCTGGGCATATCACAGGCCACACTGGTTTGTGTCCTTCAGGAACTCGGCAAGGTCTGCCGCATTGTCCCTCACGAACTGACGCCAGCTGAAGCAAACCGCTGACTGCAAGTGTGCACGAAACTCTTAAAAAACCCGCGCGATATACGTTTCATCAAGAGAATTGTTACGTGCGATGAAAAGTGGGTCTATATCCGTAATCCTAACACACAACGGCACTGTTTGAGCCTGGGCCAGCTTCCTGAATATGTTGCCAAAGGGCGCTTCGAGCCAAAAATGTTGCTATGCGTCTGGTGGAATTTCGAGGGGATAATTCATTCCGAATTTGTTTCAGACTGTCGGACAATCAACGCCAACCTCTACTCTGTACAACTGGAGCGGATGTATGCCGTTTTGGAGGAGACGTACCACTGGTGAAAAGAAGGCGCGCTCTCCTGGAGCAGGACAACACTGAGCCTCTTACCGTGCGAACGACCCGGGGAAAACCCCAGGAACTTGAGGTCACCGAACTGATGCCACACCCAGCCCGGACCTCGCCCCGTCGGATTATTACTTGTTCCGGTCCATTTCCCACTTTCTTCGCGGGAGGCACTTCAACAACCAGGAAGAGGTGGCACCAGGGGTGAAGGACTTCTTTGCCTCGAAGGACAAGAACTGGTACCGCCACGGAATCGAAGAACTGGCAGACAGATGGCTAAACACGGGGCAACATGATGGCCTACACTTCTAATGCTAGTCAACTTTCGTCGTAAAGTTACTTATGAAGACACAAGGTGATCCAAATATTGCAAAACATTCGACTCACCCTCTGTAATTACGGAGATCTCCTATTTCTCTGTCTGGAACGTTCTCAAGATCTAAAAGTGATCGCGTGCTAATTTAAAAACATTGGAAGATCAATGGCTCGAGTTCTATTTATCCGATCTACGAAATCCGAAAGTCTTAATATCATGATAAGTTTAGTTTGTACATTAATTTAACTTAGCCCAATTCGAATATTAATTTGCACGCTTTATACTTATTTATTTTTTAATTTAACTAACTTTCCTAGTTTAGTGCTGATGGTATTACACATTTTGCAAAATATCGATCTATCTAAAACGTTCTAACCTTCAATAAGAACATAAACGAGATGTCAAAGTGAACAAAATAGCATCCAAAAGCAGATGTCGCTCTAATAGCACATTGTCGATAATTTAGGTAGTTCTGATTTTTAATACCAGATGCCGCATTATTTTGTAGAAAAGGCTTCGGTATGAAGTTTTACACTAACCGTCGAAAGGACAGTCTAAAACCAGCCGTTAGCGGAATAACATGTGTACCGGAGAAAAAGTAATTTAACGATATCGATCTAATTTATAACGAGGAACAGTACACCAATTAAGTAGTAAATAGTAACACTATACAAGTGATCCGATTTATTAGCGTAGGAAATAAACACATAAGTGTTTCCAAGCTTTCGCACATCAACCAGATGGCTTTTTCAAGAAAGTTAGACAGAAACTGCAAACTGAAAAATACACAGGTGTGCAAAAATTAAGGACTAAGAGGAGAAATTAGCATAACAGCGAAACGAGCAGGCAGAACGGACCGAAAGACCACTCAGGAGATAGGCTAGGGCCCAGTACGGTAGGGAATGCGCATATATGCAGCATGACGTAGGTGGGGGGGGGGGTGTCGGAAGGGTATAAAGCACACGGGCGGTGTACGCTCAGAAATTCGGTGAAAGCTATTGCACGGTGTACATCGGTTTGAACGACGTCGAGTTGCTGCCACCATGTGATATGGCCAACAGGCAATCCAGTAAATGACATCTGGATGACTTCACCCAAAGTCGCGTCATTGGGAAGTTGAAAGAAGGTCGAAGTGAGTCTAGTAGGCCGAGGAGTTCGGGATCGCTCACAGCATCGTTTCACAAGCTTGGAGAGCATTTCAAACGACAGGAACAGCTGTCCCAGAGTTTAGCAGTGGTCGTCCAGGAGCAAACACGGCAGCGGACGACCGGTATATTGTTCTACAAGTAAGAAGAGACAAACGGCAGACAGCAGAAGAAATCGCAATGCACATGCAACAGACAACTAGACGTCCGTTATCGCGTTTTACCGTGGCAAGGAGGCTGCACAAAGGTGGCCTATTTGCACGACGACCAGTTCGGTGTGTGCCATTAACGCCTGCTCATCGGAGACGGCGGTTTCTGTGGTACCAGAAACACAAGAACTGGACACATCAGTAATGCGGTCGAGTTCTCTTTACGGATGAGGGCCGATTTAGTCTGACGAGCGATTCTGGACGTATACACATCTGGAGAGAGCAGGGAACACACAATCACACCTCCAACATCATCGAAAGGGATCGGTTTGGAGGTGGCGGAGTTCTCGTTTGGGGCGGCATCATGTTTGGTAGCCGTACTGACCTCCACATCTTCCAAGGAGGTTGAGTCACTGGTGTCCGCTATTGTACAGAGGTTCTCCTGCCTCACGTGCGTCTGTTTAGAGGTGCTGTGGGTCCTGAGTTCCTCTTCATGGACGACAACGCTACACCTCATCGTACAGTGGCTGGCGCAGAGCTGTTGGAGAGTGAAGATATTCAACGCATGGATTGGCCCGCAAGGTCACCTAAATCCAATCGAACACGTGTGGGACCTTCTCGGGAGATGCTTGACAGCACGTCACCAGCCGCCAGCAACGATTCCGCAGCTTCTATTGGCGCTACAAGAGGAATGAGCCGTGATGCCTCAACAGCTCCTTGACAACCTCGTCCTCAGCGTGGACAGACGTTGTAAATCCTACAACGCAGTCAGGGGTGATCATATCCCCTAGTAAAGACTGGATTTTTCTTGGCAGCCGCCTGTCACATGGACGTTTCTGTCTTCTGTCCAGTTGTGCCCGAAGCTACCTTTTCAATTAAGTGCCTTTGTATCCTTTGGATTCCTTGTTTGGACGGTTTTGCTCACTTGTCCCATATTCTTACATCTTGGGGATCTTCTGGTATAATTTGAGTCGATGTGGAGCACCTCTGCATGACATTACATTCGAAAAGCCGTCTCGTCCTTAATTTTTGCACGGCAGTGTAGAACGCTTAACAAACAATTTTTCAGTTTGCAGTTTCTGTCTCACTTCCTTAAAAAAGCTATAACGAAGTAAATTTCTCCGTCATTTTTGGTCTACGCCGGGATTCGAACCCGAGGCCGCTTATTCCGGAACAAGTCGCTCTACCAATTGAGCTACGCAGACATTTTTTTTATTCTGATTCGTATCTGCCTTTATGTCGTGTGTGTCCTGCTGGCAGGTACGTCACATCTCCCCCCCCCTGAAAGAGGGCCGGGGCATGGCCCACGGGTCAGCCGTGACCATGAATCGTTGAAGGCAGCCATCCACTGTAGAACGTGCACTAGAGAACTCCCAGTCAATCTGCTGTGTGGAATGGAACATCACACATTTTTATTTTTCGAAGCGCTGGAGAAGGAATTCTCTGATTTTTCCTGTCTCGCGGTGTGGAAATAACATCACACCAATGCGAGATTTTGAACGGCTGGGTCATCCGGATAGTTCGGGCGCCATTATAACGAAGTAAATTTCTCCGTCATTTTTGGTCTACGCCGGGATTCGAACCCGAGGCCGCTTATTCCGGAACAAGTCGCTCTACCAATTGAGCTACGCAGACATTTTTTTTATTCTGATTCCTATCTGCCTTTATGTCGTGTGCGTCTTGCTGGCAGGTACGTCACAAAGCCATCTGGTTGATGTGCGAAAGCTTGGAAACGCTTATTTGTTTATTTCCTACGCCAATACGATCTATCTAAACGCTCTAACCTACAATTGTTAAACAATAAACATTTTGCACAGAATGCTTTTTTATCGCGAGGTCTTTTAAAAAACTGAAATAAATAGCATATAATTTTTAGTTCTGACATGAATGAGTTCTTACTATATAAGTTTTTACTATATTTCCTTACAGAAACCCGAGGTCTATTTGATTTGTTTTCAATCTGCTTAAAAATTTCACCACGTCGTACGACGGGCAACATCTCCTATATGTTGATACTAGCTAAATACCCGTTCTTCGAACGTGATGATATTAAAACTATTTGTACAATACAGGATTTCATACCATACCATAATATATTTTGTACTATAAATTAATATACTAATCGATCGGTTTGTTCTATAACTTTATTATATCATATCGGTAATAAAATGGATTCAAATACATAATATTTATAGCATGAATTTCTGCATCCTTATAAGATGCGGAGTGTTGTCATTTGTAACTAAACATTTTTATAGCGATGAACGAATGGAAAAATAACAAGTTAGTAAAATCATGCAATGCATTGATTATGATACGCTTTCCAACATACCAGAAATTATTACTCGAGTTATGAGGATAACGGCTGTGGGATAAATCTCGCTCCTGTGTCCTGACCTTTGACCCCATTTCGATGATATTCAACAGAACCGGTTCAGTATACCTCAGGAATAGCATACTAAAGGTTTGTCGCAATAGAAGCCGTTTTACGCAAGTTATGAGAATAATGGCTGTGGAATAAATCTTGCTTTTGTGCAATGACCTTTGACCCGATTTCGTTGATATTCAACAGAACCGGTTCACTATACCTCAGGAACAACATGATAACGTTTTGTCGCAATCGAAGCATTTTTAGGTAAGTTATGCACAAGGACAATGGAATGGATCCCACTCCAGTGTCCTGACCTTTGACCCCATTTCGATGATATTCAACAGAACCGGTTCAGTATACCTCAGGAATAGCATACTAAAGGTTTGTCGCAATAGCAGCAGTTTTACCCAAGTTATGAGAATAATGGCTGTGGAATAAATCTTGCTTTTGTGCAATGACCTTTGACCCCATTTCGTTGATATTCAACAGAACCGGTTCACTATACCTCCGGAACAACATAACGTTTTGCCGCAATCGAAGCATTTTAGTTAAGTTATGATGCACAAGGGCAATGGAATGGATCCCACTCTAGTGTCCTGACCTTTGACCCCATTTCGCCCATTTTCAATAGGGTTTGTCCCCAGGTGGTTCCTTACCACATACTAATATTTCACCGAAATTGAACCATTTTTACGCAAGTTATGACACATAAAGGCAATGGAATGGATCCAGCTCCTATGTCTTGACCTTTGACCCTATTTCATCCATTTTCAATAGGGGTCGTGCCCAGGTGGTTCCCTACCACATACTAAAATTTCATCGAAATCGAACCATTTTTACGCAAGTTATGACGCATAAGAGCAATGGAATGAATCTCGCTCCTGTGTCTTGACCTTTGACCCTGTTTCGCCCATTTTCAATAGTGTTCGTCCCCAGGTGGTCCCCTACCACATACTAAAATTTCGTCGAAATCGAACCATTTTCACGTGAATTATCGTGCAGACGGACGAACGGACGGACAAAGCTGGAGCATATACGCTTCTTCAACTTACGGTTGGAAAGCGTGAAAAAGAATATATTGACTTATGCTAGTGCTTTTTTGCACACTACGTTGGCTGTTCTTTAATCATCCGCCAGTATTACCAAACTGCTAGGAGAACTAACTCTCGAGCACGCTACGTAAAACTGGCCATGAGAGAAACAGTTTTCTCTTAAGTCGATACCAGCTATTTTTAAAGACTGTCCTTGCGATTTATTGATCGTCATAGCGAAGCAGACTTTCAAAGGAAACTGTAATCTCTTGAATTCGAATGGGTAATCAGATGGAATAAGGGGTAAACGTGGAATAAATACATTCCCCATGTGCGCAACTAGTATATCGGATGGCCTTGCGATGTAGAGCATTGATGTCTTGTGCCATTGCAAAGTTTGGGAGGATTTAAATTCCGCAACAACATAACTGGAGCTCAGATTTTTAATAGAAGCTTCTGAGGTAGCATTCCTGATGGAATCGGAGTGTTCAAGAATTCAACAGGATACTTAATTACTTCGTCGCTCTTAAGTACTGTTCAAAGTGATTTGTATGTCATTTCCTCGGCTGAAAAGCTGTTTAACAGGATACCATTTAATTCTGAAGCCTTGTCATTTTTAGCACGTCTTTGGTAAAAAAAGATCGTGCTTATGTTATCGGTTTGTCCGTCAGTCCGTCTGTACCCACGGTATCTCTGCAACTATTAGTCCGATTTGAAAAATTCTTTTTGCATTCGAAAGCTTGAAATATGCGAATGATGATCCTTTATTTCGTTTTTTTTTTTTTACGATGTACAATTTCGCCGCTAGAGGGCGTAAATGCAGATGATGTCGAATTCAAAAACACGTTTTATTCCACATATTTGCTTCTAAACATCCGATTGAAGAAAATATTTTATCTTTTGATTCCATTTATGTCGAAGAGTATTTTGGAAATAGTTTCTTTTTTAAATTACGCATAGATTTTCCGCTAGTTGTCGTAAAAGTAAATTGCATTTTTTTCGATAACTCTTCTTCTAAAACTCTGACTTGAAAATTTTTTTCTTCAGCGGATACATCTTCTGATGCACAATCTTCTGCATATAATTCCGAATTTTTGGTAACGAATACTTTGGCCACCAGGGGGCGTAAGTGTTAATTTTCGCTTCTGATGTATTTGCCATAAAATCCGAGCTTCTAAAATATCGATTGAAAAAATTCTTTCGTGGACTAATGCCACTCACATCGATAAACCTTTTCGGAATATTTTCTTTCTGAAATATTCCACAGTTTCTCCGCCAGGGGCGTAGATGTATATCTTATTTTTGTCAATATCTCGACTTCTAGGAGTCCGATGTGAAAAATTCCTTCTTTGTTGGATAGTGTTTTCCGCGTGACATGTTTTTCATATAATTTCAAAATTTTCAAGTAATTCATAGACTTTCCGCTAGGGGGCGTAAAGGTAAATTGCCTTTTTCCCTATATCTCTGCTTCTAAATCTCCAATCTGAAAAATTCTTTCTGCACCGGATACAGCTCCTGATGAGAAATCGTTTGCCCATAATTTCTAATTTATGTAAAAAATGGTTTGCCCACCAGGGGGCGTAAACCTTAATTTCCGCTTCTGATGTATTTGCAGAAAAATATGAGCTTCTAAATTCTCGATTGAAAAAACGTCGTTTGTAGACAGATACTACTCATGCCGTCAAACTTTTTAGAAACATTTTCTTCTTATAATAGTGCACGGTTTCTAAGCTAGGGGGCGTAGATGTGTATCTTATTTTTGTCAATATCTCGACTTCTAAGAGTCCGATTTAAAAAATTCCTTCTTTGTTGGATAGTGTTTCTTGTGTGACATGTTTTTCCTATAAATTCAAAATTTTCAAGTAATTCATAGACTTTCCGCTAGGGGCATAAATGTAAATTGCGTTTTCCCCTATATCTCTGCTTCTAAATCTCCGATCTGAAAAATTCTTTCTGCACCGGATACAGCTCCTGATGGGAAATCGTTTTCGCGTAATTTCAAGTATTTGTAAAAAAATGTTTGGCCACCGGGTGGCGTAAGTATTAATTTCCGCTTCTGATGTATTTGCAGCAAAATATGAGCTTCTAAATTCTCGATTGAAAAAAAGTCTTTTGTGGACCGATATTATTCATGTCGACAAACATTTTAGGAACATTTTCTTCTTGAAATAATGCATGGTTTCTACGCCAGGGGCGTAGATGTATATCTAATTTTTGTCAATATCTCTACTTACAAAAGTCCGATTTGAAAAATTCATTTGTTGGATAGTGTTTCCGATGCGAAATGGCTTTCCTATAAATTCAAAATTTTTAAGTAAATCATAGACTTTCCGCTAGGGCGCACAATGGTAAATTGCGTTTTCTGCTCCAAAAACTCCGATTTTAAAAATTCTTCCTGTATCGCATACAAGACCTGACGGAAAATATTTTTCACGTAATTTCTAATGTTTGGTAAAGAATGGTTTGGCCACCAGGGGTCATAAGTGTTAATTTCTACTTCAGATGTATTTGTAGCAAAATCTGGGCTTCTGAAAACTCGACTAAAATTTTTTTTCTTGGACCGATACCGCTCATATGGATAAACCTTTTATGAATACTTTCTTCCTACAATAATGCATGGTTTTCCCACCAAGGGACGTAAAGTCACATTTCATTTTTGTCGATAACTCTGTTTCTAAGAGTTTTTAAGCAGGAGAGCTCTTTCATGGTTTCTCTTTTAACTGCTTGATATGAGGATAAACCATTGATATTAAAATGTGCACATTTGTAACAGTTTTGCACAGGTTTTGTGGAATATCAATATTGCATTCTGTTTCTTTAATAAGGCCATTCCCAATCTTCAAGAGCAACTCCGCAAAATCACCGCATTTGTTGTCCCCATTTAAACGAACGCGCATGTTTTTTGTCAACGAAAGTTTATCTATGTGAGACCATAATAATTAAGATTTCAAGCAGGCATTGACGTCATCTGCATCGGTCCCCCTTGGAACAACTGGTAGAATTTGACGGGTCTCCCGCAAGCAGCACTGTGACATCTCCCATGTCGCCCCGGTGGCACAGTGGTCTAAGCGATGGCCTGTGATCATTCGTCCGAAAGGGGTCCGAGTTCGAATCCCGGTGAGGCATGGATGTTGTGTCTTTCTTACGGCACTGGCTCTCTCCCTTCCCTGGAACCAGTGACCCTAAATTAGGGACGGGCGACTGCTTATAGCCCATTGAGTTGTCACGGTGGTCGTTAAACCTCCAATAAAAAAAATAAAAAAACACCTCCCATAAGATTTCATAAACAATTTTGTTCGAAACTGTACATTTAAAAGCTAGCAAGTCAGATGTTTTTGGTAGCGTGGGCCGCGGTTGGCCTAGTGAGCAACGTTCGTGACTGCCACGGAAAGGACCTGAGGTTCGATCCCAGCAGGTACGAACGCTCGATCCACTAAATATCCGCCGTGCGTCGGATGGGCACGTTAAGCCGTCGGACCCCGGGTACTGGCACCCCGGTAATAAATAAGGGCGTCTTCCTCCCCCTTTCTACTTCGCTTCCGTGTCACTTTCCTATCGGGCACTCTAGCCCAAATCTCCTAGCTTCCTATTTCTAAGGGTTGTTTAAGACCTGGGGTCAGACACTCCCTTCCTAAAATCCTCTACATATGATCATGATCATGTTTTTGGAAGCGTGAGCAAAATTGTGTTGCGCCGCCCCGGTGGCGCAGTGGTCTAAGGCGCTGGCCTCTGATCATTCGTCCGTAAGGGGTCCGGATTCGAATCCCGGTCAGGCATGGATGTTGTGTTTGTCTTACGGCACTGGCTCTCTTCCTTCCCTGGAACCAGTGACCCTAAATTAGGGACGGGCGACTGCTTATAGCCCATTGAGTTGCTCACGGTGGTCGTTAAACCTACAACAACAAAAAAAAAAATTGTTTTGCCATCGATAATATCTCAAGGGGGAACTTTTTTTTTCAAATTTCAATTACTATGAAAATCTACTCGCGTATTTATGTTTATTGTAGTCACCTTACCACTCATATGACGTCACCGTTGCTTCGGTGAAAACGAATGTTGGTAATTTGTAGTAAATAGTAACACTGTACTAATGATCCGATTTATTGCCGGAGGAAATAAACAGATAAGCTTTTCCAAGCTTGCGAAAGCTTGGAAACGCTTATGTGTTTATTTCCTACGCCAATAAATCGAAAGCTTGGAAACGCTTATGTGTTTATTTCTTCCGGCAATAAATCGGATCACCAGTACAGTGTTACTATTTACTACTTAATTGGTGTACTGTTTCTCGTTATAAAAAAAGTTGGTAATTTGATTTAGACTCAAAAAACCTTGACATTCAATATGTCAAACGATAATAAAAATGTTTAAATGCAAAACATATTATGATATAGCGCTTTTTACATAATATTTTTAAAAGTTTTTTTTTTCTTTTTTGGTGAATAAATTTAGAACAAATCAAAAGCCCTTGACATTCGATAGGCCAAATGAAAATAAATGTTTAAATGCAAAACATGTTATTATATAGCACTTTTTACGCGATTTTTAAGGTTTTTTTGTTAAATGAATTCAGGACAAATAAATTCAGAGCAAATTAAATTTAGAACAAAATATTTATATTTATTGCAATCACCTTACCACTTATATGATGTTACCGTCGCTTTGGTGAAAATGAATATTAGTAATTTGATTTTGACTGAAAAATCCTTGACATTCGATATGTCAAACGATAATATAAATATTTTAATGCAAAGCATATTATGATACAGCGCTTTAAACGTGATTTTTAAGATTTTTTGTTAAATAAATTCAGAAAAAAAAATTTAGAACAGAATATATACTGAGCAGGTCAACTCAAGTCATTCAAAACTTCAGTTGCTGGGCAACAATGGGTCGATCATTGCAAAACTTCCTAGCGTTATCAAAGCTGTGTTATTTAAAAACCCATTTCTACTCACTTAAAGTTATCGTAGGAAAAAAATCCTTTCTTAATTTAGCCTCTATGTTGTAAAAGGAACATTCCTCAAATATGAAAGTTCGAAGTTCAGTAGTTTCTGAGATTCGGTGATGAGTCAGTGAGTGAGTCAGTGAGGGCTTTCAGTTTTGTATATACAGATTTATTTAAAGTTTTAAAACAATCGTCCATAGCCAGTCCTAGGACGGTTGTTTTAAAACTGTTGGCTAGTTCGATGAGATTTTTCCCGCTGTTTTCAACCTTGAAAATTTTATATGTAGACGCTGTAGTGTTTAAAAGCTTCGTAAATCCTTTTGGGTTGGATTACTCCCTAATTCATTCCACCCTTATTTTTACTCATAGTTCGTAAGGGCGAGTAGGCTAGTAGGTGCCGTCAACCTCTTGCAGTGGGTATGCCTCATTCACAAGACATTTTCGCCGGTCATGCCCAGAAGATGTTGGGAAACCAGACAGCACAATAACTTCTGGCATTTCCGCTTGCTTTCAGAATTCGAACTTTGACCTTTCAATCCACTATTCCATCAGACGAGAGGGCATTATCCTGAAATCTCTTTTCTTTTTCACGAGTATGGATAAGCCTGTCGTGTTGCGTTTGTTTGTTTTCTATTATTATTAAAGTTTTGTATTTCTTTTTCATTGCTCTGTAGTTCGGAAATAGCTGCGCAAAAATGGAAAATATCACAATCATTTTTTTTTTTTCACAGAACATTTAGAATTCAACCAAACCAATGATTCAATTTTTCTGCAATGCACGTATTGACACTCTTTCCAATACGTATCTAGCGGTCATGTAAGGCGAAGAAGAACAGAATTGACTGCAAAAGATATTTGCAGCTTAATCAATAACTAGCGTATAGCTCGTCCTATGACGGAATGAAATTTTTAATTGAAGCAGATTGAAAACAAATCAAATAGACGCCGGATGTCTGTGACAAAATATAGTAAACACTTATACAGTAAGAACTCATTCAAGTTAGAACAAAAAAAAATTATATGCTATTTATTTCCGTTTTACAAAAAACCTCGCGATAAATAACATTGTGTAAAATATTTGTTGTTTAACAATTGTAGGCTAGGACGTTTAGATAGATCGATATTTCGTGAAATGTGTAATATAATCAGCAGTAAACTTCCAAAGTTGTTTTCTTATAAACTTACCTCAATTACTTTTACTTTGATTCTTTCCGTTAAATTACTTTTTCTCCGGCACACTTGTTATTCCCTTCACGGCTTGTTTTAGACTGTCCTGGTCGACGGTTAGTTGGAATTGAAACTTCATACCAAAGCTTTTTCTACAAAATAACGCGACATCTGGTATTACAAATCGGAACTATTTAAATTCTCAACAATGTGCTATTGGAGCGACATCTGCTTTTAGATGCAATCTTGCTCACTTTGACATCTCAAGATTTCAGTTTTTATTGTAGGTTAGAGCGTTTAATAGATCGATATTTCGCGAAATGTGTAATATAATCAGCACTAAACTCCCAAAGTTGTTTTCTTGTAAACTTACCTCAATTACTTTTACTTTGATTCTTCCCGTTAAATTACTTTTTCTCCGGTACACTTGTTATTCTCTTCACGGCTTGTTTTAGACTGTGTTTTTCGACGGTTAGTTTAAAACTTCTTAGACCGACGCATTTTCTACAAAATAATGCGACATCTGTTATTGGAAATCGGAACTGTCTAAATTCTCGACAATGGGCTATTAGGACGACATCTGCTTTTAGATTCAATTTTGCTCCCTTTGACATCTCAAAATTTCAGTTTTTATTGTAGGTTACGGTGTTTAGATAGATCATTATTTTCCAAAATGTATAATATAATCAGCACTAAACTCGGAAAGTTAGGTAAATTGAAAAAGTATAAAATAATTAAAGCGTACAAATCAATATTCGAATTGTGCTAAATGAAATTAATATACAAACGCAACTTGCCGTGATATTAAGATTTTAATTCGAATTTTGTAGATCGGATAAATAAAACTCGAGTCATTGATAATCCAATGTTTTTAAATTAGCACACGATCACCTTGACATCTCAATGTGATCGCGTGCAAACTCAACTTGCTGGGATATTGAGAATTCGAATTTTGTAGATCGGAATAATAGAATCCGAGTGATTGATAATCCAATATTTTAAAATTAGCACGCGATTATCTTGACATCTAAAAGTGATCGCGTGCTATTAGGTAGCAGGCAATCGCTTTGACATCTCGAGAGCACACACGAATTGTTTCATACCTGATGGCGCAACAACGCAGACGTTGTTGTGACGTCATGCGTTCCAGAGAGAGAGAGAGAGAGAGAGAGAGAGAGAGAGAGAGAGAGACAGACAGACAGACAGACAGACAGACAGAGCAAGAGAAAGAGATCTCGGTGTTTATATGTATAATGGGGAACTCTGTCAAACATTTTCCTGGCCGCGGGTGGCCTAGTGGTCAACGTTCGTGACTGCCACAGAAAGGACCTCAGGTTCGATCCTGGGCAGGTACGTACGTACGAACGTTCGAACCACTAAATACCCGCCGTGCGTCGGATGGACACGATAAGCCGTTGGACCCCGGGTACTGGCCCCCCGGTAATAAATAAGGGTGCCTTCCTCCCTCTTTCTACCTCGCTCCCGTGTCACTTCCGTATCGGACACTTTAACCCAAATCTCCTAGCTTCTTATTTCTGAGGGTTGTTCAAGACCTGGGGTCAGACACTCCCTTCCTAAAATCCTCTACATCTGATCTGATCTGTCAAACATTTTCCAAAATTCACCAGCTTTCTCTGTCAAACATTTTCCAATATTCAATACGATTCCTTACCTGAATTAACGTACCATTCCTAACGCAACCTTCTCCTTGAAATGATGGTAAGAAACCTGAATTTCACGGATTTCTCGTACTCCAGGAAAATTCTAAATTTTCAGAAACTTTCCGCAATTTCTTTCGTGTATTAACGGAAAAATTATGTTCTCGCTTTTTTCGTATCCATATGACGAAATATTTCCGGTAGCAATTCGCGGGAATACTTGAGGTTTGATTAACGGTTAAATTTCAATCTTCTGTCTAAGGAACTAATTTTGAAGTTCTGTAGCGAGATAAGAGATCATGGATAACATATAACACGAAATGTTGGTTATTGTGACATCCGAGCTTTTCTTTGACGTAGGACTACGTCTAACTCCGCGGATAGCATGGGGCGACTTGCGGCCGACCGCCTTTGACAAAAATAAGTCCTAATTGAAATCATTATAACGTTAAAAATACGTCCCGTAATTTCATCGTGCTAGCATATTCGTAAACAGCATGGAGTCCAATTCGCATAATGAGCAATACGTCGTGCGCGCGGGGGAGATCATGCAATATTTCTGGGTGTGCCACCGCGTTTGACTCAGTCTATCACGGCAACCGTACGCGCAGCACGAGTGTGCGTGGTATCGTTTTAAAGCTCTCGACGAGATCTATTCAAATATATGAAGAACATTTCGCAGTGGTTTGAACTGATCATTTTAAAAATTGTTTACTTGTAAACCGGTTTTATAATATCGCGGTTTATCTGGACAACCGTGAGTGCAAAACGACTGGGCGTGGTATCGTTTTAAAGCTCTCGACGAGATCTACTCAAATATACGAACATTTCCCAGTGGTTTGAACTGAGCATTTTAAAAATTGTTTACTTGTAAACTGGTGAACACTTTTGATAATATCGCGGTTTATCTGAACGACTGTGCGTGGTATCGTTTTAAAGCTCTCGACCAGACATATCGCAGTGGTTTAAACTAAAATTTAAAAAAAATGTTTTCGTGTGAACTGGTTAACATTTTCGACGATGACGCGGAATTGGCGGAATGAAAGCAAGCGAAAGTGGAGAAAATCAAAACGAGAGGCAAGTGATGAGGAATGTAAGAAGCCCAGAAAGACAGAGCACCACGTTGGGTAATTCGTGTATCGATCTGCTTTGTGTTCGCAATGTATCCAGCATTATTTGTAAATATTATATAAGCTACTTTCCATATCATAAACCTGTGTTGGCTATCACAAATTAAATAAACGCTTTGAAGCCATACTCGACTAGCTCATTTCAACTCTCCGATCTGCATGTCGTAGTCCTACATTCCAAACTGACGGCTCAATCAGAACTGAGTCTGCCAGTATTTTTTTTTTTTCTTGATTGGGTGTTTAACGACCACTGTGAGCAGCTCGGTGGTTTGTAAGAAGTCGTCCATCTCTAATTTAGGGACACTGGTTACAGGGAAGAGAGAGAGTGCCTTTAGACAAACACAACATCCATACCTCACCGGGATTTGAACCCAGACCCGTTTTGGACGAATCGTCGTAAGCTAGCAAATATCTGGTGCGTCACCGGGGCGACGCCCCAGATATTCCTTCCCCTCACCCCCATTTTGTGCCCCAAATATTGTATAAGTTACTGTAAGATTCCTGTGTAGTCTTGAAGACAAAAGCTATTATATAGCTATTAAAAAAAATTAATATTCAGGAGGGGTTTTTTTTAAATAATACTATGAAATAGTTCATTGAACTTTTCCTTAAAGGTACAATTGCAAGTCATTGCAAATTTAAAAATTCTCAAAATCCAAATCATACTGTTGCTTCGAAAAATCTCGGTAAAACAATACACTGCTGTAATCGAAATTGCAACACCATGAAGAAATGCTCGGATTTTCATAAAATTTGCAGGGTGGATAGGGCCCCATGGGAAATGCAAATGATTACAATTGCAGCGCACATGCAAATGTAAGGCGCGCGCAACGTCATCGGAAAGGTCACACCAGGGGGTATAAAAGAAGGCGTACAGAGAGCAGGTTTTTAAAATTGCAATCTTTAAACTCTACCATATGTAGTTGTTAGCATGTAAACATGCCGCCGAAAAGGACGAGACAACCACACGCATGCTTGACGGAGTTTGAAAGACGTAGAATCTTTGAACTCAGAAAAAGGGGGCCGCGGGTGGCCTAGTGGGCAACGTTCGTGACTGCCACTGAAAGGGCCTCAGGTTCGATCCCAGGCAGGTACGAACGCTCGATCCACTAAATATCGTCGGATGGGCACTTTAAGCCGTCGGACCCCGGGTACTGATCCCGTGGTAATAAATGAGGTCGTCTTCCTCCCCCTTTCTACATCGTATCCGTGTCACTTTCCTATTGGGCGCTCTAGCCCAAATCTCCTAATTTCCTATTTCTAAGGGTTGTTTAAGACTTTGGGTCAGACACTCCCTTCCTAAAATCCTCTACATATGATCATATGATGAACTCAGAAAAGGTGGTTAATCATACCGTGTATTGCTGCACGAGTTAGGCGTAACGCAACTACCGTTATGCGCATGGGCGCCGACAGGGGGTGTCACAGAGGTCACTTGACCTCCCTGTAAAATTATTTCTTCCTTTATTTTATTTTATTTATTACTTTCTTTTTTTTTTTTTACACTCACAGAACTGGACCACAAGGAAAGATGGAGTTTGGGACGTTCAATTTAATATCCCAATTTTATTGGAAATTAGGAACTGGAAAACGATAACGTGAAAACGGAAAACCTAGCAAATCATAAGGTAGTACCCCCGAACAAGTTCCGCTCAGGGTGGTGTGTGCTGAACTTAAAAGGCTTGGCGTGATCCTGCTCGACACTGTTCATTATTTTGAAAACAGTTACCAATGCACATGATAATACATGACTATTAGTAACATATACTTTCTTCAAGAGCAGCATCAATTAATAATAATAGCAGTAGTGTTCGAGTGCAGTAAGTAAGTAGTAATAATTGTATTAATCTTTCATTTTCACGAATTACTGTTTTCTACATATTAGCCAAACCTTAATTAATTATACTTGACCCCCCCTTGAAAAAATTTCCTACAGGCGCCCATGGTTATGCGTACATGGAGTCAATATACAGCAGAAGGTTCTACGCATCGTCGTGCAGGGTCTGGAGCTCGAAATCGCACGATCGAGCGAGAACCAACGTCTGCGTAGCTCAGTTGTTAGAGCGACTTATTCCGGAATAAAAGGACTCGGGTTCGATCCCCGGCGTGGACAAAAATGACGGAGAAATTTACTTCGTTATAATGGTGTCCGAAATTCCCGGATGACACGGCCGTTAAAGATCTCGCAACGGTGTGATATTCTTTCCACACCGCGACACAGGAAAAATAAGAGAATCCCTTCTTCAGCGCTTCGAAAAATAAATGTATGTGATGATGCATTCCACACACCAGATTGACTGGGAGTTCTAAAGTGCACGTTTTTCAGCGGATGACTGCCTACGGCGGCGATTCATGGTCAAGGCTGACCCGTGGGCCATGCCCCCGGTCCTCTTTCGGGGGGATGACGTGCCTGCCCCGCAGGACGCACACGACATAAAGGCTGATAGCAGCGAGAACGAACGTCTGCGTAGCTCAGTTGGTAGAGCGACTTATTCCGGAATAAGAGGACTCGGGTTCGTTCCCCGGCGTGGACAAAAATTACGGAGAAATTTACTTCGTTATAGAGTGTAACGTCGCGCACAGCATCATCCACGACACTTGCCCAGCAATGGAGTATGGTCACACATCGTCTGATCTCTGCAAGCACTGTTCGTCACCTATTGCTACAGAGAGACCTCGTTGTTCGCCCGTTCATTGCTTCGACTTCCCTCAACTATGAACCAGCGATTGCAGTGGTCCTGCGAACATCAAAACTGTACTGCTGAATGGGAACATATTGTACGGCAGATACAGTCTAATGCATCACGTCGGGCGAATCCTTGTTCGTAGACACTGTGGACATCGTGAACGTTCTTCAAACTAATAAATTACCTGCAGAATTTAAAAAAAAAAAAAATGACTGTGTTTTCCCCTCTTCTCACAATAACATGAGTTAAAAACTTTAGATTCTTAGGCTTTGTCTTGAAATATTTAATGATTTGTCACTGTATACTGTTTTTGGTACATCTTTTTTGTTATGCAACGTGAAGTCCCAGTGGATTTCGACCATTAACGGCTCCAAGTGCAAACAGGAAGGTATGGGTGGAAGACAATGAAAAAGCTAAATTGCCTCGCCGACCCCGCTGTACACAGCGTGATGAAATCTTTACCCTTAGTAAGAGGCCTAGCAAAGGGAAGGGGGTCGTCCTAGATTCCACGCCCACCTTGAGAGGGGATTGAGTACGAATTTAAAGCGTTATATACACCAATCAGCCATTAGATTATGACCACTCCAGCCAAGAGAACGGAGCGCGCCAGGAGATCCAACGGTGGCGTAAGTGAAGTTCACAGTGCTGTATACACTCAAGAGCAATTGAATTAGAGATACCTGTCTAGTAACGTGTAGCACCACCTTTCGCCCTGATGACGTCGGCGATTCGTCTCGTCATGGACCCGACAAGACACCGGAAGCCATACTGATCCACGAACCCTGAACAAGCTCCAACAGTTCACGAAGATTTGATGGAGGGGGTCATCCCTCTCGATGGCATCCGAGATGTGCTCGATGGGATTGAGGTCAGGTGACCTAGTTGGCCAAGGAAGCGAGGTCACGTCGGTGGAGTGTTCATCCAACCATTCGGATACAATTTGGGAGCTGCATTGTCTTCTTGCAGGATGAGGTCCCCAGCGGGATGCTGAAGACACACAAACGGGAGCAAATGGTCGTCCAGGATATTCCGGTAACGTCCACCTGTGAGGGACGATGTCACACGTACCAGGGGTCCCATTTCAGTCCACGTAAACAGTCCCCAGACGAAAATGCTACCCCCACCAGCTTGAACAGTACCCTGCTGGCAAGAAGAATCCATCGCTTCATGTGGTTTGCGCCGTACTCGTATCCTGCCATCCGCATGTACCAACGTGAATCTCGACTCATCAGTCCAGGCAACATTTTTCCACATGTCTAGGGTCTAGTGGCGATGTTCCCACGCCCATGCTAAGCTTTGCACCCTGTGATGTGCGGTCAGCAGCGGTACCCTCGTGGGACGATGGCTTCTGTACCCCATAGCGAGGAGATGGTTCTGGATGGTGTGGCTGCTTACACGTTTTTGTGCACCAGCGTTAAATTGCCGAGTGATTTCTTGCACTGTGGCCCGTCTATCCGCTTTTACAATGCGAGCTAGCCGACGATGACCCCGCTCATCCACACGCTGTTGTCCACGGCATTTGACCCTTACAGGGATGGTTTTACCGGATTCGATGTACTCACGGTGCACCCGTGACACAGTGGCTGGTGAGAAATCCCAGTGCCTTCACGACTTCCGAGATAGAGTGACCCATTCGTCGGGCCCCGACAATTTTCCCACAATCAAATGCGCTTAGATCCTTCGTCTCACCCATACTGTGTCCGACTCTTACGTATTCCCGTCGCATCACTCCTTATATTGTCGGATCGCTGCATACGTCATGTCGTTTCCGTTTACAGGGCCGCCCACAGCGCCAGATTTGCATACCGCCAGCTGTCTCTAATTCAATTGCTGTTCAGTATATATACAACCCGAGGACCGGCTTTCGGTTAGTACAGTGTTCAGAATCAGGAGGGGAATTCTGCCGATTTATCGGAGTTTGATAAAGGCTACAGGAAGGTTCGCACGTGCGTCAGAGCAGCAGTGGTGCAGTCCTATGACGTCAGCACACCTGGACCAGCGGATTGTTCGACACGTTCGTTTGTCACCAGGCAGCACCGATATTCGACGTGCTGTGTCAACGACCATGGACGTCGACTGCCATTGATGGCCAACCATCTCAGCGCTCGTCTGGCTTAGTGCCGAAGTCATGTGGGCTGGGGTCACGAATGGACCACTGTGGTCTTCATTGATGAATCCCGTTTCTGTCTGAGTGCTGACGATCGAGGGATCCGTGTCTGGCGACACCCTGGCGGGCGGCTGGATCGATCCCGGATTCGTTCGGGACCGCCACATCGCCCGTCATCAGGAAAGCATCATGGTATGGGTTGTTATTGTGCATGACAGCAGGTCACCTGTTGTCCGCATCACGGGCACACTGACAGCTGCACGATACGTGAGCAAGGTCCTGCAGCCCATTTTGTTACCTGGCCTACAGCACCCCATTTTCCAGCAAGATAATGCCCGTGTGCACTCCGGGGTCTCCAGACAATGTTTGCAACATGTTCACACACCATATGGCAGGCAAGATCGCCCGATTCATCCCCTATGGAAAACCTATGGGACCACATTGGACATCGTTTGCAATCGAAATAGCCTGCGCACTATATCGAAGAATTATGGGAGCAAGTCAAGCATGCTTGGGGTTCCATTCCTCAGGATGATATCAATCGATTGTATGACTCATTGCCGCGCCGTATTGCTGCATGTATTGCCGTTTGTGGCGGTGAAACCGCTTACTGAGGCATACGTACTGTGCTGCATTATATCATCTGATAAACACTATACGGGGCTGAAAATAATATGAAGGTAAACCCTAATGTATTCCTATTTCCGTGCTTAATTTCACCCTTCTTTCTTCACTCCTTCTGGATGGGGAAATTCCTATATCGAGCAGTTCATCAGCAAGTTGGTTTAGCCCCATAACGTTCTGTAATCGTCAGATTTCACGTTCATCTTTACGTTTTAGACAGCAGTGTACACCAAAGGGCTAAAACGTTGTTAACATTTCAGTTTCTCTCAAAGGAAAGTCTTCCAATCGGCGCATACTTCCGTCAATAAAAACTAAAGAGTCTTGAAACCTAAGTGCCAAACATTCCAGTTACACAAAGAAAGGGGACAGCGTTGGGTAAAAGTGTGAGCAATCCATAAGGAAGTAAATAGATAAGATATACGTACTAAAACAGGAAATGCATTAATGCACTTCAAAATAGTAAAATGGAAAAGGGGAGGCACGTAACTTTCTGGGAGGGAGAACATGGTAAAATAAAATCAGTGTTTTGGATTCACGGAAACACCGAAAAAAAGGAAGACCCTGACAGACATGATTGTATGAGATAAAAAAAACTGCAAGAAAAGAATGAAGATTAAGATCCAAACACAAAGATAGCTGCAGAGAAACAGGGAAGGTCTTTCTCCAGCAGTTCAGGTGGCGTAGTATCATGACGTATATGGAACCCTGAACTAGGACATAGGACAACAATAAAAATATCACTCTGTCAGAGATTATCGGGTGAGATAAAAGGAACTACAAGAAGAGAACAGTGATCAAGACTCAAAAGCAGAAAAACTGTTGAGAAACAGGGGAAGCCTTTCTTTAGCAGTGGACATGTCGTAATACAATGACTATATGGAATTCTGAACTTGGACACCAAAAAAAAAGAGAGAAAAGTCTGGACAGAAATAGTTAGATCACATAAAACGCACTGTAGGAAAAGAATGGAAATCAAGAACCAAAGTCATGGACAACTGCAAAGGAACAGGGTAGGCTTTCTTCGAGAAGTGGAGTTGGCGTAGTACAATGACTATATGTAACCCTGAACGTAGACACCAAGAAAGAGGAAGACCCAGACAGAAATGGTCAGATAAAATAAAACGGACTGCAGGAAGAGAATGGAAACCAAAAGCCAAAGACATGGACAACTGCAAAGGAACAGGGTAGGCTTTCTTCCAGAAGTGGAGTTGGCGTAGTACAATGACTATATGGAGCCCTGAACGTGGACACTAAGAAAGTGGAAGACCCAGACAGAAATGGCCAGATCAAATAAAACTGACTGCGGGAAGAGAATGGAAACCTAGAGCCAAAGACATGCCCAACTGCAAAGGAACAGGGTAGGCTTTCTTCCAGAAGTGGAGTTGGCGTAGTACAATGACTATATGGAGCCCTGAACGTGGACACTAAGAAAGTGGAAGACCCAGACAGAAATGGCCAGATCAAATAAAACTGACTGCGGGAAGAGAATGGAAACCTAGAGCCAAAGACATGCCCAACTGCAAAGGAACAGGGTAGGCTTTCTTCCAGAAGTGGAGTTGGCGTAGTACAATGACTATATGGAGCCCTGAACTGTAAAAACAAAGTAGATGACTCTGTCAGGGACTGGCGGATGAGATAAAAGGAACTTCCGAAACTGAAAGGAGATTTTACACTCAAAGATAGAAAACAAAACTGCTAAGAAACGGGGAAAGTCTTAGACTAATCATGTTAGCATATTCGCACACAGCATGAAGTCCAATTCGCGTAGTGCGCAATACATCGTGCGGGTGACTCTCCGCTCGCTACCCGGCACGCGTGGGAGATGATGCAATATTTCTGGGTTACCGCTGCGTTTGACTCGATCTTTCTCGGCAACTGTGAGTGCAACATGATTGTTCGTGGTATCGTTTTAAAGCTCTTAATGAGATCTGTTCAAATATACGAAGATCATTTTGCAGTGCTTTGAACTGAACATCATAAAAATTGTTTTCTTGTGAACCGGTGAACACTTTTGACAATACCGCGGTTTATCTGGACAACCGTGAGTACAAAACGACTGTGCGTGTTATCGTTTTAAAGCTCTCGACGAGATCTATTCAAATATATAAAGAACATATCGAAGTGGTTTAAACAAAAATATTTTAAAATTGTTTTCTTGTGAACGAGTTAACATTTTCGACAATGCAGCGGAATTCTCAGAATGAACGCAAACAAAAGTGGAGAAAATCAAAATAAGAGGCAAGAGCAAGTAATGAGGAATGTAACAAGCCCAAGAAGACAGAGCACCACTTTGGGTAATTCGTGTATCGATCTGCTTTGTGTTCGCAATATATCCAGCATTATTTGTAAATAATTATGTAAACTACTTTTCATATCATAGATTTGTGTTGGCTATAACAAATTAAATAAACGCTTTGAAACCATATTCGACTAGCTCATTTCAACTCTCCTATCTGCAAGCTCTAGTCTCACGTTCCAAACAGACGGCTGAATTAGAACTGAGCCTACCTGTTTTCTAGCTTGGAAAAAAAGATCGTGCTTATGTTATTGGTTTGTCCGTCCGTCTGTAGACACCATATCTCTGCAACTATTAGTCCGATTTGAAAAATTCTTTTTGCATTGAAAAGCTTGAAATGTGAGAATTTTTATCCTTTATTTCGTTTTTTTTTTTTTCTTTTACGATGTGCAATTTCCCCGGTAGAGGGCGTAAAGGCAGATGATGTCGAATTCAAAATACATTTTATTCCATATATTTACTTCTAAGTATCCGATTGAAAAAATTCTTATATCTTTCGATTTTATTTATGTCGAAGTGTGTTAGTTACGTTTTCAAATTACGCATAGATTTTCCGCTAGGGGACGTAAAAGTAAATTACGTTTTCTTCGATATCTCTTCTTCTAGAACTCCAATTTGAAATTTTTTCTTCGGCGGATGCAGCTTCTTGTGGAAAATCTTTTGCATATAATTTCTAATATTTGGTAAAGAATACTTTGGCCACCACGGGGCGTAAGGGTTTATTTTTTCTCCTTATGGCATACAATCTGAGCTTCGAAAATCTCGATTGAAAAATTTCGTTTGTGAACCGATACTACTCACGTCGACAAACCTTTTCGGAATATTTTCTTCTTAAAATTTGCATGGTTTCTCCGCCAGGGGCGTAGATGTATATCTTATTTGTGTCAATATTTCTGCTTCTAATTGTCCGATTTGAAAAATTCTTTCTTTATTGGATAGAGTTCCCGGTGCGACATGTTTTCCATATAACTTCAAATTTTTCAAGTAATTCATAGACTTTCCGCTAGGGGGCGCAAGGCTAAATTGCGTGTTCCCATATATTTCTGCTTCTAAAACTCCGAATTGAAAAATTCTTCCTGTATCGCATACAGTTCCCGATGGAAAATGTTTTTCACATAATTTCTAATATTTGGTAAAGAATGGTTTGGCCACCAAGGGGCATAAGGGTTAATTTCTGCTTCTAGTGTATTTGCAGCAAACTCTGAGCTCCGGAAAACTCGACTAAATTTTTTTTTTCTTGGACCGATAAAGCTCACATCGAAAAACCTTTGGAAAAAAACCTTCTTCCTAAAATAACGCGTAGTTCTCCCGCTAGGATGCGGAGATGCATATCTTATATTTGTCCATATCTCTGCTTCTAAGAGTCTAATTCGAAAAATTCTCTCTTTGTTAGAGAGCGTTTCCGCTGCGGAATGTTTGTCATATAAATTCACATTTTTTTCTTAACTCATAAGTCTACAACCAGAGGGCGAGAGTTCACGATTCCATTTACAGCAATGTCTGCCGGGTTAAAAACCCGATTCAAGAACTTCTTTCTTCGGTCAAATACAATTGTTTTCCTAACCGGTTCCGTTGACTTTGAATAGCTTTGACTAATTTAATTTGCGTCAGAACGGATTCAAAAGAGGTGCTCATTACACCCGAAAATTAGGTGTCATCTTTCTCGTTTTGTTTTTATCAGTGGGCCAACTATGATGCATGAGAAATTTATTTTTTCTGAGAAAATAAGGACGAAATTTTTCCATTCGAAGTCATCATCATCATTGTCAACCATTATCAATCTACTGCTGGACGAAGGTCTCTCCAAGCCTCTTCCACAACGGTCTGTCTTGTGCCAGTCTCCTCCATGTTACTCCCGCATAGTTTCGAATTTCATCCTCCCATCTCCCATGTGGTCTTCTTCTGGGTCTTTTCCTGTCCCTTGGAATCCAATCTAAAATTTCAACTGTCCATCGATGGTCTGTTCTTCTGGCAGTATGTCCAGCCCATTGCCATTTCAGGGATTTTACTCTGTTCATGATGTCTTGTCATTTTTCTGATCCACGTGTTCCTCTTCTTATCTCTTCTGGTTATACCAAGCATGCACCTCTGCATGCTTCTTTGAGTTGTCTGCAGCCTTTGTACGTCTCTTTTAGTTAAGGTCCACGTCTCTGCACCATACGTAAGCACTGGAAGGATGTATTGATCAAACACTTTTCTTTTAAGACATAATGGCGTATTGCTCTTGAAAATTATACTGTTTCTTCCAAAAGCTCTCCAGGCAAGTTTTGAACGCCGATTAATTTCTTCATCAATGTGACCCTCACTTGATATCTGCTGTCCAAGATAAATGTAGGTATTGGTTATCTCCAGCATTTCACCATGAATCGATAAATCTTCACTTCTTGTAAAATCATTGTACATCACTTTTGTTTTCTCAAAGTTAATTTTTAATCCCACTTCTTTACTCTTGTCAGCAAGTTCCTGGATCATACTCTGCAGCTCTGATGGGGTAGTTGCAAAAATTACTACGTCATCAGCAAAACGAAGGTGAGTTAGATAATCTCCATTAATTTTAATCCCTTTGTTTTCCCAGTTTAATGACTGAAAGACATTTTTCAATGTGGCATTAAATAGTATAGGAAGTAAAATGACTTGAACTCCCCCTTAAGTTTGTTTTTATCACTACAGCTGAGAATATCTTTCGTTTGGAGGGATTTTTTAATGTTACTTCTCTCGCAGCGTTTTTAATTTATTTTATTTACTTTTTATTTTCAACCTTTGTCTCTAGAAAAGTACAAAACACAACCACACGAGCACTTTAATACATGACATTAATATTCGAATGATCCGACGTAGCTGAGACATTTGGGTTTTTCAAACTCAGCTTAATGACAGAAATAAATAAATATTACCTCCTAGATTAAAATAAAATAGTTCTCCATGTGCAGTAGATAACTCGTAAGACAGATGTGAAAAAACCACTGCAACAAAATGAGCAAAAAAATTATTCCCAACTCAAAAAGATGCAGTGTAACCAATTCTTGGAACGGCGACAGCGTAAGTATTCTCTGCGGGTTAGAGACTATCTGAGAGCTCTTGCATTCTTTGCGGATTCCAGCGCTAGCGCAGTAGACAGAACTCGTAGTATTTCGTAACCACTATGGAAAGTGGAAACACATATTACCAACGCTTCCATTATTTGCTCATTTGAAAGGTAGTCGGGCACGCATTATCTTCCGATGGCTAATGTGGAATAAATGACTTCGTAGGTCGTGGATGGTAAGTCAGATAACATCTGACAAGTTAGTAAAATCATGCAATGCATTGATTATTACACGCTTTCCAACACACCAGAAATCATTACTCAAGTTATGAGGATAATGGCCCTGGAATAAATCTTGCTCCTGTGCCCTGACCTCTGATCCCATTTCGATTATATTCAACAGAACCGGTTCGGTATACCTCCGAAATAACATGATAAAGTTTTGTCGCAATCGAAGTATTTTTTCGTAAGTTATGATGCATAAGGACTATGGAATAGATCCCTCTCCTGTGTCCTAACCTTTTTCCCAATTTCGCCCATTTTCAATAGGATTCGTTCCCAGGCAGGCCCCTACAATAACATCTCATCCAAATCGAAGCGTTTTTCCGTACGTTGTGACGCATGATGGCGATAGAAGTAATTTCTCTCCTATGTCCTGACCTTTGATCCCATTTCGCCCATTTTCAATAGGGTTTGTTCCCAGGTAGTCCCCTACCACATACTAAAATTTCATCGAAATCGAACCTTCTTACGATAGTTATGACGCATAAGAGCAGTGGAATGGATCCCGCTCCTATGTCCTGACCTTCGACTCCATTTCGTTCACTTTCATTAGGGTTCCTTCCCAGGTGTTCCCCCACCACATACTAAAATTTCATCGAAATCGAACGATGACACGAGTTATCGTTCCGACGGACGTACGCACTCAACGCGTGACGTAATGAGGCAGATGGGAATCGCGACCATCTGCTCTCAAGAATGAGACGTCATAAAACTTTAATATGATCCACACACAACGCGTGACGTAATGAGACAGATGGCGTGACCGCGCGCGCCCAACATTCTCAACCGCGAGATTGTGACGTCATGAGATTTCTAAGCATGGGTAACATTAATGGGACGACGCCATGACACTAAAAACTTTATAATTCGGGGTGGTTATTTAACCCACTAAACGAATTTTCCTAAAGTTGAGATCAAGCTAAATAGATTTCTAGTACCAGAAAATGGTAGGTTAACGACTTTCATCAAAATCCTTAAAGCCGTTTTCAAAATAAAATTTACATACATACAAGAAGTGCTCCTTCAATAGTATGAGATAAGGGCGATGGAATGGATCTCGATCCTATGTACTGACCTTTGACTCCATTTCGTGCATTTTCAATAATGTTTGTCCCCAGGTGGTCCCCTACGACACACTACAATTTCATCGAAATCGAACCATATTTACGCAAGTTATGACGCATAAGAGCAATGGAATGCATCCCGCACCCATGTCCTGACCTATAACCCCACTTCACCCATTTTGAATAGGGCTCCTTCCCAGGTAGTCCCCTACCACATATAAAATTTCTTTGACATCGAACCATGTTTACGCAAGTTATGACGCATAAGGGCAATGGAATGGATCCCGCTCCTATGTCGTGATCTTTGACCCCATTTTGTCCATATTCAATAGGGTTCGTCCCCAGGTGGTCTCCTACCATATATTAAAATTTCATCGAAATCGAACTATTTTTGCGTGAGTTATCGTGCCGATCGGCAGACGGACGGACAAAGTTACACATATACGCTTCTTCAACCTACGGTTGGAAAGCGTGAAAAGCTTGGTCCTCCTTAAGCGGGAATCGAACCCACGTCTCCCAGATAGCGCCCGGGTATGCTAACCACTACACCAACCAGAACGCCCAAGTCTGAAGTTTCCGATTAATTTGAATATAACCATCACACGATTCGCTAGTCGAAGCAACCGGCATTCATGTTTAGCGAATCTGGAGGTTAAGAATCCTATCCCGTGATTGCCCGGAGGAGCAGCTAAATCATGAATGGAATACACCATACAATACAAATGTTGAAGATGACAATTCGTTTTTGGTGTAAATATGACAAGGACGGTGAGTCAGATAATATCCGAAAACTTGAAAATTTCGTCGTCCTGGGAGACGCGGGTTCGGTTCCCGCTCCTGGACGACGAGATTTTCAAGTTTTTCGATGTTATCTGACTTACCATCCTTGTCATATTTACACCAAAAAACGGATTGTCATCTTCAAAATTTGACTTGGTAGGTAATTTCCATGGCATTATTGCTTCATATCTGAATAAATTATTTTTATTTATTTAAAACTGTTTCCAGTGTCAACACTGGATACTTGCTCGCTTCAACCTTTGATAATGACTCGTCATAAAACATAAATGAAATCTTATCAAACTGGGTCAGGTTGAAACACTCACCACGGCAACTTGTAGATGATATAGGAGTAACTTTTGTTATAATGAGTTCACATATTATCTTGCTGAAAAATATCATTTCTCCGCAAAAATATTAGTTTTTCTCAGTATTTCCATGAAATTTAAATTGGTATGGCTCAATTTTGATGTGTAAGCGTCTTGGGTACGGTACACATAATACATATCGTGCGTGTGTATGTGTTTGAAATGCCATAACAAAATGAACATCATATGTCACTGTTAATTCGATACAAGGTTGTTGTTTTCATGCAGACAAATTTTAAAATGTTCCTTCTGAGCCGCATCGATCGATGGACGTCCATATTCTTATATATAAAACACAAAACGTCTGTTTGTCTGAAGCAGTAAAAACTCTCGAACGCCGAACTGTGGCATCGTGAAATTTGCATAGCTTATTAGTACTGGAATTTCTAGGTTAACGCAACTATTTTAAGATCGCTGCGTTGTTCCGTTTGCTAGTTTTGAATTAATTAATAAGCTAATCAATAAAGTCTGCGTCGTTTGCTACGTCATCGTTATCTGAAAGCACGTGACTGCATTCATCGCCGCGGCACATCCACAGGTGTTTCTATTTTTTGTGAACTGTGTATAATAAAATGCAAAAACAAACTTAGCGAAATCTAAACGAAACTATTTATCAGCACCATGAATTGGTAATAAGAGGGGTCCCTCAAAATTTCATCGGAATCCGGTCAAAACTTTTAAAATAGGTATGGAATTTTTAATTTATCGGTAAACATAAATATATGCGCAGAAACGGTTAATAAAATTTTGACGGCTAATTTAAAAAGTGTTTTACCGATTCAGGCAAAGTTTGGAGGTCATGTTCCTATTAACGATTTATGGTGTTCATTAAAATTTCAGTCAGTTTCATAAAATATTCGCAAAGATACGTTTTTAACTTTTTTATCCCAGAGATTCGTCCCTCAAAGACGTCTGAAACTGAAAGCACGTGATGCATTTGATGCTTCTCTCATGGACAGCTGTATATTGGAATGTCAAGAGCAAAGGATCCAAGAGAATTATATATTATCGCCGATGAAGGAAAAACCAAAAATGTTGTGTACGGCCAAGTGCTGAAATAATCACACTATGAATAAATAATTTGTAATGACCGAATTTGTGAAATCAGCTTTTTTCTTTCTTGCAAGCATCAATTTTTTCCCCCGATTTTCTCAGTGACGTATAAGGGAATATGAAATTAATAAGCCTAAATCCCGGGTAAAGCCGGGTGTTAAAGCTAGTTTTACATAAATTTTCTAAAACTCCGATCTGAAAGATTTTTAGTTAAACCCAAATGGTGGCGCAGTGGTCTAAGGGATGACCTCTGATCATTCGTCCGAAAGGGGTCCTGGTTCGAATCCTGTGAGGCATGGATGTTGTGATTGTCTTACGTTACTGGCTCTCTCCCTTCCCTGGAGTCAATGGCCCTAAATTAGGGACGGGCGACTGCTTATAGCCCATTGAATTGCTCATCGGTGGTCGTTAAATCTCCAATCAAAAAAAAAAAAAATAGTTCCTCTGAAACGGATTTCAAATGTAAGATCCCTAAATTGAGAATATGCTGAATGAATTAAGTATATTCTCAGTTTAAGAACCTTATCTTTAAAAAAAAAAAAAGTATGAAACAATGTAATATCAGATGATTTCAGATCTGAGATACTGAATCAGCAAATACGATAAATTTTGATATGCCAATATCTTACGTTGAAAATGTTAATAGTGGTTATTTTAAATTCATAGTATGTAAATTTATTTGATGAGAATGCCTAGAAGCAATTTTGATGTCCAGATTTTAGTGTTAGGCCTAATTCGATTCATGCCGAACATAAATTTAAAATTTTCTTTCTTAATTGTTTCTTTAAGTGGATAAAATAGTTCCTCTGAAACGGATTTTCTCAAAACCCGATATGAGATATTTGTAGTTTAGACCCCACTGTAGTCTTACAAATAGCAACTGATAATTTTGAAAATTCGGCAAAATTTTGCACTTTTCTCCCTCATTTTATGGCTATTATTTAGTACATTTTCATATTAAGTACCTTACCTTACAAACATGAAATATGAGATGATTTCAGATAAACTACTGAACTAACAAATTTCGATGAGTTTCATAGGTAGAAAATATTAATAATGATGCTATTGAAATCATAACGTGAAAATTTTATTTCTTTTCACACTATTTTTTTATTTCAGGACTTTACACTATATAAAAACCATGCTTTCAGTTAAAAAAAAATGCAAAACCATGCTTTTTGTATTTTAAAACAAGTTAGTAAAATCATGCAATGCATTGATTATGATACGCTTTCCAACATACCAGAAATCATTACTCAGGTTATTACTCAAGTTATGAAGATAATGGTTGTAGAATAAATCTCGCTCTTATGTCCCGACCTTTGACCTCATTTCGCTCATTTTCAACAGGGATCGTCCCCAGGTGGTCCCCCACCACATACTAAAATTTCATCGAAATCGAACCATTTTTCCGCAAGTTATGACGCACAATGACAATGGAATGGATCCAGCTTCTATGCACTGACCTTTGACCCCATTTCTGCAATTTTCAATATGTTTCGTCCCCGTGGGTTGTCCCCCACCACATACTCAAATTTCATCGAAACCGAACCATTTTTACGTAAGTTATGACGCATAAGGGCAATGGAATGGATCCCGCTCCTATGTCCTGATATTTGACCCCATTTATTCCCATTTTCCATAGGATTCGTCCCCAGGTGGTCCCCTACCACATACTAAAATGTCATCGAAATCGAACCATTTTTACGCAGGTTATGACGCATAAGGTTAATAAAATGTATCCCACTCCTTAGTCCTGACCTTTGACCCCATTTCGCTCATTTTCAACAGGTTTTGTTCCCCGGTGGTCCCTCACCACATGCTAAAATTTCATCGAAATCTAACCGTTTTTACGCAAGTTATGACGCATAAGGGCAATGGAATGGATCCCGCTCCTATGTCCTGACCTTTAACCTCATTTCGCCCTTTTTCAAAAGGGTTCGTTCACAGATGGTCCCCTACAACATGCGAAAATTTCATCGAAATCGAGCCATTTTTACGGGAGTTATCGGGCTGACAGACGAAGAAAGCTGGAGCAATATACGCTTCTTCAACCTACGGTTGGAAAGCGTAAAAAATGAAATTTCGATATATGATTTGAAATCTCATCTGCCAGATATGAGATTTTGATAAACCTCAGAACTTTTACTTTGGAAAAAAATGGGAGAATGAAAGTTTTAAAATTCATCTACGAAATTAGTGGATTTTAGGAAACCAATTGCTATATTTTGATGAATCCGGGTATGATAAACTTTTTATTAAACAGTCACGCATTCGAACCAGCGTTATTCCAGTTTTGCAAATAAATGCAATACCACGCCAGTGCAGTTTAATAAAAGAAGAAATTTCGATTGGTGATTTCAAATCTCTTCTGCCAAATATTAGGTTTTGATTAGTCTCGATACTGTAGAATTCCATGTTAGAAAATAATGGGAAAATGAAAGTATCCAGATTTATCTTCCAAATCAACAGTTTTTTGTAAACAAATTTTGACAAATCATCATATGAAAAACGTTCCGCTAAACAGTGGCGCTTTCAGAACAGAGTTATTCCCGTTTTGCAGATTCAAAAACAAATATAATCCCACGTTTCTGAAGTTTAAAAAAATTAAATTTCGATTAATGATTTTAAATCTTGTCAGCAAAATATTAGGTTTAGAAAAGTTTCGATATAGTAAGACTTTAAATGTAAGAAATAATGGAAAAATATTCAAATTTATTACAAAATTAACAAATTTTAATAAATCCATTGCTAAATTTAAATAACCATGATATGAAAAACTTCTGTTCACACAGTCATGCTCTGGAACCACAGTTATTCACGTTTTTCAGGTTTTAAACAAACGTCATGAGAAATATCCTTTTGTTGATAAAAGCACTTACTGGATTTGTGAAAAGCGTTGATAGTATAAAAACAAGAATCGAAATGTTTCTACTGCAAACTTTTAGTCTCTATTGTGAGAGCTTCATATTATACAGATATTGAATATAGTACACCAATCATGATCACTCTGTTTTCACACACACACACACACACACACACAAGATTTTCTAATCATGATTAACCAATTTACACACACATGGTGAGCCAATCATTAGCTACTAGATAAGTTTCTTAACTCATCTGTTTAGAACTCAAAGGGCGCATTTACATACAATTTGATAAAAATCTTTAACTGCATCGGCTTGGAGATGTAATTTACTGCCCTTTGGTTTAAATTTAAGGAATGTAGGAATAACGTATCGAAAATCTTGAAGGTTTGAAGTAAAACTAATAAGGTTTGCGGCGTTTTAGTTAATTTCGATATTAAGTGTGAATCAAAATAGTGTTACATCGTGTTAATAAAATTTAGTGCTTATTAAATTTAACAAAAAGGTTTATAACGAAGTGAATTTCTCCGTCATTTTTATCCGCGCCGGGGTTCGAACCCGGGTCCACTCATTCCGCAATAAGTTGCTCTACCAATTAAGCTACGCGGACATTGATTCTAATTGCTATCTGCCTTTATGTCGTGTGCGTCCTTCTGGCAGGTACGGCACATCTCCTGGTACGTTACATCATCTCCCCCTTCTTTTTCTTTTTTTTTTTTTCGAAGTGCTGCTCATATTTTTCCTATCTCGCGGTGTGGAAATAACATCACACCAATGCGAGATTTTGAACGGTCGGGTCATCCGGGTAGTTCGGGCGCCATTATAACGAAGTGAATGTCTCCGTCATTTTTATCCGCGCCGGGGTTCGAACCCGGGTCCACTCATTCCGGAATAAGTTGCTCTACCAATTAAGCTACGCGGACATTGATTCTAATTGCTATCTGCCTTTATGTCGTGTGCGTCCTTCTGGCAGGTACGTCACATCTCCTGGTACGTTACAGGTTGATTCTATGACATCATCAATTTCTGCCTTTTAGTGAATAATATTGGACAATCATAATCAACCTATCCGTGAACAAAATTGGCCAATCATGATCTTCAAGACAAGTTTTTAACTCAATATATCTGTTTAGAGCTAAAAGGACGCACTTACATACAAAAATACAAATTGAAATTTTTTCTATCTACTGGTACATCGGCTCCTAAATAAAATTTAGGGAGCGTACGAATTGCTTATAGGAAACTGAAGTTTTGAAATGAAACTAATCAAATTTGCTGCGTTTTGGTTAATTTTTACATCAAGTGTGAATCAAAACAATATTTTCAGACCCTGTTAGTAAAATTTAATACTCATTAAATTCGATGCAAAAAATTGATGTATGATGCCTCCGTGAACATAATCAAATATGTTATCTTACCAATGATTTTATGTTTCGAACGAAAACTTAATGTGCCGCATAAAAACTTCCAGAACTTTTGATAACTAAAATTTAAATTATAATAGAAAAGCAGCAGAGTTTCAGCTCGCTAAAAGATCTTGCGTAGACTACAGAAAGGAAACATACCTGTTACAGCTTCCTTGTTAACACCCGATGGAAGTCGTAGGAAGCCAAGGGTTATCGAAGCCTTTACTCTTTCCTTCCCTTTTCCTTGGATCAAACACTGGCAGAACCACGTGGTGAGCGTCCCAGATTCGAAAGTGATGTTCTTCCTGCGAAGTGCTCTACCGACAGATTGAGTGGGATGCCGGTTTAGACCCGTCTTTCCTTTATAGCGATCGCATCACGTGCACCCACTGAGCGAGTTCTAGGGGGCAAGGCCGGGGTCAACTTGGAAAGCGAAAGGGTCCGTTCATAAGAGAACTCAGGTGCTGTTGTTTTTTATTTATTTACTTGCTACCCCCTTCATTTTTTTCTCTTCCAGTGCTATTCTTTTCTTTCACCCTGAAGTCTTTAATCTCGTGAAAAGTTCTCTTGCACTGCGATTATTCCAATAACATTAATACATGGATGAACAAAAAACAATCTTTTTAGGCTTGTTGGGGAAAACATTTAAAGATGGTACAGTGAAACTTGTCTGAGATGGTTTAATAGCCCCTTGATGCCATGGAGTGGATCCAAGAAATAGAACCAACATAGTAAAGAACAAAAAAAAATGTCCATGCTAACTTCAGTTATTTTGTCTCCAGCGATAAGAAACCTTTATACACAGTGTGTCAAAGAATTTTTAAGACTGGATCTGTAAAATGAAATAGAAACAAGAAATTATATATATATTTTTTTGGTTTGTTATTCAAAATAAGTCCCTCCTGCTTCAATACACTTGTTGCAGCGATTTAATAATGATTCGAATGCCTGTTCCAGTTCACTTTGCGGAATTGCCTCCAAAGCACGCGTCGAAGCTGTTTGTATGGTCGAAATATCATCAAAATAACACCTTTTAACGTCATTTTAAGTTTTGGGAACAAAGAAAAGTCGCAGGGTGCTAAATCAGGTGAATACGGTGGATAATTCAACACACAAACGTTATTTGTCGCCAAAAATCTACGAACAAGAAGTGAGGTGTGACTGGGTGCATTATCGTGCAACAAACGCCAACTGTTTTCATCCGGATATTCTGGACGAATGCGACGAATTCTGCCCAACAAACGCCTCAAAACATTTAAATAAAACTCACCAGTAATTGTTTGTCCACTTGAAACAAATTCTTTGTGGATAATACTCTTACTATCGAAGAATGTAATGAGCATTGTTTTGATTTTCGATGGAACTTTTCTTGTTTTTTGGCTTGTGGCGAGTTTTTTACTTCCATTCCGCACTTTGTCGCTTTGTTTTAGGATCATATTGAAAACACCATGTTTCATCACAAGTAACAATCGATTTTAAGAAGTTTGGATCATTTTCAGCGGCTGAAATGATGTCTCTGCAATGTGCACTTCTCCTTGTTTTTTGTTCATTGGTTAACGTGTGTGGAACAAATTTAGCACAGACTTTTGTTTTGCCCAAATCCTCATGCAGGATGGTTCGAATAGTTTCTTTGTTGATGTTTAAAGACTCTCCCATCATTCTTAGTGACGCACATCGATTGTTTGCCACGAAATCACGCACTTTTTCATTAATCTCATGTGTCCTAGATGAACTTGGTATTCCGGTATGCTTATCATCATCTAGCATCTCTCTTCCGTCCAAAAAAAGTTTGTGCCACAGGAAAACATTTGATCTACTTAAACAAAACTCACCATGAACTTGTCTCATCATTTGGTACGTTTCCAAGGCACTTTAACCAAGTTTTGTGTTAAATTTAGTAACAGGCTTTGGTTCCATCTTAATAACTAAACATGAAAAAATTTTTACTTCTCTAATGAACGCCCGTTTCGTTTGAGTTAATTTAACAACTGCGCAGTATTTTTGGCAGAAAGCAAGCAGATGGTCACGGTTTATAACGCATTCGCGATTACACTGGTGGCGCCCCCGTTGGCTGAAATCTAGCTCCAGTCTTAAAAATTCTTTGACGCACTGTGTATAATAAAGAACTAATCCGTTTTATAGACGTATATTACATAGATATATGCTAACAAAAAAAACAGTCTTTTCGGGCCTGTGTTAAGTTAGGGAAAACATTTAAAGATGGTGCAGTGGAACCTGTCTGAGATGGTTTAATAACTCTTTGATGCCATTGACTGGATTAACAGAATAGAACCAACTTGGTAAAGAACAAAATAGATAATTTTTCCAACCTAACTTGGAGTTATTTTTTCTCCAGTTATAAGAAGCCTTTAAATAATAAAGGACTAATAAGTTTAATCGGCTTATATTACTTAGATACATACACTATATTGACAAAAGCCACCGAGCACCATTTCAAAAGCAAATAAACGGATCCGCTGCGTTGTTAAGATGCGCGGTACAGCTGCAAACTGTATAAAAACAAACCTGCTGCTGACCGCGATCATATCTCACTGTGCGGTTGAGTGAAAATGTCGCGGCGGGAGAGAACTGACTTTGAGAAAGAAAAGATTGTTGGGTGTTATATTAGTGGGTTGTCCATAACAGAACCCGAGAGGCGTTTAAACATACCCCAGTCAACTCTTTTGGATGTACTGAATAAGTGGAAGACACATGGCGTGCCTGAAACAGCAAAAACGTCCCGGCAGACCAAAGAAAATCCGTGATAGAGGACGTCGAAGCCTCAGGAGAGTCTTTACAGCTAATCGACGGAGGACTGTACAAGACCTCACTGTATAGGTGAGTAAAAATGCTAGAACCTCGATATGTACACGTACCATTCGCACAGAACTTCATTCCGTGAGTTACCGTGGTCGTACGGCTGCTCATAAGCCTTTCATCTCCAATCGGAATGCTACTCGTCGTTTAGCATGGTGTAAAGAACATTTATCGTGGACTGTAGATCAATGGAAACGGGTCCTATGAACTGATGAATCCAGATACACGATCCATCAGTCTGATGGCCGTGTGTGGGTATGGCGGCAGCCGGGGAATGCAATTTACCACAGTGTACTGTTCCTACGGTCAAGTTTGGAGCTGGCAGTGTACTAGTGTAGGGGTGTTTTTCGTGGTATGGTCCCGGCCCATTGGTTATCGTGGACAAACCTGTTGACCAGCACGCCCTACCAACTCTGTGGCACTGCTATGGAACCGAGCCTTGTTGGTACCAATAGGACAATGCACCGAGCCATAAAGCAAGGACAGTTATGGCGTGGTTTGACGATAATACCGTATCGTGTGGGGACTTGCCGGCAAAGAGCTCTGATCTTAATCCCATACAGCACCTATGGGATGAATTAGAGCTCCGCATAAGAAGTCTGGGACCAAGGCCTACTACTAAGCAACATTTAGCGGCAGTATTATGTACTGATTGGAAGAGCATACCTATCGCTGTGCTCCAAACCCTTGTCGAAAGCATGTCTCAAAGGGTCGGTACATGCATCAAGGCCAAAGGTGGAAGGACACCGTACTAATGTATGTCAATATATGCTATGTTGTGTGTCTCATCTAGGTGTCCGGTGACTTTTGTCAATATAGTGTATCATCATCATCATCATTGTCAACCATTATCAATCCACTGCTGGACGAAGGTCTCCCCAAGTTTCCTCCACAACGGTCTGTCTTGTGCCAGTCTCCTCCATGTCACCCCTGCATACTTTCGAATTTCATCCACCCATCTCCTATGTGGTCTTCTTCTGGGTCTTTTCCTGTCCCTTGGAATCCAATCTAAAATTTCGGCTGTCCATCGATGATCTGTCCTTCTGGCAGTATGTCCAGCCCATTGCCATTTCAGGGATTTAACTCTGATCATGATGTCTTCCACTCTTGTCATTTTTCGGATCCACGCGTTCCTCTTCTTATCTCTCCTGGTTACACCAAGCATGCACCTCTCCATGCTTCTTTGAGTTGTCTGCAGCCTTTGTATGTCTCTTTTAGTTAAGGTCCACGTCTCTGCACCATATGTAAGCACTGGAAGGATGCATTGATCAAACACTTTTCTTTTAAGACATAATGGCATATTGCTCTTGAAAATTATGCTGTTTCTTCCAAAAGCTCTCCAGGCAAGTTTTGTACGCCGATTAATTTCTTCATCAATGTGACCCTCACTTGATATCTGCTGTCAAGATAAACGTATGTGTCTGTTATCTCCAGCTTTTCTCCATCAATCGATAAATCTTCATTTCTTGTAAAAGCATTGAACATCACTTTTGTCTTCTGAAAGTTCATTTTTAATCCCACTTCTTTACTCTTATCAGCAAGTTCCTGGATCATACTCTGCAGCTCTGATGGGGTAGTTGCAAAAATGACTATGTCATCAGCAAAACGAAGGTGGGTTAGATAATCTCCATTAATCTTTATCCCCTTGTTTTCCCAGCTCAGCGACTGAAAAACACCCTCCAATGTGGCATTAAAGAGCTTCGGAGATATGGTGTCACCTTGTCTCACTCCCTTTCCAATTTTTACGTGTGTTGTATTTTCAAACAGCCTAATCTTTGCACTTGCATTTTCATAGATGTTATTAATAATATTAATGTATGCATCTTCAATACCGCAGGTTTTCAGAGCCATTGTAACTGCTGATGGTTTCACCGAATCAAAGGCTTTTTCATAATCGATAAAAGCCATGCACAATGGAAGTTCATATTCCCTTGCTCTTTCAATTAGTTCTCTCAGCACGTGGATATGATCTATTGTGCTGTAGCCACTCCCTGAATCCAGCTTGTTCTCTCGGTTGAGCCATGTCTAGTGCTACCTTCAAGCGGTGTGAAAGAACTTTAGTGAAGATTTTATAAACTACTGATAGGAGGCTGATAGGTCTGTAGTTTCCGAGATCCTCAATGTCACCTTTCTTATGTAGCAGGATCATTGTAGCGGTGTTCCAATCCTCAGGAATCTTTCCTTCATTAAGGCATCGAGTGAAAATTTGGGCGAGTACTGTTTCGATTTCTCCACTTGCTTCTTGTATGATGTCTACAGTAATTCCATCTTCTCCTGGAGCTTTTCCTCGCTTCATGTTCTTGATTGCATGTGCAACTTCTGCTGGAAGGACTGGAGGAACTCTGGTACTGGTATCTTTCATGATGTCTGGAGTGCATATATCATCCCTTTCATATAATTTGGAGTAGAAATCTTTCACTCTTGTCAAAATTTCGCCTCTATTTCTTGTTACAGAACCATCTTCTTTTCTCAGTGCCATAATCTGTTTTCTTCCCTTACTGAGATGTCCCTTTGCTATCTTTAGGCTTTGGTTGTTTTCAATTGCTTTCCTCACTAGTTCACAGTTGAATTTCCTTACGTCTTCAGTGATACTTTTTCTTACTGTCTTGCATAGCTCTATATATTCCACTTTGGAAGTCACATCTTCTTTAGTTGTCCTCATCTCTCTTCTTTTTTGCATCAACATTTTGGTTTTTCCTGATAATTTGTTCACATGCAACTTGTTCTTAGACCCAGCTAATTTTGTTGCTGTTTCCATAAGAGCTTTGGTTACTTTTCTGTTAACTTCAGAGATGTCCACTTCTTCCGATGTTAGGCCTTCTAAAGCAGAGAACCTGTTCTTCAGTTCTAACTTGAAGGTATTATGGTGTTTTTTAAGGTTGGTTATGTCAATAGATTTTGTTTGTCTTATGAGCTTGCCACGTTCAAGTTTAGTGTTGAGGTGCATCTTACATCTCACCAATCTATGGTCACTACCTGTGTTGAACTTGTTTAGCACACTGCAGTCTTCTATGACGAATTTTTTGTTACACATAATAAAATCAATTTCACTTGTCTTCCCATTTGGATGTCTCCATGTCCATTTCCTGTGTGGCTTTTTCTTGAAGAAGGAGTTCAAGATGAAAACCCTTCTGCCTCTGCAAACTCAACGAGAGTATTTCCACGCTGGTTTCTGTTGCCATGACCGAATTTACCTACTGAAGTTTCATTCTGTTGCCGTTGCCCTACTTTTACATTGAAATCTCCCATAATTATTTTTCAAGTGCTGCTTACCTTTATTATTTAGATGACAAATTTCCTCATAAAATTCTTCAATTTCTTCTTCAGGATGACTTGTGGTGGGTGCATAAGTTTGAATAATCTGAGCCTGGTATCTTTTCGAGAGTTGGATAACAAGTCGTGCAGCTCTGTCAGAGGAACTTTCAACTTCTACAACTTTATCCTTCAGTTTCTTGTTTATTATAAATCCAACACCACTAGTTCTGCCAGTATCTGTCCCACGATAGTAGAAGAGATGTCCACTTTTCAGTTCGATGAGATCTTCTCCTTTTCTCCTTACCTCACTTAGCCCCACGATGTCCCACTTGATCCTTTGTTAGTAAGCTTTCACCATCCCGGATGGCTTCTTCAGGCTAAAAACAAGCGTCTAATATTAAAACATACAGTAATACAAAATAATTAAAAATATTTTGAAACAGAATGAAATAAAGTCCAGAATGTATTCCACGTGCTATAGCACCACCAGCCTGTACTCGTATTTATGCCCGTGTGCATACCTGTACGTTCGTGAGTTAGTGATGTGAAATTCAGTTTAAGCACATACTTCATATGTATGTGTTTAAACTGAATAACCATCATAATTCTTTTAAAAAACCAAAGTGATAGAAACATAAGTGAAAGAACCGCATTTCTTAGAATCAAACATCGGTACAGATGTTTATGATGTCCACCAGCAATCTGGAGCTGCACACGCAGTAGTACCAACTGCACTGAAACAAAGTGATAGAAACATAAGACTAAAACAAAGTGATAGAAGCATGAGACTGAAACAAAGTGATAGAAACATTAGACTGAGACAAAGTGATAGAAACATTAGACTGAAACAGAGTGATAGAAACATAAATGAAAGAACCGCATTTCTCAGGATAAAACACTGGTACAGACGTTTAAGATGTCCACCAGCAAACTGGAGGCACAAACGCAGTAGTGCCAACTGCCCTGAAACAAAGTGATTGAAACATAAGACTGAAACAAAGTGATAGAAACATAAGACTGACACAAAGTGATAGAAACATAAGACTGAAACAAAGTGATAGAAACATAAGACTGAAGCAAAGTGATAGAAACATAAAAATGAAACAAAATGATACAAACATAAGACTGAAACAAAGTGATAGAAACATAAGACTGAAATAAAGTGATAGAGACATAAGACTGAAAAAATGTGATAGAAACGTAAGACTGAAACATAGTGATAGAAACATAAGACTGAAACAAAGTGATAGAAACATAAGACTGACACAAAGTGATAGAAACATAAGACTGAAACAAAGTGATAGAAACATAAAAATGAAACAAAATGATACAAACATAAGACTGAAACAAAGTGATAGAAACATAAGACTGAAATAAAGTGATAGAGACATAAGACTGAAAAAATGTGATAGAAACGTAAGACTGAAACAAAGTGATAGAAACATAAGACTGAAACAAAGTGACAGAAACATAAGACTGAAACAAAGTGACAGAAACATAAGACTGAAACAAAGTGACAGAAACATAAGACTGAAACAAAGTGATAGAAACGTAAGACTGAAACAAAGTGATAGAAACATAAGTGAAATAATTGTCTTTCTCAGGATAAAACATCGGTACAGACGTTTAAGATGTCCACCAGCAAACTGGAGGCGCAAACGCAGTAGTACCAACTGCCCTGTTTCAGCTGCAAATTCTTCGGTTTGCGCAGAATTTTCGTAGATAAAACGCATAAATCTTATTCATTCACAGTGACATAGATACAGTGGACAGATAATTTTTGGAAACATTCATTCGTCAAACGTAAAGATTTTGCATGAAATTTAACTGGAAGGAACGTTCTTTTATTTGCAGTTTACGGAACGCAACTCATAATACGTAAAGGTTGCGCATGATCATCTCAATGAATAAATATTAAATTAGAGCGTCTTGTGGTAATCCGTGCGAAACAGCCATCGACTTTAGATGGCCATGCAGCAAAGAAAGTAACGTTGGTCACATGACCTAAACCTGAGTCACGCTATGTGCTTAAAGACAAGCGAAGCAGCAGATGTGCTGCAACCACCAAACGCAATATCTCTCTCTCTCTCTCTCTTTTACTTTGTCGTCTTCAATTTCAAGCAAATTTGTCCCGTGTGAATTCATCATTACACTTTATCGTGTAATGTTTTGTGTTGAATTAAATTACTTGGCAAGGAATCATTTATTTACACTTCTGCCATTTCCGTATGCCCGCTGGGCAGGATTTGTTTTACACAGGTTAAATAGTACGTAATTTTCCACCTTTTGTTTCGAGCCAAACAAAAGTTCCGTTTTATGCAGGCTCTTTCTCATTTTACTATATACCAGCGTTGCACCCAAAGTAATGCAAAAATGGGCATAACTTTCTTATTAACTGACAGAGGTCGTTCAAATTGCACATGTTGGTAGAGTAACTCTTTCTCTATAGAAAGGTGCAATTCAACATTGTCTCCATCAAAGGAGATGCATTTGCGTCATTGTTGAACCCAACTCTCGAATCCTCTTTAAAAACATTCAACAGGGGATTGTTGTACTCGCTTCTTCACAGCCACTTTCACCTCATCTGTGTCACCAAATCGCTGTCCTAGGAAACTTTCCTTCACTGGACCGAACAGGTGGAAATCGGAGGGCGCCAGATCTGAGCAGTACGGTGGATAGGAGACCAACCTAAGTTGCTGAACGCCTGATTTGTTGGAAAAAATGTGTGTTTTCTCTGATTGTCATGGTGAATCTGGATACTTTTCAGATTCTTGTTCGGTCTCCTTATGGCTTCTCTAAGATTCTTGAGTGTCTTAATGTACTGCTCACGGTAATGCTACGTTCCATAAACTCAAGGAGAATGACACCCCTGTCATCACAAGAAACAGTCACCATGACTTTCTGTGCTGATCGCTGGCTGTTGAACTTCTTAGGCCTTGGTGAACAGGTGTGACGCCATTCCATGGATTGATTCTTCGTTTCCGGATGGTAAGGATCCGCCCACGTTTCATCCCTTATCACCAGATGGGGAAAAACGTGTCTTCATGTTCATGGGTTCAAACGCTTCCAGAAGATCAGAGCAGACTTCCATCCTTCTCTCCTTTAAATCGGGTGTCAACTGCCGAGGTACCCACTTTGCACATACTTTCCGATACCCTACGTTTTTCACCATCTTCTGTGTGGCATTGTGACCACAGTCCAGTTGGACAACAAGCTCGCGGATTGTGACTCGTCTCTCCGCGCGAATCAATTCATCCACTCGCTGACGATTCCTGTCAGTGGTCGCAAATGATGGTCTCCCACTGCGTGGTTTGTCTTCAATGCTGGTTTCCCCTTCTTTAAACTTCTTCATCCATCTGTGCACATTGCTCTTGTCAATGGTGTCATCTCCGTAAACATTCTGTAGCCTTCTGTGGATGTCGAAACGTCTGCATCCTTCCTTTTTCAAGAATTCAATAACGGCACCTTGCTTCTGCTTGGAATCCATTATTTGCCTACAATGAAGAAGAAAGGGTTACTATAGAGGAAGAGTTACTCTACTGATATGTGCAGTTTGAACGACCTCTGTCAGTTAATAAAAACATTATGCCCATATTTGCATTGCTTTCGGTACAACCCTCGTATTTACTTGCAATGGAGAAGAATGGGTTACTATAGAGGAAGAGTTACTCTACCAACATGTGCAATTTGAACGACCTATCTCAGTTAATAAAAAAGTTATGCCAACTTTTGCATTTCTTTCGGTACAACCCTCGTATTTACTTGCAATGAAGAAGAAGGGTTACTATAGAGGAAGAGTTACTCTACCAACATGTGCAATTTGAACGACCTCTGTCAGTTAATAAAAACGTTATGCCCACTTTTGCATTACTTTCGGTACAACCCTCGTATTTACTTGCAATGAAGAAGAAGGGTTACTATAGAGGAAGAGTTACTCTACCAACATGTGCAATTTGAACGACCTCTGTCAGTTAATAAAAAAGTTATGCCCACTTTTGCATTACTTTCGGTACAACCCTCGTATTTACTTGCAATGAAGAAGAAGGGTTACTATAGAGGAAGAGTTACTCTACCAACATGTGCAATTTGAACGACCTCTGTCAGTTAATAAAAAGGTTATGCCCACTTTTGCATTACTTTCGGTACAACCCTCGTATTTACTTGCAATGAAGAAGAAGGGTTACTATAGAGGAAGAGTTACTCTACCAACATGTGCAATTTGAACGACCTCTGTCAGTTAATAAAAAAGTTATGCCCACTTTTGCATTACTTTCGGTACAACCCTCGTATTTACCTGCAATGAAAAAGAAGGGTTACTATAGAGGAAGAGTTACTCTACCAACATGTGCAATTTGAACGACCTCTGTCAGTTAATAAAAAGGTTATGCCCACTTTTGTATTACTTTCGGTACAACCCTCGTATTTACTTGCAATGAAGAAGAAGGGTTACTATAGAGGAAGAGTTACTCTACCAACATGTGCAATTTGAACGACCTCTGTCAGTTAATAAAAAAGTTATGCCAACTTTTGCATTACTTTCGGTACAACCCTCGTATTTACTTGCAATGAAAAAGAAGGGTTACTATAGAGGAAGAGTTACTCTACCAACATGTGCAATTTGAACGACCTCTGTCAGTTAATAAAAAAGTTATGCCCACTTTTGCATTACTTTCGGTACAACCCTCGTATTTACCTGCAATGAAAAAGAAGGGTTACTATAGAGGAAGAGTTACTCTACCAACATGTGCAATTTGAACGACCTATCTCGGTTAATAAAAAAGTTATGCCCACTTTTGCATTACTTTCGGTACAACCCTCGTATTTACTTGCAATGAAAAAGAAGGGTTACTATAGAGGAAGAGTTACTCTACAGATATGTGCGATTTGAACGACCTCTGTCAGTTAATAAAAAAGTTATGCCCCCTTTTGCATTACTTTCGGTACAACCTTCGTATATCATACCAAACAAAAGTTCCTGTTTTGTTCGTTAAATCCAAGATCTTTCTAAATACGTGCTCGTTATAAGCGGGTTATTAGTTTTTCTCTTTCTCGTTAAATCCAGGGATTTTGTTCGTTAAAACCGATCAAATTACCTTTGAATTAATATTTTAGCAAACAAAAGTTCCTGTTTTTCTCACTGAATTCAGGATCTCCGCCCCGGTGGTGCAGTGGTCTAAGCGCTTACTTATGATCATTCGTCCGTGAAGGGTCCGGGTTCGAACCCCGGTGAGGCCTGGATGTTGTGTTTGTTTTACGGCACTGGCTCTCTCCTTTCCCTGGAACCAGTAAACCTAAATTAGGGGTGGACGACTGCTTATAGCCCATTGAATTGCTCACGATAGTCGTTAAAACTTTAGTCCAAAAAAAAAAAAAAAAGTTCAGGATCTCGCAAAATACGGGTTCGTAATTGGATGGACCGGAAAGTAATGTCATTTTTGGAAAAGAAAAGAAACACACAAAAGAAATTTATTTTTTAATCAATTATATAATCGCCATCATTATCGATCACCCTTTCACGTCGTGAAACCAAACTTCCAATGCCGTCTTTATAAAAAGACGCTGGCTGTGATGCAAAGAGCCTCGTTTTGACATCATCAATATTGTGGAGTCTTTTCCCATTAAAAAAGTGCTGCAGAGATTTGAAACAAGAAAGATGACACCGAATTTTCGGATGTAATAAGCACGTCTTTTGAATCCGTTCTGACGCAAATTAAATTTATCAAAGCTATTCAAAGTCAATGGAACCGGTATGGAAAACAATAGATCTGACGAAAGAAAGAAGATTTTAAATCGGGTTTTTAATCCCTCAGATATTGCTGTAAACGGAATCGTGAGCTTACGAAGTCTTAGAAACAGAGATATCGACAAAAATAAGATGTGACTTTTCGTGCCCTGGTTGGAAAACCATGCATTATTTTAGGAAGAAAGTATCCATGAAAGGTGTATCCATATAAGCGGTATCGTTCGAAGAAAAACAAATTAGTCGAGTTTTCAGGAGCCCAGATTTTGCTACAAATACTTCAGAAGCATAAATTAACACTTATGACCCTTGGCGGCTAAACCATTCTTTACCAAACATTAGAAATTATGTGAAAAATATTTTTCATTAGGTCTTGTATGCGATACAGGAAGAATTTCTCAAATCAGATCTTTAGGAGCAGAAATAACGCAGAAAACGCAATTTACCTTTGCGCCCCCTAGCGGAAAGTCTATGATTTACTTGAAAATTTTGAATTTATAGGAAAAACATTTCGCATCGGAAAAACTATCCAACAAAGAAGGAATTTTTCAAATCGTACTCTTAGAAGTAGAGATATTGACAAAAATAAGATATACATCTACGCCTCCTGGCGTAGAAACCATGCATTTTTTCAAGAAGAAAACTTTCCTAAGAGGTTTTTCGACATGAGGAGTACTATCGGTCAACAAACGACGTTTTTTTTCAATCGAGAATTTAGAAGCTCATATTTTGCTGCAAATACAACAGAAGCGGAAATTAAGACTTACGCCACCTGATGGCCAAACAATTTCTTACATAAATTAGAAAATATGTGCAAACGATTTCCCATGAGGAGCTGTATGCAGTGCAGAAAGAATTTTTCAAATCGGAGATTTAGAAGCAGATATATATTGGGAAACGCAATTTACATTTATGCCCCCTAGCGAAAAGTCTATGAATTCCTTGAAAATTTTAAAATTATATGAAAAACATGTGACATGGAAAGCACTATCCAACAAAGAAAAAATTTTTCAAATCAGACTCTTAGAAGTAGAGATATTGACAAAAATAAGATATATATCTACGCCCCCTGGCGTACAAACCATGCACTATTTTAAGAAGAAAATGTTTCTAAAAGGTTTGTCGACTTGAGTAGTATCGGTCAACAAACGATGTTTCTTTTCAATCGAGAATTTAGAACATGATATTTTGCAGCAAATACAACAGAAGCGGAAATTAAGATTTACGCTCCCTGGTGGCCAAACTATTTTATTTACAAAAATTAGAAATTATGTGCAAACGATTTCCCATCAGGAGCTGTATCCGGGACAGAAAGAATTTTTCAAATCGGAGTTTTAGAAGCAGAGATACAGGGGGAAACGCAATTTACCGGTAAGCCCCATAGCGGGAAGTCTATGAATTACTTGAAAATTTTGAAATTGCATGAAAAACATGTCACACGGAAAACACTATACAACAAAGAAGGAATTTTTCAAATCAGACTCCTAGAAGTAGAGATATTGACAAAAATAAGATGTAACTCTACGCCCCCTGTCGGAGAAACTGTGTAATATTTTAAGAAGAAAATATTCCGAAAAGATTCATCGATGTAAGTGGCATCAGTCCGCGAAAGAAGTTTTTCAATCTATATTTTAGAAGCTCCGATTTTATGGAAAATATATCAGAAGCAAAAATTAACCCTTACGCCTCCTGGTGGCCAAAGTATTCTTTACCAAAAATTTGAAATTAAAAGCAAAAGATTTTCCATCAGGAGATGTATCCGCTGAAGAAAAAAATTTCCAAATCGGAGTTTTAGAAGAAGAGTTATCGAGGAAAAGTTAATTTAATTTTACGCCCCCTAGTGGAAAATCTATGCGTAATTTGAAAAAGTAACTATATGTAAAAATACTCTTCGATATAAATGGAATCGAAAGATAATTTTTTTTCAATCGGATGTTTAGAAGCAAATATGTAGAATAAAAAGTATTTTTGAATTCGACATCATCTGCATTTACGCCCTCTACCGACGTAATTGTACATCGTGAAAAAAACGAAATAAAGGATCATCGTGTGCATATTTCAAGCTTCCCAATGCAAAACGAGTTTTTCAAATCGGACTAATAGTTACACAGATATCGTGGGTACAGACGGACGGACGGACAACCCGATAAAGAAGCGTATATGCTCCAGCTTTTTCCGTCCGTCTGTCCGTCCGTCCGTCTGTCGGCACGATAACTCACGTAAAATTGGTTCGATTTCAATGAAATTTTAGTATGTGGTAGGGGACCACCAGGGGACGAACCCTATTAAAAATGGGTGAAGTGAGGTCAAAGGTCACGCCATAAGAGCGGGATCCATTCAATTGCCTTTATGCGTCATAACGTGCGTAAATATGGTTCGATTTCAATGAAATTTTAATATGTGGTAGGGGACCACCTGAGAACGAACCCTATTGAAAATAAATGAAATGGGGTCAAAGGTCAGAACATAGCAGCGGGATCCATTCCATTGCCTTTATGCATCATAACTTGCGTAAAAATGGTTCGATTTCAATGCAATTTAAGTATGTGGTAAGGAACCACTTGGGAACAAACCTTGTTGAAAATGGGCGGAATGGCGTAAAAGGTCAGGACATAGGAGCGGGATCCATTCCATTGCCTTTATGCATCATAACTTGCGTGAAAATGGTTCGATTTCAATGAAATTTAAATATGTGGTAAGGAACCACCTGGGAACGAACCGTTTTGAAAATGGGTGGAATGGGGTCAAAGGTCAGGACATAAAAGCGGGATCCATTTCATTGCCTTTATGCGTCATAACATGCGTAAATATGGTTCGATTTCGATGAAATTTTAGTATGTGGTAGGGAACTACCTGGGCACGAACCCTATTGAAAATTGGCAAATTGGGGTCAAAAGTCAGGCAGGGCATAAGAGCGGGATTTATTCCATTGCCCTTATGCGTCATAACTTGCGTAAAAATGGTTCGATTTCGATGAAATTTTAGTATTTGGTAAGAAACCACCAGGGGACGAACCCTGTTTAAAATGGGCGAAATTGGGTCAAAGGTCAGGGCATAAAAGTGGAATCCATTTCATTGCCTTTATGCGTTATAACATGCGTAAATATGGTTCGATTTCGATGAAATTTTAGTATGTGGTAGGGAACCACCTTGGCACGAACCCTATTGAAAATGGGCAAAATGGAGTCAAAGGTCAGGCAGGACATTAGAGCGGGATTTGTTCCATTGTCCTTATGCATCATAACTTGCGTAAAAATGGTGCGATTTCGATGAAATTTGAGTATGTGGTAGGGAGCCACTGGGGACGAACCCTATTGAAAATGGGCGAAATGGGGTCAAAGGTCAGGACACTGGAGTGGAATCCATTTCATTGCCCTTGTGCATCATAACTTACCTAAAAATGTTTCGATTGCGACAAAACGTTATGTTGTTCCGGAGGTATAGTGAACTGGTTCTGTTGAATATCAACGAAATAGGGTCAAAGGTCATTGCACAAAAGCAAGATTTATTCCACAGCCATTATTCTCATAACTTGCGTAAAACTGCTTCTATTGCGACAAAACTTTAGTATGTTATTCTTGAGGTGCACTGAACCGGTTCTGTTGAATATCGTCGAAATGGGGTCAAAGGTCAGGACACAGGAGCGAGATTTATTCCACAGCCATTATCCTCATAACTTGAGTAATCATTTCTGGTATGTTGGAAAGCGTATCATAATCAATGCATTGCATGATTTTACTAACTTGTTTACAAAAGACGTGCTAAAAATGGTAATCAGATAGTGCAATGACAGGGGAATAAGGGTAGAACTTCCCGTCAAAAATCTGTTATTGTCTGCTAGGTCCGTCTCGGTGTGGGAGGTCTCGCGTTGTCATGGTGGAGGATGACACCTTTTCTGTTGGCCAGTGCTGGATGTTTTACAGTAAGAGCTTGCTTCAAACGGTCCAGTTATTGACAATAGAGGTCTGTCGTTACGGTCTGTCTGGGTTCCAAGAGCTCAAAGATGAGCTATGCCAGCGGTAGTCCACCAAACAGAGTGCAAAACCTTTTTGGTTGGTAGGCCTGGTTTTGGCGAAGAAACTGGTGTCTGACCTGGAGAAAGACACTGGTTTTTGAGTTTATTGTTCAAGTAAAGACCCTACTTTTCATCTCCAGTGACAATTCGATGAAGAAATGGATCCCTTTCGTGTCGGCTGAGCAAAGAGTTGCAGATGGTGGAACGCTGGGCTTTGTTGTAAGGTGGAAGTTGGTGCGGGACCCAAATTCCTTGTCTATAGACCTTCCCTGTCTGTTGCATGTGCTCTTGAACAGTAGACCATGTTGCATTAAGATGTTGAGGTAATTCATCAATGCCGCCCCGGTGGCGCAGTGGTCTAAGGCGATGGCCTCTGATCATTCGTCCGAAAGGGGTCTGGGTTCGAATCCCGGTGAGGCATGGATGTTGTGTTTGTCTTACGGCACTGGCTCTCTCCCTTCCCTGGAACCAGTGATCCTAAATTAGGGACGGGCGACTGCTTATAGCCCATTGAGTTGCTCACGGTGGTCGTTAAACCTCGAATCAAAAAAAAAAAAAAATTATTCATCAATGGTTTGACAAGGATCTGCCTCAACGGCTGCCCGTATCAGGTCATTGTCGAGCTCCATGGGCCTTCCTGCGCGATGGGTATCAGAGAGGTCAAAATTGCCCGACCGGGATTGGGCGAACCAACGCTCGCCGTTGCGGACATTTAACGCATCTGGATAAAGATCTCAATGTTATTGGTGGCCAGGGTTGCATTTTTCCTTTTGTGAAATTCATGTTCCCCTTGTGAAATGCATTTTTTTCCTTGTGAAATTCATACAGCATGCAATGACGAACATGAATCTCCTCGAGTTTCATGTCACTCATTTTGTTCGGCAAATCTGGAAGACAAAAACACCTGCTTAGTTAAGGTGGACGTCAAGTAATTTTGCTTCTTATACTTCCAATGGAAAAACTTTTGTACACATTTCCTTCACAATTAGTGTGTTACCGAGGATGAAAATTTGAACATCGATTAAAATAACTTCATATTATAACTTGGAATACTTAATATTTTCTAAAACATAACCATAATTATATTAAAAATCAATAACTTTTCCTTTGGTGGTGTTGAAACCAAAGAAAAGATGGCGCGACCTGTACTTTGATGACGCCAGTAGACAAACCAATGTTGGATTGCATAATTAGGGTTATGTTTGAAAATAAATATTCTAAGTTATAAAATGAAGCTATTTTAATCTATGTTCACATTTTTCATCCTTGGGAACGCATTAATTGTGAAGAAAATGTGTACAGAAGTTTTTCCATTGGAAGTATAGAAAGCAAAATTCATTCTGCAAATCTGGAAGACAAAAACATCTACATAAGTTAAAGGCGAATAGTTCATTCACTTGAACATACACTTACTTTACGTTGGACGTACATAAAAACCTCACAACTGCTCCCATAAACTTAGTCCCCCAAGAAACGACATTACTTTCCGGTTCCCCCCACCCCAATATAAACGGGTTATTAGTTTTTATCTTCCTCGTGAAATTCGGGGATTTCGTTAAATTTTGTTTGTGAAAACCTATCAAATTAGCTTTGAATTGTCATTACACCAAACAAAAGTTCCTGTTTTGCTCACTGAATTCAAAATCTCGCTAAATATGGGCTCGTTATAAGCGGGTTAATAGTTTTTATCTTCCTCGTTAAATCCGAGGATTTTGTTAAATTGTTGTTCGTTAAAACGGATCAAATTAGCTTTGAATTAACATTATCCCAAACAAAAGTTCCTGTTTTGCTCACTAAATTCAGGATCTCGCAAAATATGGCGTTATAAGCGGATTATTAGTTTTTCTCTTCCTCGTTAAATCCGGAATTTCGTTATATTTTGTTCGTTAAAACCGATCAAATTAGTTTTGAATTAACATTATACCAAACAAAAGTTCCTGTTTTGCTAATTAAATCCGAGTTCGCTAACGTTGTAACCGGGTTCTTGGAATCTAATTCTAACCTAGTGCCTTCACATTGTTTCGTATACAGGGTGCATAGAAAAGTTCCTTTAGGCTGGAATAACTTGCGAACGGAGAGAGGTACAGTTATGCAAGTGAGATAACGGTATAGTAAAGCGACTACGCGCGATCGAATGCAGCCAATAGCAGTGCTCCTAATGGCGAAATGTGCGGAAGTTAGCCATTGTAAATCAAAAACGAAAAGAGATAGAACAAAATTTCCAATTACAAAGTTGTAGAGCATCAAGTAATTGGTACAAAACAGTATTTGTTTTACACGGATAAGATGAATTCTCGCCTGAATACCCTACAATATCTGAAATCGATGCGCGACGATTCGAATCTGCATATTCACATTTCGCAAATGTAGCCGTATGCAAATACAGATTGTGACGTTGTACCGTACCTACGATATAAAAACCAGTAGCAGGATGTACCCTGATCAGAAGTTCAGGTCTACGTACGCTGTGTGAGAATGGCCAGCTTGGATTTCTGTGGTTACGTAAAAAATTAGGTGTATGCAACAGCGCCTACAAGTCTGCTGGATCTACGTCGTCGTGTTACAGATGCTTGCAATAGTGTGACTCCTTCCATGCTGAGGAATGTGCATGCAGAGTTACTTTCACGATTACAAATGTGTATCGTGGCCAATGGCGAACTCTTCGAACATACTCGACATTAACTTTTTATCACTGTGCGCCTGTTTGCCTTTTTTGTTTTTGTTTTGTCTGACGTCATCAAACTGTATTGACGAAAGTACGCATTTATGCAATAAATTGTGTGCAATTTGCTCATACCAATGCCTGTTCCTTTCAAACGTTCACACAAAAGGTCGCGCATCGATTTCGGACATTTTAAGGTATTTGGGCGACAATTTATCTTATCTGTGTGAAACAAATGTCGTTTTGTAATAATTAATTGATGTTCTACAACTTTGTAATTGAGAATTTTGTTCTATCTCTTTTCATTTTCGATTTGCAATGGCTAACTTTCGCATTTCGCCACTAGGGGCGCTGCTATCGGTTGCATTTGATCGTGCGTAGTCACTTTACTATACCGTTATCTCACTTGCATAACTGTACCTCTCTCCGTTCGCAAGTTATTCCAAGCTAAAGAGACTTTTCTATGCACCCTGTATAGTGTGTATGTGTGTTAGTATTCCAGAAAGATTTAGTTTTCGTGTTGGAAATGGGAATGAATGCATATTTTTTATTGCTTCGTTGGTAGCTATGGAACCATCCTACAAAAGAATATCCTAAAACTAATAAAATTTTATTGTTCTTGTGATCTTCGCTGCCAAGAACATCCAAGTTCGCTCGTAAATGATGTGGGTGCTAAAGGTAGCCAGACATTTCACTTTCTTTTCTCATGCTCTGTTCTGCTTTCTGCACCGATGACCTCATCATCATCATTCTCTCACGTTCCAAGAATTCGTGACCTTTGACCTCAGATATGACTGAAATGTCGCCGACTTACGGCAACACCTCTTACACACACACACAGGCTTTTTTTATAATCTCTTTTCTATTATCATTTTCTATATCGAAAGCAGTCAATTTTGTGACAGACTTCGTTTGGTTTCCACATATTGACGCTTAAATTATTGGGTATTTGGATTTACAGTCATTGTGGGCTCCAATGAGGATGCATAAAACGTTATTAAAGAAAGGGAAGAAGATAAAATTAAAATAAGAGTAAGCTAAAATAATGCCATGAATAGAAAAATAACCGAATAAAAATGAAGCCAACAGGATTTGCCAGAGGCTACAAAAGAAATAACAGTTATTCTGTTACAAGACCAAACGTTAGGCATATTGTAAAAGCAATATTCATATGTTGTCACAATAATTGTGATGGCAATGACATTCACTGGGTGTTTTCAGAATATGATTTGGGTGGAGCTCGAAATTCATAAAATTGCTCAGCGAACTTTTTTCTTTTTGTTGATGAACTTTCTTTTCACCCTGCGTCATCAGTCTATGGAATGCATCTAAGTCATTCTGAGTGGCAGGTCTCGAATGTTCTCATTTCAAACAGATCAATCACTCATTATTTTAGACCTTAAGGCGTAGTGGTCTAAACCAGAGGTCCCCAACCTTTTTGCATTTGCGGACCGCTAAAACGCTGGAGAAACTTTCGCGGACAATGCTGAAAATAACCTGAAGATTTTGTTTCTGTATCGGACCAGGTATAACGAAACAAAATGTTTAGGTTATTTTCGAGCATTTAACTTCGTAGTATTTTATATTATAATGATCACTGGTACAATGCATAATTTATATACACTGGCGTGCAAAAATTAAGGACGAGACGGTTTTTCGTATTTAACGTCGTGCACAAGTGCTCCACATCGACTCAAATCAAACCATAAGATCAACAAGATGTACGAACATGGGATAAGTGAGCAAAACCGTCCAAACAAGGAATCCAAAGGATACAAAGGCACTTAATTGAAAAGGTAGCTTTGAGTACAACTGGACAGAAGACAGAAACGTCCATGTGACAGGCGGCTGCCAAGAAAACTCCAGTCTTTAGTAGGGGATATGATCACCTCTGACTGCTTCGCAGGATTTACAACGTCTGTCCATGCTGAGGACGAGGTTGTCAAGAAGCTGTTGAGGCATCGCGGCCCATTCCTCTTATAGCACCAATCGCAGCTACGGAATCGTTGCTGGCGGTTGGTGACGTGCTGCCCAGCGTCTCCCGAGAAGGTCCCACACGTGTTCGATTGGATTTAGGTCCGGGGACCTTGTGGGCCAATCCGTTCGTTGAATATCTTTACTCTTCAACAGCTCTGCGACAGCCACTGTACGATGAGATGTAGCGTTGTCGTCCACGAAGAGGAACTCAGGACCCACAGCACCTCTAAACAGACGCACGTAAGGCAGGAGAACCTCGGTATAATAGCGGACACCAGTGACTGAACCTCCTTGGAAGATGTGAACGTCAGTACGCCTACCAAGCATGATACCGCCCCAGACGAGAACTCCGCCACCTTCAAACCGGTCCCTTTCGATGATGCTGGAGGTGTGATTGCGTATTCCCTGCTCCTTCCAGATGTATATACGTCCAGAATCGCTCGTCAGACTAAATCGGCTCTCATCCGTAAAGAGAACTCGACCCCATTGCTGATGTGTCCAGTTCTTGTGTTCCTGGCACCAGAAAAACCACCGTCTGCGATGAGCAGGCTTTAATGACACACACCGTACTGGTCGGCGTGCAAATAGACCACCGTTATGCAGCCTCCTGATCACTGTAAAACCCGATAACTGACGTCCAGTTGTCTGTTGCATGTGCCCTTGCGATTTCTCCCGCTGTCTGCCGTCTGTCTCTTCTCGCCTATAGGACAATATACCGGTCGTCCGCCGCTGTTGTTGCCCGTGGACGACCACTGCTAAACTCTCGGATAGCTGTTCCTGTCGTTTGAAATGCTCTCCAAGCTCGTGAAGCGATGCTGCGAGTGATCCCGAACTCCTCGGCCATACTTGTCACACTTCGACCTTCTTCCAACTTCCCAATGACGCGACCTCGGGTGAAGTCATCCAGATGGCCTCTGCTGGATTGCCTGTTGGCCATATCACACGGTGGCAGCAATTAGACGTCGTTCATGCCCGATGTACACCGTGCAATAGCTTTCACCGAATTGCTGAGCGTACACCGCCAGTGTGCTTTATACCCTTCCGACTCCCCCACGTCATGCTGCATATATGCGCATGCCCTACCGTACCGGACCCTAGTCTATCTCCTGAGTGGCCTTTCGGTCCGTTATGCCTACTCGTTCCGCTGTTATGCTAATTTCTCCTCTTTGTCCTTAATTTTTGCACACCAGTGTATTTTGGTGAATAACCGGAATCTATTGACGCATGAGGACAGTGTTGTCGTTTTACTGATTTAACATTAGATCGACCGATTTTGATCTATATTTACTGATCTATTGATAGATTGAAATAAATCACAGGAATCTACGGAACTACAAGGTCAGTGTTGCCATTTCACTGAGTTTTCAGTAGATCAACTGATTTTGATTCCTGTAGACTGATATATTGATAGAATTTAATGAACCACCGTAATCTAGGAAAGCACCAAAACGCAGTTGCCATGCTACTGATTTATCAGTAGATATACTGATTTTGATCATAGCAAAAACAGTCTTGCTGGGCCAGCACTGCCAGCAATGGCCCAGCACTATGTTCCGGTTGCCGAACTGTCAATAAAATGTCCGGAGAAGGGCCAGCAGTTCAGGCCAGCAGCTGGCCAACAGTTGCCACACCCATCAGTTCTCATATGCCGCAACAGGACCATCAGTTATCCATCACAGGCAGTAGCAGTCACAAGTGGTCGCTTCAGCGGCCCTGCAAGCACGTGACTTAACTGATGGCTTGCCGAATCTTGTCCGCCAATTCCCCATTAGTTGCCATAAAAAATATAATGGCAGTTTCCCACAGCTACAACTACTTTTTTTCTCTCCTTACGAATTTTCTGAATTTTAGCGCTCCATTGGGGAAATTTTCTCACCAGGTCCGGAAAAACTCCCGTTTGGATCTGCTTCGAAACGAACCAAGAACTGTGTACGTGGGAAGCGGGTGCGCTACCAACTGAACTGATTTGGCACGCACGAGCACGGCTGACCCTCTTTTCTGCGGAATGTGTAACGAATGGTTCTCTCTTTAATTTTACAATATTGCGAGGTACTTTTCATAAACATCAGTTTCACATAATTCATAAATTTCTTTTTTCAACGTACGATTGTTTTTTTCCTTTTTTTTTTACCTTAATGGAACTTCACTTTTTCAACGAGTGTACCAACTTAAAAGCGCTTTCCAATGCTTCGAGCTGACCTTGTCGTCTAGAAAGGCGATTGTTGAATTACATTTACCTGTTCATGTCACATTCTGTTACATTTTTAACGTTGTATCTTTCCTTTCCGCTGTCCGAAGCTACATTTGTTTTAAAGAGGAAAGATATTTTATTTTACTTCTCGTTATTTTTAGAAGTGACTTTATTCAGTCTTGTGTATGCAACCCATGGATGAGTACATTATATGCACATAGCGTTGCTTTTTTTTTTTCAAATAATTGATAAATTTTGCACACGTATAATTCTTCTTCTTTTTTTTTTTTTTTTTTCAACATAACGCTTTTTTAATGTTTTTCCAGGACTTTTGTTTCAAGCAGTTTAGTGAATTTTAAAAGGAAAGATTACACAGAAATTATTTCTTGTTATGCATGGGAATGCAGTGGATGTATTTTGTGGCTGTAATCTAGTGTTTCATTGCTTAATCTGATATCTTCGTCTACGTGGCATTTCATTAGAAATTGAATTCGCCTCTACATATGCTTTTTTTTTCCTAGCATCCACTAAAATAACAAGATGGCGATAGCGTCGTCTTCAACTAACTGGTACCACGAGAGACACAGCACGTGTTGCTTCTGCGCATGCGCAGTTCCGTTGCTTCCACCTGGTGTTGGGGTTGCATCGGTTACCAGCTACGGGCCACTAGTGGCACTTGATTGGTGACCCGCAATTCACGGTGTTGCTTCAGGGCCATCAATGGCTGCCGACTGATGGCGATGCCACTAACGGACCGCTACCGGGGGTCGTGAGCGGCACATTTCAGCCAGCAGTGACTCACCATCACTGACAGCTGGTGGCCATCAATTTCCTAAAACTTGTGTTTTTGTCGAGAATCTACAGTACCACTAGATTTTCAATAGTTCAACGAAACATTACCAAAACTCAAAAAAAAAAATCAAATACTTGCTGAGGTGAGTTACTGCGGTTCTGAAGACAAAAGATGGTCCGGCATACTATTAATGAACATTCAGTGCACATGGTTGGAATGGTTTATTGTTGGAGAGGTGCGCGTCAGCGAGATGTACGCAAATGAGCCATTACATTATGACCTTCCCCACCCTTGAGAAATGAGCGTGCCTGGAGACTGAATGGTGGCGCAGGTGAAGCTCACAGAGCAGTATACACTAATTGGCCACTTTATTATGACCACCCCCTCAGTACTTCGTTAGGCCAACTTTTGCCTTTAATACTGCGTCGATTCTTCGTGGCATGGACTCCACGAGATGTTGATAGGTGGTTTGTGGAATCTGAGACCATGCTTGATGAATAGCACTTCCCAGGAGTGTGAGATTGCAGGATTGTGGATCCAGTTGTCTGATGGGCCGTTCAACTTCATCCCACAAATTCTCAATGGGGCTGAGATCTGGAGATTGTGGGGGCCACCTAAGCAAAGTAAACTCACCGGCATGTTCCTGAAACCAATCCTGTGCAATACGAGCATTATGGCAGGACGCATTATCTTGTTGAAAGTAGCCATCGCCATTGGGATAAAACATCCACATGACAGGATGCACTTGGTCCGCAACGATGTTCAGATATGATGTGCCAGTCAGACACGAATTAAAGGGCACAAAGCCTGCCACGAAAATATTCCCCAAACCATAACGTTGCCCCCACCAGCTTGAAGGGTTGTAGCAATGCATTTGGAGTCCATGCTTTCGTGCTGTTTCCGCCAAATTCTCACTCGGCCATCGGCATGGTGCAACTGCAAACGTGATTCATCGGACCACATGATTTGTTTCGAATTATTGACTGACCAATCCTTGTGCTCCTGAGCGAACTGGAGACGTTTTCTCTTGTTAACTGCAGACAGCAAAGGTGTTCGAACAGGATTTCGGTTTTCATATTCCATCCGATGCAATGTACGGCGAACAGAAAGAGATCATTTGAGGGGTTCCTTGATTAAGATGGTCTGTAATTTGCTGCACTGTTGACCCTTCTGCTGTCTGTTACCAGTCTGGACACTCTCCGTTCCGCCCGAGCAGTTACTAGTCGATGTTACCAGCACTCCGAAATGTACTGGAACTGGCGGACCTGCTGTTGAATTTATGGTACCAGTTACCCCACGATACCTATCGCGACCTCATCGAATCGATGCTTCGCCGAATGGCTGCTGTTTTGCGGGCTAAAAAGGGTTGTAGAACTTATTTGGTAGGTGGTGATAATGTAATGGCTTATTGGTGTATTTTCATACGAAATCAGCGCAATGTTATGTAAACATTCCCAGTAATTCATGAGTAAAATGTCCGTTAACTACGTCGTTACACTCATATATCCAAATAGGTGGTAGTTACTGGACACCTCTCCCTCCACCCACACCCCCTTCCTGTCGGGCGCTTTGCCTTCATAACATTGAGATAAAAGAAAACTCAGTTTTAGACCTTGGGAGTCGGGCACTTCCTTATTGAAACCATGTCATGCATTACCAATTAAGTATAACCAAATTGCCTTATTCTCCATGTAAAACTAAAATTGCAGAAGAAACTTGATTGCAATACGTTAGCAAAGGTGTTGCTTGGTTTAAAAGCTTACCTTTCGCTGAAGTCATTGGAAATCCGTACCATGAAATTTTCAATCTTCACGGAGAGTAACACTGCGGTGATAATGATTGTCGAAACTCTAATGCGGGCAAAAGGAGCGATGCCACATCTGCTTTAATTACTAAGCCATCAGAGACCTGTATCATCACCGTTCAGGAGAATAGCCACGTGTCCCATTCATTTCAGTTGCTATCACCTTGACCTTCACTGACGCTTGACCTTGCCTGTCTCATGATGGGAACGTCTTTACACTAAAGACCAATTACGATCTTCTTCACGTGAATGCCCGCATCTATATTTAAATTGGAGCGACATATTAATCATTCGAAATCCTTTTTGAAATTAAGAATTTTCTAAAAAAAAAAAAAAAAAAGATCTATGGGAATAAGATATCTGTGCTAAACTATGCGTCCAACGCAAGGAACATGTTCGTCATTGATATTGAGAGATAACTTTTCAAATACACAGTGCGTCAAAGAATTTTTAAGACTGGGTCTGTAAAATGAAATAGAAACAAGAAATTATAATTAGTTTTGGTTTGTTATTCAAAATAAGTCCCTCCGGCTTCAATACACTTGTTACAACGATTTAATAATGATTCGAATGCCTGTTCCGGTTCACTTTGCGGAATTGCCTCCAAAGCACGCGTCGAAGCTGTTTGTATGGTCGAAATATCATAGAAATAGCACCCTTTTAATGTCATTTTAAGTTTTTGGAACAAAGAAAAGTCGCAGGATGGTAAATCAGGCGAATACGGTGGATGATTAAACACACACAAGCGTTATTTTTCGCCAAAAATCTACGAACAAGAGCTGAGGTGTGACTGGGTGCATTATCGTTCAACAAACACCAACTGTTTTCATCCCGATATTCTGGACGAATGCGACGAATTCTGCCCATCAAACGCCTCAAAACATTTAAATAAAACTCACCAGTAATTTTTTGTCCACTTGGAACAAATTCTTTGTGGATAATACCCTTACTATCGAAGAATGTAATGAGCATTGTTGTGATTTTCGATGGAACTTTTCTTGGTTTTTTTTTTTTTTTTTTTTTTTTTTTGGCTTGTGGCGAGTTTTTTTACTTCCATTCCGCACTTTGTAGCTTTGTTTTAGGATCATACTGAAAACACCATGTTACATCACCAGTAACAATCGATTTTAAGAATTTTGGATCATTTTCAGCGGCTGAAATGTTGTCTCTGCAATGTGCACTTCTCCTTGATTTTTGTTCATTGGTTAACGTGTGTGGAATAAATTTAGCACAGACTCTTGTTTTGCCCAAATCTTCATGCATGATAGTTCGAATCGTTTCTTTGTTGATGTTTAAAGACTCTCCCATCATTCTTAGTGACGCATATCGATTGTTTGCCACGAAATCACGCACTTTTTGAATAATCTCACGTGTCCTAGATGAACTTGGTATACCGGTATGCTTATCATCTTCTAGCGTCTCTCTTCCGTCCAAAAAAACGTTTGTGCCATAGGAAAATCTTTAATCTACTTAAACAAAACTCATCGTAAACTTGTTTCATCATTTGATACGTTTCCGAGGCACTTTTACCAAGTTTTGCGTTAAATTTAATAACAGCCCTTTGTTCCATCTTAATAATTCAACATGGAACAAATTTTACTTCTCTAATGAACGCCCGTTTCGTTTGAGTTAATTTAACAACTGCGCAGTACTTTTGGCAGTAAGCAAGCAGATGGTTACGGTTTATAACGCATTCGCGATTACACTGGTGGTGTCACCGTAGGCTGAAATCTAGCACCAGTTTCAAAAATTCTTTGACACACTGTGTACAACGGCCGTTCCATAAAAAAACTGACAGTAACATCACACAAAACGAAGAAATATATAGGTACAGCAAAATGTACAGTAGTGAACAAAAATATTTGGCGAAACACTTTTCCAACCGTAATTTTTGTTCTGCTGGACCAAATCGGGTCATTTTGGGATATGATATGTGTTGATTCGTGGATTACAATGCCGTGTAGTTTGTATTTCTCTCAGAGCGAATTTGTCGTTCGAAATGGGCCATATTCAAGAGTCGCCAATTATTATCCATTTGTTTGCAGAATGTATTAATGTTTTTCCTGTGATTTTTGTGGGTTTTGTGATGTGTAGTGTGATAATAAGTCAATCTTAGGTTTTCAGAAATGGGTAAAAAGGTGGAGATCCCTGTTGGAGCTCGCCAGGCGGCCGTGAACATGATGGAATCTGGAATGCGCGTCACCGACATTGCGAGGGCCCTGAAGATCCGACACCAGTCCATTTCAGCTATCCTGCAACGTTATAAGAAGACTGGGACCGTCGAGAACAGTCCGCGATGTGGTAGGCCTCGTTCCACTACGTTGCGTCAGGATAGACGCATCCTCCGTCGATCTCTTGCTGATCTCATCTTCACTGCTGTGGACATCGCCACTGAATTTCGCGACCGCGACGACCTAAACGTCAGCCGGATTGACCATCTCCCGTCGTCTCATTGCTGGTGGACTGAATGGAAGACGCCCCGCCAAGAAACCACTCATCGGAGTCAAAAATCGACGAGCCGCAGTCGCGTTCGCGCGCCGTCATCGACACTGAACCGCAGCGGACTGGAGTAAGGTGCTTTTCACCGACGAGAGCAAGTTCAACTTGTTCTGAAGCGATGGCATCCGATACGTACGACGTCCGTGTGGCCAGAGATTCAACCCCCAGTTCATTCAGCCGACTGTCAAGCACGGAGGAGGATCGCTCATAGTTTACGGTGCCTTCTCTCCCAATGAAATGGGCCCCATCATCAAGATTGATGGAATAATGCCCTGCCAGAGCTTAACGCACATGCTCATCAACGATGTCTTTCCATGGGCAAACCAGAACATTCCACCTGGATGGATCATGCAGCAAGACAACGACCAGAAGCACACCTCCAGAGTAGCGAAAGCAGCCTTCCAGCAGAAACATGTCACACTTCTAGACTGGCCAAGTCAATCTCCAGACCTCAACCCCCTCGAGCACATGTGGGAGGAGCTGGAGAGACGATGTGCTAAGAAACCCTGCCGTAATAGGTCGCAGAAGTTTGACCAGCTGTCTGAAGAATGGGCGCGAATTCCGCAGGTCTCCGTCGAGAAGCTAGTGGACTCGATGCTGGCCCGTTGTGCAGCTGTTATTAAGTCACGTGGTTATCCCACTAAGTATCAGTTATTGTTTTGTCGTTTTTTTGCACTTGTTTTCTGTTATCTTTGCATTAAATGAATGTGATACACACCTATTTTGTTGGTCAATCTGTTTGATCTTTGCGATTAAGCTCGGTACCTGATCTGTGTTAAGGTTTCCGATCCATCTGCATATGGGTCATGTTTACAACTGAATAACACATATCATATCCCAAAATGAACCGATTTGGTCCAACAGAAAAAAAATTCTGGTCCAAAAAGTATTTCGCCAAATACTTTTGTTTGCTACTGTATGTTATTCTTTCTCAAAGTACATGAGTCGAAAGTTTTGCAATTTTTGCATAAACGCATGTGCATGCTGCAACGGGTATGTCACGTGTTTAAACTAGTTCAAGTCGCGCACTGTAGCATCACCTCCTAATAGCTTAGAATGCCCGCGCACCGAACGCCGGAAGCTGCGTGACGTAAGGGAGAGTAGGCTGATGTGATGTCCGTGGTGGGTGGTCGAGCATGCATGAGCTTGCTCACTCTGTGTAAGCGTGACTACGGATGTGCGTGGTTGTTGTTGTCAAATTGTCAACTAAATTTATTTTCATAGAGGAATATTAAAAGTATTCAAATTCCCTACTAATGGGGAGGTTCTCAAAATGGATTACAGCAATAAAGCGTGAAAATTTTCAACTCTAAGGTACGTGGAAACCTTTTGTTAACCTTATTTTAAACTACTCGTAAAATAAAAATTTTGAACTAGAAAATTTAAATTTGGCTAATTTTATAATCTAATGCATCTCACAGCGGGAAGTCAAAGCACTGAAAAGATTTTATAAAAATGAAATTTATGTTTGAAATGGAAAGAATAGATTACTTGTGTTGTTATAGTAACCCATAACATGTTTTTGCCAATGTATCAAATAAGTTCAAAGTAAAATATGTATATTTAGGAAGGGATTTTAAATTTTTTTTATTATGGACACAGAATAATAAGGGTTGCATGTTTTTGATCCCAAGAGTAATATGTTGATACATTCGTACTTAGTTATTTAAGTGTTTAGGCAGCGTCAGATTAACTTTTTGGGGGTCCCTATTTCTGGGCACAAATGCTTGTAAAATACTTATATCCTATACGAAATATATGTATGTCATGTACACATCTAACATGCCTATGTCCTTTATATAAATGCTAAGGCCTTGTTGCCATGTGAAATACATCTTTTGTGTTTGCAGACATAGAGAATTGCATTGAATTATCATTTTTAATATTTATTACTAAAGGAACATAAACACTGAATCAAGTATAGACAGCAAAAATTAGATATGAATGCACAAAAACAGAAGTTCACACATAGTTCAGGAGTAAGTTTGCCTTTAAAATGTCCGTTTAAAGATTTTGAAGCATTTTTCTACAAACCAACACATTGAAGAACTCTCGTGTGAGCAGTGTGTATGCTCTATCTGTGGTAGGATGGGAATGTATCAAAACCATTCAATTTCTCAAAAATAAGGTGAAATATATCAGTACTACCTGGGCAAGAAATTATTTACTTGCCCAGGTAGTAAAAGCTGGATGCGCAGGAAAATGTATCTTTTAAGATAACAAACCAGAACCCTATTTTTTTTAAGTTAAAAATATGAACTGTTTTTACATGTTTGCACTTCCATTTTAAGGGTCTGTATTACAAATGTTCAATGCACAAACGTGTGTATATCAATTTTTAAGATGCTGATGCTAAAATTGGTATGAAATGGTACGATGATGAAACTGGTGTTTCGGAAATTTAGTGATTCTGCCATGTTCCTTTTGTTAAAGTTTTCTCCCTTTGTCACTAAACATGAGAGGTCAGTTACATCAGAGGCATGCATACTGTTGTTGATTATAAACAAAATTTGGAGCAAAACTAGGTTTCCGATTTCTGGGCGTAGAGCATAACATAATTAAAGATGTGATATTACTCTTTCCTTGGTACTTCGTAACAATAATACAACTTCCATTAATTAACAATGACATGAAACACGACATGTGATGACTGTCTTTTTTTCTTGTGTAGTAGGAAATTTTATTACAAACTTTTTTATTTTAAAATTTAGTTACCATGCACAGGCAATTAGATGTTTTATTTACCTGCCCAGACGAATGATTTACATGCTCTGGGCATCTCGGGCATGGTATTTTTAAGCCTTGGATATTGTTATTTTTAAGAGAAAGAAAAGTACGTGGATCGACATGAATCCACATATTGTGGAAACTATGTTCTAAACAAACAAGATTTTTAAAATACAAGTAGAAATATATACTCGCTTCTTTTTTTTTTTTTTTTTTTTTGAAAATATTTGCTTAAAATGAGAGATCAACTTTTTATTCATTTATCTAGACTTATCTGTTTCCAGACTTCCTGCACTGTGTCTTCACAAGCTACAGCAATAATAACTGGAACGAATATATCTCATATTATCCGATAACTACTGGAAAGTGTGCTTCCAAACGTGAGGGTGGGTGTCAATTTTTGTATAGGGAAAAACTTCTTCAATCCTTCATAGAATTTGTTTTGAAACCAAAATCATAAAAAAAAGGAAAACACAATCTTTTTCAATAGCTTTAGCAAAGACAAAACATTTGTGCAAAATTTTATACCATTGCTTTTTATAGTTTCTGAGAAAATGGTACATCAAGTTAGTCAATTTTTAATGAAACATGTACATCTTTTAAAATACATCCTATAGTACCAAAACAATCGCTTAGATTTATTCAGTACAATAACTACTGCATGTGCATTTTTCAGGTTCTCAAAAAATATAATAATTATCTGAAAAAATACTTTAAGAAATTATTGGAACAAATTTCAGATTTTCTTAGAAACGTGTCTTTGAAATTCTTCAAGGAACAGCTAACGGACACATAATCAAATTGGGCTTGTGATACACAAAGAACTACACAACCATAATTATATGTACATTGGCAGTTTTGCTGAATACTTCTTGAAAATCAAATTTCAGGAAATTTCTGCCAATAAGTTACTTGTATTTTTCCAGATAAAAAGAAATGCTTATATTGTGGATCCAAATAGTTTTGCTTAATGCTACTAATATACTTAATACAGATGTGTTGAACTTTGACAAGGTAACTTTTTTGAAATAGTGCTCTGGAAGACAAAAATTATAAACTTTACATTTGCTTATCAAAATGAAGTTGTCCAAACACGTAACTAGATGGTACTAAAATTAGGAAAACTTGTTATGTCATTATTGTACGTTTAATAATGTAGCAATTGCATAATTTTCTTGAAATCTTAATTTATTTGATGCAATCAGTGGATCAAGCAGCAATTCCCTGTATGTATGTTAAAACGTGTTTTATTGAGCCTTTGGTAATAATTAAAAAACACAGAAAAAAATTCAGTTTTTCTTGACCTTTTTATATATATTAGTGATCACGGATTGCATATAAAATACATTTTCACTAAAGGAATTATTTCATTATTAAAATTTTCATAGTCATAAGTTTGCAATGAATGAAAAATCTGATTCCTTAAATATGTCAATCGACATCTTTTGAAACGACGGCGATACTTCGTAATGGACCCTCAAACTAATCTTTCAAGTACAAGAACGATTTGTTCACAAGTACAGGAATCGTTCGGTTAACTATAAAGATACTATAACTTCAAGTGAAACTACGACAACAGTTTATAATTTCGATTATAGAAATGGTTTATCACTTCCAGTGAAATGACAGGGATGCTTTCATTAAACTAACGAATCTGTGTTGCTTACCATTTCAAGTCGAAATTATTGCTACGCTAAATTTTACGCGGTAATTTCTTTTTCTTCTGTATTTTAAAAGATTATTAAACAAACTTGTTAACTCTGCAGTTATTTGAAAACTAACACACAAGTTCTTATTTAAATGCAGTGAAACTCTAAAAGAACGCACGACCTGGTTAGTTGGTGTACGTAAAGACGCGTTCGTTCGCACATCGCCGTAATGCTCCTCTCCGAGACTACGGACTACTCTAGTGACGTCACAAATCGGTGCGCGGGCCTGCTAAGCTATTAGGAGGTGATGACTGTAGTCAGTCGAAAGGGATATAAAGTGGTAGTCGTTGTTGTGAACAGCATTGCATGTCGTCGTTCTGTCTGTGGTTGGGACACCTAAAAGACGAACATCCACAACCGGTTAATTAGGGAACTTTTGCTTTACGAGTTTCAACTCGACCATAACACTGTTCAAGCAACACGAAACATTTATCATGCGAAAGGCGAAGGTTCCGTGGACCACAGCACCGCAACCAGATGGTTCAAGAAATTTCGCTTAGGTGACAGAATCCTCAATGATCAGCCAAGCTCGTGTAGGCCGCAAACCGTGGATTCGGAGGCCGTGCGCCAGGCCGTAGATGCAAATCCGACAACCAGCCCTTGGAGATTATCAGGCAAGCTGGGCATATCACAGACCACCGTGGTTCGTCACCTTCAGGACCTCGGCACGGTCTACATGCGCTGCCGTTGTGTCCTTCCCGAACTGACGGCAGCTGAAGCAAAACGCCGAGTGGAAGTGTGCACGAAACTTCTAGAAAACTTACGATATGTATGTTTCATCAACAGAATTGTTGCGTACGATGAAAAGTGGATCTATTTCCGTAATCCTAACACACACAGCGGCAGTAGTTGAGACCGGGCCGGCCTCTACCATCTCACCCATCAGCGTGGTCCGATGAGTCATGCTACCAGTTGTTACGAGCAACTCTACCACCAGCTCGTAACAACTGGTAGTGTGACTCATTGGACCACGCCACAGGTTGCCAGTCTTTCACACTCTACGATCTCCCCCATCAGCATGGTTCGATGAGTCATGCTACCAGTTGTTGCGAGCAACTCTACCACCAGCTCGTAACAACTGGTAGCGTGACTCATTGGACCACGCCACATGTTGCCAGGTTTTCACACTCTACTATCTCCCCCCATCAGCGTGGTCCGATGAGTCATGCTACCAGTTGTTACAAGCAACTCTACCACCAGATCGTAACAACTGGTAGCGTGACTCAGCGAAATTCGCCACATGTTGCCAGGGTCCAATTACCGTGTTCACGAGCCCAGGTGAGGCGCTGTGTCCGATGTCGTAGTGTTAACAAAAGCCCTCTTGTAGGTCTTCTCCCATACCTCATGAACACTAAATTATGGTGCACTGGCCTGGTGAGTATGTCTCTTGTACCTCCTTCATTGAATATGTGTGTTATTTGAGACAGTGTCGCTTGTCTGTTAGCATGGACAATCCTGGTTGGACGCCGCTGGTCATGGTCATTCAGCACCTGTGGTTGGCCAGGGTGGGTGGTAATGCCTTCCAGGAGGTATTCCCGGTACACACGTGACACTGTGGATCGAGAAATGCTGAATGTTCGCACAACTTTGGAAATTGAATGTCCCATCCGTCTGACTCTCACTACCATGCCTCGTTCAAACTCCAATAATTGCCATAATCCTACTGGCGGTTGATCAACATGACTACCGAGATTACACCTCGCAACTGCTAAAAATCGTAACGTGCGTCGAAGCCTTTATATGACTGCAGCGCCAGTTAAAAATTTAATACTGCTATCCCATGAATTTTGGCACTTCAGCGTATTTTCCCCAGCTTACATTCTTTTTTTAATTGGGGGTTCAACGACCACCATGAGCAAGTCGGTGGGTTATAGGTAATCGCCCTCCCCAAATTTAAGGCCCCTGGTTCCAGGGAAGGGAGAGAGCCAGACAAACACAACATCCATGCCTCACTGGGATTTGAACTCGGACCCATCTCAGACGAATGATCAGATGACATCGCTTAGACCACTTTGCCAGCTTACTTACAGTAGTGGCCAAAATTGTGGAACCCTTTTAGAAGAAGTGTATTTTTGAGTTTTGATGGCTCATAACACCCCTTTGTTTTGGAGTAATACCATAAAATTTGAAAGATAATTTCATCAAAAATGTAATGCAATAAACTTTGTTCAATTCTCTCTATTCTATGAAAAGTTATAGCCAAATAACCAGGACAAGGAAGCTTAGGTTGATAAGAAGTAGCTTTCCTTCATTTGAATGTAGCCAATGAGCATGAGTGTTGAGAGAGCCAATCAGGTGTCATCTTGTTTTGGCAATGAGCCAATCAGGTCACAGTAGGATTCAGCTATTGATGTCATGTATTGGAGCTGAGAGGAAGACGTTGTCAGTGTGTAATATGATTTCTATCAAGTTGGGTGGGGTTTTTTGGGGTTCTTTCATTTAGTGAGCTTGTAAAACATAATAATATTAAAGAAATGGTACAAAGAGTTATCTGCTAAACCAGAAAGTGATGTAAACTAGTACTATTAAGTAAACAAGGCTTCAGTTAAGGAAATTAGAAGAAAAATTGGTGGAAACTTACCCAAAGGTGGCATTTCTAAATTTTTTAGGAGGTATAAGGAGACTCAGTCACTACAAAATCAAACTGGTAAAGGCAGGAAAAGGTGCACACCAGCAAGTGATGATAGAAGAATTAAGAGACTGTGCCTAGATGATGGAAGAAAATCATCTGGGTGTATACAATATGAAATGGCGCAATGCAATGTGAAGTTGAATGCAAAGACTGTTCGGTGCAGACTGCAGGAATTTGGTCTAAAAGCTAGAATTCCACGAAAAAAGCCATTTTTATCTCTCAAACAAAGGTTGACAAGATTAAACTGAGCTAAAAACCATGTTAACTGGACAGCGGAACAATGGGACAGTGTTATTTGGAGTGATGAGAACAAAATATCCCTGTTTGGTAGTGATGGCATAAAACACGTAAGGAGAAGAATCGGAGAAGATTTGCATCCTGATTGCATTACATGTACCGTGAAACACCCTGTTAGTGTTATGATCTGGGGTTGTATGACATCAAAAGGTGTGGACAGAAATTGCGTGATTAATGGGAATATAAATGCTGATGACGTAGTCATTTTTGCAACTACCCCATCAGAGCTGCAGAGTATGATCCAGGAACTTGCTGACAAGAGTAAAGAAGTGGGATTAAAAATGAACTTTCAGAAGACAAAAGTGATGTTCAATGCTTTTACAAGAAATGAAGATTTATCGATTGATGGAGAAAAACTGGAGATAACAGATACGTATGTTTATCTTGGACAGCAGATATCAAGTGAGGGTCACATTGATGAAGAAATTAATCGGCGTACAAAACTTGCCTGGAGAGCTTTTGGAAGAAACAGCATAATTTTCAAGAGCAATATGCCATTATGTCTTAAAAGAAAAGTGTTTGATCAATGCATCCTTCCAGTGCTTACGTATGGTGCAGAGACGTGGACCTTAACTAAAAGAGACATACAAAAGCTGCAGACAACTCAAAGAAGCATGGAGAGGTGCATGCTTGGTATAACCAGGAGAGATAAGAAGAGGAACTCGTGGATCCGAAAAATGACGAGAGTGGAAGACATCATGATCAGAGTTAAATCCCTGAAATGGCAATGGGCTGGACATACTGCCAGAAGGACAGACCATAGATGGACAGCCGAAATTTTAGATTGGATTCCAAGGGACAGGAAAAGACCCAGAAAAAGACCACATGGGAGATGGGTGGATGAAATTCGTAAATATGCGGGAGTGACATGGAGGAGACTGGCACAAGACAGACCGTTGTGGAGGAAACTTGGGGAGACCTTCGTCCAGCAGTGGATTGATAATGGTTGACAATGATGATGATGATGATGAAATGACCAAAAATACAATAATGAAATACTTGAGCCCAAACTGAAGCCTTCCACACGTGATCTTTCCCAAAATCATGAAGCATTTATATTTCAACAGGATTCAGCTCCATGTCATGTTGCTGCTGTGTGCAAAAAGTGGTTTCAAGATAATCATATTCCACTCCTGGAATGGCCTGGGAATAGCCCAGACCTTAACCCCATCGAAAATCTATGCAGCCGACTAAAGAAACTTGTTAATCAGAAGCAACCCAGCAATGAAACCGAATTAATGGAAGCAATAATTCAATCTTGGTTTCACATTATAACAGCTGCAGAACTAAAAAACTTGGTTCACTCCATGGGAAGACGTTGTAAGGCCGTAATTAACGCTAAAGGTTACCCAACTAAGTATTAACTGACATGGTGAGAATTTTTGTATATCTCATTTTTTTCTATGTGTATCACTTCCTTCTTTATAACTGCTGTTCTAATACAAAATCCTTCATAAAAGTACATTTGTGATGAAATTATCTTTCCATTGATATAAAATTTTATGGTATTACTCCAAAAAAAAGTGATGTTATGAGCCATCATACTTCAAAAATACACTTTTTCCAAAAGGTTTCCACAATTTTAGCCAGTACTGTAAATCGCACACGAAAAAATAAACAACCGTTTGGATGCAAAATATTAAAGTTAGCGGAAGATCTGTCTGCCCTTTCTTTCATTATAAAGTGCGCGTCGACAGATGTTTAAGCAGAAAGCAATTACGCAGTCATTCTCTTCCGTCCTGATGAAAAACGGCATCTGAGGTGTTTGTATACCATCACCTGTTCATCGTAAAAGACACGACCCGAACACCATTAAATATTTTCCCTTGAATTTCGCAAAGCGTTTGGCGCAAACAAGTGTTTTGCGAAATTCATATTATGTGTTTCCTTCCGTATGTTACTTAAGACCTGACCTTCAGTATGTGGCGGTAGATTCTTTAATTCTAAATGCTTCTTCTTTTTAACATGTTGAACATCACTAAACAGGGCAATTCAAGGTCTTAATTTACTGCAGAGTAATTTCTCGTGAACTTAATGTCAAGCATACTCGTTGCAACACAATTCTCTACGATATTCTAAACCCATCTTCTGAGAAAATACTAAAGTACTTAACATCGTGAAGGAATTTGTACTCAGACGTGTGGCATTCTTCAATGTTTTACAACTTGTGTATGTAGTTTGGAAACACTACACACACGTGACGTAAGTAAATAGACACCTGATTTGTTAATAATATTTATTTTCTGTGCGCATGGAATGGAAGGAGCTATGGTTGTAGCTGGATTTAATATCTGGTAGCCATATCCTTTGGAGTACATAGAGGTTTCACCCTGTCAGGCATTGAGATCAGCAATCGTGCTGTGTGGAATTTGAACCCACAATTCACAAAACAATTAGGAAGCATGTTTGATAGAAAGAACAAACTGGATGATGAAATTACACTGCTGGACAAATGCTAAGGACGGTTCATAAACGGCTATATAGCGCATAAAAAAGTAAGTGTGGTTGGATGCCAAGTGAAATAAAATAATGTCAGAATGCCAGGACATTACAAGAAAGACAATTTATTGTGCTCTGAAATCCAGAAGGCATTGGAACGTGTTCAAGGGACAAACAGGCCATTTTGTGCAGAATACGTAGACGTGAAAAAAAATGCAATTACCGTCCGCAGGCGTTCCGGCGTAAGATGTCAATACGGGATATGGCCACCATGGAGGGCGATGCAAGATTCCACACGTCGTGTCATGCTTTGCACAACATTATCAAGCAGCTGTTGGGGTAATTTGTCCCATTCCTCTGTCAGTGCACGGATGAGGGTGTCCTTGTTTATTGGAGGGCATTGGCGACCAGCAAGACTCCTCCCCAAAGCATCCCACACATTGTCAATGGGATTCAGATCTAGAGAACGTTCTGGCCATGAGAGGCGTTGAATATCCTTGCTCTCAAGACACTCCTGGACAGCGACTGTTCGATGACATGTTGCGTTGTCGTCCATGAAAATTAATCTATCACCGACAGCACCACGGAACATGCGAACATGAGGTAGCAGAACATCATTAATGTATCGTTGGCTAGTCATAATCCCAGTTGGAAGCACATAGAGGGACGTACGGCCATTGATCATGATGCCAGCCCATACCATGACACTACATGTCGGATATCGGTCCCTTTCCTGTATGTTTGCTGGACAATATGCAGTACCACTATCACGCCAGATCAGTTGTCGTCGACAATCAGACGATAGACTGTATCTACTCTCATCTCAGAAGAGGACAGCAGACCAGTCGTTATCAGTCCAATTGCGATGTTGATGGCACCATTGCAAACGTGCGGTACGGTGACGTCTGGACAATGGGATGCACACAACAGGACGGCGGGCGTATAGTCCTCCTTCATGCAAACGTCTGGCGACAGTTTTTCGGGAGATCCGCTTGCCAGTAGCAGCCATAAACTGATTTGCTACCTCACTAGCTGTGTTGCGCCGGTGTCTTTTTGTTAATAGCACGATGTACCGATCTTCTGCAGGTGTCGTACTGCGAACACGACCTCCCCCGTGACGTTTGCTACACTCTCCATTTGTTTGAAATGATTTCCAAAGCCTTGAAACAACACTGCGGCTGACGTCGAATTCCCTGGCAACATCTGTTATTTTTCGCTCTTCTTCAATCTTTCCAATAATACGGCCACGCGTAAAATCATCTAGGTGATGTCGGGAAGACATACTGAAAATTGTAAGTTCGTCAATTGATTCTTTCCCTTTCAACTTTGCGTTTGAACAACAACGGTCAATACGCGTCAAATCCTTTATATCTCTTATCAGCGCTCTGACGTCACGAAGAAGTTCGGCAATCCAAAATTTTCATACGCACAACACGTCTTACTGTATCCCGCACTTATGCTAATTTCCACATTTTCCTGCCTTCCATTTTATGGTTGCTATCGTTGATATTGTCATCCGTCCTTAGCAATTGTCCGGCAGTGTAGTAGGCGAGTGAATTCTTCATTGAAAGTTATGGCTGCTTTGGGAGGTTTTCACAGGAATGATGGCTTCTTTAGAGAGTCCCGCATGGCTGTGTATGAAAGTGTAATTGTTCCCACTCTGATGTATGACAGTAAAACCTGGGTACTACAGAAAAAAACATAGGAGTCGTTTGTGTGCTGGAGAAATGCGTTACTTACGGGGGTGCGTAGCAAGACACGTTCTGATCGTATGAGGAATGAAGATGTGTTGCAGTTGTGTGATGTGAAGTAAAATGTTGTAAGCAAGATGAACACTAATATGTTTCGGTGGTTCGGACATATTACAAGAATGAGTGATGAGATGCTTACTAAGAAAATCTTTTTAGTCCAAGTGGCTGGAAGGAAAGGCCGAGGAAGTTATGGGAGAATAAGGTTCAGGAGTGTATGTATGAGAAAAGATTATAAGTATGAAATATAGAAGGTCTTGTGTACGTCGTGTGATAAATGTCAGTGAAGCCCAAGTTGTGTTTCAAGATCGCTGTAAATGGAGAAGTTTGATAGGGCAACAACATTAAGTAAATAATTAGTTAAGAATTTATCTTGTTGTTTGTATTGCTTTGTACACTGAAGAGCAATTGAATTAGAGATAGCTGGCGTTATGCAAATGTGGCGCTGTGGGTGGCCCTGTAAACGGAAACGACATGACGTATGCAGCGATCCGACAATATAAGGAGTGATGCGACGTGAATCAGTAAGAGTCGGACACAGTATGGGTAAGACGAAGGATCTAAGCGCATTTGATCGTGGGCAAATTGTCGGTGCCCAAAAAATGGGTCACCCCATCTCGGAAGTCGTGCAGGCACTGGGATTTTCACGAGCCACTGTGTCACGGGTGTACCGTGAGTACATCGAATCCGGTAAAACCATCCCTGCATGAGCCAACTGCCGTGGACAAGAGCGTGTGGATGGGCGGGGTCATCGTCGGCTAGCTCGCATTGTAACAGCAGATAGACGGGCCACAACACAAGAAATCACTCGACAATTTAACGCTGGTGCACAAAAACGTGTAAGCAGCCACACCATCCAGAACTATCTCCTCGCTATGGGGTACAGAAGTCATCGTCCCACGAGGGTACCGCTGCTGACCGCACATCACACGGTGTAAAGATTAGCATGGGCGCGGGAACATCGCCACTGAACCCTAGATATGTGGGAAAATGTTGCCTGGACTGATGAGTCGAGATTCACGTTGGTACATGCGGATGGGAGGATACGAGTACGGCGCAAACCACATGAAGCGATGGATCCTTCTTGCCAGCAGAGTACTCTTCAAGCTAGTGGGGGTTGCATTCTCGTCTGGGGACTGTTTACGTGGACTGAAATGGGACCCTGGTGCGTGTGACATCGTCCATCACAGGTCAATGTTACCGGGATATCCTGGACGATCATTTGCTCCCGTTTGTGCGTCTTCAACATCCCACTGGGGACCTCATCCTGCAACAAGACAATGCAGCTCCCGAATTATATCCGAATTGTTGGATGAACACTCCACTGACGTGACCTCGTTTCCTTGGCCAGCTAGGTCACCTGACCTCAATCCCATCGAGCACATCTGGGATGCCATCGAGAGAGATGTTCGAGGTTCTCACCCTACTCCATTAAATCTTCGTGAACTGTGGGAGCTTGTTCTGGGGTCGTGGATCCGTATGGCTTCCCAACGCTTCCGGTGTCTTGTCGAGTCCATGCCGAGACGAATCGCCTCAGTCATCAGGGGAAAGGTGGTGATACACGTTACTAGGCAGGTAACTTTAATTCAATTGCTCTTCAGTGTAAAGCTAACCTCTGAATCTCTTAAAACAGCTTAGTGTTATGTATGCATGTATGTATGTATGTATCAGTTAAATGTTTATTTGGCACATGGTCTTTCTTTGAGGAGCTAACCTGTGAATATTATGTTATTTAATGATATGTTAATTTAGATGTACACGGTAAGTTAAAAGTCGCAGGACAACCTTGAACCTCAGAGAACAGCATAGAGAGCATCCTATTCATACAATAAGGTCAGGAGATGTGCCTTGTTGGTAGGTTTTTGTGGCATGCGTCATAATTACCCATCCAATATGGCCCACGTGTTCTATTAGGGCTCTGGCTCGTCCACGACTGTTTCTAAATGAATATTTCTTCGTGCCATGTTTGGGCACGTTTTGCCCTATGACATGGAGCTCCATTCTCCATGAGCAAGGAGGTAGCCTTTGACATCTAACCACTGAAGAATATTGTTAGCAGGCCCTTTTCAAGAATATTTTGCCCTATGACATGGAGCGCCATCCTCCATGAACAAAGATTTAGCCCTTGACTTGGCTCGGAGCGCCAAGTCTAACATCTGTAGAATATTGTTAGCAGGCCCCTCTCAAGAACGTTTTGCCTTATGACATGGAACGCTATCCTCATGGACAAGGAGGTAGCCTTTGACATCTGACCACTGGAGAATATTGTTAGCAGGCCCCTCTCAAGAATGTTTTGCCCTATGACTTGGAGTGTCATCCTCCATGAACCTTTGATAGCCTTTGACATCTAACCACTGAAGAATATTGTTAGCAGGCCCCTTTCAAGAATATTTTGCCCTATGACATGGAGCGCCATCCTCCATGAACAAGAGGATAGCCCTTGACTTGGCTCGGAGCGCCAAGTCTAACATCTGTAGAATATTGTTAGCAGGCCCCTCTCAAGAACGTTTTGCCTTATGACATGGAACGCTATCCTCATGGACAAGGAGGTAGCCTTTGACATCTGACCACTGGAGAATATTGTTAGTAGGCCCCTCTCAAGAATGTTTTGCCCTATGACTTGGAGTGTCATCCTCCATGAACAAGGAGGTAGCCTTTGACATCTAACCACTGAAGAATATTGTTAGCAGGCCCCTTTCAAGAATATTTTGCCCTATGACATGGAGCGCCATCCTCCATGAACAAAGAGATAGCCCTTGACTTGGCTCGGAGCGCCAAGTCTAACATCTGTAGAATATTGTTAGCAGGCCCCTCTCAAGAACGTTTTGCCTTATGACATGGAACGCTATCCTCATGGACAAGGAGGTAGCCTTGGACATCTGACCACTGGAGAATATTGTTAGCAGGCCCCTCTCAAGAATATTTTGCCCTATGACTTGGAGTGTCATCCTCCATGAACAAGGAGGTAGCCTTTGACATCTAACCACTGAAGAATATTGTTAGCAGGCCCCTTTCAAGAATATTTTGCCCTATGACATGGAGCGCCATCCTCCATGAACAAAGAGATAGCCCTTGACTTGGCTCGGAGCGCCAAGTCTAACATCTGTAGAATATTGTTAGCAGGCCCCTCTCAAGAACGTTTCAAGGAGGTAGCCTTGACATCTGACCACATGGAATGTTTTGCCCACTTGGAGTGTATCCTCATGGACAAGGAGGTAGCCTTTGACATCAGACCACTGGAGAATATTGTTAGCAGGCCCCTCTCAAGAATGTTTTGCCCTATGACATGGAGCGCCATCCTCCATGAACAAAGAGGTAGCCATTGACTTGGTTCGGAGCGCCAAGTCAGATGTTTTTAAATATATGTCTCTAAATCATTCGCATAGATGATTTTTACAACAATAGTAACGGATAGCTCATTCATTTTTAATGATGTAAAAAACATTTTTATAAAATAAATGTCAGTAACATATATATTAGTGGTCATCCATTAGACTTAATATACGTATTTCAATGTTCAAAAAAGTCCTTAGCTACTCAAGAGCAACGTGTAAAGAGTTTTCATACAAGCATACATGTTTTATTAAGGTGTATGATATTACAGTATTATATCTTGTAAACTGGGAGTGTATGTCTTCCTGGTACAAGTGAAGATTTCGTCTGATATTCCTTCGTAGGCAAAACCCGTTTTTTTTTTTTCTCTCTTTTGTGATTTTGCGGTGCATTGACTTAGGTATCAACAACAAATGTTGAGAATATAAGTCATAAACCTTTGAGCACGGAATGGTACTGCTACGTTTAAGAAACTTCGCCGTTCGACAAGTGTATCCTTTGCGTGACTTAAATTCGAAGCTAGACAAAGCTAATCCACGTAAAACAATTTGTATTCCAGTGGGCTCTGTTTCGAGTCGTTCATTTTTGTCTTGATATTTTGATTGCGTGATTCGTGAAATTCGTTTATCTCATTGAACACAGATTAAGTCAGCTCTCACAACTGACGTCAATATTTCGCATTTTCATCATCATCATCATTGTCAACCATTATCAATCCACTGCTGGACGAAGGTCTCCCCAAGTTTCCTCCACAACGGTCTGTCTTGTGCCAGGCTCCTCCATGTCACTCCTGCATACTTTCGAATTTCATCCACCCATCTTCCATGTGGTCTTCTTCTGGGTCTTTTCCTGTCCCTTGGAATCCAATCTAAAATTTCGGCTGTCCATCGATGGTCTGTCCTTCTGGCAGTATGTCCAGCCCATTGCCATTTCAGGGATTTAACTCTGATCATGATGTCTTCCACTCTTGTCATTTTTCGGATCCACGTGTTCCTCTTCTTATCTCTCCTGGTTACACCAAGCATGCTCCTCTCCATGCTGCTTTGAGTTGTCTGCAGCCTTTGTATGTCTCTTTTAGCTAAGGTCCACGTCTCTGCACCATACGTAAGCACTGGACTTCTGAATATATCCACTCACAGCATCAAATGGCATTAGGCCTCAACTGATTGCAAACATACAGGGGTCTATCAAAATAATGGAAACTTTTTATAACTTTGTAGAAAGCATTTTATTACTAAGCTGTATAGGCCCACCAAGCGCTTTCAGAACAGAAGCAATTCAGCTTGGAATATACACTATAATGACAAAAGTCCCCGGACACCTAGAAGAGATTCACAGCATAGCAAAAAAAACCAGTGTACTTGGTAAAATAAAAAGAGCCCGACAAACCACTCTATCCCGGGACAACAATAAAAGCAGGTTCGTTTGGTCACTTGATTATAACCCCCGGATCATACCATCTGTGAAAAATATTTGTAAAAGAAACCATTTTGGTGTTAAAACAGAAAAATGCTATCCGTGATCAAAAAAGAAAGAGATCCCATCGAAATGTCAAAGAAATTTGGTATTTATAAAATTCCTTTGAAAGCAAAGTCATCTACAGCAGGCGATAAGGTGTACATAGAATGGACCTCCCGTTCCCTTGAAACTAGAATTATGGAACATCGATATAATGTTAGAACTGGATCAGAGGCAACAGCTCTATCACGATTATCGAACGGAGGTGAATATTTCCCCAACTGGAACGAGGCCTCAATCTTAGTGACACCCTTTAAAAAATCATCCTTGCTATTTACAGAGAGCCTCATCATACATAGCCTAGGGCATTTATGCTGCAATGACTCCACACCTCTATATATACCACAAGCTTGGAAACGCCTATTGGGTAAAACTGAAAACGACGTGGCAAATAACTCACCACCAAATGCATAAAATCAACGAACAAAAATAATGACTTTGGTCAGTGACAAATGCGCAGAACATCGTTTACTTTACGCTTTTTCGTCACAGTGTTTGAACTCTAATGCTTATACTTATGCATGAGCTTCGAACTACGTTCCACAGTGTACTAACATCTGATGATGGACCCATAGTGGGTCTGAAAGTACTCATGTTTTTAAGGCATTTTTAACCTCTATATACACTATCTGCCAACAAGTAATTGGACACCTGTGATAACAAAGGAAAACGAAGTTTATTCACCTTCAATAGTTGGTGGAGCCTCCATGAGCGGCGATTACAGCTGCGACCCTCCGGGGCATACTCTCAACCAGGCGTTGTACGACGGCTAGCGGTATTTTCTTCCACTCGGCTTGGAAAAGACAGGTCAGTCCCTTCACCGATTTCGGACGGTGGGGGCACCCCTTAAGTCGACGCTCCAACTCGTCCCAGAGGTGCTCGATAGGGTTAAGGTCCGGGCTCTGCGCAGGCCAGTCCATTTGATTAACCCCATTGTCACCATACCAAGCCATGGTGGACCTCGCAACATGACAGGTGGTATTGTCATCCTGAAAGTAACATGGGTCCACCCCGTAAAACTGCCACAACGTACGAAGCGCATGGTCATCCAAAATGGTGCAGTAGCTCGCGGCGTTGAGTCTACCAGGAATTGCGACCAAGGGTCCCGTGCCATACCAGGAGAAACACCCCTATAGCATAATTCCACCGCCGCCGAACTTCACAATTGGCACAATACATTGCGGCAGGAGGCGTTCTCCAGGCAGACGCCAAACTCAGACCCTGCCATCCGAACGGTAGAGGGTGAACCTTGATTCATCGCTCCAGAGAACTTGTTTCCACTGTTCAACGGTCCACTGTCGACGTTCTTTGCACCACGTTAGCCAAGCAGCGCTATTGGACTTGGTGATCAAAGGCTTGTGGGCGGCAGCACGTTCATGATAACCGAGCAGATGGGCTTCCATACGGATGGTATTCATCGAAAGAACACTCCCGGATGCCTGTTGAAACTCCTCGCGGATGTGGCCTATCGATTTGGTGCGGTTCTTTCGAATTTCTCTGGCCAGCACCCGTTGGTCTCTTAACTTCCAATTTTGTGGGTCTGCCGGGTCGGGGCACATTCCGACAGTCACCTCTCATCTTCCACTTGCCAATCACGTAGGCCACTGTCGATTTTGGGTACTTCAACTCGCTGGATATGTCACATATGGATCGACCATTTCTGTGATACCCGACGATTACACCTTTCTCGAAATCGGAGAGCTCCGAACTGCGTGGCATCTTGCATGTGACTGGTTGCGCTGTTGTTTCCCACACGATATTTAACGGCGGCGGCCGTGACGTGTATCAGGACCGCAGATATCGTCGATAGCAGGAGTGTCCAATTACTTGTTGGTAGATAGTGAATATTAAATGCTTTTAGTTCGTGATAGAATTTTAATTTGTGTTAATCTTGCTCAGACGGCGGAATAATCCTATGTATAACACAGCATAGCATTTACTGACATGCATTAGTAAGGTGTCGGTCCACCTTTGGCATGCACCGACCCTTCGAGAAGTGCTTTTGACAAGGTTTTGGAACACAGCGATAGGTATGCGCTTCCATTCAGTGCATAATGCTGCCGCTAAATATTGCTTAGTAGTAGGCCTTGGTTCAAAACTTCTTATGCATTGCCCTAATTCATCCCATAGATGCTCTAAGGGATTAAGATCAGGTCTCTGTGTTGGCTAAACCTCACACGATACAGAATTACATGCCGTAACAGTCCTTGCTTTATGGCTCGGTGCACATTATCTTGCTGATACCAACAAGGCTCGGTTTTATAGTATTGCCACAGAGTTGGTAGGGCATAATTGTTTAGAATATCGAGGTAGACGTGCTGGTTAACAGGTTTGTCCACGACAACCAATGGGCAGAAGCCATACCATTAAAAACACCCCCCACACAAGTACACTGCCAGCTCTAAACTTGACCTTAGGTACAGTACACTGTGGTTAATAGCGTTCCCCCTGGCTGCCGCCATACCCAAACACGGCCATCACACTGATGGATCTTATATCTGGATTCATCAGTCCATTGGACCCGTTTCCATTGATCTACTACGGTCCACGATAAATGTTCTTTACACCATGCTAAACAACAGGTAGCATTCCGAGTGGAGATAAAAGGCTTATGAGCAGCCGCGCAGACCACGGTGACCCATGCAATGAAGTTCTCTGCGAATGGTACGTGTACATACTGAGGTTCAGGCATTTTTACTCACCTGTTCACTGGGGTCTTGTGCAGTACGCCGTCGATTAGCTGTAACGACCTTTCTGAGGCTTCGACGTCCTCTATCACTGATTTTCTTTGGTCTGCCGGTACGTTTTGCTACTTCAGGCACGCCATGTGTCTTCCACTTATTCAGTACATCCAAAACAGTTTACTTGGGTATGTATAAACGCCTCTCGGTTTCTCTTATGGACAACCTACTAATATAACACCCAACGATCTTTCCTTTCTCAAAGTCAGTTCTCTCCAGCCGCGACAGTTTCACTCAACCTCGCAGAACGATGTGATCGCGGTCAGCTACAAGCTTGTCTTTATACCCTTTGCAGCTGTATCGCGCATCTTAACAACGCAGCGGATCCGTTCATTTTCTTTTGAAGGGTGTCCGGTGAGTTTTGTCAATGCAGTGTACTTCATTCACGAGTATATTTTTTTTCCGGTCATACGGTGTCTGACTTAGTACCTCGTGTTAACCATGCCTCAGAGGAACATCAGACTAGGTTTCGTTGCAATTTGTTAACTCTTAATACCACAGAAACTAAATCTGTTTTTTTATTTCTGGTTGAAAAGCTCGAGTTGAGGCTCTGCCAGAAGTGATTTTGAATGATACCCCTTTGATTTTTCAAGATAGGGTTAAGTTTTTAGGTGTTTTGTTTGAGGAGAATTTAAAGTGGGATGTCCATGTTGAAGTTATTTCGCAGGACTTGAGGTCTCGAATAGGAGTTTTATCCCAGCCTATTGTCATTAAATGTTAAATTAACACTCTATTATTCTTTTATTTATCCCCACCTGTCTTATTGTTAAGTTTAGGTGTTTTATTAAAACACCTAAAAGGTGTTTAAAAAAACCATCAATCTTTTATAACATTATTCTTGTATTATCTCTACCCGTCTTACTGTAAAAAAACAACATAATTAAAAAAAAACTTTAAAAAAATACAAAAAAAAACATCGTTTTTATATACAATATTATTTTTTTATTATCCGTACCTGTTATTCCTACTTGTTCTTTTATCATCTTTTATTTTTTGTTCTAAAAGAAAAATCTTTATTCTTTTATTATTCCTATCTGTTATTTTTTTTATTTATTATTATTTTATTATCCTAAATAAATCATTATTCTTTTGTTCTTTATTATACCTGTTATTTTTTATAGTCATTACATATCTTGCCTATCTGTTATTTTTTATTCATTATTATTTTATTATTCTAAATAAATCATTATTCTTTTATTCTTTTATTATCCCTACCTGTTATTTTTTCCTCTTATTTTTTATTATATCCATTACATATTTTTCCTACCTGTTATTTTTTTATTCATTATTCTTTTATTATCCTTTTCTTTTTATTCTTTTATTATCTCTACATGTTTTTTCTTATTATTTTTTATTATCCCTTCCTGTTATCCCTACTTATTCTTTTATTATATCTACCTGTTTTTTCTTTAATTATTATTGTTTTATTATCCCTACCTGTTACCCTACTTATTCTTTTATTACCTTTTATTTTTTGTTCTTTTATTTTTTAGTTTTTTTAAACAACGTAATTATTTTAAATAGCATTATTCTTTCATTATCCCTACATATTATCTCGACATTATTCTTTTATTATCCCTACCTATTATCCCTACATTATTCTTTTATTATTCCTTCCTGTTATCCCTACTTGCTCATTCTTTTAAACAACATTACTCTTTTATTATCCCTACCTTTTTATTGTTCTTTTATTATCCCTACGAAATCGTTAAAAAACAACATCATTCTTTTTTTAAACATTATTCTTTTGAACAACATTATTCTTTTATTTATCCGTACCTGTCTTATTGTCTTGCTTATGGTAGGAAAACTAAATGTAACATTAATAGAATTTCTTCTTTACAAAAAAAAATTCGTTCCTTTGTTGAATCCACTGGAAAATGTGGAAATCCTGTTCAGTCATTATAAATTATTTTATAAATTATTGATCTTTGAGGAATTATGCAGTTATCGCTGATGTTGTTAATGAATGAGCGCGTATATGCCAACAAACATCTCAATTTAATATATTTATGTTATCCTGAATGTAGTTATCAAACTCGTGGGTATGATAAATTTTAATTCCAAGGGTTCGTACCAATATGGCTTGATAACTTTTAATTCCAAGGGTTCGTACTAATATGGTTTGATAACTTTTAATTTCAAGGGTTCGTACTAATATGGTTTGATAACTTTTAATTCCAAGGGTTCGTACTAATAGGGTTTAATAACTTTTAATTTCAAGGGTTCGTACTCATATGGTTTGATAACTTTTAATTCCAAGGGTTCGTACTCATATGGTTTGATAACTTTTAAATCCAAGGGTTCGTACTTATATTGTTTGATAACTTGTAATTCTAAGGGTTCATACTCTAATGGTTTGATAACTTTTAATTCCAAGGGTTCGTACTCATATGGTTTGATAACTTTTAATTCCAAGGGCTCGTACTAATATGGTTTGATAACTTTTAATTCCAAGGGTTCGTACTTAAATTGTTTGATAACTTGTAATTCCAAGGGTTCGTACTCATATGGTTCGATAACTCTTAATTCTAAGGGTTCGTACAAATATGGTTTGACAACTTTTAATTCCAAGGGTTCATACTCATACGTTTTGATAACTTTAATTTCCAAGGGTTCGTACTAATATGGTTTGATAAATTTCAGTTCCAAGGCTTTATATTAATATGGTTTGATAAATTTTAATTCCAAGGGTTCGTACTAATGCGCTGTAGTTCAATATCAATGCTCATTGTCCCCGTCCCTGGAACGGGTTGCCGATTCATATTGAATCACTTGCTAGTTTTGTACCTGTCAAAAAAAAAAAACACTAAAGGAATACTATGTTAATTTTTAAATTTGATTTTTTTTTAGTTACATCGTATTGCAAGTATGTGTACATAACTTGAAAATATGTAGTTACTTGACTCGACATTTTTCTTATTTTAAGGGCCAGGTACTAGTCAGTCTAACATTTGCCTTTTTCTCTGGTTCCCTACTATGTTGCTATGGAGTTGACTGCGTGCAACATGGCAAATAAATAAGTACACATGCTGTGACGTGCTACAGAGGAGACACACATGTCAAGACAGCAAGTAGTGTTGATAAGCCCCTGCTGGTGTAGCTTAATTGGGAAAGCATTGGGCTCCGGAGCAGAAGGATAAATGCTATGTTGTGTTTCTCTTCTAGATGTCCGGTGACTTTTGTGAGTATAGTGTACATAAAGAGCCAGCGCTAATGTCATTCTGAAACGTCTCCGGGTGTGTTAAGGTAAAGCTTACATCGAGAAAAATGAGAATGAGTAGAGAGATACTTTGACCTGTTTTCCGTGTAAAGAAGGGAAAGGAATGACATCATAATAGGTACATTTTTATGCGAACCACATCGCTAAACTTTCAAAGGCGATAAATTTTTTAGGTATGATCGTAATCTTTCGAAGACGACATTGTTTTTTCTTCGTGCTTCATTTTGTTGACAATGGGTCTTCACTTATTCGGAACTATCGGTTGCAAAGGGATCTTTACTTACAAAGTTAAAATGGCATTATCGAGTTCTGCTGAGCATTATGATTACCAGCTTTCAACAATGTTATCAGGAATAACCTCCTTCGCAATGGAAGTGATGGTTTGGTAACGTTCTGAAATTGACAACATTGTCCGTTTGCAAACGCAGAACGAAAGTTAATAAATAACCCTTTAACGCAGAAATAAAAGCATCTACACCTGCTTGAAATCACCAGGTGAAGATATCTCTCGAATAATAACAGGCAGTGACCCCAGATATGTTGGCTTCTTTTGTCAGTGAAGTGAAGACGATCTGTGAGTCTAACACATTTTACAGTAAGTATATGCATTCTCTAGTGTTTACTCAGATGAATAAATTGCACCCTTGTCAAAATGCAAACAAACAAAACAATTGGCTTCTACCAAGTGTCCGATTTATATTTCTGATGCATACATTAATATTATTAATAACATTTATGAAAATGCAAGTGCAAAGATTCAGCTGTTTGAGAATACAGCACACATAAAAATTGGAAAGGGAGTGAGACAAAGTGACACCATATCTCCCAAGCTCTTTAATGCCACATTGGAAAATGTTTTTCAATCACTGAACTGGGAAAACAAAGGGATAAAGATTAATGCAGATTATCTAACTCGCCTTCGTTTTGCTGATGACGTAGTCATTTTTGCAAATACCCCATAAGAGCTGCATAGTATGATCCAAGAACTTGCTGACAAGAGTAAAGAAGTGGGATTAAAAATGAACTTTCAGAAGACAAAAGTGATGTACAATGCTTTTACAAGAAATGAAGATTTATCGATTGATGGAGAAAAGCTGGAGATAACAGACACGTACGTTTATCTTGGACAGCAGATATCAAGTGAGGGCCACATTGATGAAGAAATTAATCGGTGTATAAAACTTGCCTGGAGAGCTTTTGGAAGAAACAGCATAATTTTCAAGAGCAATATGCCATTATGTCTTAAAAGAAAAGTGTTTGATCAATGCATCCTTCCAGTGCTTACGTATGGTGCAGAGACGTGGACCTTAACTAAAAGAGACATACAAAGGCTGCAGACAACTCAAAGCAGCATGGAGAGGTGCATGCTTGGTGTAACCAGGAGAGATAAAAAGAGGAACTCGTGGATCAGAAAAATGACAAGGCATCATGATCAGAGTAAAATCCCTGAAATGGCAATGGGCTGGACACATTGCCAGAAGGACAGACCATCGATGGACAGTCGAAATTTTAGATTGGATTCCAAGGGACAGGAAAAGACCCAGAAGAAGACCACATGGGAGATGGGTGGATGAAATTTGAAAGTATGCAGGAGTAACATGGAGGAGACATGCCCAAAACAGACCGTTGTGGAAGAGGCTTGGAGAGACCTTCGTCCAGCAGTGGATTGATAATGTTTGACAATGATGATGATGTATCTTTACGATGAAAGCTGACTAGCATTCAAAGTATAGGCCATCGTGTTGCACCGTCTTTAGCCATCTTTCTGCCAGTTCTTGGATTCCGCGGCGGTACCAGTTCTTATCCTTCGAGACGAAGAACTCCTTTACCCCAGCTGCCACCTCCCCCTTGTTGTTGAAGTGCCCTCCACGAAGGAAGTGACCCATGGACCGGAACAAGTAATAATCCGACGGGGCAAGATCCGGACTATATGCTGGGTATAGCATCAGTTCGATGCCCTCAAGTTCCCCGGGTCGTTCGCGAGGTTTGAGGACGAGCGTTGTCATGCTGTAGGAGAGCGTGCTTTCTGCTCACCGGTGCACGAAACTTCTCCTCCAAACGGCATACATCCGCTCCAGCTATTCAGAGAAGTGGTTGGCGTTGATGGTCCGACCGTCTGGAACAAATTCGTAATGGATTATCCCCACGAAATTCCACCAAACGCAGAACATGCTCGAAGCGCCCACGTTTGGCAACAGGTTCATGAAGCTGGTCCGGGCTCAACCACTATGTTGCGTATTAGGATTACATATATATAGATCCACTTTTCATCGCACGTAACAATTCTCTTGATGAAACGTACATCCCGCGGGTTTTCTAGGAGTTTCGTGCACACTTCCACTTGGCGGGTTGCTTCAGCTGAGGTCAGTTCGTGAGGGACAGTGCCGCATCTCCTGTAGATATTGCCAAGGTCCTTTACGCGACAAACCACGATGGTGTGTGATGTGCCAAGTTCGTCTGTTAATCTCCGAGTGTTGGTTGTCGAAGTTGCCTCTACAGCCTCCGAATCCACGGTTAGCGGTCTACCTGACCTTGGCTGATCGTCGAGGTTTCTGTCACCTGAGCTAAATTTCTGGAGCCATCTGCCCACGGAACCTTCCCCTTTCGCATGACAAATGTTTCGTGTTGCTACAGCAGCGTTATGGCCGAGTTCAAACTCGTAAAGTAAAAGTTCCCTAAATAGCCGGTTGTGAGTGTTCATCTTTCAGGCGTCCCAACCACGGACAGAACGACAACATGCAGTGCTGTTCACAGCAACGACTACCAGTTTATATCCCTCTCGATTGACTGCAGTGCGAGACTTGAACTAGTTTAAACACGTGACATATCCACCGAAGCACATGCGTTTGTGCAAATGTTTCAAAACTATCGACTCCCCCTCGGTATCACAGAAAGAAAATGTGAAAAAATAAGAGTATCGGTAAGAAAGTTAGAGAGAAGGATGTTGGAAATAACAGACGTCCCGGTGGCGCATTGGTCTAAGCGATGGCCTCTGATCATTCGTCCGAACGGGGTCCGGGTTCGAATCCCGATGAGGCATGGATGTTGTGTTTGTCTTACGGCGCTGGCTCTTCCCCTTCCCTGGAACCAGTGACCCTAAATTAGAGACGGGCAACTGCTTATAGCCCATTGAGTTGCTCACGGTGGTCGTTAAACTCCAACCAAAAAAATAATAATAATAACAAGAACAGACAGTGTTAGAAATGAACTTATAACAGGAAGAACAGGAATAAAATAATAAAATAATCACAGTGGAAATGGGCTAGACATCTTAGAAGACGGGAAGATGTACTTAATTAACAACAGAATGGCAACCGAGTGATCGAAAGAGACGAAAGGAGCGCCAGAGAACAAGATGGAGAGATGACTTTCAAAACTTTATAGGTTCAAAATAACGGACTGAGGCTGGATCGATTGCCCCCCCCCCCAAATGAATGATTAATAACAGAATGGCAACCGAGAGATGGAAGGAGCCGTAGGGGGCCCCAGAAAATAAGATGGTGCGATGACCTTCAGAAATTTAGAGGTTTTAATGTTGTACTGAGGCTAATGATCAATTGCCTCCCAAATGAAGGATTAATCACGGAAGGCAAACCCAGAGATGGAAGGGGGCGCCAGAGAACAAGATGGAGAGATGACCTTCAGATATTTAGAGGTGCTAAATGGAGGAATGAGGCTAAGGATCGATTATCCTCCAAATGGGGTAATAACAGAATGGCAACCGAGAAATGGAAAGAGACGAAAGGGGCGCCAGAGAGAAAAATGGTGCGATAACCTTCAGAAATTTAGAGGTGCTAAATGGTGGACTGGTTGAGGATCGATTGCCCTCCAAATGAATTATTAATAATAGAATGGCAACCGAGAGATGGAAGAAGACGGATGGGGCGCCAGAGAATAAAATGGTGTAATGACTTTAGAAATTTAGAGGTGCTAAATGGTGGACTGATGCTAAGGATCGATTGCTCCCCAAATGAATGATTAATAACAGAATGGCAACCGAGAGATGGAAGAAGACGAAGGGGGTGCCAGAGAATGAGATGGTGAGATGACCTTCAGAAACTTAGAGGTGCTAAATGGTGGACTGAACCTAAGGATCCAGGAAGTTGGACAAGACTTGGGGAGGTCTATACCCTGCAGTGGGTGTCAACAGGCTAAGAAGAAGAAGAATATTTATAGTATTTCTTCCAGCGGAGAAGATCTAAAATACGGATTTTCCAAGGAGGTTAGAATAAGATATCTGATGATTCCCTTGTTAATGAAGCAATACTACTTTTCGTGAAGCCTATAACCGCGAGCGACGGCCGTCAAAGTGTGGGTGGGAAAGCTGATGATTTAGTAACTCAATGGGATATGAGCAGTCGTCCGTTCCTAATTTAGGGCAACTGGCTCCAGAGAAGGGAGAGAGCCATCGCGGCTCACCGGGATTCGAACCCGAACCAGAGAGAGAAGCGGGTCACCGGATCGACAATTTCTTGCGGGTCAAACGGGTTGGGTCAAAGTGTTTCTGACCCGATTTCGATCCGGTTTCATTTCCGTTTTATTTTTGAACAAAAAGAAAATATTTTTCAAAGAACCCTTCAGCGGTCTTTGAAATAATATTTCAGAGCTACAGAATATGATCCAGGAACTTGCTTATAACGGTAAAGAAATGGGGATTGAAAATGAACTTTCGGAAGACAAAACTAATGACAATGATTTTACAAGGAATGAAGATTGATTGATTGATTGATGGGGAAAATCTGGAGATAACCAATGCCTACATTTACCTTGGGCGGCAGATATCAAGCGAGGGACTCATTAATGAAGAAATTAATTGGCGTCTAAACTAGGTTGTGGAGCTTTTGGGAGAAACAGCACAATTTTTAAATGCAATATGCCATTATGTCTTAAAAGAACAGTGTTTAATCAATGCATCCTTCCAGTGGTTAAGTTCGCAGCAGAGGCGTGGACCTTAACTAAAAAAACGTACAAAAATTGCAGGCAACTGAAAGAAGCATGGAGAGATGTAGGCTTGGTGTAACCAAGAAAGTTAAAAAGAGGAACTCGTGGATAAGGAAAATAACAATAGTGTAAGACATCACAATCAGAGTAAAATCCCTGAAATGGCAATGAGCGCGGCTCACCGATGAACAACCGAAATTTTAGACTGGATTCCGAAGGATAGGAAAAGGCCCAGAAGAATACCACACATGGGAGATGGAAAAACGGTAAAGTGGTACAAGTCCGTGAAGTTCCCTTCACTGACTTGTACCCCATTGCGAAAGTAGAAGAGATAAGAACTCCTTTTCTCGAGAGGATGAAATGTAAAACGATACATGGGTTGTCTGGTGTGAGGGAACGTAATGCGTAGCCCCTCGGGCTGTGGTCGACTAGATGGCAGGTCCGTGTAAGTGTGAGATGGTTCGATGTTTGGTAAGCAATTAGTGTCGCCAGATCGGAAAGTTTATGGCGTCCTCTAATTTGAATCTTGGCAGGACAAACACGTGCTATTAAGTTATGTGTTTACCTACTTGTCCGCGAGCTGACCCCGCACATTCCGAACTCAGAGACGTGCATTTCTTAACATCTTCATCGTGCCAAATGCTTTTAGGAAGTAATTAAATTGACAAGAGAGTTAAAACAGACCCCTAGCAACTGAGAATTGGAATTTGTTGGCGAAATGCGAATGATCGAAAAAGGGTAAACTGGTAAAAGTCCGTGAAGTTCCCTTCACGGACTTTTACCCCATTGCGAAAGTAGAAGAAATAAGAACTCCTTTTCTCGAGAGGGTGAAATCTTGGCAGGACAAACACGAGGCTCTGACCCCCAGACTCGGTGAGCGGGATCTGGATTTATCCAGCTCTGTGTTTTGCTGCAGAAGAAAAGCTTCTGCCCGAAGACGTCGGCCAGCTGAGCCAAGAGCTACCGGGGGTTGACGTTACCAGGGGGAGATAGTCCTTTTCGTGGTGCTAGATTGCACGTCAGACCGGAGAGATGTGGATGTAATTTTCTACGGAAAAAGCAAGCAGCATCTTGGAGGTCAGATGAAGTGATGGAATTGCAGCCCCGAGTAGCTGAGATGGACGACTTGTGATGTAAAGCGAATCACCTTTACGCGTTCGGAGCTGCGACGAACAGACGGGGGATCCCGCTATCACGTCACGGACGTCGCGACCTCGACATTACTGCGCATAAATGCGTACGTGGCTTTATGCAGGTGAATGCAGTGCACAAGACTTAATTGGGAAATGGAATTCGACCCCCCTCTCTGTCGGTCATAGTGCTCGCTTCGTAATAGGCGTTCCGTCACACACTTGGGCTTCATAGCAAACATAAATGGGTGCATCGAATACGGATACTTAACAAGAAAAGCTGCATATCTCTAAGTACTGTAATTTCTTATGCATGCCAATTGTGAGTAATTAGCTCCAATCAGCCAATAGACCTTCGTCGGCTGAGAACTGTTTAAAGCTGGACAGTATATGTCAACGAATGATCGTTGAAATTTAACGGTAAATTCAGTCTATGAGCTGTTCCAGAAAGGAGCAGGTCTATTTGACGTCCCTCCTTCTTCCTCTGTACATAGACATCTTCATCATTATCATTATCTGTTTTAGGTGAATAAATTTCAAATACGTGGAGATAATGTAAATGGCGACCTGGAAGTAAACATTGGATATCAGCTGGTGGTCACAATATGGACAGAGCGATGGCATCGTATATTTACATTATCTCCACGTATTTGAAATATATTCACCATTTCTATCGACCTTTGGATTTATCAGCTGTAATTAAACAGCATACTTTGTGGAATGCCACTAGATGGCGACACATCAGCTGCTGAGCCCATCAATATGGATTTGTGTAGTCAGATGCTGACTGTTAAACCGCGAATAGCGCTGTTCATTGTTGGCACCGTAGCGTAAAGCGAACGCACTCGGCTAGTTGTCGAGAGATCTGGGATTCGATCCCAGCGGTGTCGGTAGAACAATTTTTCGGTTGCTTTTCGTTGTTTATAAAATAACGTGGACAGAGCGATGGCATCGCATATTTTATATGCTTTATTTTATTTGATTAAATGTCTGTGGTCTCGTGCCACTCGTGAAGTTGCATGAATAATTTGAGTGTCAGAAGAATTTCTTAATTTTGATTGGCTAAATTGCTTTCACCAATACATAAGATTTCGGCGATAAAGAGCTCACAAGTATTTATTCGAAATTCTGATGTTTACTTCCACGTCGTCAGCCAACGCCTGACATCTAAATTCATTCAGCTATTTTTAGTCGATTTTCTGGCGCCTGGGGCGTAACAATATTTTAAGAACAGAAGAAGCTACAGGAAAAACTAAGACATTTTTGAAATCTCCATTAAACTTAGCGTCTATGACTGATAAACCATGAAATAACTATGAAAATTAGTTAGCTGAAAAAAAAGAGTAAAACTTTAAAATTCATCGTTTTTTCAGGTGATGCAATGCATTTGCACCTCACTGTATATCCAGCCCTCTGCCATTTCAGGGATTTTACTCTGGTCACGATGTCTTCCAATTTTGTCATTTTCCTGATGCACGAGTTCGTCTCCTTATCTTTCCTGATCACACCAAACATATGCGTCTCTACAATTCTTTGAGTTGCCTGCAGCATCTGAATGTCCTTTTTACGCTTTCCAACCGTAGATTCGAGAAGCATATATGCTCCAGCTTTGTCCGTCTGTCTGTCTGTCCGTCCGTTCGTCCGCACGATAACTCACGTAAAAAAAGTTTGATTTCGATGAAATTTTAATATGTGATAGGGGACCACCTGGGGACGAACCCCATTGAAAATGGGTAAAGTGTGGTTAAAGGTCACGACATAGGAGCGTGATCCATTTCATTGCCCTTATCCGTCATAGCTTGCATAAATATGGTTCGATTTCAATGAAATTTTAGTATGTGGTAGGGGAACACCTGGGGACGAACCCCATTGAAAATGGGTAAAGTGTGGTTAAAGGTCACGACATAGGAGCGTGATCCATTTTATTGCCCTTATCCGTCATAGCTTGCATAAATATGGTTCGATTTCAATGAAATTTTAGTATGTGGTAGGAGAACCACCTGGGGACGAAACCCTATTGAAAATGGGTGAAGTGTGGTTAAAGGTCAGGACATAGGAGCGGGATGCATTCCATTGCCTCTATGCGTCATAACTTGTGTAAATAAGGTTCGATTTCGATGAAATTTTAGTATGTGGTAGGGGACCACCTGGGCACAAACCCTATTGAAAATGGGTGAAATGGGGTCAAAGGTCAGGACATAGGATCGGGATCCATTCCATCGCCCTTATGCGGTATAACTTACGTTAAAAAAAAATCGATTGAGACAAAAGTTTATCATGTTGTTCTGGAGGTATAATTTACCGGTTCTGTTGAATATCATCGAAATGGGATCAAAGGTCAAGTCATAGGAGCCAGATTTATTCTACAGCCATTATCCTCATAACTTGAGTAATGATTTCTGGTATGTTAGAAAACGTACCATAATCAATGCATTGCATGATTTTACTAACTTGTTTAGTAAAGGTCCACGTCTGCCCCATAGGCAAGAACTGGAATGATGCATTGATTAACACTTTTAAGACTTCATAATGGAACACGGTCGAATCACATTAATGTGACCACCAGCTAATATCCAAAGTAACCGCCGTGTGCACCGCGGACAGCAGCTTGACGGGCTGGGAGTAACTCAATAAGGTCCTGGAAGCTATTCACAGGTATATGGAGACCAGCTGACTGTAGTGCATCAGACATCTGCTGGTGGGTGCTTGGTGGAGGATCCGTAGAGCGAACAAACGATCTAGGTGGATGCTCAATTGGGTTTAAGTCTGAGGGATTATGGGGCCAGGGAAGTAATTTGAATACTTCATTGTGCTCTTCCAACCACTATTGGAAATTTCTAGCAGTGAGACACGCCATATTGTCGTGCTGGAAGATCCCACCCGCCCCAGGGAAGACAATCAGCATGTATGGTACGTGGTCTGCAAGGATGGATTCACAACTAATTCCGTCCACACGTATGCATCGTGTGGACGGAATTAGTTGTGAACGCTGCCTCCACTAGCTTGTGTTCTTCCAGCAATGGTTGAAGAGTGTTTTGTGACGTACCTGCCAGCAGGACGCACACGACATAAAGGCAGATAGCAGCCAGAATGAACGTCCGCGTAGCTCAATTGGTAGAGTGACTTATTCCGGAAAGAGGGGACCCGGGTTCGAGCCACGGCGTAGATAAAAATGACGGACAAATTTACTTCGTTATAATGGCGCCCGAACTTTCCGGATGACCCGGCCGTTCAAAATCTCGCAATGGTGTGATGTTCTTTCCACACTGCGAGGTAGGAAAAATAACAGAATCCATTCTCCAGCGCTTCAAAAAGTAAATGTGTGTGACGTTGCATTCCACACACCAGATTGACTGGGAGTTCTCAGGTGCACGTTCTACAGCGGATGGCTGCCTGCAACGATTCATGGTCACGGCTGACCCGTGGGCCATGTCCCCGGCCCTCTTTCGGGGGAGGGAGGGGAGAGATGTGACGTGCCTGCCAGCAGGACGCACACGACATAAAGGCAGATAGCAGTCAGAACGAACGTCCGCGTAGCTCAATTGGTAGAGTGACTTATTCCGGAATGAGGGGACCCGGGTTCGAGCCCCGGCGTGGACAAATATGACGGAGAATTTTACTTTGTTATAGTTTGTTATCCGATATTTGTACGCCGAAGTCCATCCGTTCGATGAAGCAGAAAACGTGACTCATCGGAGAAAGCAATCCTTTGCCAATCAGCGGAGGTCTAATTCCGATACTGCCATGCAAAAGTAAGCCTTTTCTGCCGATGCACCTTCGTTAGCATAGGCGCGGTGAGCATTCCGTCTGCATCGGAGCCTCATACGGAGCAGGGTTCGCTGAACTGTCATTTTAGACGCACTTCCTCTAGCCCCCTGGTTCATTCGGCCAGTGAGTTGCTCCCCTGTAGCTTGTCGATTGGCCATCACGCACCTTCGAGGCCGACGTTCACCTCTCACATCATTTCCACGTCGCTGTTTCGCAATGGTGCCATTTCTCCAGTCATGATACACTTTAACCGCAGCTGCACGCGAACAGTTCACAAACTGCGCTGTTTCAAAAATACTGGCACCTTTGGCCCTAAAGCCAATAATCGTCCCTTTCTGCAAATCTGATAAATCACTCCTTTTATCCATGACAGCAACGAGTCATATGTTTTCAGATTGCCTACAGCAAGCACACCTTATATATCCTCCAAGCCAGATCACGATATGTGCCTTCTTTCATTGGCTACGTACCGATCTAGAGGATCAGCTGATACTGCTGACTTCCATGTTACAACCAAATATTCAAATGCTTCCCAACAAAAAGCAGTCACAACAGTCATTAAAAGGATAGTTAACTTTAGAGTTAACATTTTTTTTTCATTTTTTGAAGTTAGTACATAGTCAGATTTTTACTAAATAATGTACATTTTGAAATATGTACACTAAAGTGCCAGAAAAACTGGTACACCAGTCTAATACTTGGAAGGTCCCCCACGGGAGCGCAGGACTGCAGAAATATGACGGGACATGGACTCCACTAGCTTAGAAATATGCTGTACGCAATGCACACCCTACTTCCTGCAGAGCGTTCCACAATTCGGGTGTATTCCGAAGTCTAGGATTCCTGTGTTCGATCGCGTGGCATCCCAAATGTGTTCTATCATGTACAGATCTGGGAACTTGGGTGGGAATGGCAACACCCCAAACTCAGATGAATGCTCCTCTAACCATAATGTGGCGTCCCGGAACTTGTGTGGGGGTGCATTGTCCTTTTGGAACTGGCCCAACCCATCAGCATGAATGCAGGACATGAACGGGAGTACCTCGTCAGAAAGGGTGCGCACATAGCGTTGGCCGGTCACAGACGCTTGTAGACGCACCAGGGGTCCCAGTAAAGTCCAGCTAAACACACCCCATACCATTACGGACCCCCCCCCACCACCACCACCACCAGCCGGTACGGTTCCCTGTTGACAGGCGGGGGTCCATGGCTTCATGGGGTTTGCGCCACACACGAATCCTTCCATCTGCCCGATACAGTTGGAAACGCGATTAGTCAGACCAGACTACTTGTTTCCAGTCATCAAGTGTCCAGTGGAGGTGTTGCCGTGTCTAAGCGAGGCACATAGCTCTGTGTCGTGCACCCATCAAGAGGACTCTAGTTGGGCGTCGGTTCCCAAAGCCCATATCGTGTAGGATACGTTTCACAGTCCGGGCGCTGATGCTTGTTGAGGCTCCAGCATTGAATTCCGATTATACCTGCGAGAGTGTCGCGTGAAACGATTTGTGACAGCCGACGATGGTCACGTTCTTTTTTTATTTATTTTTTTTTTTTTGATTGAAGGTTTAACGACCACCGTGTGCAACTCAATGGGCTATAAGCAGTCGCCCGTCCCTAATTTAGGGTCACTGGTTCCAGGGAAGGGAGAGAGCCTGTGCCGTAAGACAAACACAACATCCATGCCTCACCGGGATTCGAACCCGGTCCTTTTTCGGACGAATGATCAGAAGCCCTCACTTAGACCACTGCGCCAGCGGGCGGCACTGGTCACGTTCACCCAATGTCTTTTTACGGCCACACTGGTATCGTAGATTGGAGGTTTTACCGGAATTCTTGTAGTCACGGTTACACCCTTGCAATGGTCGTCCGTGAAAATCCGAACTTCGTTTCTACCTCCGAAATACTATGGCCCATCTCAGGAGCGCCAACTATGACACCGCGTTGAAAATCGCTTAAATCGTTATTACTTGTCATTCTCATGCCGAAAACAGCTCTGACAGCTGGCAAGGATGTCTATCGCTTTATATACGCACTGGCGGATGCAACCGAGCACGCGCATAGGTGACGTTGCTATGTATTTTGCGTAAGCTCGTTTGTACCAGTTTTTCTGGCACTTCAGTGTATATCTAATTGAAGTTTCTTGAATGCGGCCTTCCAACATGAAAAGGTTCTCCACCTCTGGTTTACAAGGAGGTTTGAACTCGAACTAGAATATCTGAATTTTTACAAATTTTGACGTCATTTTGAAACGCTGGACACAAAATATCGAGCAAATGGGGGTCTACACAGTGCGTCAAAGATTTTTTAAGACTGGCGCTAGATTTCAGCCTACGGTGGCGCCACAAGTGTAATCGCAAATGCTTTATAAACCGTGACCATCTGCTTGCTTTCTGTCAAAAGTACTGCGCAGTTGTTAAAGTAACTCAAACGAAACGGCCGTTCATTAGAGAAGTAAAATTTTTTTCATGTTTAATTTATTAAGATGGAACAAAGGGCTGTTATTAAATTTAACGCAAAACTTGGTAAAAGTGCCTCGGAAACGTATCAAATGATGAAAAAAAATTTACGGTGAGTTTTCTTTAAGTAGATCAAATGTTTTCCTGTGGCACAAACGTTTTTTGGACAGAAGAGATACGCTAGAAGATGATAAGCATACCGGAAGACCAAGTTCATCTAGGACACCTGAGATTATTGAAAAAGTGCGTGATTTCGTAGCAAACAATCGATGTGCGTCACTAAGAATGATGGAAGAGTCTTTAAACATCAACAAAGAAACGATTCGAACCATCCTGCATGAAGATTTGGGCGAAACAAAAGTCTGTGCTAAATTTTTTCCACACACGTTAACCAATGAACAAAAATCAAGGAGAAGTGCACATTGCAGAGACATCATTTCAGCAGCTGAAAATGATCCAAACTTCTTAAAATCGATTGTTACAGGTGATGAAACATGGTGTTTTCAATATGATCCTAAAACAAAGCGACAAAGTTCGGAATGGAAGTCAAAAAACTCACCACGAGCCCCAAAAAAAAAAACAAGAAAAGTTCCATCGAAAATCAAAACAATTCTCATTACATGCTTCGATAGTAAGGGTATTATCCACAAAGAATTTGTTCCAAGTGGACAAACAATTACTGGTGAGTTTTATTTAAATGTTTTGAGGCGTTTGATGGGCAGAATTCGTCGCATTCGTCCAGAATATCGGGATGAAAACAGTTCGTGTTTGTTGCACGATAATGCACCCAGTCAGACCTCACTTCTTGTTTGTAGATTTTTGGCGAAAAATAACGTCTGTGTGTTGAATCATCCACCGTATTCGCTTGATTTAGCACCCTGCGACTTCTATTTATTCCCCAAACTTAAAATGACGTTAAAAGGGTGCTATTTTGATGATATTTCTACCAAACAAACAGCTCCGACGCGTGCTTTGGAGGCAATTCCGCAAAGTGAACTAGAACAGGCATTCCAATCATTATTAAATCGCTGTAACAAGTGTATTGAAGCCGGAGGGACTTATTTTGAATAACAAACCAAAACAAATTATAATTTCTTGTTTCTATTTCATTTTACAGACCCAGTCTTAAAAATTCTTTGACGCTCTGTGTATAATAACGACAAGCGCTCGACAAAGTAGTTTCAGTGCAAGCTTAATAAGATTAAAATTTCAGCATTTAGACCTAAGAAATAAAATTTTGAATTTTTTTCCCACTAATTCTTCATCATCACTGTTGGGGATAACAGTATCTGCAGGTCTAGTATATTTTTACATGAAATATTATCATTTTTTTTTTTTTTGTTCTCGCCTGGAGCAGTAGCTCAAATGACACGTGCAGCCGTCTTCTGCGGCGATCTTTTCCCATGCAGAGATCACTATGCTGAAAAAGGTCTTGCTACTATTGCATCAATGAAGCGTTTCAGCTCTGAGACTGCCTGCCAAACTGACCTCACGCTGACTTCTAAAAGACCCGTCCAATGTCAAGGGCGCATTCTATCTTCTTCAGGGCGCCATTCTGTCTGGTCTATGGTATTTTTTTAAGGCGGTTTCTCTCACTCAGAGAGTTTGTTGACTTACCTTCGGAAAAAGGGCACTCATCAAGCAATGCGCTACTTGAACCTGTTTATTCACGTGCACCCAACGGAAAGAAAACGAAAAAAAATATCACAAAGAGTCTCAAAGAAGACAATGTGAAACCAGGTGCAAAGTATACGAATATGTCTTTAATAATAGTTCACTCACGCCTCCATTGAAAAAACAAGGAGCGTGAATTTCCTAGAAAATTAGATTAATGTAACACATTTATCCAGATTTGGTATACACAACCTTGCTAAAACTATTCGCACACCTGACGTTTTACGCAAATTTTGGATTCGCGTTTTTCTTTTTGAGGTTTGACCACTGTGAGCTACTCAATGGGCTGATGAGCCATTGAAAGGCCGCCCCGGTGGCGTAGTGGTCTAAGCGATGGCCTCTGATCATTCGTCGGAACGGGGTCCGAGTTCGAATCCGGTGAGGCATGGATGTTGTGTTTGTCTTACGGCACTGGTTCTCTCCCTTCCCTGGAACCACTGACCCTAAATTAGGGATGGGCGACTGCTTATAGCCCATTGAGTTGCTCACGGTGGTCGTTAAACCTCCAATCAAAAAAAAAAAAAAACTGAGCGCGCCTGGAGACCGAACGGTGGCTCTGGTGAAGTTCACAGAGCAGTATATATACAACCCGAGGACCAGCTTTCGGTTAGTAGAGTGTTCGGAGTCAGAATGGGAAAAGCTTCCGATTTATCGGAGTTCGATAAAGGACAAATTCTGATGGCACTGCGCCTCTGAACTACGATCTCGGAAACGATGCGACTTGTAGGTTGCTCACATTCCCCCTGTAGTGAGTACGTATCAAAAGTGGTGCACAGATGGTCAAACGATGAACCGTCGTTAAGCCGTGTTTTGTTCGCAGCTCATTGATGCCAGAGGGGAGCGGAGACTATCGCGCATCTTTTGACACCGACCGCAGAGCCACAGTGCGACAAATCCCCCGCAGCCACAACAGTGGTGATGACAGAAATGTGTCACAGCACACAGTTCATCGCAGCCTTCTGCGCATGGGCCGGCGTAGCCGAAGAACCAGTTGGTTCCTCATGCTCACTGCACGTCATCGCCAACAACGCATGAAATGGGCCCAAGACCATCGAGATTGGACCGTCGATGATTGGAAGAAAGTGGCCTGATCTGACGAATCAAGATTCCTGGTGCATCACGTAGACGGCCGAGAGCGCTTACGCCGAATACCAACGAAGGCACCTTGATGCACTGTTGGGCGGAAACAGGCCGGCGGTGCTATGTTGTGTGCGATGTTTTCTTGGGACACTGGGCCCCATTATCCCAATAGCACAATCCCCGACAGCTGTCAGGTAACTGAACATCGTTGCGGACCAAGTTCACCCATTCATGGCAACTGTGTTCCCTGCTGGTGATGGCCATTACCAACAGGATAATGCGCCACTGCCAGAATCGTCAAGGAGTGGTTCGAGGAACATGCTTGTGACTTTCTGTTAATGCCCTGGCCTCCAAATAAGGTGTCTGAACATCGTTGCGGACCAAGTTCACCCATTCATGGCAACTGTGTTCCCTGCTGGTGATGGCCATTACCAACAGGATAATGCGCCACTGCCAGAATCGTCAAGGAGTGGTTCGAGGAACATGCTGGTGACTTTCTGTTAATGCCCTGGCCTCCAAATAAGGTGTCTGAACATCGTTGCGGACCAAGTTCACCCATTCATGGCAACTGTGTTCCCTACTGGTGATGGCCATTACCAACAGGATAATGCGCCACTGCCAGAATCGTCAAGGAGTGGTTCACGGAACATGCTGGTGACTTTCTGTTAATGCCCTGGCCTCCAAATAAGGTGTCTGAACATCGTTGCTGGCCAAGTTCACCCATTCATGGCAACTGTGTTCCCTGCTGGTGATGGCCATTACCAACAGGATAATGCGCCACTGCCAGAATCGTCAAGGAGTGGTTCGAGGAACATGCTGGTGACTTTCTGTTAATGCCCTGGCCTCCAAATAAGGTGTCTGAACATCGTTGCGGACCAAGTTCACCCATTCATGGCAACTGTGTTCCCTGCTGGTGATGGTCATTACCAACAGGATAATGCGCTACTGCCAGAATCGTCAAGGAGTGGTTCGAGGAACATGCTTGTGACTTTCTGCTAATGCCCTGGCCTCCAAATAAGGTACCTGAACATCGTTGCGGCCCAAGTTCACCCATTCATGGCAACTGTGTTCCCTGCTGGTGATGGCCATTACCAACAGGATAATGCGCCACTGCCAGAATCGTCAAGGAGTGGTTCCAGGAACATTCTTGTGACTTTCTGTTAATGCCCTGGCCTCCAAATAAGGTGTCTGAACATCGTTGCGGCCCAAGTTCACCCATTCATGGCAACTGTGTTCCCTGCTGGTGATGGCCATTACCAACAGGATAATGCGCCACTGCCAGAATCGTCAAGGAGTGGTTCGAGGAACATGCTGGTGACTTTCTGTTAATGCCCTGGCCCCCAAATTCACCTGACATGAACCCGATCGAACATTTGTAGTTCGACTTGGAAAAGCGGGTTCTAGCTAAATCACCAGCACCTCGAAATGTACGGAAACTGGAGGACCTTCTGTAGGTATTATGATGCCAGATACCCCAGGATACCTATCGCTACCTCATCGAATCGACGACTCATCGAGTGGCCGCTGTTTTTCGGGCTAAAGGGTGTTCTACAGCTTATTAGGAAGGTGGTCATAATGTAATGGCTCTTCGATGTAGATAGGACGTGAGTGTACGCATTTTTCCATTAACTTGTAGCATTTTGTGAACTCCAGTGACTGCAACTTCTTCCCTTTCGCTAAAAATTGCATTTTGATTAGCTTTCCCACCAATACAAGCTTTTTTAAGACGTTTAAGAGTTATAAATTCTTTAATCAAACAGAATTCACCCTATTGATAAATGTTTTGTCAGAGTAAAACAGGTTCTTCCTTTTGATTTTTCCTTTTGCTTAATCAGGTTGGTTAGTGTTATACATAACAAAAATGCTATACACAATCGAGTCACATTATTGTGACGGTCTCCTACTTTTGACGTCAACAGCGCGTAGCCAATGAAAGAAAGCGCGTGTCGTGAGCTGGCTTGGAGGGTATATAACGTGTGCTGTAGGCAATCTGAAAACATATCATTCGTTGCTGTCATGGATAAAAGGAGCGATTTATAAGATTTGCAAAAAGAAATGATTATCGGCTTTCGCGCCAAATGAGGTGGTTTTCTAAAACAGCACACTTTGTGAACTTTTCGCGAGCTGCTGTGGTTAAAGTGTATCGTGATTGAAGAAATGGCACCATTGAGAATAAGCGACGTGGAAACTGCGGAGCAATACGTGCCCATTGATGTGAGAGGTGACGGTGGGCTTCAAGGGTGCGTGGGGGCCGCTGGACACGCTACAGTGGAGCAACTCGCTGGCCGAACGAACCAGGGGGCTACGGGAAGTGTGTCTAAAACGACAGTTCAGCGAACCCTGCTGCGTATGGGGCTCGGATGCAGACGGATAGTCACTGCATTTATGCTAACGAAGGTGCATCGGAAGAAATGGCTAACATTTGCACGGCAGTATGGGAATTGGATCTCCGCTGATTGGCAAAGGATTGCCTTCGCTGATGAGTCACGTTTTCTGCTTCATTGAACGGATGGACGTTGGCGTATAAGGCGAGAAATTTTCCCCGGTGGCGCAGTTTTCTAAGCGACGGCTTCTGATCATTCGTTCAAGATGGGTCCGGGTTCGAATCATGGTGAGGCATGGATGTTGTGTTTGTCTTATGGCCATGGTTCTCACCCTTTCTGGAACCAGTGGCTTTAAATTAGGGACGGGCGACTGCTTATAGACCATTGAGTTGCTCACGGTGGTCGTTAAACCTCCAATAAACAAAAAAGGCGAGAAACGTCGGAGAACAAACACTCTTCAACCATTGCTGGCATAACACAAGCTCGTGGGGGCAGTGTTATGGTCTGAGGCAGGACTTTTCAAACTGTGCGTCGCGGGTTTTGGTTAAGGGAATCGCCGTAGCGCCGTTGGATATATCGTTGAAAAGGCGAGAAATTAGGGGATAATGGCGGCCACAAATCACACCCCCCCCCTTCAAATAGAAAAGAAAATATTCCTGGAGATGAGTCCCCGTGTCCACCGTGTATCACGTGGTCTTTTCCAAAGATAAAAACAAGTTAGTAAAATCCTGCAATGCATTCATTATGATACGCTTTCTAACATACTAGAAATCATTACTCAAGTTATTATTCAAGTTATGAGGAAAATGGCTGTGGAATAAATCTCACTCCTGTGCCCTGACCTTTGATCCCATTTTGATGATATTCAACAGAACTGGTTCAGTATACCTCCGAAATAACATGATAAAGTTTTGTCGCAATGGAAGCAATTTTACGTAAGTTATGATGCATAGGGGCTATGGAATAGATCCCGCTTCTGTGTCCTGACATTTGACCCCATTCCGCCCATTTTCAATAGGATTCGTCCCCAGGCAGGTCCCTCCAACATACTAACATCTCATCCAAATCGTAACATTTTTACTTAAGTTATAACGCATAATGGCGATGAAAGTGATTCCGCTCCTATGTCCTGACCTTGACTCCCATTTCGCCAAAAAATTGGCGAAATGGGAGTCAAGGTCAGGACATAGGAGCGGAATCAGTATGTGGTAGGGGACCCCAGGTGGTCCCCTACCACATACTGAAATTTAATCGAAATCGAATCTTTTTTACGTTAGTAAGGACGCATAAGAGCAGTAGAATGGATCCCGCTCCTATGTCCTGACCTCTGACCTCATTTCGTTCACTTTCAATAGGGTTCCTTTCCAGATGTTCCCCTACCACATAATAAAATTTCATCGAAATCGAACGATTTTTACGCGAGTTACCGTGCGGACGAACATACGCACACAACGCGTGACTTAATGAGGCAGATGGGGATCGCGACCATCTGCTCGCAAGAGTGTGACGTCATAAAACTCTAATAGGATCCACACACAACGCGTGACGTAATGAGACAGATGTCGTGACCGCGCGCCTACATCTAATGGGACGACGCCATGACACTACACTAAAAACGTGGTAATTCGGGGTGGTTATTTAACCCACTAAATGAATTTTCTTAAAGTGGAGATCAAGCTAAATCGATTCTAGTACCAGAAAACGGTAGGTTAACGACTTTCATCAAAATCCTTCAAGCCGTTTTCAAAATAAAATTTACATACATACAAGAATTGTTCCTTTAAGGTGAACGTCAAGTAATTTTGCTTCCTGTACTTCGAATGGAAAAATTTCTGTACACATTTTCTTCCCAATTAATGTGTTCCCAAGAATGAAAATTTGAACATCGATTAAAATATCTTCACTTTATAACTTGGAATACTTAATATTTTCTGAAACATAACCATAGTTATGCAATCCAACATTTGTTTGTTTACTGACGTCATGAAAATACAGGTCGTGCCATCTTTTTTCTGGACAATTAATGCGTTCACAAGGATGAAAATTTTAACATCGATTAAAATAGCTTCATTTTATAACTTGGAATACCTAATATTTTCTAAAACATAACCATAATTATGCAATCCAACATTTGTTTGTCTAGTGACGTCATCAAAGCACAGGTCGCACCATCTTTTTTCTGGTTTCAAAACCACCAAAGGAAAAGTTATTGATTTTTAATATAATTATGGTTATGTTTTAGAAAATATTAAGTATTCCAAGTTATAATATGAAGTTATTTTAATCGATGTTCAAATGTTTATCCTTGGGAACAGATTAATTGTGAAGGAAATGTGTACAAAAGTTTTTCCATTGGAAGTATAGGAAGCAAAATTACTTCACGTCCACCTTAATAATATGGGATAACGGCGATGGAATGGATCGTAATCCTATGTCCTGACCTTTGACCCCACTTCACCCATTTTGAATAGGGTTCGTCCCCAGGTGGTTCCCTACCACATAGTAAAATTTCATTGAAATCGAACCATATTTACGCAAGTTATGACGCGTAAGGGCAATGTAATGGATCCCGCTCCTACGTCGTGACCTTTGACCCCATTTGTTCCATTTTCAATAGGGTTCGTTCCCTACCACATACTAAAATTTCATCGAAATCGAACCATTTTTACGTCAGTTATCGTGCGGACAGACGTACGAACGGACGGACAAAGCTGGATCATATACGCTTCTTCAACTTACGGTTGGAAAGCGTAAACAACGTGAGCAAAAGTAATTTGATTGGTTTCTGATGATTCAGTTAGCTTTGCAGAGAAGGTACCATTTTGTTGCAGCGTCGCGTGAAGAACGGACTCATTCTTGTGCTTATTGTTCGTGATAACGGATGTGTAGTAGTTTATGAGTTTTCCGTATTTTTCGTATTTATGTCCTTGACGCTTTAAGAACAGGAAAAATGGTAAGTTTGTAAATGCTAGTAAAAAACGTGACTTTTCGGAAATAAAAAACAGTTTAAACGACGACCAGAAGCGAAAATACCGGAAATATGGCGAAAGCTACCTAGATTTCGTGTTCACGTCTACTGTTGTCGGAAATGAAAAACGTCCACAGTGTGTTATCTATTTTAAAGTACTAGTCACTGAAAGCATGCTCCCCAATAAAATAAAACGTTATTTGGAAACAGTTCGTGGAAGTTTGGTAAACAAACCATTGAGTATTTTTCTTCTAAGTTGAAAGGAATGGCTGAGCAAAAGGCAACTTTCACTAAACAAGCTACAATCCCGACAAACGCTCTTCTTTCATCCAACAAAGTTGCTTATCGAGTAGCAAAGAGCAAGAAACCATACACTATTGCTGGCAGTCTCATTTTACCAGCTGCTATGGACATGGTTTCCATTTTGGTAGTAGAATCCGCTACCACGCAACTGCTAAGTGTGCCATTATCAGATAATACCGTTAGTCGTTTAATTCTCAATATGGCTGACGATATTAAGGGGGAATTCTCCTTTTTTTACGTTATTTTGTTATTTCAGGTCTTAAGAATATGTGTGTAGGGGCGAGAAATTACGCCCCTATATAAATTATGTGTTGGACATTAAATCCCATCGATTCTAACGGATATGAACTTTTCGGAACAAATATTTCCAGGTGTATTATGTGGAAACTACTGTAAAACGTGGTAATGTACCGACTAGGTGACATTCCGATGTGCCTGTTTGACAGGTCTATTGTATTCACGGAAGGCACAGCTGTTATTCCTGGCCAGGAGACATGCAAGCTGCAGGGCACACGGGAGCTCGAGGTCACGAAGGGGATAGTTAGAGGTTACGAGAGGATAGCTCAACGTGAGTGACTGAGCGCACAGCTCAGAGAGAAAAGGGTAGGGGCACCAAGAAGCATGGTGGGTCGCCTGCTCTTCGCGTGTTCCGATTAGGGAGAAGAGAGAGCCTCAGGCAAGTAAGGCAGGAGCCAATCAGAGGCAAGGAGAAGTCACGGGGAAAACTCTCAGGATAGGAGAGAAAAGGACAGTTGACGGAGAGCGAGCGTGGAGGACGGTCGACGACACAGCGTGTGCTGTGAGAGGTTAGGAGGTGCTGGGTAAAAGAAAGTTTGGTGATAGAAACGTGCCGGTTAGAACACGGGGAAAACGAACGTAGTTTGAATCAGACACGTGGGTATGGAACGACATACGGAGAAAGCGTTTTGAGAGAACACGTGTTTGGGACAGAACACGAGGCATAGCTTCCGGAACAAAGGAAGGGAAACGAACGGAAGGTTACGACGATTGAAACCTTTCAACTCTGCGATAGAAAAAGAACGGGCAGAGAGTATTAGCAGGAAAGGGTATTCTTGAATAATTCGAGACCCTGATCATTTTTCGCGTGGAACTGCAGTTACAGGAACTCGAGGTCAAGGAACAATAGCTGCCGGAACAATTTACTTTTGATTAAATGTTTTTGTTAAGTTTTCAACAAGCCTGAGAGTGAATTCATGCTTGGAATTGTCTTGCCATTATTTTTACTTCCCCTTTCCTGAATAGCAGATTTATGGTAAAGCTGGGAGAGAAAGAATGCCGGGCTGTCTTCAACTTTTCATTGATAGACAGTCTCCAGACAAAGAACCTTATAAATAGTTTTCCTTCCTGCTGTGCGGAAATTTTCATCAGCGCTGGAAGCCAGTGGATGTTTGGCCAAGGAGCCATTAATTAACATAATAAGCTTCCAATCCTACAATGTGTACCAAATTTCTAGTGGAAATTCGCAAAATTGGCCAAGTTATAATCTACACTGCTGGCCAACCAAAATGCAACACCAAGAAGGAAGCATCCGATTGGCCTGAAATTCGCAGCATGCGTCGCCCGCGAAAGGACATGCAAACGATTAGCATTGCAGGGCATATGCAAATCATGTGCGCCCGGCACGCAACCGAGAAGCACTATAAGAAGGGTGCACAGAAGGCGGGATGTAAGTAGTGGAAGTGTGTTGTGCTCCCGGACCTGTGCTTGGGAAGCTTCCTGAAGCCTCGTCGCAGAATACGGCAGTCACTCCAGCACGTTTCGGAGTTCGACAGAGGACGAATAGTGGCTTATCGCGACAGCGGTTTATCGTACTGAGACATCCGCGCCCGTGTGGGACGACATCCAGCCACAGTGAGGCGAGTATGGATTCGGTGAGTGCACTAGGGACGGATGGACGGACCGACGCGAGCGATTGCGGCAGCCACGGCACACCATCGAACGAGAGGACTGGCATGTTGTGCGCCTGCATTATGCATCGCCATACCGGTCCGTCGCCTGGCGTTATGGTTTGGGGCGCAATTGGATATGACACCCGCACCCCTCTGGTACGCATCCCCTCCGATTAAATCGCTTTCGATAAAAGCGCCTGTTCCCCTTAAGTTCCTTCAAACCTTCTCAAAGGTATTGAAAGAATCCATCTAAAATGTTATTTTGATAAACTCGTACCATAGTTTGCGGAAAAGTATTTCGGTAAAGTGGCCATTCGATGAATTCGACTTCGATTAAGTCGCTTCCGATAAAAGCGTTTGTTCTCCCAAAAGTTCCTTCAAACCTTAGTGATGAGTGATAACATAAGACTTCATATCCAAGTTATTGAAAGAATTCATTGAAAAACATATTTCGATAAATTCGTATCATAATTTTCGGAAAAGTTTTATATCCGTAAAGTACCCATTCGATGAAGTCGCTTTCGACAAAAGCGCCTGCTACCCTTAAATTTCTTCAAATCTCTCTTCTGAGTGATGAAATAATACTGCATATCAAGTTATTGAAAGAGTTCATTGAAAATATCATTTTGATAAATATCTACCATAATTTTTGAAAAAGTCGTATTTCGGTAAAGTGCCCAATCGGTATAACCCATTCCCTTCAATGAAGTCGGTTTCGATAGAAGTGACACTGCTCCCCTTAAGTTCCTTCAAACGTTCGTGATAAGTGATAACATAATACCGCATATCAAAGGTAATGAAAGAATTAATCTGAAATATTATTTTGATAAATTCGTACCATAATTTTCGGAAAACTATATCGGCAAAGTATCCATTCGGCGTATTCGCCTTCGTTTAAGTCGCTTCCAGTAAAAGTGTCTGTTCCCCTTATGTTCCTTAAAACTTTCGTGATAAGTGATAACATAATAACGCATATCAAAGGTATTCAAAGAATTCATTGAAAAACTTATTTTGATAAATTCGTACCATAATTTTCGGGAAAGGTGTATTTCGGTAAAGTGCCCATTCGATGATTTCGTATTCGAGGAATTCTGCTTCGATGAAGTCGCTTTCGATAAAGCGCCTTTCCTCTAAAATTCCTTTAAGCCTCTGTGATGAGTGATAACATAATACTGCATATGCAAGTTATTGAAAGAATTCGTCGAAAAAATTATTCCCATAATTTCACACCACAATTTTTGAAAAAGTCATATTTCGGTAAAGTGCCCGTTTTATGAATTCTCCTGAGATGAAGTCGTTTTCGATAAAAACACCTGTTCCTGTTAAGTTCCTTTAAACCTTTTTGGTGAGTGATGACATAATACTGCATATCCAAGTTATTGAAGGAATTCATCGAAAAAATTATTTCGATATTTAACTATTATTGAACCCCTCGTACCATAATTTTCGAAAAAGTCGAATTTCAGTAAAGTGTTCATTCGATGTATTCCCCTTCAATGAAGTCGCTTTCGATAAAAGCGCCTGTTCCCCTTAAGTTCCTTCAAACCTTCATGATGAGTGATAACATGAACCGCATATCAAAGTTATTGAAATAATTCATCTAAAATAATATTTTGATAAATTCCTACCATAATTTCCGGAAAAGTATTGCGGTAAAGTGCCCATTCGATGAATTCGCTTCCAATAAAAGCGACAGTTCCCCTTAAGTTCCTTCAAACCTTCATGATGAGTGCTAACAAAAACCGCATATCAAAGTTATTGAAATAATTTATCTAAAATAATATTTTGATAAATTCCTACCATAATTTCCGGAAAAGTATTGCGGTAAAGTGCCCATTCGATGAATTCGCTTCCAATAAAAGCGACAGTTCCCCTTAAGTTCCTTCAAACCTTCATGATGAGTGATAACATGAACCGCATATCAAAGTTATTGAAATAATTCATCTAAAATAATATTTTGATAAATTCCTACCATAATTTCCGGAAAAGTATTGCGGTAAAGTGCCCATTCGATGAATTCGCTTCCAATAAAAGCGACAGTTCCCCTTAAGTTCCTTCAAACCTTCATGATGAGTGATAACAAGAACCGCATATCAAAGTTATTGAAATAATTCATCTAAAATAATATTTTGATAAATTCCTACCATAATTTCCGGAAAAGTATTGCGGTAAAGTGCCCATTCGATGAATTCGCTTCCAATAAAAGCGACAGTTCCCCTTAAGTTCCTTCAAACCTTCATGATGAGTGATAACATGAACCGCATATCAAAGTTATTGAAATAATTCATCTAAAATAATATTTTGATAAATTCCTACCATAATTTCCGGAAAAGTATTGCGGTAAAGTGCCCATTCGATGAATTCGCTTCCAATAAAAGCGACAGTTCCCCTTAAGTTCCTTCAAACCTTCATGATGAGTGATAACATGAACCGCATATCAAAGTTATTGAAATAATTCATCTAAAATAATATTTTGATAAATTCCTACCATAATTTCCGGAAAAGTATTGCGGTAAAGTGCCCATTCGATGAATTCGCTTCCAATAAAAGCGACAGTTCCCCTTAAGTTCCATCAAACCTTCGAGATGAGTGGTAACATATCAAAGGTACTGAAAGAATTCAGTGAGAACATTATTTCGATAAATTCGTGTCATAATTTTCTGGAGTCCTATTTCGGTAAAGTTCCCATTCCACGAAGTCGCTTTTGATAAAAGCGACTGCTACCATTAAATTTCTTCAAATCTTTCTTATGAGTGATGTCATAATACTGTATTTCCAAGTTATTAAAAGAATTGGTCGGAAACATTATTTCGATAAATTCGTGCCATAATTTTCGAAAAATTCTTATTTCGGTAAAGTGCCCATTCGGTGTATTCCCTCCCCTTCGATGAAGTCACTTTCCGTAAAAGTGCCTGTTCCCCTTAAGTTCATTCAAACCTTCGTAATGAGTGATAACATAATAACGCATATCAAAGTTGTTAAAAGAATTCATCTAAAATATAATTTCGATAAATTTATACCATAATTTCAGGAAAAGTTCTTCCGTAAAGTGCCCATTCGGTAAAGTCGTTTCCAATAAAAGTGCTTCTTTCCCTTAAATTCCTTCAAACCTTCGTGATGAGTGATAAAATAATACTGCATATCCAAGTTATTGATGGAATACATGGAAAAAATTATTTCGATGAATTCGAATCATAATTTTCGAAAAATTCTGATTTCGGTTAAGTGCCCATTCGATGAGGTTGTTTTTGACAAAAGCGCCTGCTCCTCTTATGAGTGATGAGATAACACTGTATATCCACTACCCCATCAGAGCTTCAGAGTATGATCCAGGAACTTGCTGACAAGAGTAAAGAAGTGGTATTAAAAATGAACTTTCAGAAGACAAAAGTGATGTACAATGCTTTTAAAAGAAATGAAGATTTATCGATTGATTGGGAAAAGCTGGAGATAACCAATACCTACATTTATCTTAGACAGCAGATATAAAGTGAGGGTCACATTGATGAAGAAATTAATCAGCGTATAAAACTTGCCTGGAGAGCTTTTGGAAGAAACAGCATAATTTTCAAGAGCAATATGCCATTATGTCTTAAAAGAAAAGTGTTTGATCAATGTATCCTTCCAGTGCTTACGTATGGTGCAGAGCCATGGACCTTAACTAAAGGAGACATACAAAGGCTGCAGACAACTCAAAGCAGCATGGAGAGGTGCATGCTTGGTATAACCAGGAGAGATAAGAAGAGGAACTCGTGGATTAGAAAAATGACAAGGCATCATGATTAGAGTAAAATCCCTTAAATTGCAATGGGCTGGACATATTGCCAGAAGGACAGACCATCGATGGACAGCCGAAATTTTAGATTGGATTCCAAGGGACAGGAAAAGACCCAGAAGAAGACCACATGGGAGATGGGTGGATGAAATTCGAAAGTATGCGGGAGTAACATGGAGAAGACTGGCACAAGACAGACCGTTGTGGAAGAAACTTGGGGAGACCTTCGTCCAGCAGTGGATTGATAATGGTTGACAATGATGATGATGATGATCCAAGTTATTGAAAAATTCATCGAGTAAATTATTTCGATAAATTCGTACCATAATTTTGGGAAAAGTCCTATTTCGGTTTAGTGTCCATTCGATGAAGTCGCTTTTGATAAAAGCGCAAAAGCTCCCACTCCCCTTAAATTCCTTCAAACCTTTGTGATAAGCGATGGCATCTACGAAGCAATTAGTGTCTTATTGTTGCGTTTAAATTGCAGTTAGTTTGGCATGACGAAAAGAAAGCGAAATTTAGTTTGCATCGTTTACAAAGAAAGCATTTTTGTCATTGCGGTAAGAAAGGAATTCCACGGCTTTAGCTTCGCTTTTAAGTACTTGTGTATTTAAATTCTCTTTCACAGTGTTTTGCAAGAGCACCGGTCATGGGTTTTATTTCATTATATCGTTCTTTATCGCCGTTAAACTCTTTTTAAGTCTCCGTGTTCACAAATTGCAAAACCATACTGCACTCAATTGGGAAACCGGTAAATATGAAAAGACAAAGAAAAAGCAAAATGAAAAACACAAGCGGGCGAATTTAATCTGTGAAGTTCCCTAATGAAGCAATGAATTATATGTATACAAAGAAGAAGATAGGCAGCCGTTTCTACGTTGTTTGAATGGCAACTGAGGTTCATTAGCTGGAACCTGCCTTCACACTCTTTCTCGCCCGCACCTGTGTGGTAGCCATACTGTCTGCAGGTGTTGGATCTTCTTTTTCACCTGGTCGCTCGTGAATGACAAACTCAGAGTGGGGCCGTTTGATATATTCGCCTCTCTCTCTCTCTCTCTCTCTCTCTCTCCCCTTTCGCTCCCGCCGCACACAGTTCACCTTGAAATATCCAACTATTATTTAACCCCTCAAAGCATAAAAGAAGTCAAGTTCAGCAACTACTTTTCTTTTTTTTTTTTTTTTTTTAGTTTCTTTTTCTTTCAGTCATTTCTTTTTTTTTTTTTTACAATAAACTTTTGTCACAGTACGTACGAAGAATACTTCTTCTGTTTGAAATCATGTAAGATAAATGACACGACAGACGTGTGTCCGAGGTCAGAAGTTGCGGCGTGATTAGGTCACATAGAATAAGCAATCCTGGTTGAGAAACTGTCGCTACTCAAGGTGAGCTACTGATGGAAGTTCGTGACAATGACTTTGAGATCTGAAAGCTCTCTATATCGGATTTGTACTGCGGTTGAGGTTGCACTTTCAGGTGGTTTTGTCAGCTAACCTCAAAAGTATTTGCCGTTTTCGGAAACTCAGACAAAGTATAACACATGCGTCGTAGAAGAGCAATTTACTCACCAAAGTAATTTCCATGGGTATCAACAACGTGTTAATAGCTAATACATTGATGAGCCATTACATTATGACCACCCCAAGCGCGCCTGGAGACCGAACGGTGGAGAAGGTGAAGTTCACAGAGCGGTATACACTGAAGGGCAATTGAATTAGAAACAGCTGGCGTTATGCAGATGTGGCGCTGGGGGCGGCCCTGTAAACGGAAACGACATGACGCATGCAGCGATCCGACAATATAAGGAGTGATGCGACGGGAATCAGTAAAAGTCGGACGCAGTATGGGTAAGACGAAGGATCTAAGCGCATTTGATCGTGGGCAAATTGTCGAAACCCGACGAATGGGTCACTCCATCTCGGAAGTCGTGCGGGCACTGGGATTTTCACGAGCTAGTGTGTCACGGGTTCACCGTGAGTACACCGAATCCGGTAAAACCATCCCTGCAAGAGCCAACTGCCGTGGACAGCAGCGTGTGGATGAGCGGGGTCATCGTCGGCTAGCTCGCATTGTAACAGAGGATAGACGGACCACAGTGTAAGAAATCCTTCAGCAATTTAACGTTGGTGCACAAAAACGTGTAAGCACCTACACCATCCAGAACTATCTCCTCGCTGTGGGGTACAGAAGTCATCGTCCCACGAGGGTACCGCTGCTGACCGCACATCACACGGTATAAAGATTAGCATGGGCGCGGGAACATCGCCACTGGAACCTAGACATGTGGGGAAATGTTGCCTGGACTGATGAGACGAGATTCATGTTGGTACATGCGGATGGCAGGATTCGAGTACGGCGCAAACCACATGAAGCGATGGATTTTTCTTGCCAGCGGAGTACTCCTCAAGCTGGTAGGGGTGGCATTCTCGTCTGGGGACTGTTTACGTGGACTGAAATGGGACCCCTGGTACGTGTGACATCGTCCTTCACAGGTCAACGTTACCGGGATATACTGGACGACCATTTGCTCCGGTTTGTGCGTCTTTAATATCCCACTGGGGACCTCATCCTGCAACAAGACAATGCAGCTCCCGAATTGTATCCGATTGGTTGGATGAACACTCCACCGACGTGACCTCGCTTCCTTGGCTAGCTGGGTCACCTGACCTCAATCCCATCGAGCACATCTGGGACGCTATCGAGAGATGTGTTCGACTCTCCATGAAATCTTCGTGAACTGTGGGAGCTTGTTCAGGGGTCGTGGATCCGTATGACTTCCCAACGCTTCCGGTGTCTTGTCGACTCCATGCCGAGACGAATCGCCGCCGTCATCAGGGCGAACACACGCAGTGAGTTCTGGGTCACTCTGAAATGCTTTCCCACGTAGATGTGCCGTCAGACGACCAAACAGATAAAAATCTGATGGTGCTAAGTCTGGGCTGTACGGTGGTTGTGGCACCAGCGTCCAGCCCAGTCGAGTCACTTTCTGCACTGTTATCTGTGAAGTGTGCGGTCTCGCGTTATCGTGGTGCAGTTTGATGTCCTCGGCTTGCAAGTGTGGTCTCTTAGTTCTGACGGCACCCCTGAGCTTCTCCAAGGATGAACAATAACGCTCTTGGGTAATGGTGGTCCCACTTTCCAGGAAGTCGATAAAGATGACTCCCTGGCGATCTCCCCTGAAAAAAGTGGCCATCAATTTGTTTGATGACCTTGAAAGTCGTGGCATCTTCTTCCGCGATGATCCCACATGCTTTCACTCCATTGACTGACGCTTGCTCTGTGGGTCGTAATGGAGCATCCATGTTTCATCACCTGTTATCACACCATGAAAACATTGTGGAAAGTCATCAGCGAAATGTTCAAGCAGATGGTCACACACCTCTTCCCGAATTCTCTTCAGCTCTTTTGTGAGGAGCCGTGGTACCCAACGAGCACAGACTGTCCAGTATCCTAAGCGTTCTACCACACTTCCCTTTGGTCATGCCAAGGCGGTCCATAAGTTGGCAAGTGGTGATGCATCTATTATCCTGAATCAGCTTCTCAATGGCTTCCTCAGTTGCAGTGGTTGTAACAGTGCTCGGTCTGCCGCATCGTGGTTTATCCTGAATGCTAAAATCACCTCACTGTAACCTCTGCAACTATTGCTAAAACATTACTGCGATCCATTGTTGTCTCACCATACACTGCAACAATTGTCTTTGAATGGATGTGGCTGGGGTATGATCATATTTGTAAACTCTATTACCAACCGTTGACGTAGTAGGGTGTCCATTTCACCATCCATTACGCTTCACCTAAAAAGAGAAGAAACAACTGTTAATGATTGTGCTTTACTTGTTGATCGACCTTTCGGCATTTATTAGGTGCACAACTTAATTCTCGGCCCCTAACCGCAAGCGATCATAGACCGTCACGGCAAATGCAAATAGGTGTTGGCGATAATGGCTGATTGCAGAGCCATCCAACAGCTTTCCAGGCAACCGTAACCCCTCACAGCTGTAGTTACATAAGGGACGAAAGTTGACGGTGAAAGCAATGTCGGTCGAGAAGCAACATTTGAGGGACGGCCTCCTATTCGCGTTTCAGCTGAAAAAAGTGTCTCGGAAGTTCAGCCAATGATCTGTGCTGCTTTGGGTGAGGCTGCTGTGTCCTACAGTACGTGTAAGATGCAGAACGTCCGGGACAGCTACAGAAAGTTGACGATGAGGAACTGGAACAACTGTGGGACGCGGATTCCTGGCAAGCCATTGCAAAGCAACTGCATAAGCTTGGACGGATTGGCATGGAGGGCCGTTGGGTTCCCCATCAACTCACAGCTACGAACAAGTCTAGGCGCTACGATGTTGCTGTGTCCTTGCTCTCCAGATTCAAGATGAAGGATTTCCTCCACAAGATTTTGACCTGTGATGAGAAATGGATCTTCTACAACAATCCTAAGCGTTGCAAATCGTGGGTTAATCCAGGTCACCCTACTACCAGTACCACCAAACAGAATATCCATGCCAGGAAGTTGTTGCTGTACATATGGTGGGATCAGCGCGGTGACGTACACTATGAGTTGCTCAAACCTGGTGAAACGGTCAATGCTGAGCGTTATTGTCAGCAACTCATTCGTGTGAGTGACGCACTGGAGGCGAAAAGGCCATACACCGGCAAGAGCAGAAGGTCGGTCGTGTTGCTTCAGGATAACGCGCGTCCTCACACCGCGAAAACGACTTTAAACACGATCACCGACCTGGGATGGGAAATTTTGTCCCACCGCCCCGTCGTACTATCCCCTCTTTCGCTCCCTGCAGTATCACCTGACCTGTGATGAGAAATGGATCTTCTACGACAATCCTGAGCGTTGCAAATCGTGGGTTAATCCAGGTCAGCCTACTACCAGTACCACCAAACAGAATATCCATGCCAGGAAGTTGTTGCTGTACATATGGTGGGATCAGCGCGGTGACGTACACTATGAGTTGCTCAAACCTGGTGAAACGGTCAATGCTGAGCGTTATTGTCAGCAACTCATTCGTGTGAGTGACGCACTGGAGGCGAAAAGGCCATACACCGGCAAGAGCAGAAGGTCTGTCCTGTTGCTTCAGGATAACGCGCGTCCTCACACCACGAAAACGACTTTAAACACGATCACCGACCTGGGATGGGAGATTTTGTCCCACCGCCCAGTCGTACTATCCCCTCTTTCGCTCCCTGCAGCATAACCTGAGTGATACGCACTTCACTTTTGTCCAGGAAGTCTACACAGGTATTGATGACTTTATCAACTCGAAACAGCCCTCTTTTTTCCGCAGTGGCATTCGGCAGCTCCCTGACCGATGGCTCAAATGTATCCAACACGACGGGGATTATTTCCCTGATTAGGTACGTATTCGATTTGCTATAATTTGCTGTCAACGTGTCGTGCCTGTGGCCGAGAATTAAGTTGCACACCTAATATTTCAGACAAATAACATTTCCGCGTCCAATTTGCATATGGAATAGCACCAATATCTTTCACCGAATTTTCCAAGTAATTTTTTTAATGTAGGGTTATCCAGTTTGGAAAGGCGAATGTTAACTGCACAGAAAGGTACCAGTTAATTTCGAAAGTTCAGATGAGCGATGCAGTTTTGTTCAGTTCTTTTCTCGATGAATTAATTACGTTAATTCATCAGCACATTTCTGCATTATTTTCGATGTTCTTCTGGTATGTTGCAATAGATTGTGTTCACATGAAACGTTCCCTTGCTGTACTGTTTGCATTTTTCAGATGCACTCATTTTACTGACGCGGTTCATTCTCCAAATTAACAAATAATATCTAGAAACTTTGTAAACTAAATTCTCACACGAAAGCACGAAAATTCTCTAAGCTAAGCGTCTGTGAAACTCAAACATTTTTTTCTGTGAGCTGCTTTTCCCAGCTAAAACTACTAATACGATTGACGACATACGGTTTACTAATTCTGCAATTCGCCAAGGTCATTCCGAAGTAGAGGGGTGGAAATCACGAACGACCAGACGTGCATTCTTCAGCAGAGTGCATGTGACCTGGAATTACCTGTCAAGCTTGTCCTGTAAGAGTCTCTTCGTAACGAACAATCTTGAGGGTAATCCAATGTTTTAAGTTCTGGTTTAAACTTTGAAGTAGGATTACTTTGCGGTATATTTTTCGCGTAACTTCTAATGAAGGCAGTAATAAAGTTATTTAAATATGAAAAATAATCTAGAAATTATAATAGAAATTCTACAAAAATAGGAAAAAATCTGAAATTCGCGGATAGGCACGGTCGAGTCACATTGTTGTGACCACCGCTAATATCCAGAATAACCGCCGTGTGTAGCGCGGACAGCGGCTATACAGGCTGGGAGTGACTCAGTAAAGTGCTGGAAGGTGTTGACAGGTATGTGGAGCCATACTGACTGCAGTGCACCTGACGGCTGCTGCAGGGTGCGTGGTTGAGGATCCATAGAGCGAAAAACACGATCGAGGTGGTCCTACAGATGCGCAATTGGGTTTTAGTCTGGGGAATTAGGGAGCCATGGAAGTACTTTGAAGTCTTCATCGTGCTCTTCCGACCATTCTCGGACATTTCTAGCTGTGTGACACGTCGCATTGTCGTGATGGAAGATCCCATCCACCCCAGGTTAGACAATCAGCATGTATGGGTGTACGTGGTCTGAAAGAATGGATTCGTAACGAATTCGGTGCATAGTGCCTTCCACAGGTTTCAGTGGACCCAGAGAATGCCACCAAAACATTCCCCAGACCAAAACGCTGCCCCACCAGCTTGTGTTCTTCCAGCAATGGTTGAAAAGTGTTTCTTCCCCGATGTTTCTCGCCTTATACGCCAACGTCCATCCGTTCGATGAAGCAGAAAACATGACTCATCGGAGAAGGCAATCCTTTGCCAATCAGGGAGGTCCAATTCCAATACTACCGTGCAAAATGTAAGCCTTTTCTGCCGATGCACTTTCGCTAGCATAGGTGTTGTGATCATCAGTCTGCATCGGAGCCCCATACGCAGCAGGGTTCGCTGAACTGTCGTTTTAGACACACTTCCGGTAGCCTCCTGGTTCATTCGGCCAGTGAGTTGCTCCGCTGTAGCGTGTGGGCCGGCCCTCACGCACCTTAGAAGCCGAGTTCGCTTCTTACATCGATGGCACGTGATGCTCCTCAGTTTCCTCGTCGCTTATTCGCAATGGTGCCATTTCTCCAATCACGATACACTTTAACCACAGCAGGACGCGAACAGTTCACAAACTGAGCTGTTTCAGAAATACTGTCACCCTTGGCCTGAAAGCCGATAATCATTCCTTTTTGCAAATCTGATAAATCGCTCCATTTATCCATGATAGCAACAAGTGATGTGTTTTCAGACCAAGACCAAATGTAGAGGATTTTAGGAAGGGAGTGTCTGACAACAGGTCTTAAACAACCTTTAGAAATAGGAAGCTAGGAGATTTAGGCTAGAGTGCCCGATAGGAAAGTGACACGGAAGCGATGTAGAAAGGGGGAGGAAGACGCCCTTATTTATTTCATTTCATTTCATTTATTGCATTTTAGTTGTTGCAGACATGGTATTACAACAATCATAAATATATAGCACACATATTTTTGTAACAACAGGGAATGGGGAGGGAAAAGGCCTGATAGGCCTGACGTGCCCTCTTCTCCCAAAGCATCAAAATGTTCATGAAAATAAAAAAAATTCAAAAAAACATAAACAAGTCAAGTCCACATAATATCAAACACAGCTAGGGTGGTACTATAAATTAATAAAGGTAATAATACATTATGAGTTTTTGGTCAGTAAGAAATACCCGAGTTTTCGTTTAAATATATTATTATTAAGTGATACAATATCAGTAGGAAATGTATTCCATAATGCCAGACCAGTATAATTAATAAATGATCTAAATTGTTCTGTTAGTGGAAACATGGGGATTAATGTTGTTTTTTGTCTCGTGGAGTAATCATGACTGTGAGTACTTATTGAAATTAAATCTTGGTAGTAACCATTTTTTATTCTCAAAAACATCAGTTTACCTATACTATAGATATGGAATTGTTGAATAGTTAGTATATTAAAATCATTTGGACTGAGTCTAGCCTGAAAGACTGTATTTGAAAATTGAATATATTGTAATTTAAATTGTAATAGTCTCATGAATCTATTTTGTAACGACTGAAGTTTTTTCATATTATATAAGGTAGTCGATCCCCATACAGATATACAGTAGATCAGATGAGACTGAATTAAAGTATAGTATAATAAAATCATTAGTTTTGGGGTTAAATTGGCCACTGCACTACTAATAACCCCTATATTTCTTGCGATCTTATTAGATAAGTAGCCATCATGTGAATTCGATTTTAAATCATGCTGAATAATGATACCAAGATAATTATGATTTTGAACCACTTCTATAGATGATCCGAGTAATTATTATTACCGGGGGCCCAGTACCCGGGGTCCGACGGCTTAACGTGTCCGTCCGACGCACGGCGGATATTTAGTGGATCGAACGTTCGTACCTGCCTGGGATCGAACCTGAGGCCCCTCCCGTGGCAGTCACGAACGCTGCCCACTAGGCCACCGGCGGTCCATATGTTTTCAGAAGGCCTGCAGCACACCTTATATACCTTCCAAGCCAACTAACGACACGTGCCTTCTTTCATTGGCTACGCGCTGTTGACGTCAAAAGTAGGAGGTGGTCACAATAATGTGACTCGACTGTGTATATGATAATCGCGAAATTGCATAAAAATCCCTAAAATTTACGAAAAAAAGTTGCGGAAATTGGGGCTGCGAAACAATTACTAGCCTAATTATGACAATCGTGCTGCTAGAGTTTCGTGTTTTAACAGATTTCATAATGACCCTCCGTCATAAGTTCTTTGGAGGCCCACTCTGATGTCTTTGCCTAGGGCCCACTCTGATGTCTTTGCCTAGGGCCCACTCTGATGTCTTTGCCTAGGGCCCACTCTGATGTCTTTGCCTAGGGCCCACTCAGATGTCTTTGCCTAGGGTCCACTCTGATGTCTTTGCTTAAAGCCCACTCTGATGTCTTTGCCCTTTACCCACTCAGATGTCTTTGCCTAGGGCCCACTCAGAGGTCTTTGCCTAGGGCGCACTCAGATATCTTCGCCTAGGGCCCACTAAGATGTCTTTGCCTAGGGTCCACTCTGATGTCTTTGCTTAAAGCCCACTCTGATGTCTTTGCCCTTTACCCACTCAGATGTCTTTGCCCTTTACCCACTCAGATGTCTTTGCCTAGGGCCCACTCAGAGTTCTTTGCCTAGGGCCCACTCAGATGTCTTTGCCTAGAGCCCACTCTGATGTCTTTGCCTAGAGCCCACTCTGATGTCTTTGCCTAGGGCCCACTCTGATGTCTTTGCCTAGGGCCTACTCAGATGTCTTCCTAGGGCCCACTCAGATGTCTTCGCCTAGGGTCCACTCTGATGTCTTTGCCCTTTACCCACTCTGATGTCTTTGCCTAGGGCCCACTCTGATGTCTTTGCCTAGGGCCCTCTCAGATGTCTTTGCCTAGGACCCACTCAGTTGTCTTTGCCTAGGACCCTCTCAGATGTCTTTGCCTAGGACCCACTCAGATGTCTTTGCCTAGGACCCATTCAGATGTCTTCGCCTAGGGCCCACTCAGATGTCTTTGCCTAAGGCCCACTCAGATGTCTTTGCTTAGAGCCCACTCTGATGTCTTCGCCTAGGGCCCACTCAGATGTCTTCGCCTAGGGTCCACTCTGATGTCTTTGCCCTTTACCCACTCAGATGTCTTTGCCTAGGGCCCACTCAGATGTCTTTGCCTAGGACCCACTCAGTTGTCTTTGTCTAGGACCCACTCAGATGTCTTTGCCTAGGGCCCACTAAGATGTCTTTGCCTAGGGCCCACTCTGATGTCTTTGCCTAGGACCCATTCAGATGTCTTCGCCTAGGGCCCACTCAGATGTCTTTGCCTAAGGCCCACTCAGATGTCTTTGCTTAGAGCCCACTCTGATGTCTTCGCCTAGGGCCCACTCAGATGTCTTTGCCTAGGGCCCACTCAGATGTCTTTGCCTAGGGCCCACTAAGGCCTTAATCCAGTCCTGTTTGCCTAGTTGCATGGGGAATCTACTGGTGCTAACTTCAAAGAGAGAATCAAATTTTGTCATGTGTATTTTTACATTTTCCTTGTTAGCTTTTGCTTCGTAACAAGATTCCACCGAAGACAAATGTGTTTCGGACAAAATGTGAAGAAGACTGACCAGAAGTTCTTTTTATTTTTTAATTAATTGATTTTAAGGTGCTTCTTTTTTTTTTTTTTTGGAATGTTACCATGATAACATACCCCGGGAATGTTGTTCAAAAGGGAAAATCCCACAACTTTTTTATGCGATCGAAAGAGACTGTGCGTGAGAAATTAGACAAAAACCGCAGACTGAATTACCTGGCAATCAGGATTTCCTGAAACGTGCTTATATTGGCACGAACAAGCATCTACAAATCTTACCTGCGAGTACTGACAAAGTTTAAAATGGAATATGACTTAGTGTTGGGGAAGTTCCATGCACGGAAGTTATCACACGGTTCATAGATTTTGTGAGATCATGACCAATTTCGCGACAGTCTTATAATAATCGCCTCCAACTTTCACGTAGTTATTATGTCTAAGAGGTTAAACGCTATGAATACGAAAATGGCACAGAAGTTAACTCCTTTGACCTCTAAATGACCAAGCAGAAAAAACACATGCGAATACCACACACACGCTTTTAAAAAACCTTCTAGAAACACATCAGTTTTCTTTCTCATTTCTTTTTTCTCGCAGTTCTTTATGGTTCGCAGTTCATCCTATCGGCAGTTCCAGCAGAGATAATATCTCTGTGCTGGAGGAGCTTGTGATTAGAATTTAATTTGGATACTCTCTGAAGGAGAGACTTAAAGGGGACAGTGAAACCGGTCCAATTTTTTTTCCGGTGTCTAATACCTGCTTCTGGCGTTTTTGTTTCATTCATAATATCGAGTGCTGCAATAAAGAGCAAAGGATATTTATTAGCTCTTTTCTGGGACGGATTTATATCCAGTGTAGTCTACTTTTTTTCCCTCCTGCTTTCTTGGGCATTCATTCATAAAATGTAGCGCCGAGCGACTTTTATGGCTGTTAACGCTCAGTCCGCTGTTAGTTAACGCTCAGTCCGCTGTTAGTTAACACTCAGTCCGCTGTTAGTTAACGCTCAGTTCGCTGTTAGTTAAAGCTCAGTCCGCTGTTAGTTAACGCTCAGTCCGCTGTCAACACGTGAATTAAAGCAGCTTGTGTTGAAACAGAATTGTAACCAAATCTTGAGAAGTTCTGATAGTTTAATTGTTTTGTGATGTTTACCGACAACAACGTCTCTTTGTATGCTTACTCAGAAAAAAGTGCTTCAAAGTGAACGGCAAAAGATTTTTGAGCTCATGTTACAACAGACGTTCCACAAAAACTGAGAGTAAAATCACACAAAATGAAAAAAATATAGGTACAGCAAAATATATGTTATTCTTTCTCAAAGTTTCTTCCATCCGATGATATGCAACAGTCCCATCGTTCAGTCCACTTTTCAAACCATGTGGCAAAGGCATTTTGTGGAAGCTACTTTACCGACCCATGAACAGTTTGAATAACGTCAGCATCTGTGTACAATTCTGCTCCACGGAACTTCTCCTTCACTGTTGGAAACAACCAGAAATCGCACGGGGCGAGATCGGGACTGTAGGCAGGCTGTGGCATGATTTCAATACTGCATTTCGTCAAAAACTGTTGAACACAAGCAGCCAAATGTGGGCGGGCGTTATCATGGTGTAGGGTCCACTTGCCCACCAGTTCCGGTCGCTTAATCCATATGTGTCATCGCAGACGCTTCAAGACTGAAATGTAATACTCAGCATTGACAGAAATTTGTGGAGGAACGGCATGCTGGTTGACTATACCTTTATTCTTAAGACCTATCAACATCACAATTTTCAAATCTCCAGGTCATGTAGAAGTGGTCGAACAGTTCACGGAAATTCCAAGAGGAGAAATACACTGGCGGAAAGTGAAAAAAGAACACCAAGAAGGAGACGTCTGATACCAACGAAATTTATACAGCATAATAACGGAATACAGAGGATAACGTGATCAAAACATTATGGCAAAATACAGCTGTATTTGCTGGTAAACTGAAAAATAACATTTCCATGTAACATGGTTAGTACGAGGTTGAACCGCCATGAACTGCATCACACTGTGCAATTCTGGCATGGAGTCTGTCGTACAGATGTTGGATGTAACTTTGGGGTATTGAGTTCCAAGCATCCTCAACCTGCACTGTAAAAAAAATTGTAGATTTTACGGTTTTAAACCGTTTTCCAGGGTGCCAACACAAAACCGTAAAATCTACAGTTTTATGCCGTGTTGGAGCAAAGCTATAGCTTTGCTCCAACACCGCACTTAAGGAAGAAAACAGCACAGAATTTGGCTGGAGCGAGTCACAGTCCAAATAATCACGAAAACACAAAAATTTGGCTGGAACGAATGTGTTGATTGTGTTGGAGCAAAGCTATAGCTTTGCTCCAACACGGCATAAAACTGTAGATTTTACGGTTTTGTGTTGGCACCCTGGAAAACGGTTTAAAACTGTAAAATCTACAGTAATTTTTTACAGTGTGGACGCGTAAATCTGGGATGGTCGTGGCTGGCCGTGGAGACCGGATAAGTAGTTGTCCCATAAAATCCCACACGTGCTCAATGGGGGACAAATCCGGTGAACGTGCAGGCCATGGAAGTTGTCTCACACCCTGAAGTGCACGTTCCGTTGCACGTGCCGGGTGTGGGCGTGCGTTATCTTGCTGGAAAACACCACGATGGAACGACCTTACAAATGGCACAACAACGGGATGAATGATGTTGTTGATGTAGAAGGTGCTGTTTAACGTACCCGGTACAAACACTAGTTGTGTACGGGAGTGATAGCTGATCGCTCCTCACACCAGGAGACTAGGTGTACGCCCTGTGTGTCGCTGGCGGATGCAAGAAGGGTGGAGACGCTCCCCTGTGCGTCTGCGAACACGCATACGGCCATCGGAGGCTCCTAAGCAGAATCTGCTTTCATCGCTGAACACGACAGATCGCCATTGCGTTCTCCAGTGCAGACGTTGGCGACACCACTGCAGCCGTTCCTGACGGTGGGCTGGAGTCAGAGGTACACATGCCAGAGGCACACGTGCACACAGTCCTGCATCCAGTAGACGGTTGAGGATTGTTCGCACAGTCACCTCAGGTGCAACGGCAGCTCGGATTTGCGTCGCAGTGATTCTGGTTCCACGTCTTCTCGCGTGTGGAAATGTTCCTCGGACCATCTACGCCACCATCGTACCACCACCGATACTTCCCGTCCAATTCGCTCCGCAATACGACGATACGGCCACCCGGCCTCGCGGAGTCCGACTAGACGACCTCGCTCAAAGTCCGATAACTGCTGAAATCGTACACGTCTTCCATGTCCAGGCATTGCAGCTTCTTCTCAGTTAGTGAACTGGGGTACAGCACAAGGCTGTACACTGTTCTGCTGAAACCCATATTATGGGTCAGCCAAGGCACTATCATCATCGAGATGAAACACACACACACATACACACACTAAAAAGAAAAGAAAGGAAAAGAAACTACTTACCTTACTTACCAAACTCGGAAGACGAAACACAAGCAATAACACTTCCAGGGAAGAAGTATCTCTGAAAACAGGGTGGATGTGCTTAGAGAAAAAGTGGACCCACATCTAAGCACCTCCAACCAAAACAAAAGCATGAAAAGTCATTTGTCACACCCCTCTCCGCTCGAGAGGCATGACAAAGGCGCAGGAAGTGGTCTGAACTGTCGTCGGAGAGGCACAACACTTGCCACAGACAACAGACAGAAAAAAAGCGCGGGCCAAGCATAGACAAATGCAGACAAAGATAATATATACACAGTAGAAAAGCATGTAAATACAATTCGTGATGCAAACACAGGATCTAGACAAGCAAACAAGAAACATAGTAAAAAGAGCAGCGGTCGTCAGGTATGCGACATGCTCCAACAGGAAACACATTCAGAACCGAAAGCAGAGCACATTATTGCTTAGGGAAACCAGCTGGCCGCCCCGGTGGCGCAGTGGTCTAAGGCGTTGGCCTCTGATCATTCGTCCGAAGGGGTCCGGGTTCGAATGCCGGTGAGGCATGGATGTTGTGTTTGTCTTACGGCATTGGCTCTCTCCCTTCCCTGGAACCAGTGACCCTAAATTAGGGACGGGCGACTGCTTATAGCCCATTGAGTTGCTCACGGTGGTCGTTAAACCTCCAATACAAAAAAAAACAAAAAAAAAACAGCTGAGACCAACAAAGCCATCGGACGCGAAAAACGTCTTCCGGCCAGTGGTGAAAGTCGGAAATCACTCTCTCACGCAATCTGATCTTGACAAAGAGAGCGACCACATCAGGTCTATTCAAATAGAGCCTAACGTGGTCAGACAAAACAGTATCATGTAACACAGTACAAGCAGTAGCAAGTATCACCTTTAAACCATAGGCACGCTGACCGGAAACAGGTAGCGGGTGCTTAAAAACAATAATTTTTAAATTACACATATTAACATAAATCCATCTAGACAAAAGTTGCCAAACTTTTCGAACAAAATTACATTCCACAAATCGGTGGAATAAAGACTCCGGCTGTCCACAGTGGGGACAGTCCGGGGAGTCGGCGACTCCCCAACGAAAAAGGGAATCACGGGTGAAAATCACCCCATGGGCCAATCGCCACTGTAGGTCACGCACACGACCTTCCACACCCGCAAACGCAATATTGGCCCATGCGACCCTCCAGTTCATCCCCATGGCAGGAAACCTGCGCTGAATGTGAGGAGCAAAGGATGGCAAGAATACATTATAAAGGGCATCGGGTTCATGCCAAGAGGAACACCTTATGTTCTGGCTAGTTAACAATCTAGCCTCACAAATTGTAGTGCCATGTGGTCCACCGGGCCTCGGAGCTCTAGGCCCAAGGTAGAAAATAACCTAAGATTATAGGAAATGAAATAACACGCGAAGTTAAAGCTAGGATGAGAATCGCTTTTCAGGATGTAGGCCACATTAGAAACCAACAACGCACGACACCACGCAAGAATGTGCCGAACACCCAGTCCCCCCCCCCGTTGGACTGGTTGAAACAGGCAATCCCGAGAAAGGACAGCTCTAGTTCCCCAAACAAACCGAAAAAATAGAGAATTTAGAGCCAAAAGGACCCTGTACGTCGGGGGTTGTAGGGTACCGCAAAAAGCAATTTTGGAAACCAAGAGACTGTTAGCCAATTTAGCCCTATTAAAAAAAGAAATTTGGCAGCCCTCCCACCAAGCACATTCCGACGTGAGCTTCTGTTGAACAGAGCGCCAAGTCTCGCGGTGAACCCCCTTTTTATCAAAGTAAACACCGAGGATCTTTATGGGATCATCGGTTGAGCCTACAAACTGCAAAACGTCAGGTGACCAATCCCCAAAACACAAGGCTTTAGTTTTATCCACATTCAATGCAGCGCCTGCACTGTCCGCATAAACATCATAAACATGAAACAAGTTTCTCAAGGAAATCTCATCCCGAAGGAAGAGAACAACGTCCTCTGCATACGCAAGGTATTTGAGCTCAGCTGTTGTAAAGCTCGAACCGGGAACTAGGATGCCTGAGATATTCGGTGAAGATTGAATTTTCTTAAGAAGAGTTTCAATGCTCAGTACGAACAGTGCAGCAGACAACGGGCAGCCTTGGCGGACCCCTCTCCGGATGGGAAAGCAGTCCGTAGGCTGACCGTTGACTCGGATAAAGCTAAAGATATCAGTATACAAGACCTTCACCATGTGTACAAAATCTTCGCTAAAGTTACAGGCCTCCAGCAAGGTCACAAGGTACTTATGAGAGACCCTGTCAAAGGCTTTCCTCTGATCCAAAGAAAGGATACAGCACTTCAACCTCTTGCGGTCGAGGTAGTGAATACCGTCCCGCACGAGGACTAAATTTTGAAAAATTCTCCTCCCCGGAATTTCAGAAACCTGGCACACGCGTACTAGGCCAGAAATAACCCTAATCAGTCGGTTAGCAAGGACTTTAGCCAAAATCTTATAATCGTAATTGAGAAGAGTGATGGGTCTCCACTCTCCCAAATGACGACCAGGACCATCACTCCGCTTGTTAACCAAAACGATCTGACCAAGCCGCATCGTCGTGGTTAACTGCCCAGTTGACAGAACATGATTAAAAACATCACATAGAGGTTCAGCAAGCAAATCAACAAAACGTTTATAAAATTCGTCACCGATGCCATCAGTACCCAGACTGCGACCATTACGCAAGCCGGCAATGGCTTGCCTCACCTCAGAAATACGGACAGGGCCCGATGTAAGCACAGAAGCCGTGGCGTCGAGTTGGGTCACGTCAGCGACCCAAGAGTCGACGGACGACTGCTGCATTTCATCAGATGCAAACAGGTCTCTGAAATGCGAGAAAACCAAATTGTGAATTTCTGGTTGAGAGGTCACGAAGAGTGACTCATGCTGTAAGCCAGGAATTACCTGGGAAATAATTTTGTTTCTGCGAGATTTCGCGAAAAAACTTGCAAGTGAAATCTCGTTTTCTAAATTTTGTGAAATAGAGCCCTGTGTGCATCTTTGGCCGGTTTTACAATATAAATCTGTCAACTGAGCTTGAAGTTCAGCAATCATACCAGCATTCTGCGCTCCCATTTGCTGCCCGGCTTTGCATGCACGCAACATACAGACAAGGCGAGTTCGCTCTAAAAGCCGCTGACGAGCCGAAAGTTTCCCTGAAGTTGTAAATAAGACTTCACTTTAAGTTTAACCCCTCCCACCACTCACCGCTAGGGGTCGTAGCAGTACATTGCGTTTCCCCCTATATCTCTGCTTCTAAATCTCCGATTTGAAAAATTCTTTCTACACCGGATACAGCTCCTGGTGGGAAATCGTTTGCACATAATTTCTAATTTTTGTAAAAAAAATAGTTTGGCCACCAGGGGGCGTAAATCTTAATTTCCGCTTCCGTTGTATTTGCAGCAATCGTACTCTTAGAAGTAGAGATATGAGCTTCTAAATTCTCGATTGAAAAAAAAGTCGTTCGTTGACCGATACTACTCATGTCGAAAAACCTTTTAGGAAAATTTTCTTCTTGAAAAAATGCATGGTTTCTACGCCAGGGGACGTAGATGTATTATAATGAATTAGCTTTATAACTCTTTCCGCTAAGCTAATTATTAGGAATGAATAATGCTCTACCTACCAGCTAGCTAATGATATACTTGTACTAAGCTTCAAAGTAGTGAATTCAAAAGGGTTTTGTTACTAGTTAATTACGAACGTAAATAAAGTCTTAACGCTGGTTATTTATGGTAAGAAACTAATTGTAAACCTAACAGCCAGACAGAGGTCTGACAAAAACTATGAATTGAGAAAAACTAACTTACACAAACTTCTTTATTATAAGACTCTTGGCCATCTAAAGCACACACACAACTTGTTTTACACTAATGAAGAATCTCTCCTCATAACAACACAATCTCTCCTCGTATTATAAACGCTCTCCGTAAACAACAACGCTCTCTCATAACAACAACAAAAGCTCTCCCTAAGTCTCGATGAACGCGCCTATATACTAGCTACCACCACGTCATGACTTACACTCATTGCCAGATCTCATTCAGCGGGTGAAATAATATTTCGTTCAGTAAGAAGATAATTTACATAGTAAAATAAAATAACCAGAGATAGTAAAATCAAAAGGAAAGTGAATATAGAGTATACGTTACAGTATATCTTATTTTTGTCAACATCTCTACTTCTAAGACTACGATTTGAAAAATTCCTTCTCTGTTGGATAGTGTTTCCGATGCGAAATGTTTTTCCTATAAATTCAAAATTTTCAAGTAAATCATAGACTTTCCGCTAGGGGTCTAAAAGGTAAATTGCGTTTATGCTCCTAAAGCTATGATTTGAAAAATTCTTCCTGTATCGCATACAAGACCTGATAGAAAATATTTTTCACATAATTTTTAATGTTTGGTAAAGAATGGTTTAGCCACCAGGGGTCATAAGTGTTAATTTCTGCTTCTGAAGTATTTGTTGCAAAATCTGGGCTTCTGAAAACTCGACTAATTTTTTTCTTCGACCGATACCGCTTATATGGATAAACCTTTTGTGAATACTTTCTTCCTAAAATAAGTGCATGGTTTTCCCACCAGGGGACGTAAAGTCACATCTTATTTTTGTCGATATCTTTGTTTCTAAGAGTCCGATTTGAAAAATCCTTTCTATGTTGGAGAACGTTTGCGGTGCGAAATGTTTCTCATATAAATTCATGTTTTTCTTAACGCACAAGTCTGCAACCAGAGGGCGTAAGCTCACGATTCCGTTTACAGCAATATCTGAGGGATTAAAAACCCGATTGAAAAACTTCTTCCGTCAGATACAATTGTTTTCCATCATTGACTTTGAATAGCTTTGATAAATTTAATTTGCGTCAGAACGGATTCAAAAGACATGCTTATTACATCCGAAAATTCGGTGTCATCATTGTTGTTTTACAATAGAGAGAAATGCACTGTGGGAACTTTTTGATCATACGTTGCACTTATTACATTCGAAACTTCAATGCAAACTGTGCTTTTCTTCCCTGTCTCAAACAATAGCTAACTGAGCAACAGTGGCAGCTTGAAATCACTCAATTGTCCAATTTCATTACCAATTTCATTGCATCTTTCCCGCTGGGGTAGGTAATGTTAACTTTCATTTTTTCTTTCAAAGTTTTCTAATTGATAGATACGTAGGAGCAAAAAAAACGAGTTGAATTTCTTAGGAAAAGGTCATTTAAATTATGCATCCGGGTGATAGATGCAGTACACTGGTCGTGAATGACTAATCGCCCAAGGAAGAGTAAGAAGACAGGAACGAATCTGTGCTATTCTTTGGGGTGAGGGTGACTCTCTGTTCAGAGGAGTGATGCGTTGAACTCTGACCTTGGCGGTTCAAGAGCAGAGCAGGTGCTGTCACGTCGTTGTTATGCAAGCAATGTGCAATCTATGGAAAGCTGATCCCTCGAAGTCGGCACTTTCTCCTCTGAGGTGTCCAACAGCGTTAATCCATCAGGTAGGTACAGTCTTGTGGAATGCCAATCTCTAGAACAGGTTGAAAGAGTTCAAGAGAAAGAGGGTCTTATGTATCAGAATCTAAGACTCTGCATACAGCAAACCTAAATACCGGAAAGAATGGTGGTAGTCCTAAAGGCACACACTCTCTCTCTCTCTTTTGTTGACCTCCAAATTGTTGGCGCACGTGTGTGTTCTCTGACACAATGTGTTTGCCGAAAATAAAAGAACGTTTAATTACCACACCTCACGACGAAACATGACGAAGCAGAATTCTTATGAGCGGCGGAAGGCGAAATTCGTTGAGCTGCCCAGAAATTTCGAATAGTAAACTAAGACACAGTGGTAATGTAGTAACGATAATAACGTAATTAATGTTGTTGTTTTTTATTTAATTCCAGAAAGTGTTAGTTCTTAACGTGAAGTTTTACCTAATTCTAGGGGTTACAACCTCTTGTCCTGTTCGTTTGGCAGGGTTTCAGCTTGGTGAGCGTTAGTAACCAGACAATGAATTTTTTTCTGAAATTCACGAGCAACTTTCCGTGAATTAATGAAGCATATTTCTGATACAAATTTTTCGTTGAACTGAGGGAAAGAAATTTGAATTTCACAGAATTTTCGTACAACAAAACAATTCCTATTTTTAGAAGCCTTTCCGCAATTCATTTCTTATATTGGAGGTAAATTTCCGTTTTTAAGATGTGTTAACGAAAAATTCTGAATTTTCAGAAACCTTTCCGGAATTTCTTTTTCATATTGACGGTAAATTTCCGGTTTTAAGATGTGTTAATGGAAATTTTTTTAATTTTCAGAAACCTTTCTGGAATTCCTTTCTAATATTGACGGTAAATTTCCGTTTTAAAGATATGTTAACGGATTTTTTTTAATTTTCGGAAACCTTTCCGGAATTCCTTTCTCATATTGACGGTAAATTTCCGTTTTTAAAATATGTTAACGGGAAATTCTGGATTTTTAGGAACCTTTCCGCCATTCCTTTCTCATATTGACGGTAAATTTCCGTTTTTAAGATGTGTTACCGGAAAATTCTGAATTTTCAGGAACCTTTCCGCCATTCCTTTCTCATATTGACGGTAAATTTCCGTTTTTAAGATGTGTTACCGGAAAATTCTGAATTTTCAGAAACCTTTCCACCATTCTTTTTTCATATTGACGGTAAATTGCCGTTTTCAAGATATGTTAACGTAAAATTCTGAATTTTCAGAAAACTTTCCGGAATTCCTTTTTTCGTATTGACGGCAAATTTCCTTTTTTCGTATTGACGGCAAATTTCCTTTTTTCGTATTGACGGCAAATTCCCTTTTTTAAGATGTGTTAACGGAAAATTCTGAATTTTTAGAAACCGTTCCGCAATGCTTTTCTTATGCCTGGTCCAATCAAAAAGTTCCGAGACTAGCCCAATATACAACAAAGTACTTACGTTATTTAAGTCTGGCTATGATCTCCCTTAAAGTAGGGAGACCATAGCCAACTACACCGCTGTCAGCGTTTTTGCCACTGTTGGACTGCTTCCTGAAATCATGTTCGCGAATCGTGTCAAGCACCGTCTGCGATTCGCGCTGGATCTCGTCCACGGTTTCAAAACTGCAACCCTTGAGCTTCAGCTTCATCTTCGGGAACAGAAAGAAGTCACAGGGGACCAAATCCGGCGAGTAAGGAGAGTGAGAAAGGGTAGACATGCTGTTGCGGCTGCAAAACTGGCGTGCTGCTGCATTGTCGTGATGGAGCAGGAAATCGCCCCTGCGTCACATTTCAGGTCGTTTGCGGCGAATGTCCTCCCTAAGACGCCGCAGAAGCAAAAAAGGCGATGACGGTCTGGCCCTAGGGGACTAATTCACGGTGCACAATCTCACGAATGTCGAAGAACACGATGAGCATGCTTTTGGTTGAGCTCCGGACATGTCGGGCAGACGACTGTTGTTTGGTCTCCGAGCCGTAACCGTAGGCCCAATTCTCGTCCTCAGCGATGACCTGCGACAGGAATGTTGAATCATTCACCACCTGCTGATGGAGATCTTGACTGAGTTCGACATGGAGCGCCTTCTGTTCGAGGTTCAGAATCTTTGGTACAAACTTTGCAGCAATGCGGTGCATGTTCAAACAAAACCGACGTCGGAATTTCTTGCACTGTTCCGTATGACACATTGACGACGTTAGCAATGCCTTAAATGGTTCTCCGACGATCCTCATTCAACAGTTCCCTAATTTTGTCCATATTTTCGGGGGTTTTGCCTATGGACGGTCTGCCTGACCTCTCGTCGCCTTCTAGTGCCGTTCTGCCGCTCTTGAAGCGCGAGTGCCACTCAAAACACCTCGCACGACCCATTGCTTCATTACCATAAGCCTGTCGCAACATTTCATGCGTCTCCGTTCCCGATTTGCCGAGTTTGACGCAGAATTCGATGTTCGCTCGCTGCTCTGGTTTGCAGTCCACACCGAAATCGCAGCTGTGTTCTGCACGTGGTCACCAAATATCGTGTAGCGCAGCTCCCGATGTTCACACAATGACGCTACTCGGTACAATGACTCATGAAGGTCACTGCTCTCGACCACTGCTCGCGCATCCTTGTACTGTCATCTGTTGGCGCGCTACGTAACTAGTTTCGGAGCTTTTTTATCGCACTACGTATATACGTTGCGTCCTTGCATAAAGGCGTTGGTTTAAATGGTCGGGAAAGCACAGCAGGAATATGACTATTTCCAACATTTGTACATACATTTCAAAATACATATTTTTTCCACATGATTATCTACAGTTTGTACATTGTTTTATCTCCTTAAGTTTGCAAGATTAATCAGGTTGGCTGTAGTTACTACTAGGAAAAGAATTTTTGCCTACTAAAAAAGAAATATTTATTTTTTATGTTTCAACAATTTCAAAAATATTTGCTAAAAACAGAAAAATATTTACTAAAAATGGAACATATTTGTTAAAAATAAAAATGTATGCTCTTCTACGATGATGTAACAGTAATTGTCTATAATAAAAAGATAACGTTAGCACTCAACTTATTAAACACAGCTATATATTTGATGGAAAACGTTATTTGGAATTGCAATGTGTAACGTACCAGGAAATGTGACGTACCTGCCAGAAGGACGCACACGACATAAAGGCAGATAGGAATCAGAATAAAATGTCCGCGTAGCTCAATTGGTAGAGTGACTTATTCCGGAATGAGGAGATCCGGGTTCGAATCCTGACGCGGATAAAAATGACGGAGAAATTTACTTCGTTATAATGGCGCCCGAACTATCCGGATGACCCGACCGTTCAAAATCTCGCAATGGTGTGATGTTATTTCCACACCGCGAGATAGGAAAAATAAGAGAATCCTTTCTCCAGCACTTCGACTAAACAAAAAAAAATAAGAGGGAGATGATGTAACGTACCAGGAGATGTGACGTACCTGCCAGAAGGACGCACACGACATAAAGGCAGATAGGAATCAGAATAACACGTCCGCGTAGCTCAACTGGTAGAGTGACTTATTCCGGAATGAAGGGAACCGGGTTCGAATCCTGGCGCGGATAAAAATGACGGAGAAATTTACTTCGTTATAATGGCGCCCGAACTATCCGGATGACCCGACCGTTCAAAATCTCGCAATGGTGTGATGTTATTTCCACACCGCGAGATAGGAAAAATAAGAGAATCCCTTCTCCAGCACTTCGAATAAACAAAAAAATAATAAGGGGGAGATGATGTAACGTACCAGGAGATGTGACTTACCTGCCAGAAGGACGCACACGACATAAAGGCAGATAGGAATCAGAATGCAATGTCCGCGTAGCTCAATTGGTAGAGTGACTTATTCCGGAATGAGGGGATCCGGGTTCGAATCCTAGCGCGGATAAAAGTGACGGAGAAATTTACTTCGTTATAATGGCGCCCGAACTATCCGAATGACCCGACCGTTTAAAATCTCGCATTGGTGTGATGTTATTTCCACACCGCGAGATAGGAAAATTCAGAGAATTCCTTCTCCAGCACTTCAAAAAAAAAAAAAAAAAAAAAAAAAAATAAGGGGAGATGATGTAACGTACCTGCCAGAAGGACGCACACGACATAAAGGCAGATAGGAATCAGAATAAAATGTCCGCGTAGCTCAATTGGTAGAGTGACTTATTCCGGAATGAGAAGATCCGGGTTCGAATCCTGGCGCGGATAAAAATGGCGGAGAAATTTACTTCGTTATAAATGGACGTTTGCTATTCATTTAATCTTGACTTATTTTCTTCGTGGACGATAATGCCAAATAATGTCATTTCCACCCTAGTTATTTTGATAAGGTGCTGTTACACTTTTCTTAAGCTTCCGACTTTAAGGATTCTTTTTCATCCATAAACTCGCGATGAACAGGCAGAATGCTATTTAAAACTCAACACAGAAATTTATTCAGACAAGTTATAAGCTCCAGGAAATTATTAACACAGTGCACTTTACAAAACTACACTTTGGCGCGTAATATTGGAACAGAATAATATGCTAACCACAGCAATTCACCACAACCGCATCTACAACAACGATAAAAACACGAGTGGCGTATATATACTCTCCATGTTGGATTTTGAGACCTAACATTTCATGATTCAGGTTTCGCTTCCCTGAGAGAAAAGAGAAGACATGGTTTGCCAACAAGCTGGTGTCAGTGATAGGAGCCTTGTGGAGGAGAAGAGTGTGTATTTTCTAAACTTGTGGCACTTTGTTTCACCGTGTGGGATATTACGGCACACCAGAGGATAAACTATAGAATTGGGGGATATAAAATGTATTTTGAATTCGATATCATCTGCATTTACGCCTTCTAGCAGCGGACTTGGGCATCGGAAAAATCCTGAATACCAGGATCATTACTCTGACATTTCAAGCTTCCCAATGCAAAAAGAATTTTTCGAATCGGGCAAATAGTTCCAGAGATATGGTGGCCAGAGACGGACAGACAAACCGATAACATAAGCATAATGCCTTTTTTACGCTTTCCAACCGTAGGTTGAAGAAGCGTATATGCTCCAGCTTTGTCCGTCCGTCCGACCGCACGATAACTCACGTAAAAATAGTTCGATTTCGATGAAATTTTAGTATGTAGTAGAAGACCTCCTTGAAGCTGACGTATTTTGGCGAGCTCCAGAAAGTTGGAAGTTTTTTGTGTTAATATAACTAGTGCTGCAGTTCTTACTAACCTGAGTTGTGTTTAAGTGTTTCATGTTCCATCCGAGAGCTCCTGGTCATTGGTAGGTCATTTTTAAGCACAATATCTTCAAATGTAGTTAAATGCAGAAAAAACATTCGCGCACATGAACCATTTGGATGAATACCGTCTTCACACGATTTGAATGATCTTAAAATATGAAATATATGTACAATTAAAATACTCTAAAGCACACTAGCACTTTCAGAGCGACAGTCGCCCCATCATCAGGTGTGATCGGATCTCCCAAACCGTTCAGTATAAATATCTGTAGTGCGCCATAATTGCAATCGGCGTAACAGAATCTTGCGACGTACGCGCCATCTGTCCCGGCGGTTAAACTACGATCAGAGCGACACCACATCACAAATCGAAAACATGATTATAACTGCAACATTAAGTATTAAAGTCTAAAATAGGAAGATAGTTCTGTGGATTGTCCAACACTTGTAGACAAATGAAAACTCCAAATATCAGGTAGATCCCAAGGGCAATTATCATTACAGCAACTTCGCTTGAACGCGAAAATGAACAAACTCTCAGTCACCAGTAGCATGTGTGTAGAGGCTGGGGTTATCAAAATGTTGGCATTGTCCCAATCAGGGATTAAATCTTCTGAATCAATGCATTTGGTAAGGGCTGTGCATTTTCCCATCCTTCTCGGCGTTTGTTTACATTCGCCAGCAATACAAATGGCGGCTTCTGGTTCCTCCGGCTTCCTGGGTCTTCAACAGGAAACGCCTCTTTTTCTAGATACGTCACTACCCATCAGTTCGGCTGGGTCTTCACCCCTTCGCCCAAAATCAAGTGGCCAAAAACCTACGTCAGTAGGAGAAGGCAATTATACTACGGTGTTTCCTGCAGTTCAGGAATCTTCTTCTTCAGCACGGTAACGTTCAGTTTCTGGGATGACATTGAAAAAAATGAGTGTCATGGATAAGACTTCGACTATTTCTAGTCCAACTTCGTCTACATCCACTGAAAAGTTTCCTTCTCCACCAACGACACCCAAGAGCTTCGCGCAAGCCCTCAACCCAAATGCAGCGTCTGCTCTAACTTCTTTCACCAATTCGGCTGAACAACAAAGTCGTCCAAGAGCTTATGTTGACATTGCACCGGATTCTGAGGTCGGCAGACAATATCAATCTTTGAAAACCAGGACTGTGCTGTACGAGGCTCTCCCTCAGACCCCGATACCGCAGTATCTAACTGCAATTGAGCATCTACTCCCAAAAGAAGACATTGAAGGAGTTACCCGATGCCCACGAGGCATCTCAGTTCTCTCTTCAGATAAATGCTATGCTGATTTAGCGCTCAAACAGTGTATTACGATCAAATCTCGAGAACTCTTTGCAGCCAGCTTGATTTGTAGACCGGTATGAATCACGTTCTATCTGGTACCTTTAGAGGTACCAGATTCTGCTTTACCACTAGTGGTGTAAGGTTCTGGGCGAAATTCCGAGAGTCTCAGATGCTCCACGGGATTCCACTCACAAGCATGTCACAGGCCATAAACAGCAAGTTCGTGTGGTCTCCCCTTCGGAAGAAAATACATTGAAGAGCATTTCCAGATCAAGGGTAAGTGAGAATAGATAATGATATGTATGCCTTTGGGATTTATTCAGAAGAATATAGTAATTATTGCCGGGCTGCAAGACATTTAAAACCCCAATGTCCAAATAACCATTCCTCAGTTGAGCAGCCTCGACAATTCTCTCCTCCTCCGCTTCCTCCTGATCAATCTGTTGCTCCTCCTAGTGCTGCAGATAACATCCTTGATCTAGCACAGCAAGCACATTCGCCTTCTTCTTCAGTCGAAGCGATGCAAGTTGAAATTCCATCTTCGGGTGAATCTGTTCTGCGTCCTACTGACTCTACTCCTGTCAACACCATTCAAGTCAGATTAAAAGTAAGATAATATTCGAAAACTGGAAAATTTCGTCGTTCTGAAGAGGGGATCAAACCCGTGTCTCCTAAATAGCTCCCGGGTATGCTAACCACTACACCACCCAGAACGACAAATTCTTAAGTTTCCGATTAATTTCAATATAATTCGATTAATTTGAATATATTCTACTGATGATTTATCTGCTCTTCCAGGAAAACACGGGATAGGGTTCTTAACCTGCAGATTTGCTAAATATGAATGCCAGTTGTTTCGACTAGCGAATCCTGTGATGGTCATTTTCAAATTAATCGGAAACTTGAGACTTGGTCGTTCTGGGTGGTGTAGTGGTTAGTATACCCGAGCGCTGTCTGGGAGATGCGTATTCGATTCCCGCTCCAGGACGAAGAAATTTTCAAGTTTTCGGATATTATCTGACTTACAATATTTGTCGTATTTACACCAAAAAACGGATTGTAATCTTCAAAATTTGTATTCTATGGTGTAATCCCGTATTCCATTCATTCGTAACTGTCAATTTTATTATTCATAACTGTTCCTACAAGGTTACTATCTGTTAATAATACAAGTGTTATACAGAAAGTAATGCAAAAGTGGGCATAGCGTTTTTATTAACTGACAGAGGTTGTTCAAATTGCACATGTTGGTAGAGTAACTCATCCTCTACAGTAACCCTTCTTCTTCATTGCAGGTAAATACGAGGGTTGTACCGAAAGTAATGTCAAAGTGGGCGTAACCTTTTTATTAACTGACAGAGGTCGTTCAAATTGCAGATGTTGGTAGAGTAACTCTTCCTCTACAGTAACCCTTCTTCTTCATTGGAGGTAAAGACGAGGGTTGTACCGAAAGAAATGCAAAAGTGGGCATAACTTTTTTATTAACTGACAGAGGTTGTTCAAATTGCACATGTTGGTAGAGTAACTCTTCCTCTATACTAACCCTTTTTCTTCATTGCAGGTAAAGACGAGGGTTGTACCGAAAGTAATGCAAAAGTGGTCATAACTTTTTTATTAACTGACAGAGGTCGTTCAAATTGCACATGTTGGTAGAGTAATTCTTCCTCTATAGTAACCCTTCTTCTTCATTGCAGGTAAAGACGAGGGTTGTACCGAAAGTAATGCAAAAGTGGTCATAACTTTTTTATTAACTGACAGAGGTCGTTCAAATTGCACATATTGGTAGAGTAACTCTTCCTCTATAGTAACCCTTCTTCTTCATTGCAGGTAAAGACGAGGGTTGTACCGAAAGTAATGCAAAAATGGTCATAACTCTTTTATTAACTGACAGAGATCGTTCAAATTGCACATGTTGGTAGAGTAACCCTTCCTCTATAGTAACCCTTCTTCTTCATTGCTGGTAAAGACGAGGGTTGTACCGAAAGTAATTCAAAATTGGGCATAACTTTTTTATTAACTGACAGAGGTCATTCAAATTGCACATGTTGGTAGAGTAACTCTTCCTCTATAGTAACCCTTCTTCTTCATTGCAGGTAAAGACGAGGGTTGTACCGAAAGTAATGCAAAAATGGTCATAACTCTTTTATTAACTGACAGAGATCGTTCAAATTGCACATGTTGGTAGAGTAACCCTTCCTCTATAGTAACCCTTCTTCTTCATTGCTGGTAAAGACGAGGGTTGTACCGAAAGTACTGCAAAAGTGGGCATAACTTTTTTATTAACTGACAGAGGTCGTTCAAATTGCACATGTTGGTAGACTAACTCTTCCTCTATAGTAACCCTTCTTCTTCATTGGAGGTAAATGTGAGGGTTGTACCGAAAGTAATGCAAAAGTGGTCATAACTTTTTTATTAACTGACAGAGGTCGTTCAAATTGCACATGTTGGTAGAGTAACTCTTCCTCTATAGTAACCCTTCTTCTTCATTGCAGGTAAAGACGAGGGTTGTACCGAAAGTAATGCAAAAGTGGCCATAACTTTTTTATTAACTGACAGAGGTCGTTGAAATTGCACATATTGGTAGAGTAACTCTTCCTCTATAGTAACCCTTCTTCTTCATTGCAGGTAAAGACAAGGGTTGTACCGAAAGTAATGCAAAAGTGGTCATAACTTTTTTATTAACTGACAGAGGTCGTTCAAATAGCACATGTTGGTAGAGTAACTCTTCCTCTATAGTAACCCTTCTTCTTCATTGCAGGTAAAGACAAGGGTTGTACCGAAAGTAATGCAAAAGTGGTCATAACTTTTTTATTAACTGACAGAGGTCGTTCAAATTGCACATATTGGTAGAGTAACTCTTCCTCTATAGTAACCCTTCTTCTTCATTGCAGGTAAAGACAAGGGTTGTACCGAAAGTAATGCAAAAGTGGGCATAACTTTTTTATTAACTGACAGAGGTCGTTCAAATAGCACATGTTGGTAGAGTAACTCTTCCTCTATAGTAACCCTTCTTCTTCATTGCAGGTAAAGACAAGGGTTGTACCGAAAGTAATGCAAAAGTGGTCATAACTTTTTTATTAACTGACAGAGGTCGTTCAAATTGCACATATTGGTAGAGTAACTCTTCCTCTATAGTAACCCTTCTTCTTCATTGCAGGTAAAGACGAGGGCTGTACCGAAAGTAATGCAAAAGTGGGCATAACTTTTTTATTAACTGACAGAGGTCATTCAAATTGCACATGTTGATAGAGTAACTCTTCCTCTATAGTAACCCTTCTTCTTCATTGCAGGTAAAGACGAGGATTGTACCGAAAGTAATGCAAAAGTGGGCATAACTTTTTTATTAACTGACAGAGGTTGTTCAAATTGCACATGTTGATAGAGTAACTCTTCCTCTATAGTAACCCTTCTTCTTCATTGCAGGTAAAGACGAGGGTTGTACCGAAAGTAATGCAAAAGTGGGCATAGATTTTTTATTAACTGACAGAGGTCGTTCAAATTGCACATGTTGGTAGAGTAACTCTTCCTCTATAGTAACCCTTCTTCTTCATTGCAGGTAAAGACGAGGGTTGTGCCGAAAGTAATGCAAAAGTGAGCATAACTTTATTAACTGACAGAGGTCGTTCAAATTGCACATGTTGGTAGAGTAACTCTTTCTCTATAATAACCCTTCTTCTTCATTGCAGATTACAAATAGTGAAGCGTGAACGTCTGCTCTGATCTGCTGGAAGCGTTTGAAGCCAATGAAACGCGTTTTTTTTTTCGATTTGCTCGCAGGGGATGAAACGTGGGCCTATCTTTACAAACCGGAAACGAAGAATCAATTCAAGGAATGGCGTCACACCTTTTAACCAAGGCCTAGGGAAGTTCAAGAGGCAGTAATCAGCACAGAAAGTCATTGTGACTATCATTTGGGATAACAGGGGTGTCACTTTCCTTGATTTTCTGGAACATGGCCTTACCCTGACCAGCGAGCGGTACATTGAGACACTCAAGAAGCCATAAGGAGGAAGAGACCGAACAAGAATCTGAAAAGGATCCACATTCGCCATGACAATGCGAGACCACACACATCTTTGGCAACAAATCAGGCTATCAATAAATTAGGCTTGCTGGTGGTCTCTCATCCACCGTACAGCCCAGATCTGGCGCCCTCCGACTTCCATATTTTCGGTTCAATGTAGGACAGTCTCCGGGAACAATGATTTGATGACACAGATGAGGTGAAAGTTGCAGTGAATTAGTGGGCACAACAGTCCACACCTGAATTTTTTCAAAGAGGATTCGAGAGTTGTGTTCAACGATGACTCAAATGCATCGCTTGTGATGGAGACTATGTTGAGTAGTACCTTTGTATAGAGAAAGAGTTACTCTACCAACATGTGCAATTTGAACAACCGTTGTCAGTTAATAACAAGAAAGATGACACCGAGTTTCTGGGTGTAATGAGCACGTGTTTTGTATCTGTTCTGACCCAAATTTAATTTACCAAAGCTATTCAAAGCCAATGGACCCGGTATGGAAAACAATAGATCTGACCGAAGAAAGAAGTTTTTCAATCGGGATTTTAATTCCGCAGATATTGCTGTAAACGGAATCGTGAACTTGCGCCCTCTGGTTGCAGACTTGTGCGTTGAAAAAAAATTTAATTTATATAAGAAACATTTCGCAGCGGAAACGCTCTCCAACAAAAAAAGGATTTTTCAAATCGGACTCTTCGAAGACAAATATAAGATATGCATCTACGCCCCCTGGCAGGAAAGCCATGCGTTATTTTAGAAAGAAAGTATTCTCAAAAGGTTTTTCGATGTGAGCGGTATCGGTCTAAGAAAAAAAAAATTTTTAGACGAGTTTTCAGGGGCTCAGATTTTTCTGCAAATATATCAGAAGCAGAAATTAACTCTTATGCCTCCTGGTGGCAAAACCATTCTTTACCGAATATTAGAAATTACATGAAAAACATTTCCCATCAGGAGCTGTATGCGCTACAGGAAGAAATTTTCAAATCAGAGTTTTAGAAGAAGAAATAACGCAGAAAACGCAATTTACCTTTGCGCCCCCTGACAGAAAGTCTATGATTTACTTGAAAATTTTGAATTTACATGAAAAACATTTTGCGTCGGAAACACTTTCCAACAAAGAAGGAATTTTTCAAATTGGACTCCTAGAAGAAGAGATATTGACAAAAATAAAATATACATCTACACCCCTGGCGTAGAAACCATGAATTATTTTAAGAAGAAAATATTCCTAAAACGTTTGTCGACGTGATTAGTATCGGTCCACAAACGAATTTTTTCAGTCGAGATTTTAGAAACTCAAATTTTGCTGCAAATGCATCAGTAGCGGAAAATAAGGCTTACGCCCCCTGGTGTCCAAACCATTTTTATCAAAAATTAGAAATTATATGCAAAAGATTTCTCATCAGGAGTTGTATCCGGTGCAGAAAGATTTTTTTAAATCGGAGTTTCAGAAGCAGATATATCGAGGAAAACGCAATTTACCTTTACGCCCCCTGGCGAAAAGTCTATGAATTACTTGAAACTTTTAAAATTATGTAGGAAACATGTCACACCGGAAAATCTATCCAATAAAGAAAGAATTTTTCAAATAGGACCATTAGAAGCAGAGATATTGACAAAAATAAGATGTGCATCTACGCCCCCTGGCGGAGAAACCATGCAATATTTTAAGAAAAAAATATTCCGAAAAATTTTATCGACGTGAATGGCATCGGTCCACAAACGATTTTTTTCAATCGAGATTTTAGAAACTCAGATTTTGCTGCAAATACATCAGAATCAAAAATTAACACTTACGATGGCAAAGTATACTTTACCAAAAATTAGAAATTGTATGCAAAAGATTTCCATCAGGACCTGTATCCGCTGAAGAAAATAATTTTCAAATCGGAGTTTTAGGAGAAGAGATATCGGGGAAAATGTAATTTAATTTTACGTCCCCTAGCGGAAAATCTATGCGTAACGTGAAAAAGTAACTATACCTAAAATACTCTTCGACATAAACGGAATCGGAAGATAAAAGAGTTTTTTTAATCGGATGTTTAGAAGCATATATATGGAATAAAATGTACTTTGAATTCGGTATCATCTGCATTTACGCCCTCTTGCGGCAAAACTGTACATCGTTAAAAAAAAACCAAAGAGAGGATCATTATTTGCATATTTCAAGCTTCTCAATGCAAAAAGAATTTTTCAATCGGACTAATAGTTACAGAGATATGGTGTGTGCAGACGGGCGGACAAACCGATTACATAAGCACGATGTTTTCTTTACGCTTTCCAACCGTAGTTTGAAGAAGCGTATATGCTCCAGCTTTGTCCGTCCGTCTGTCCGTCTGCCTCTTGGCACGATAACTCGCGTAAAAACGGTTCGATTTCGATGAAATTTTAGTATGTGGTAGGGGACCACCTGGGGAAGAACCCTATTGAAAATGGGTGAAGTAGGGTAAAATGTCAGGACATGGAGGCGGGATGTATTCCATTGCCCTCATGCGTCATAACCTGCGTAAAAATGGTTCGATTTCGATGAAATTTTAGTATATGGTAGGGGACCAAATGGGGACGAACCCTATTGAAAATGGCCGAAATAGAGTCAAAGGTCAGCACATAGGATCGGGATCCATTCTATCGCCCTTATCCTATACTATTAAAGGAGCAATTCTTGTATGTATGTAAATTTTATTTTGAAAACGGCTCTAAGGATTTTGATGAAAGTCGTTAACCTACCGTTTTCTGGTACTAGAAATCGATTTAGCTTGATCTCGACTTTAGGAAAATCGTTTAGTGCATTAAATAACCACCCCGAATTACCACGTTTTTAGTGTCATGGTGTCTTCCCATTAATGTTGCCCGTGCATCTTATGACGTCACAATCTCGAGATTTAGATGTTGGCGCGCGGTCACGCCGTCTGTCTCATTACTTCACGCGTTGTGTGTGGATCCTATTAAAGTTTTATGACGTCACACTCTTTCGAGCAGATAGTCGCGATTCTCATCTGCCCCATTACGTTACGCGTTGTGTGCGTATGCCCGTCCGCACGATAACTCGCGTAAAAAATCGTTCGATTTCGATGAACTTTTAGTATGTGGAAGGGGAACACCTGGGAAGGAACCATATTGGAAGTGAACGAAATGGGGTCAAAGGTCAGGACATAGGAGCAGGATCCATTCCACTGCTCTTATGCATCATAACTAACTTAAAAAAAGGTTTGATTTCAATTAAATTTTAGTATGAGGTAGTGGACCACCTGGGGACAAACCCTATTGAAAATGGGCGAAATGTGATCATAGGTCAGGACATAGGAGCGGAATCACTTTCATCGCCATTATGTGTCATAACTTACGTAAAAAATCTTCGATTTGGATGAAATGTTAGTATGTTGTAGGGGCCTGCCTGGGGATGAATTCTATTGAAAATGGGCGAAATGGGGTCAAAGGTTAAGACACAGGAGCGGGATCTATTCCATAGCCCTTATGCATCATAACTTATGTAAAATTGCTTCGATTGCGACAAAACTTTATCATGTTATTTCGGAGGTATACTGAACCGGTTTTGTTGAATATCATCGAAATGGGATCAAAGGTCAGGGCACAGGACCGATATTTATTCCACAGCCATTATCCTCATAACTTGAGTGATAACTTGAGTAATGATTTCTGGTATGTTGGAAAGTGTATTATAATCAATGCATTGCATGATTTGTAACGTACCAGGAGATGTGACGTACCTGCCCGAAGGACGCACACGACATAAAGGCAGATAGGAATCAGAATAAAACGCCCGCGTAGCTCAATTGGTAGAGCAACTTATTCCGGAATGAGGGGACCCGAGTTCGAATCCTGGCGCGGATAAAAATGACGGAGAAATTTACTTCGTTATAATGGCGCCCGAACTATCCGGATGACCCGACCGTTCAAAATCTCGCATTGGTGTGATTTGATTTCCACACCGCGAGATAGGAAAAATAAGAAAATCCTTTCTCCAGCACTTCGAAAAAAAAAAAAAAAAAAAAAAGGGGGGAGATGATGTAACGTACCAGGAGATGTGACGTACCTGCCCGAAGGACGCACACGACATAAAGGCAAATAGGAATCAGAATAAAACGTCCGCGTAGCTCAATTGGTAGAGCAACTTATTCCGGAATGAGGGGACCCGGGTTCGAATCCTGGCGCGGATAAAAATGACGGAGAAATTTACTTCGTTATAGATTTTACTAACTTGTTTACAAAAGATGTGCTTTAAAAGGTATGCCTGCTTTTACATTACTTTTGGTACATCCCTCGCATAACATGAAAATGTTAGTCGTATAGTTTTGTGATGGCAGCGTAATTAACGGTTCAAAAACGCAAAATTTACAGTCAGATATTTTACAGGGTAATTTTGAAAATGGTGTCAGTCCTAAAAACAAAAATTTCATAGAATTTATGGAAATAAAGCAGATATTGGATTTCTGGATTTCACTTCCTTTCAACAGGAAAGTGTAAAGGCTTATACGATGCGACGACATTTTTTAATGGATCAACACCAATCTTTCCAAAAGTTGAAGCAAATCCGAAAAAATGTGTGAGTGTACGTTTGCAACGAGAATTACCCAGATAAGTAATCGTATTTCGTAATGTCTTATTGTTGTCGGACAAAGGCTTAATCCCTTAAATTCATCATATGGTGAAAAACATCGGTAAGTACTACATCCAGACAGGAAGTTAAAAAAAATTGCTTCTGTGTGCTATTTTCGCTCTTGCGTACCTTTTCAAAAGATAGTTTGTCCTTGGCACGTAAAATTAAAAGGTTATGTACGATTCTCCGAATCAGATTAGACATACACCCTTTTTTTATTTATTTATTTTCACTTTTCATTTCTTGTCTTGGCCTTGAAAATGTCAACCTTTTTATCATATTGTCATGAAAGAGGAGATAAACGGATGGCAATATATTTATTTTGTTTTGGCGATCTTGTGGTCCCCGGTTCAGCTCTGTTTATTTTGTACAACTGCTTCGATAAACACATCATCTTGCTTTTTTAAAAGTCTATAACGTAATTTCTTTTAATGCTGAAATATTGTCGTTAGATAAGAATACGATGCATTAATTCCTAATTTAAATCTTTACGGCCAGGACGAAACATAAGACAGAAGTCAACTTACGGTAATTGATTTATTCCACCACTATATCATCAGCATAACATCGCACTTCACATTTTACTTAACAAATCAATATCCACCATTATATCAGTAGCATAGATCGCACTTCGAAAATAACGTAATTCACATCACCACATCTCCACCACAGCAACTGTTATAGGGTCCTTTTATCTGTCGTTCTTATCTCACACATTCATACGTCACCTTCACTCTGACCTCAAGAGTGTTGCCACCAGTATTCTCGTGAGAGAGAAGATGTCACGTTAAGTTGGGAAGTATAACTGAGATCAAACTCACAATTTACATAGGGAAAGAAACTAAAAATGAAAGTTAATTTAGAATATACGTCACAAGCCTTATATTAAATTAACCAGTTAAATATTGCTTTGTTGTAACTTGATGTAAAACAGGCCAATCTCATGAACCTCTTGGCACTGCTATACACGCTGAGAGCTAAATTTATAAAGACCAGTTTAATTTTATGCAAATCGTCTGATTGCGGTACCCGTTGTTGTGACATCAGAGTAGCTATATACACCGGAGAAACAGAAAAAATTTGCAGGTAGGCTCCGTTCTGATTGAACTGTCAGTTTGGAACGTAGGACTACGTACGACTTGCAGATCGGAGAGTTGGAATGAGCTAGTCGAGTGTGGTTTCCAAGCGTTTATTTAATTTGTTATAGCCAATCTATGATATGAAAAGTAGCTTGCATAAGTTTAACAAATAATGCTGGACACATTGCGAGCACAAAGGAAATCGGTACACGAATTAGCCAACGTAGTGATCTGTCTTCTTGCGTTTCTTACGTTCCTCATCACTTGCTCTTGCCTCTCGTTTTGATTTTCTCCACTTTTGCTTGCGTTCATTCTGCGAATTCAGCTGCATTGTCAAAAATGTTAGCCCGTTCACACGAAACCTTTTTTTTTTGTTTAGTTTAAACCACTGCGATATGTTCTTTATATATTTGAATAGATCCCGTTGAGAGCTTTAAAACGACACCACGCACAGTCGTTTTGCACTCACGGTTGTCCTGATAAACCGCAATATTTTCAAAAGTTCAGAAGAAAACAGTTTTTAAAATGTTCTGTTCAAACCACTGCGAAATTTTCTTCCTATATTTGAATAGATCTCGTCGAGAACTTTAAAACGGAACCACGCACAGTCGTGTTGCGCTCACGGTTGCCGAGATAGACTGAGTCAAACGCGGCGGCACCCCCAGAAATATTGCATCATCTCCCCCGCGCGCACGTCGTATTGCGCATTACGCGAATTGGGCTCCATGCTGTTTACGAATATGCCAACACGATTAGTGTGCGGCACGTATTTTTAGGGCTATGGTGATTTATTTTGAGACCTATTTTTGTCACAGGCGGTCGGCCGTAGGTCGCCTCGTACTATCCGTGGAGTTAGACATAGTCCTTCCCATCCCGGTGGCGCAGTAGGCTAAGCGATGTCTTCTAATCAATCGTTCGAGTAGGGTTCAGGTTCAAATCCGGGTACGTAACGATTGGTCGACAAACGGTTGGTCGACAAACGGTTGGTCGACATTACGATTGGTCGACAAACGGTTGGTCGACATTACGATTGGTCGACAAACGGTTGGTCGACATTACGATTGGTCGACAGAAATGATTAGTCGACATAACGATTGGTCGACAGAAATGATTAGTCGACATAACGATTGATCGACAGAAATGATTAGTCGACAACGATTGGTCGACAGAAATGATTAGTCGACATAACGATTGGTTGACAGAAATGATTAGTTGACATAACGATTGGTCGACAGAAATGATTAGTCGACATAACGATTGATCGACAGAAATGATTAGTCGACATAACGATTGATCGACAGAAATGATTAGTCGACATAACGATTGGTTGACAGAAATGATTAGTTGACATAACGACTGGTCGACAGTAATGATTAGTCAACAGTAACGATTGGCCGACAGTAACGACTGGCCGATGTAATGATTAGTCGACATTGGTCGACATAAAATGGTCAAGGAACTTGGGAAAAAGAAATTCGAATAAGTGCAAACACTTTGGCGGTAAATTGCCCCACCAGAAGATTGTCACACATCTTTCAGCAACCCGGAAAATTGCCACACACAGAAAAATTGCCTCACCAGAAAATTGCCACATGGTTTTCATTAAAGGGACGAGCACAAATCGCGGTTCGTCCGAGAAACGCTTTGAATGTGTGGCAATTTTCCGAGTTGCCGAATTATGTGCGACAGTTCCTCCAAGGTGTCTAGCGACGGAACTTGTTTCTCTGAATTTTCACGCGGGTTCATACGAATTTAGGGCAACTAGACACAAAGTTTAAGGGATGGCGGGGGTTGGGGCGGGGGGGATTCAGCAGGAATTTCATGGAAAAATTTTTTATTGCACTGAAATTGCACATCCCTATCTTAAAATTTTGGTTCATTATTTTAGAAATCAACAAATCCACATTTTAGGAATTTTAATAGTAATTTTCCAAGAAATGCCACCCCCCCCCTTGACTGGACATTAATGTCTATGGATGGCCATTCTCCACTCTCCGTGATTTGATATTCACTTTTTTCCCACTAATTTAACTAAGCGCAGTTTCAAAATGTCTCTAATAAAATTACGTATAAATTGTATTAATTAAATTGTCTATAGAATTATACAGTTCCGTTACAGGGAAGACTTATTTGAACACACAAAGAAATATGGCATTACTCAGTTGAGATTATTTGAACACACAAAAAAGAAATGTGGAATTTACTTAAAGTGTCCCGGGGCTCTTTGGGAAATAACATCGTTCAGAAGGCCCTCTATACAGATTTTACTTAGAATACAAAAGATGACACGGGGCCTTATTTGGAAATTATATGTTATAATGCTGTACGTTCTGAGGACTACATTCTAAAAGATATTATTTCCAAAAAGGAACGTTACGTTTTGAGAGGTACCGCTACGAATGTAAGCCATAATCCACTTAACCAATGGTTATCTCGACCAATCGTTGTGTCAACCAGTCGTTACTGTCGACTCGTCGATACGGTCGACTAATCGTGCTGTCGACTAGTCGTTACGGTCGACTGATCGTTATGTCGACCAATCGTGCTGTCGACTAGTCGTTACGGTCGACTGATCGTTATGTCGACCAATCGTGCTGTCGACTAGTCGTTACGGTCGACTGATCTTTATGTCGACCAATCGTGCTGTCGACTAGTCGTTACGGTCGACTGATCGTTATGTAGACCAATCGTGCTGTCGACTAGTCGTTACGGTCGACTGATCGTTATGTCGACCAATCGTGCTGTCGACTAGTCGTTACGGTCGACTGATCGTTATGTCTACCAATCGTGCTGCCGACTAGTCGTTACGGTCGACCAATCGTGCTGTCGACTAGTCGTTACGGTCGACTGATCGTTATGTCGACCAATCGTGCTGTCGACTAGTCGTTACGGTCGACTGATCGTTTTGTCGACCAATCGTGCTGTCGACTAGTCGTTACGGTCGACTGATCGTTATGTCGACCAATCGTGCTGTCGACTAGTCGTTACGGTCGACTGATCGTTATGTCGACCAATCGTGCTGTCGACTAGTCGTTACGGTCGACTGATCGTTACGTCGACCAATCGTGCTGTCGACTAGTCGTTGCGGTCGACTGATCGTTACGTCGACCAATCGTGCTGTCGACTAGTTGTTACGGTCGACTGATCGTTATGTCGACCAATCGTGCTGTCGACTAGTCGTTACGGTCGACTGATCGTTATGTCTACCAATCGTGCTGTCGACTAGTCGTTGAGGTCGACTGATCGTTTCGTCGACCAATCGTGCTGTCGACTAGTCGTTACGGTCGACTGATCGTTATGTCTACCAATCGTGCTGTCGACTAGTTGCGGTCGACTGATCGGTATGTCGACCAATCGTTCGACACCGTCAAATCCCGGTGAGGCATAGATTTTGTGTTTGCCTTACGGCGCTGGCTCTCTCCTTTCCCTGGAACCAGTGACCCTAAATTAGGGATGGGCGACTGCTTATAGCCCACTGAGTTGCTCACGGTGGTCGTTAAATCTCCAATAAAAAAAATGACGTAGTCCTTCGTCAAAAAATCGGACCTACTAAAAAAATTTAAACTTTTTGTTCTCTGCATATTTAACACTTTTCCTTCTTCCAATTCATGAATGAATGAAATAAGATAATTATTCCATAAGGTCGGTGATATTTATCATTCAAGGCAAAGGCGAACAAAAGATGTTTTGGAAGACGACAGTCTTCGCTTTGTTTGGAGAAAGAGAAAAATCTGCTCTTTCAGAAATACAGATTGTGAGTCATTGTGAGGTTTGTTGTTTTCAGCACTCGAATATTTCACGAACTCCACCTGCGAAAGGTCAAGGCATCCGTGAATAAGGGGCATACTTGAAAAATAAGAGGCGTACACACATTTCCTGTAACTTCCGATTTTTTTTCTCCTCTAGCAACTTTCCACAAGCCAAGAACAAACAACAGGAGGGTTCGGTAATGACAACAATAAAGGAAAACACTCGTCTGATTTTTCGTCTTATGGGCGATAACCATTTGAATTAATTTTATTGAAAAATTAAAGAAATTCGGGAGTTTGCGTTTAGCCCAGCGCAGTTCGTTGACTGCAAATATTACCTCCTTGCCTGGTGATACATAGGTATATATAGAACAAAAAAATTTATCACGGTTAATTGCCTTCAGCGAATTATTAGTGTATGTGAAAAGAATTGCGCGTCCTTGAGAAATTGGTCTTATGTTGAAATGAAAAAATAAAGAGAACCAGCAGGAGGTCCAACTGAGAATGAATCAAATCCATTTGTAGACAAAACAGGTCATTTATAAAAGTAAAAGGCTGTGTGTATGTTTCTGTACATGTAAGACATTTCTCGAAAACCGGGACTTAAAATTCAGTACGCATCTAAACAGACCTTGAAGATGTCCTCCTATAATCCAGAATCTTGGTTACTTTGGGGGATAAGGCATCGTGAAAATTGTACTTTTTTTTTTGCTAAAATTTTGAAATGTAGCAAAGTTGAAGCACACAGGCACAGGATTAGAATAAAAAGCTTTACTAGTTGTGCGGGCCAACTATTTCTGGACCAGTGAAGTTACTTATGGAAACAGCAACAAAATTAGCTGGGTCTAAGAACAAGTTGCATGTAAACAAATTATCAGGAAAAACCAAAATGTTGATGCAAAAAAGAAGAGAGATGAGGACAACTAAAGAAGATGTGACTTCCAAAGTGGAATATATAGAGCTATGCAAGACAGCACGAAAAAGTATCACTGAAGACGTAAGGAAATTCAACTGTGAGCTAGTGAGGAAAGCAATTGAAAACAACCAAAGCCTAAAGATAGCAAAGGGACATCTCAGTAAGGGAAGAAAACAGATTATGGCTCTGAGAAAAGAAGATGGTTCTATAACAAGAAATAGAGGCGAAATTTTGACAAGAGTGAAAGATTTCTACTCCAAATTATATGAAAGGGATGATACATGTACTCCAGACATCATGAAAGGTACCAGAGTTCTTCCAGTCCTCCCAGCAGAAGTTGCTCATGCAATCAAGAACATGAAGCGGGGGAAAGCTCCAGGAGATGATGGAATTACTATAGACATCATACAAGAAGCAAGTGGAGAAATTGAAACAGTACTCGCCCAAATTTTCACTCGATGCCTTAATGAAGGGAAGATTCCTGAGGATTGGAACAATGCTACAATGATCCTGCTACATAAAAAAGGTGACATTGAGGATCTCAGGAACTACAGACCTATCAGCCTCCTATCAGTGGTTTATAAAATCTTCACTAAAGTTCTTTCACACCGCTTGAAGGTAACACTGGACATGGCTCAACCGAGAGAACAAGCTGGATTCAGGAGTGGCTACAGCACAATAGATCATATCCACGTGCTGAGAGAACTAATTGAAAGAGCGAGGGAATATGAACTTCCATTGTGCATGGCTTCTATCGATTATGAAAAAGCCTTTGATTCGGTGAAACCATCAGCAGTTACCACGGCTCTGAAATCCTGCGGTATTGAAGATGCATACATTAATATTATTAATAACATCTATGAAAATGCAAGTGCAAATATTCGGCTGTTTGAAAATACAACACACATAAAAATTGGAAAGGGAGTGAGACAAGGTGACACCATATCTCCGAAGCTCTTTAATGCCACATTGGAAAATGTCTTTCAATCACTGAACTGGGAAAACAAAGGGATAAAGATTAATGGAGATTATCTAACCCACCTTCGTTTTGCTGACGACATAGTCATTTTTGCAACTACCCCATCAGAGCTGCAGTGTGTGATCCAGGAACTTGCTGACAAGAGTAAAGAAGTGGGATTAAAAATGAACTTTCAGAAGACAAAAGTGATGTTCAATGCTTTTACAAGAAATGAAGATTTATCGATTGATGGAGAACAACTGGAGATAACAGATACGTATGTTTATCTTGGACAGCAGATATCAAGTGAGGGTCACATTGATGAAGAAATTAATCGGCGTACAAAACTTGCCTGGAGAGCTTTTGGAAGAAACAGCATAATTTTCAAGAGCAATATGCCATTATGTCTTAAAAGAAAAGTGTTTGATCAATGCATCCTTCCAGTGCTTACGTATGGTGCAGAGACGTGGACCTTAACTAAAAGAGACATACAAAGGCTGCAGACAACTCAAAGCAGCATGGAGAGGTGCATGCTTGGTATAACCAGGAGAGATAAGAAGAGGAACTCGTGGATCCGAAAAATGACGAGAGTGGAAGACATCATGATCAGAGTTAAATCCCTGAAATGGCAATGGGCTGGACATACTGCCAGAAGGACAGACCATAGATGGACAGCCGAAATTTTAGATTGGATTCCAAGGGACAGGAAAAGACCCAGAAAAAGACCACATGGGAGATGGGTGGATGAAATTCGTAAATATGCGGGAGTGACATGGAGGAGACTGGCACAAGACAGACCGTTGTGGAGGAAACTTGGGGAGACCTTCGTCCAGCAGTGGATTGATAATGGTTGACAATGATGATGATGATGATGAATACCAGAAATTACTGCCCGCCCTCGTTTGTACTAGTCTGCAGATGACACAACTTCTGGTATACGGTTCTTAGAGATTTTCCCTCGCCAAGGCATAGACTATGCAGTTTTCATCCTCTGGACTTTAGAGAGGACATTAATAATTAATAAGTTATTCACTTTAGTAATAAGTAGGGCTCGGATTTTTATGATTTTGCATCTTTTTTTTTCTTTTTTTTTTTTTGGGCAATACAAAAACGCTGTTCAAGTGAATACAAATGTATTTCATACAAAAATAAGCTTATTTAAGTACACTCCCGATTTTCCGCTGTAGTGGGTGACGCGAGTTTCGCGGATAATCCAAATTTTTACAGGAAAAATAAATAAATGTGCAAATTATAATACACGGATAACATTAGTAAGCGAGTGAATTCTTCGTTGAAAGTCATAGCTGCTCTGGTAGGTTTTCACAGGAATGATGGTTTCTCTAGAGAGTCCCGCATGGCTGTGTATGAAACTGTAATTGTTCCTACTCATGTATGGTAGTGAAACCGGGTACTAAGAAGTCGTAAGTGATCTTTGTAGTGATTTTTTTTTCTGTGTGCCTCACATTGTACCTGTATATTCAATGTTTTTATTTCGTCATATATCTTCTGCTCATTCGTTCGTCATATTGCTCATATAAATTGTACATACACATCCTGTATATTTTTCGCTGTTCATTCTGTACATATACATATTCCTTGGTACTGTGTATGCTCCGTATCGGAGCCGTCCAAGCTCATTCTTTACTGTCTGCATCTTACATATCTCAGTCATGCACTTTTTGTACACATCTGTATATAGTACACATTTCAATTGCATCATTACGTTCTGTATCATTTGTATTTATATTTTCATTGCATTGTATGTATATCTCACTTGTTGCACATAGTTCGTTCCCTGTTCCTATATGGCTTCACGCACATCTGTATATACTTCGCCTAAACTGTACATTTATTCAGTCTCACGTATATATTTTCCATTATCACACCCTGCACTGTTGCACTTTTGTTGTATCATCGCTCATCTGTCTCAGTAGCATTGTATTATATATACATCTCTCATACTTGCACATTCGCTGTATATATACACCTCTCATACCGTACATAGCGCACTTCTTGTGTACATATTACGGTAATTATGTTTTGTAGTCCGCTCATCTATTTCACTTGCATTGTATATACCCCTTGCATAATGTAAATTGCACACACTTTGTATATATCTGACTCCTATTATTATGATTTCAGGCATTGTAAAGGCACATGCCGCCTACCGCCTTCGTTCCCTGTAAATTTCGCTCAGAATAAAACATTTTGAAAGTTTGTGTGCTGGAGAAATACGTTACTTACGGGGGGTTGTGGCAAGACACGGTCTGATTGTGTGGGGAATGAAGATGTGTTGCAGTTGTGTCATGTGAAGCAAAATGTTGTGAGCAAGGTGGAGACCAATATGCTTCGGTGGTTTGGCCATGTTGAAAGAATGAGTGATGAGATGCTTACTAAGAAAATCTTTTAGCCCAAGTGGCAGGAAGGAAAGGCAGAGGAAGGCCAAGGAAGACATGGGTGGATCAGATTCAGGAGTGTCTGCATGAGAAAAAGATTATGAGTATGAAGTATAAAAGATCTTGTGTACGGCGTGTAATGGGTATCAGTGAAGCACGAGTTGTATGTCAAGATCGGTGTAAATGGAGAAGTTTGATACGACAACAATAAGTAAAAATATCTGGAAGTTTGTATTTCTTTTTGGAGCTAACCTCTGAATCTCAGAGAACAGCTTAGGGATGTACACTGAAGAGCAATTGAATTAGAGACAGCTGGCGTTATGCAAATGTGGCGCTGTGGGCGGCACTGTAAACGGAAACGACATGACGTATGCAGCGATCCGACAATATAAGGAGCTATGCGATGGGAAGCAGTAAGAGTCGGACGCAGTATGGGTAAGACGAAGGATCTGAGCGCATTTGATCGAGGGCAAATTGTTGGGGCCCGACGAATAGGTCACTCCATCTCGGAAGTCGTGCAGGCACTGGGATTTTCAGCCACTGTGTCACGAATGCACCGTGAGTACATCGAATCTGGTAAAACCATCCCTGCAAAGGCCAACTGCCGTGGACAACAACAGCGTGTGGATGTGCAGGGTCATCGTCGGCTAGCTCGCATTGTAATAGCGGATAGACGAGCCACAGTGCAAGAAATCCCTCGGCAATTTAACGCTGATGCACAAAAACGTGTAAGCAGCAACACCATCCAGAACCATCTCCTCGCTATGGGGTACAAAAGCCATCGTCCCACGAGGGTACCGCTGCTGACCGCACATCACAGGGTGCAAAGATTAGCATGGGCACGGGAACATCGCCACTGGACACTAGACATATGGAAAAATGTTGCCTGGACTGATGAGTCGAGATTCACGTTGGTACATAAGGATGGCAGGATACGAGTACGGCGCAAACCACATGAAGCTAAGGATCCTTCTTGCCAGCAGGGTACTCTTCAAGCTGGTGGGGGTGGCATTCTCGTCTGGGGACTGTTTACGTGGACTGAAATGGGACCCCTGGTACGTGTGACATCGTCCCTCACAGGTCAACAATACCGGGATATCCTGGACTACCATTTGCTCCTGTTTGTGCGTCTTTAACATCCCACTGGGGACCTCATCCTACAACAAGACAATGCAGCTCCCGAATTGTATCCGAATAGTTGGATGAACACTCCACCGACGTGACCTCGCTTTCTTGGCCAGCTAGGTCACGTGACCTCAATCCCATCGAGCACGTCTGTGATGCCATCGAGAGAGATGACTCCCCTCCATCAAATCTTCGTGAACGGTGGGAGCTTGTTCAGGGGTCGTGGATCCGTATGGCTTCCCAACGCTTCCGGTGTCTTGTCGAGTCCATGCCGAGACAAATCGCCGCCGTCATCGGGGCGAAAGGTGGTGCTACACGTTACTAGATAGGTATCTCTAATTAAATTGCTCTTCAGTGTATGTATGGATAACATAATGCTATGGTTTATTCAGACTAGTCGTTATTGGGAGCATGATACATACTGAAAAGTTACCGGTTTAAATGTTCTTAAAATAATCAGTTACATGCTTGTGTTTTTTTACGAGAAAACATTTTTGTCTATAATAGGATTACAATGCCTACCATGTATTTATGAAGAATTATTTCTTCGGGGAAATTTATTTCCCAATTGTATATGACGTGCTTTGATTACTGGAATTTGTGACCTGTATCCGAGCTTGGATGTGAGGAAAAACTCGTGACACGCTATGATGGGGCAGGAATAGTTTCGACTGGCGCAAATCTGAAGGTTCTCAGATATCTAAGGTCAGTTGGTTGGAATTTCCTTCTCCTGGGTAGTGTAATGACTAGCATGCTCGACCGGAAATCTGGAGGTGTGGGTTCGATTCCAGCTTCAAGACGATGAAAATTTTCAGGTTTTCTGAAGGAAGTGGTTACATGTAGTACAGTGCCGCCCCAGTGGCGCAGTGGTCTAAGGCGCTGGCCTCTGATCATTCGTCCGTAAGGGGTCCGGGTTCGAATCCCGGTGAGGCATGGATGTTGTGTTTGTCTTACGGCACTGGTTTTCTCCCTACCCTGGAACCAGTGACCCTAAATTAGGGACGGGCGACTGCTTATAGCCCATTGAGTTGCTCACGGTGGTCGTTAAACCTCCAATCGAAAAGAAACATGTAGTACAGTAAAAATATGCCAATAATAGGATTTTTGTTTGATTCGGGTATGCAGGTGGCGCAAAACCAGCTTATCAGCTAATAAAGCTCATCGTCTTGTCCTTCAAGTTACTGGAGCAGGCCGTCGACATGTTGCAATGCTGATTCATGATTCACGCGTAGCTGTGAAATCTCCTCCTCATCTTCTTCACTTCCTTCGTTTTCATCTCTAATTTAATTAAATTATCTGTTTGTCAGTTAAAGGTTCAAATCCAGGGTCAGGTATGTCGCAGTCCAGCTATTTGGCGATATTAGCTTCATCAACGTCACCCCTCCCCCTCCCCTCGGAACCAATTTCACTGATTTGGTTAGTTCTGTGATGTTAGCATCACTTGTATTTCCTTCAGAAGCGCAATTTCCATCATAGAGAAATTTTCTATATGACCTACTGATAATGATGGGTTTTACTGAATCCCAGGCGCTTGCCGCGTCATAGATACACTCAAGAATTGAATAGCCACCAGCTCCAACTAATATATTCGCTGTCTGAGAATTGGGCCGAACGCGACAGGAACGAGTGAACCTGAGCATCAGAAAGTGTAGCTTTTACGTTACGTTTGTCGTTCTAAGTGGTCATTTGGGGGATATGATTGTCATTTATCCTTGCTGTCTGATTACATTTTCGTCTACGAATGCTAAGAAAAGCGAGACGAACCTAAGAAAGAAGAGAAAAGATGTTTGAGTAACTTGTTTCTTCCCAGTGGCCAGGGCCCGAGTTAGGTCAGTCGAGGCCCTGTGCAAATCCTATGTTTGGGGCCCCCTCGATTAAGATTTTCAGTCAAACAGTAGAAAAGAACCAATTATTCAATAAAATTGCCGTCTAAAGCACGATTAAAATCGTGCTTTAGACGATAATTATAGTGAATAATTGGTATCATTTCGCACGAGTCCTCTTGTAATTTTGAGTCGAAAAGAATATTTACTGGTAAATATTTTTTTGCAAAACGTTTTTCTAGCAGTGAAAACATTAAACACATCTCACATGCTATATAATCAACTTTATAGCCAATGTGGCTTATAATAGACGATATTACACACCGCGTGTACTTCCCCACACCTGCAGAGCTTACAGTTGTAACATTAATTACTCTGGAATTATTTTTTTGTTTTATAGTATCATTTATAGAAATAGATAACTATCCTCCCAGAGATATAATTTAAAACACCTAGTTTACCATAAATTTAATGGAAATGATGAATCAATGGTAGTTTAAGCTGTAAGAAATAATCCTTCACAAAGTCTTACAGCTGACCACACATACTGTGGGATAAATTATTGCAACACTAAAGGTCAATTATTACAGCAGTCTTTAAAAAAAGTAGTGTCAACTGAATTTTTTTTCGTATTTTTATTTATGTAAAAATAAACCCTACATAATTATGAATAATGATTCACAATTTTTGTTCTCACAAGACTAATATTTAAAATAAAAATTATTTTAGTAAATTCTAAGTTTGCTGAAATGCTTTTCATGTATAATACACCGTATTGCCCCGAATAAATGCTGTTCCCATTTCATTTTGATTGTTACAAATAAGGGTGACATTAAGATGTTATACTGCACTGTAAAAAATTTGTTGTAGATTTTACGGTTTTAAACCGTTTTCCAGGGTGCCAACACAAAACCGTAAAATCTACAGTTTTATGCCGTGTTGGAGCAAAGCTATAGCTTTGCTCCAACACGGCATAAAACTGTAGATTTTACGGTTTTAAACCGTTTTCCAGGGTGCCAACACAAAACCGTAAAATCTACAGTTATAGCTTTGCTCCAACACAATCAACACATTCATTCCAGCCAAATTTCTGTGTTTTCGTTATTATTTGGACTGTGACTCGCTCCAGCCAAATTCTGTGCTGTTTTCTTCATTAAATGCAGTGTTGTGCAAAGCTACAGCTTTGCTCCAACACTGCATAAAACTGTAGATTTTATGGTTTTGTGTTCGCACCCTGGAAAACGATTTAAAACCGTAAAATATACAGTCAATTTTACAGTGTGGCCAATCACAGCTCAGCGCAACGCTTGAGCTTTATTATACGAAATAACAATAATTTGGTTCCCAAAATCTCATCCTAACTTTCGAAACCGAAACTTATAATAATTCCGTGCTATAACGGAAAATACATTTTGGTTCTGAAAATTCATATTATTGTTAAGGTAGTTTGGAGGCTCCTCCAAATTCTGAGGGCCTGTGCACGTGCTGAAATCAGGCCCTGCCAGTGGCATGATGTCTGTGTCCGGGAGACTACTGCTTCCAAATCCTTCCTTTGGAACAGGAAACAAAGGACTATAAGGGAATCGGACCACATACTGTAAGACAATGAACTGTAAAGGAGCATTTAGAACCAGCGACAGATTTATTGTCGGTACTCTTGAGATAGAAGAGGAAAAGGAATTGTTTTGCCGTAACTTTTGGTATAACCGGATCACTGTACGAAAACTTCTGTTTGAGGACCGCAGGGAAATTTTAGAAACTTTTCCTTCCGGAGCATCGGACGCTTTAAGGGTTAAAGAAGAATTCTGCGACATTTCTTGTATCTGAAGTCTTCAAACCAATCATTATAGTCCAGAGAAGATGCCACGTCGTTTACTATGGACAGAAGAGCGAGTACATGGCAACTCACTACTTGTACCCGAAATTGCGGCAAAACTCATGAAAAATATCTCCAAAAAAAAACAAAAAAATTAGACATTACTCCACAACTTTCCCGATGAAAAAATGTCTCTGACCAAAAAAAAAAAAAATTCTGAAAGAGTAATTTTTTATGTCACTAATTAAAAGCGGTAAACAAATATTAAAATTGGTCATTTATTTGTATATGATCATGAATTACAGCGACATTATTTTAGGTGACGCCAGGGAAAAACTACTAATTAATTGGCGATGGTGCTGGGTCCCTCTAGGCGCGGGGCCCTGGGCGTTTGCCCGGTATGCACGTATCTGGGGACGCCACTGCATCGACATATCTTAATACAGTTGATAAATATCTGCTACACTGCCGGACAATTGCTAAGGACGGATGACAATAGCAACGATAGCAACCATAAAATGGAAGGCAGGAAAATGTGGAAATTAGCACAAGTGCGGAATACAGTAAGACGTGTTGTGCGTATGCAAATTTTGGATTGCCGAACTTGTTAGTGACGTCATAGCGCTGATAAGAGATATAAAGGATTGACCGTTGTTGTTCAAATGCAAAGTTGAAAGGGAAAGAATCAATTGACGAACTTGCAATTTTCAGTATGTCTTCCCGACATCACCTAGATGATTTTACGCGTGGCCGTATATTTGGCAAGATTGAAGAAGGGCGAAAAATAACAGATGTTGCCAGGGAGTTCGACGTCAGCCACAGTGTTGTTTCAAGGCTTTGGAAATCATTTCAAACAAATGGAGAGTGTAGCAAACGTCACGGGGGAGGTCGTGTTCGCAGTACGACACCTGCAGAAGATCGGTACATAGTGCTATCAACAAAAAGACACCGGCGCAGCACAGCTAGTGATGTAGCAAATCAGTTTATGGCTGCTACTGGCATGCGGATCTCCCGAAAAACTGTCGCCAGACGTTTGCATGAAGGAGGACTATACGCCCGCCGTCCTGTTGTGTGCATCCCATTGTCCAGACGTCACCGTACTGCCCGTTTGCAATGGTGCCATCAACATCGCAATTGGACTGATAACGACTGGTCTGCTGTCCTCTTCTCAGATGAGAGTAGATACAGTCTATCGTCTGATTGTCGACGACAACTGATCTGGCGTGATAGTGGTACTGCATATTGTCCAGCAAACATACAGGAAAGGGACCGATATCCGACATGTAGTGTCATGGTATGGGCTGGCATCATGATCAATGGCCGTACGTCCCTCTATGTGCTTCCAACTGGGACTATGACTGGCCAACGATACATTAATGATGTTCTGCTACCTCATGTTCGCATGTTCCGTGGTGCTGTCGGTGATAGATTCATTTTCATGGACGACAACGCAACATGTCATCGAACAGTCGCTGTCCAGGAGTGTCTTGAGAGCGAGGATATTCAACGCCTCGTATGGCCAGCACGTTCTCCAGATCTGAATCCCATTGAAAATGTGTGGGATGCTTTGGGGAGGAGTCTTGCTGGTCGCCAATGCCCTCCAATAAGCAAGGACACCCACATCCGTGCACTGACAGAGGAATGGGATAAATTACCCCAACAGCTGCTTGATAATGTTGTGCAAAGCATGACACGACGTGTGGAATCTTGCATCGCCCTCCATGGTGGCCATATCCCGTATTGACATCTTACGCCAGAACGCCTGCGGACGGTAATTGCATTTTTTTCACGTTTACGTATTCTGCACAAAATGGCCTGTTTGTCCCTTGAACACGTTCCAAAGCCTTCTGGGTTTCAGAGCACAATAAATTGTCTTCCTTGTAATGTCCTGGCATTCTGACATTATTTTATTTCACTTGGCATCCAACCACACTTACTTTTTTATGCGCTATATAGCCGTTTATGATCCATCCTTAGCAATTGTCCAGCAGTGTATTTGTGTATATTTAATTGGCTTTTATTTGTGCATTCTCTGGGCTACGCAGCTAGGTTCGATTATACACCACTGAGAAGCGCCACTGTAAGCTAGCCCCAGTGGGGGGAAGGAATACTGTAGAAAAAGTAGTGAACCGCTGGACTAGGCAATTTTTTAACTGGCTCAGATTTGAAGGAAGAGGACATACTCTCGTATCTGGCTTGCTAACATATCCAAGGCTTGACAAATGCGGCCGTCTGCTCGTCTGTGACGAGTGAAAAGTTTTATTTGACAAGTAAGAAATTCAGTTGAGCTGTTTAAATTCAATCGGCAATTATTTATTTACACCTTTAATTTTATAATTGTGAATATTTTCGGATATGTAAAAATATCAGATTTTTTTTTAAAGCTCAGTTTAATTCACAGAACTGATGCGTGTTGTGCGCCAGCATGGGAAATCGGTTTCTCTGCGAAAAAAACTGGACAGCGAATGTCGTGGGTCAACGCATCCGGGCACGGTGCGTTTAAGGTGGTTCCACTTAAAATCTCTGCCTTATGTTTCCAATGGTGAAACTTCTTTACATATTTTCTTCGTAATTAAAGTATTCCGAAGGATGAAAATTTGCATATCGATAACACTAACTTTAAGTTATAGCATGAGATACTTAATATTTGCTAAAACATAACTATAATTATATTAAAAATCGATCATTTTTCTTTGAGTAATGTTCAGATCTGTTAATAGATGGCGCGACCTGTACATTGAAGACCTTAGCAGACAAATAAATGTTGGATTGCTTAATAATGGTTATGTTTTAGCAAGTATTAAGTATCCAATGCTATAACTTAAAGTTAATTTTATCGATGTGCAAATTTTCATCCTTGGGAATACATTGATTGCGAAGAAAATATGTAAAGAAGTTTTACCATTGGAAACATAAGGCAGAGATTTTAGGTGGAACTACCTTAACAAGGAACGCGTGGCAAGAAGCTGCAAGCCCGGTCGAATGATTTCTCCAAACGCTGGGTGAAAAGATAACCAGTGTAAGAGTCACATGCGCTTCGCGAGCTGCCGCTCAATTAATTGCTGTTGTAGGTCAAGCTGTTGGGAAAATTCTAAAACATTGAAGATTATTTGCATCATCTAATCTAGAGGGAGAAAACTGAGTTTGGTTAAACCTTTGAATTAGGTTAGCATTAAAATATTATTCCAGAGATGTGTATAATTTTTTAATAAATCAAATTTTAAAATACCGTTTTCCTAAATATATTAATTTTTTTCTGAGATATCATCATCATCATTGTCAACCATTATCAATCCACTGCTCGACGAAGGTCTCCCCAAGTTTCCTCCACAACGGTCTGTCTTGTGCCAGTCTCCTCCATGTCACTCCCGCATACTTTCGAATTTCATCCACCCATCTTCCATGTGGTCTTCTTCTGGGTCTTTTCCTGTCCCTTGGAATCCAATCTAAAATTTCGGCTGTCCATCGATGGTCTGTCCTTCTGGCAGTATGTCCAACCCATTGCCATTTCAGGGATTTAACTCTGATCATGATGTCTTCCACTCTTGTCATTTTTCGGATCCACGAGTTCCTCTTCTTATCTCTCCTGGTTACACCAAGCATGCACCTCTCCATGCTGCTTTGAGTTGTCTGCAGCCTTTGTACGTCTCTTTTAGTTAAGGTCCACGTCTCTGCACCATACGTAAGCACTGGAAGGATGCATTGATCAAACACTTTTCTTTTAAGACATAATGGTATATTGCTCTTGAAAATTGTGCTGTTTCTTCCAAAAGCTCTCCAGGCAAGTTTTGTACGCCGATTAATTTCTTCACCAATGTGACCCTCACTTGATATCTGCTGTCCAAGATAAACGTACGTGTCTGTTATCTCCAGCTTTTCTCCATCAATCGATAAATCTTCATTTACTGTAAAAGCATTGTACATCACTTTTGTCTTCTGAAAGTTCATTTTTAATCCCACTTCTTTACTCTTGTCAGCAAGTTCCTGGATCATACTCAGCAGCTGTGATGGGGTAGTTGCAAAAATGACTATGTCATCAGCAAAACGAAGGTGGGTTAGATAATCTTATATTGGATGAAAAATATCGAAATATCTATCGTTTTCGTTAACCCATCCCTTGAAAAACATCGTTGTTTGCGTTTGTTGTGACTCGTGTTTGTGTCAGTCGCTTACCACATACACTTCGATATCGTTCCATTTTCTCAGTGTTGCTTCTGGCTTTCAGGGGAAAATGGGGGTTTCAGGGAAAATGAGATTCTCGAATATTTATGATCTCAACAATTTTTTATGATGGCACAGAAGAAACTGTTTGACTATTCACAATGTACTATTTTGACTATTTACAATGACTATTTTTTATTATTTGCAACTGCTTCACTATGTTTGACTATTTATAATTAGCTTTTCATTTTTAGCACTGGGCGATTCTCGCCTGGCGAGTGAGATATTTACGTGACTGCTGACCAGCATGAAATTTTTCAAGCCATGAACATACATTCTCAATGGGTATCCCATACATCCTCAATAGGGTTCGAATCCGGGCGCCGCCCAGGTGGCGCAATGGTCTAAGCGATGGCCTCTGATCATTCGTCCGAAAGGGGTCCGGGTTCGAATCCCGGTGAGGCATGGATGTTGTGTTTGTCTTACGGCACTGGCTCTCTCCCTTCCCTGGAACCAGTGACCCTAAATTAGGGACGGGCGACTGCTTATAGCCCATTGAGTTGCTCACGGTGGTCGTTAAACTTCCAATAAAAAAAAAAACCTTCAATCAAAAAGAAAAGCATTCTATTGTCGGAAGCATTGACTTTTATAACACCCTGTAAAATTGTTCGAAAAATATAATTAATTTTTATTCGTGCTCGGTGAAAATTACGACACGTGCTGCGTTATTTACTCGGTCATTTCTTTCCCGGTGAGGCAATTCCACATTTTGCACTGGCTTATGACAGTTAAAGAAAAGGCATGGAACACGCCTGCATTTAGATTTTCACAGCTTTTCATTCTTAAATGCAGAAAGCCATGCAATTAACACCGAGAAGAAAAAATCCTAATTGTCGCATTTCGAAGAGAAGCACTACTGCGCAATATAATAAGAACTAGGTTTCGTCACTTGAGCGGTTAACCCGGACTTTCGAGAATTGAAAGGAGGAGGTGATAAAAGTGGTTGAGAGAAAGTCTCTGCTGAAGGCCAAAACGAAAACTTAACAGTCGAAAGAATGCTTCTCTTGTTTGCAGCCTTTGTGGATTCGTTGATAGTTTCAAAGAATGAGAAACCTTTTACCGTACGAAATGTTTGCTAATCACATCTCTCAAGCAAAACGCATGCTGTCTAGCTGCGAGATATGTTGTTTATCACTAAGAAATAAATAAATACACTCGCGTTCATAAAAAAAAAGGACACCTAAAACGAGCCGAGCTACAATTTTGATTTTTAAAGGATATTTCATTAGCCAATACAGAACAAATAATTCGCTTCTCGTTGTCATACGTACCAAGTGCGTAGGTGTAGCTGATAACACAGCACAACAACACCATTTCCGCTTACTTACATCCGAGACGTATTTTTATGTGCTGAGACCAAAAAAAAAAAAAAAAAAAAAAAAAACATGGCCGCCCCGGTGGCGCAGTGGTCTAAGGCGTTGGCCTCTGATCGTTCGTCCGTAAGGGGTCCGGGTTCAAATCCCGGTCAGGCATGGATGTTGTGTTTGTCTTACGGCACTGGCTCTCTCCCTTCCCTGGAACCGGTGACCCTAAATTAGGGACGGGCGACTGCTTATAGCCCATTGAGTTGCTCACGGTGGTCGTTAAACCTCCAAAAAAAAAAAAAAAAAAAAAAAAAACATGTTTTTTTGTCTACCACGTCAAGTTTTTGCTGTAAAGAACTTTGAATGTCTAAAAATCGGCAAGAAGAAGGTATTTTTGGCTCGTGGTTTATAAGACAAGCAAATTTATTGATTAAGAATGGTATTATAATATGTTTTAAAATATAATCGACTAGCAGACAAATATAGTAATACGCTGTCGAGTCACATTATTGTGGCCACCAGTTAATCTCCAGAGTAACCCGCTCTGTGCAGCGCGGACAGCAGCTAGATGGGCTGGGAGTGACTCAGTAATATGCTGGAAGGTATTCACAGGTATGTGGAGCCATGCTGAGTGAAGTGCGCCTGACAGCTGCTGGAGAGCGCGTGGTGGAGGATCCATAGAGCAAACAACAAAATCGAGGCGGTCCCACAGATGCTCAATTGGGTTTAAGTCTGGGGAATTAGGGGCCCAGAGAAATACTTTGAAGTCTTCATCGTACTCTTCCGACCACTCTCGGACATTTCTAGCTGTGTGAAACGACACATTGTCGTGCTGGAAGGTCCCATCGCCCCAGGGAAGACAATCAAGAGGTATGGGTGTACGTGGTCTGCAAGGATGAATTCATAACGAAACCGGTAGTGCCTTCCACAGGTACGAGTGGACCCAGAGAAAGCCATGGAAGCATTCCCCAGACTAAAACGCTGTCCCCACCAGCTTGTGACCTTGCAGCAGTGGTTGAAGACTGTTTGCTCTCCGATGTTTCTCGCCTTATACGCCAACGTGCATCCGTTCGATGAAGCAGAAAACGTGACTCGTCGATGAAGGCAATCCTTCGCCAATCAGCGGAGGTGCAATTGCGATACTGCTGTGCAAATATAACCTTTTTCTGCCGATGCACCTTCGTTAGCATAGGTGCAGTGACCATCGGAGCCTCATACGCAGCATGGTTCGCTGAACTGTTGTTTTAGGCACACTTCCGGTAGCCCCTGGTTTATTCGGCCAGTGAGTTGCTCCACTGTAGCGTGTCGATCGGCTCTCACGCACCTTCTTCGAAGCCGACGTTCACCTCTCACATCAATGACACATGGTGCTCCGAAGTTTTCACATCGCTTATTCGTAATGGTGCCATTTCTCCAATCACGATACACTTTAACCGCAGAAGCACCCGAACAGTTCACAAATTTCGCTGTTTCAAAAATCCTTGGCCCGAAAGCCGATAATCATCCCTTTTTGCAAATCTGATAAATCGCTCCTTTTATCTATGACAGTAACGTGTGATATGTTTTAAGATCATGATGATCATATGTAGAGGACTTTAGGAAGGGAGTGTCTGACCCTAGGTCTTAAACAACACTTAGAAACAGGAAGCTAGGAGATTTAGGCTAGAGTGCCCGATAGGAAAGGGACATGTAAGTGAAGTAGAAAGGGGGAGAAAGACGCCCTTGTTTATTACCGGGGTCCGACGGCTTAACGTGCCCATCCGACGCACGGCGGGTATTTAGTGGATCGAGCGTTCGTACCTGCCTGGGATCGAACCTGAGGCCCTTTCCGTGGCAGTCACGAACGTTGCCCACGAGGCCACCCGAGGCATGTTTTCAGAATGTCTACAGCACACCTTATAGATCCTCCAAGCCAGCTCACGACACGTACCTTCTTTCATTGGCTACGTGCTGTTGACGTCAAAAGTAGGAGGTGATCACAATAATGTGACTCGACTGTGTATAGCCTTCAATGAATAAATTTCTCTCGTTTTCACGGAAGAAATTTTCGCTTGGAAGATTTCCTTGAGCGTTCCATACTGTGACAGTCCCTTTTAATACTCCAACAGTAATCGGCCATCATGTCGTTGTCCCACCTTCTTTGGTGCGCTCTTCCATTATTTTTTTAATTTTCGTGAAACCTTTCTCCTTGGTCATCAAGGCTTTCCTGGCAGCCACAGAAGTTTTAATATAACAGGAAGCGTATTATAAGCCCTTGCTTTAAAAAAACAGTTTTTAACGATAATAATAATCTCATTTATTTCACTCGTTATGCAAATTATTTGAATGAGAGCAATTTACCTAACATAAGGATCAAGTGGTACATTACTTACAATTTTTACAGATTTTTATCAGCAAATCCCGCGTACATTGTGTGATGAAAAGTGTGAGTCATGCAAGATCATAGCGATAAACACAGAATGTGATAGTGCCAAAAAACTTGACGTGGTACAAACAAGTTAGTAAAATCATGCAATGCATTGATTATGATACGTTTTCCAACATACCAAAAATCATTACTCAAGTTATGAGGATAATTAATGGCTGTGGAATAAATCTCGCCCCTGTGCCCTGACCTTTGATCTCATTTCGATTATATTAAGGATCTACGAGAACCGCCATCTTGTATTGCTGCCTTCTGTTATTAGCCAACAGGCAAGCGTATTTCACAAATTGCTCGGGCAATTTTGCACATTTTGGAACACCGTTTGTGGCTAACGCAAGATATATGATAAATAAAGAGTTCCCTGGTTTCAGAATTTTTATTGACCTTTCCCTTCATTTTTTATCTGCAGCGAAAGTCGTACCAAGGCGTCTTCCATAGTTTTATTAATTAATCAAAAATACTTAAAGAGTCCGAAATGAAAATCTGAAAGCAAGGAACTCTTTATTTATCATATATCTTGCGTAAGCCACAAACGGTGTTCCAAAATGTGCAAAATTGCCCGAGCAATTTGTGAAATACGCTTGCCCGTTGGTTAATAAGAGAAGGCAGCAATACAAGACGGCGGTTCTCATAGAGCCTTAAACAGAACCGGTTCAGTATACCTCTGAAAAAACATGATAACGTTTTGTCGCAATCGAAGCATTTTTACGTAAGTTATGATGCATAAGGGCAATGGAAGGGATCCCGCTCCTATGTCCTGACCTTTGACCCCATTTCGCCCATTTTCAATAGGGTTCGTCCCCAGGTTGTCCCCTACCACATACTAAAATTTCATCGAAATCGAACCATTTTTACGCGAGTTATCGTGCGGACGGACAGACGGACAAAGCTGTAGCACATGCGCTTCTTCACCCTGCGGTTGGAAAGCGTAAAGAACAAATAAATATTACTCTTCGAAGTAAAGACCGCCGCCCCGGTGGTGCAGTGGTCTAAGCGATGGCTTCTGATCATTCGTCCGATAGGGGTCCGGGTTCGAATCCCGGTGAGTCATGGATGTTGTGTTTGTGTTACGGGGCACTGGCTCTCTCAATTCTCTGGAACCAGTGACCCTAAATTAGGGATGGGCGACTGCTTATATCCCATTGAGTTGCTCACGGTGGTCGTTAAACCTCCAATCAAAAAAAAAAGTTAAGACCTTTGGAATGAATGGTTTGAATCCATCTTTCTGCGAGTTGTTCGATTCCGCAGCAGTACCACGCCTTGTCAGTGGTGGCATAAAAACTCGCGGCACCCAGTCTCGACATCGTCCAAAGTTGTATGCAGGGTGTGGTAAAAGTTCGATGGCGTCGAGTTCTAGGAGCTTGGCCCTTGTCTGCCTGGGGGTGTCTGAGAAGCGTTATCCTACTGCAGGTGGACCCGCTTTCTGTTGACCAAAGTCGGGTATTTTCGCCTCATCTCCGCTTATATTTGCTCGAGTTGGGCAGGACACAGTTCGGCGTTAGAATTGGATGATCGGGATTCTTGGTTCCAACAGTACAGTGCAACGTGCCATACCAGTAATGAAACCATGGACATGCTTAAAGAACTTTTCGGTGATCGCCTCATCACGAAAAACCTTTGGCCACCTCGTTCTCCATATCAAAGAATATCTAACGCTTAAAGAAGGTCAACTTGAGACTAAGACCGTCACTGACCGCCCCAGAAAGGGTCAGAAAGCAATGGTAGCCCGTATTCAACGAAATCCTATCAGAAAACAATCAGTGATGGCTCGCGAGCAGAACATTTCAAGAATGTCGATTTCACGCGTGCTTTTAAGTGACCTAAGCGTGAGAGCTTACCGGCGGTGTACAAGGTACTTCCTCACCCCACAACTGAATCAACAGAGCGTGCTAAAAGCGGAACATTTGCTGCAGCGTTACGCAGACGATCGCCACAGACATATTCTTTTCTCTGATGAAAAAATCTTCACTATTAAAGAGGCTTTCAACCGTCAAAATGACACGGTGTATGCGTCAACCTCACGAGAAGCTCAGGAGAAAGCTGCAAGGATCATGAGGGGGCCATCATCCTGTGAGAAAATAGTGAAAACATCCTCCAAAGTAAACTTTGAGAACAGGGTTTTGAAGACAGTGGTCAAAACTGTTAGTCATACCCTCTTCCAAAACCGACAGTGGAGCTTTCAGTAGGATTCCGCACCTACCCACAAGGCCAAGTCAACCCAGGAGTGGCTTCAGGCAAATTTACCAGGCTTCATTTCTCCAGCTGATTGGCCTTCAAGCAGCCCAGACCTCACCCACAAGTCCAAGTCAACCCAGGAGTGGCTTCAGGCGAATTTGCAAGGCTTCATTTCTCCACCTGATTGGCCTTCAATCAGCCCAGACCTCACTCACAAGGCCAAGTCAACCCAGGAGTGGCTTCAGGCGAATTTGCCAGGCTTCATTTCTCCAGCTGATTGGCCTTCAATCAGCCCAGACCTCACTCACAAGGCCAAGTCAACCCAGGAGTGGCTTCAGGCGAATTTGCCAGGCTTCATTTCTCCAGCTGATTGGCCTTCAATCAGCCCAGACCTCACTCACAAGGCCAAGTCAACCCAGGAGTGGCTTCAGGCGAATTTGTCAGGCTTCATTTCTCCAGCTGATTGGCCTTCAAGCAGCCCAGGCCTCACCCACAAGGCCAAGTCAACCCAGGAGTGGTTTCAGGCGATTTTACCAGGCTTCATTTCTCCAGCTGATTGGCCTTCAATCAGCCCAGACCTCACTCACAAGGCCAAGTCAACCCAGGAGTGGCTTCAGGCGAATTTGCCAGGCTTCATTTCTCCAGCTGATTGGCATTCAAGCAGCCAAGACCTCACCCACAAGACCAAGTCAACCCAGGAATGGCTTCAGGCGAATTTGCCAGGCTTCATTTCTCCAGCTGATTCGCCTTCAAGCAGCCCAGACCTCGCCCACAAGGCCAAGTCAACCCAGGAGTGGCTTCAGGCGAATTTGCCATCAGGCTTCATTTCTCCAGCTGATTGGCCTTCAAGCAGTCCAGATCTCAACCCATTGAACTACAAGTTGTGTGCCACACTGGAGGACATGACCTGCAGAAAGAGACACCACAGTATTGACAGTCTCAAACGATCTTTGGTGCAAGCAGTAGCAGCTTTTCCTGTGGAGACTGGAGACCCTGAGTAAAGCTATTGATGAGTGGCCACAGAGACTATAGGACTGTGTGAAGGCAAAAGAATGCCATTTTGAAAAGTGATTGGTGCCATATGTACACAAATGTACTACTTACGTCATATCACAAGTATATTAAAATATCTTTAAACTTCTTTTGTTATTTCATTGAATACTTTGTAACAGTATTTATGGTAAGACTAAGCAAATAAAATCGCCGGCAACACTATTTGTGGTAAAACATTTTTCTTTCGCTAAACTCTCCCAATATCAGCATTCTATATACGCCACTGCTTCAGATGTGTGCACGCCAGGAGTATATTTAGAGGAAAGCCAAGGAGGCCTTGATCCCCCCCATGAAAGTGTTTCATTTCTTTGTTAAAATGTTACTTACTTTAGAAAAAATGCTTTAATTTAGTAAAAATGTAACAACATGCAATAGAATATAATGCTTTAATTTTTTCTTCTATTTTGATTGACTTTTATTTTGTCCTGATGGATTTCAAAAACTGCAATTTTGGGTTGCCCACCCCTCCCCCGAAAAAAATTATATATATATATATATATTTTTATTGAAGGTTTAACGACCAACATGAGCAACTTAATGGGATATAAGCAGTGACCCGTCCCTAAGTTAGGGTCACTGGTTCCAGGGAAGGAGAGAACCGGTGCCGTAAGACAAACACAATATCCATGCCTCACGGGATTCGAACCTGAACCCCTTTCGGACGAATGATCACAGCCCGTCGCTTAGACCACTGCACCACCGGGGCGGCGAAACGGCATTGCGGACCATTTGCATTTTAGCAACTCAATGGGCTATAAGCAATCGCCCGTCCCTAATTTAGGGTCACTGGTTCCAGGGAAGGGAGAGAGCCAATGCCGTAAGACAAGCACAACATCCATGCCTCACCGGGATTCGAACCCGGACCCCTTTCGGACGAATGATCAGAGGTCATCGCTTAGGCCACCAGGGCGGCGAAACGGCAGTGCGGACCATTTGCATTTTAGCAACTCAATGGGCTATAAGCAATCGCCCGTCCCTAATTTAGGGTCACTGGTTCCAGGGAAGGGGAGAGCCAGTGCCGTAAGACAAACACAACATCCATGCCTCACCGGGATTCGAACCCGGACCCGTTTCGGACGAATGATCAGAGGCCATCGCTTAGACCACTGCACCACCGGGGCGGGGAAACGGCATTGCGGAGCATTTGCATTTTAGCAACTCAATGGGCTGTTAGCAGTCGCCCATCCCTAATTTAAGGTCACTGGTTCCAGGGAAGGGAGAGAGCAGTGCCGTAAGACAAACACAACATCCATGCCTCACCGGGATTCGAACCCGGACCCGTTTCGGACGAATGATCAGAGGCCATCGCTTAGACCACTGCACCACCGGGGCGGCGAAACGGCATTGCGGAGCATTTGCATTTTAGCAACTCAATGGGCTGTTAGCAGTCGCCCATCCCTATTTTAGGGTCACTGGTTCCAGGGAAGGGAGAGAGCCAGTGCCGTAAGACAAACACAACATCCATGCCTCACGGGATTCGAACCCGGACCCCTTTCGGGCGAATGATCAGAGGCTATCGCTTAGACCACTGCACCACCGGGGCGGCGAAACGGGATTGCAGACCGTTTGCCTTTTAGCAACTCAATGGACTATGAGCAGTCGCCCGTCCCTAATTTAGGGTCACTGGTTCCAGGGAAGGGAGAGAGCAGTGCCGTAAGACAAACACAACATCCATGCCTCACGGGATTCGAACCCGGACCCCTTTCGGGCGAATGATCAGAGGCTATCGCTTAGACCACTGCACCACCGGGGCGGCGAAACGGGATTGCAGACCGTTTGCCTTTTAGCAACTCAATGGACTATGAGCAGTCGCCCGTCCCTAATTTAGGGTCACTGGTTCCAGGGAAGGGAGAGAGCAGGGCCGTAAGACAAACACAACATCCATGCCTCACGGGATTCGAACCCGGACCCCTTTCGGGCGAATGATCAGAGGCTATCGCTTAGACCACTGCACCACCGGGGCGGCGAAACGGGATTGCAGACCATTTGCCTTTTAGCAACTCAATGGACTATGAGCAGTCGCCCGTCCCTAATTTAGGGTCACTGGTTCCAGGGAAGGGAGAGAGCAGTGCCGTAAGACAAACACAACATCCATGCCTCACCGGGATTCGAACCTGGACCCCTTTCGGACGAATGATCAGAGGCCATCGCTTAGGCCACCGGGGCGGCGAAACGGCAGTGCGGATCATTTGCATTTTAGCAACTCAATGGGCTGTAAGCAGTCGCCCGTCCCTAATTTAGGGTCACTGGTTCCAGGAAAGGGGAGAGCCAGTGCCGTAAGACAAACACAACATCCATGCCTCACCGGGATTCGAACCCGGACCCGTTTCGGACGAATGATCAGAGGCCATCGCTTAGGCCACTGCGCCACACCGGGGCGGAAAAAAAATTCTAAATGCGCCTCCGGCGCAAACACTCAGATACACGCTTGTTTGAAAGAGGTCTGTATATATCCTACACCCAACTAAGGGCAGCCGACTTTGGAAGAATATTCATACATTTTCATAAGCCGCTGTGTACGAGGTTATAAAGTTCACCGTGTGTTCATTCTTCTAAGTTTCCACGCTACACTCGTTGTTTGTTAATGAGAATGAGTGCTGCTGATAACGTGACGAGCATTCAAAACTTTTACTCCGACTTTCCTCTTCAGATAAGTTACCGCATATTAATGCTTGAGAAGACAGTTTCTTTTGCTTTTTAATGATCATCGTGCTCTTTCAGTGATACTGAAAATGAAAGGTTAGGTGTGGGGGTCTCCTTCCCTCTTTTCAGACTGTCCTAAAACAGGTCTAAGGAAGTGATTTATTTCTCATCGGCACTGAGCTACTGTTATGGAGTCGGCAAAGCGTTAAAACGATATATACCTTCCTTTAATGGCCTATAATATTTCTCCGCAGCATTTACTCTGTTGTTGCGAAGATAAAGGCGAAAAGGCGGGTGAGAAAAAGTTTAAATGTATATATATATACGAAAGTTTTCGAGATTTTACGCAACAAAATTTCATAAAGGGGATGCATTTAATTGGTCATGAAGAGACGGGAATAAAAACTCCTATCGTCTTTTGGAATATGACGTATAAAAAATGTTTATTCGGTTAGTATCGATGTGTCCGTCTATCTGTGAGCACCGTATCGCTGAACCTTTTAAATTTGAAAAAATATTTTTTTCCGTAGATAGCTTAAATAACATATTTTATGCCAGGGTTGGAAATATACGTAGTGAAAACACAAATTTGCCGATCGAACTAGCATCCTCCTGCTCCGAAGTCGGATTCTTTCCCAATTAAGCTACACCGACGGAATTTATAGCAGCAACTTTGTCGTGCTTCACATGCTTAGTATATCACATATATCCCCCTGCCCCCCCCCCCGCTTTTTTGGAACGCCGCAAATCATCTTTGAAGTAAATTTCTGTAGATGGAATTCTCATCAATTCCAGATGATGTGTGCAAGAAACATCACACATTTTTCGAAGCGAAGAAAGAATTTTCATTAATTCCGGACGATGTGTGGAAGAACATCACACATATCTCGAAGCGTAGAAGAAAGAATTCTCATTCATTCTAGACGATGTGTGGCAGAAGCATCACACATTTTTCGAAGGGAAGAAGGAATTCTAATTAATTCGGGACGATGTGTGGAAGAAGCATAACACATTTTTCGAAGCGAAGAAGGAATTCTAATTAATTCGAGACGATGTGTGAAAGAAGCATAACACATTTTTCGAAGCGAAGAAGGAATTCTAATTAATTCGAGACGATGTGTGGAAGAAGCATAACACATTTTTCGAAACGAAGAAGGAATTCTAATTAATTCGGGACGATGTGTGGAAGAAGCATAACACATTTTTCGAAGCGAAGAAGGAATTCTAATTAATTCGAGACGATGTGTGGAAGAAGCAAAACACATTTTTCGAAGCGAAGAAGGAATTCTAATTAATTCGAGACGATGTGTGAAAGAAGCATAACACATTTTTCGAAGCAAAGAAGGAATTCTAATGAATTCGGGACGATGTGTGGAAGAAGCATAATACATTTTTCGAAGCGAAGAAGGAATTCTAATTAATTCCAGAGAATGTATGGAAGAAACATCACACATTTTTCGAAGCGAAGAAGGAATTTTCTTTAATTCCAGACGATGTGTGGAAGAAGCATCACACAGCTTTCGAAGAACACAACGCCCAGAAGATCCATTTTCACAATGCGTGCCAATGTGAAAACATAGATTCTGCTGTATCAATGATCGAACCTGCATCCATTTGCTCCGGAGCAGAATGTTTTCCCGATTAAGATACACCGACCGAATGTATCGCTGCAACTATGCCCTCTTGACTTGAACGTTATGCCTCTTCAGTATGTCACAACGTTTCAGAACGAGGAGCCACATGAAACAAGTTCAAATCCGCTACGTTCTAGATCGCTAACATCAAAATCACCTGCTTTAAATCGTCTAAACCAAAACTCACACGTGCTTTTCGATACAATATTCTCCCCCAGAACAGAACAGATCCATGCACATGCTTTTGCAGCACTTTTTTATCGTAAAGAATGCAGGGTCGAATAAATGCAGTAAAGCTGGCCATCTTTCACCTACCGATGTGCGTTTGACTGTTGGACAAACTTCTGTGTCACATTTCATACTCTAGACCAGTTACGATCACTTGACAAAAACGCGAGGGAATGTCGGATATGTAAATTAGTTGTACACGTCACAAAAAAACCGCTTTAAAACTTATTTGTACACCGAATTCAGGTATTTACATTGTACTTACTCGCGTCAGTTACGACCACACCAAGCTACAGTCCGAAATACACTATATTGACAAAAGTCACCGGACACCTCTTCAAAATCAAATGAACGGATCCGCTGCGTTGTTAAGATGCGCGGTATAGCTGCAAACTGTATAAAAAAGAAGCCTGCATCTGACCGCGATCATATCGCACTGTGAGATTGAATGAAAATGTTGCGGCGGGAGAGAACTTACTTCGAGGAAGGAAAGATTGCTGGGTGTTATATTAGTGGGTTGTCCATAAGAGAAACTGAGAGGCGTTTAAACATACCCAAGTCAACTGTTTTGGATGTACTGAATAAGTGAAAGACACATGGAGTGCCTGAAGTAGCAAAACGTACCGGTAGACCAAAGAAAATCAGTGACAGAGGACGTCGAAGCCTCAGAAGAGTCGTTACAGCTAATCGACGGAGTACTGCACAAGACCTCAATGTACAGGTGAGTAAAAATGCTGGAACATCGGTATGCACACGTACCATTCTCAGAGAACTTCATTCCATGGGTTACTGTGGTCGTGCGGCTGCTCATAAGACTTTCATCTCCACTCGGAATGCTACTCGTTGTTTAGCATGGTGTAAAGAACATTTATCGTGGACCGTAGAACAATGGAAACGGATCCTATGGACTGATGAGTCCAGATACACGATCCATAAGTCTGATGGCCATGCGTGGGTATGGTAGCAACCAGGGGAACGCTATTTACCACAGTGTACTGTTCCTACCGTCAAGTTTAGAGCTGGTAGTGTACCCGTGTGGGGCTGCTTTTCGTGGTATGGTCTCGGCCCATTGGTTATCGTGGACAAACCTATTAATCTCCTCGATATTCTGAACAATTATGCCCTACCAACTATGTGCGAATGCTATGGAACCGAGACTTGTTGGTACCAGCAGAATAATGCACCGAGCCATAAAGCAAGGTCTGTTACGGCGTGGTGTGATGATAATTCCGTATCGTGTGTGGACTGGCCAGCACAGAACCCTGACCTTAATCCCATAGAGCACCTATGGGATGAATTAGAGCGCCGCATAAGAAGTTTGGAACCAATGCCTACTACTAAGCAACAGTTAGCGGCAGCATTATGTACTGAATGGAAGCGCATACCTATCTCTGTGTTCCAAAACCTTGTTGAAAACATGTCTCGAAGGGTCAATGCATGCATTAAGGCCAAAGGTGGACCGACACCGTACTAATGTATGCCAATAAATGCTATATTGTGTTTCTCTGTTTTTCTTCTAGGTGTCCGTTGACTTTTGTTAATGTAGTGTATATCACAGTAAGTGGAATTAAATCATAACAACGAACAAATAAGGCTTAGTAATTCCTGATGTTGGTCGCTACTTAGGGAGATGGATTAATGAATGTTTTTGTACTAAAACCAGTGAAAGAATTTATGTGATTCATAAAAGTCAATTACTTAACTATGGCGGCGAAAGTATATAGAAAGTATTTGGACTGTTTAGGTTTCCAAAAACAATATTTATGTGATTCAGATTTAGACGAACGTAAGAAACGACCGTGACACTGATGAAATGCGATGTAACTACGAAAGTCCATCTAGTTAAATTCTTACGTCAAGATAGGAAGGAAAGCTGAATCGCAGGTATGTTAGTCAAGAGAGGAAGGAAAGCTGAATCGCAAGTATGTTAGTCAAGAGAGGAAGGAAAGCTGAATCGCAAGTATGTTAGTCAAGATAGGAAGGAAAGCTGAATCGCAAGTATGTTAGTCAAGAGAGGAAGGAAAGCTGAATCGCAAGTATGTTAGTCAAGAGAGGAAGGAAAGCTGAATCGCAAGTATGTTAGTCAAGAGAGGAAGGAAAGCTGAATCGCAAGTATGTTAGTCAAGAGAGGAAGGAAAGCTGAATCGCAAGTATGTTAGTCAAGAGAGGAAGGAAAGCTGAATCGCAAGTATGTTAGTCAAGATAGGAAGGAAAGCTGAATCGCAAGTATGTTAGTCAAGAGAGGAAGGAAAGCTGAATCGCAAGTATGTTAGTCAAGAGAGGAAGGAAAACTGAATCGCATATATGTTAGTCAAGAGAGGAAGGAAAGCTGAATCGCAAGTATGTTAGTCAAGATAGGAAGGAAAGCTGAATCGCAAGTATGTTAGTCAAGAGAGGAAGGAAAGCTGAATCGCAAGTATGTTAGTCAAGATAGGAAGGAAAGCTGAATCGCAAGTATGTTAGTCAAGAGAGGAAGGAAAGCTGAATCGCAAGTATGTTAGTCAAGAGAGGAAGGAAAGCTGAATCGCAAGTACGTTAGTCAAGAGAGGAAGGAAAGCTGAATCGCAAGTATGTTAGTCAAGAGAGGAAGGAAAGCTGAATCGCAAGTATGTTAGTCAAGAGAGGAAGGAAAGCTGAATCGCAAGTATGTTAGTCAAGAGAGGAAGGAAAGCTGAATCGCAAGTATGTTAGTCAAGAGAGGAAGGAAAGCTGAATCGCAAGTATGTTAGTCAAGAGAGCAAGGAAAGCTGAATCGCAAGTATGTCAGTCAAGATAGGAAGGAAAGCTGAATCGCAAGTATGTTAGTCAAGATAGGAAGGAAAGCTGAATCGCAAGTATGTTAGTCAAGAGAGGAAGGAAAGCTGAATCGCAAGTATGTTAGTCAAGAGAGGAAGGAAAGCTGAATCGCAAGTATGTTAGTCAAGAGAGGAAGGAAAGCTGAATCGCAAGTATGTTAGTCAAGATAGGAAGGAAAGCTGAATCGCAAGTATGTTAGTCAAGAGAGGAAGGAAAGCTGAATCGCAAGTATGTTAGTCAAGAGAGGAAGGAAAGCTGAATCGCAAGTATGTTAGTCAAGATAGGAAGGAAAGCTGAATCGCAAGTATGTTAGTCAAGAGAGGAAGGAAAGCTGAATCGCAAGTATGTTAGTCAAGAGAGGAAGGAAAGCTGAATCGCAAGTATGTTAGTCAAGAGAGGAAGGAAAGCTGAATCGCAAGTATGTTAGTCAAGAGAGGAAGGAAAGCTGAATCGCAAGTATGTTAGTCAAGATAGGAAGGAAAGCTGAATCGCAAGTATGTTAGTCAAGAGAGGAAGGAAAGCTGAATCGCAAGTATGTTAGTCAAGAGAGGAAGGAAAGCTGAATCGCAAGTATGTTAGTCAAGAGAGGAAGGAAAGCTGAATCGCAAATGTGTTAGTGACGGGGATTGGGAACTTTTGGTCTAGGATATCTACAGGTTACACCCCATCGTGCTACACATTTATTTATTTTTTCATTGTAGGTTTAACGACCACCATGAGCAACTCAGTGAGCTATAAGCAGCCGCCCGTACCTAATTTAGGGCCACTGGCTCCAAGGAAGGGCGAGAGCCAGTGCAGTAAGACAAACATAACATCCATGCGTCACGGGATTCGAACCCGGATCCCATCAACGACGAATGATCAGTAGCCATCGCTTAGACCACTGTGCATCCGGGGCGGCACAACATTTTAAAGCTCTCGTCCGGTTCAGGTAACCCGACACGGGGGGAGGTCGAGAGGAAGCCAAAAACCGCTAAGACGCATAGCTTTCATAGCATTAAAAATGCATTTTTGTGAAGGATTTTTATCACATTCAGCATCAGTGTAATTTGCGCAGATTGCAATGGGATATTGTTGCGTTTATGTGACACGCGATGAAATAATTTTCGGCGGCAGTTTAGTAAAATATCAATTGAGTAACAATGAAATTAGTTGTTGCTGTGTCACTTCATAAGACAGCATTCAAAAATCAGATTTCGACAATGGTTTAAACTTCTTCTGTTACCCATTTTCATTACATCGAAATTTTATATGTGAGATTTACTTTATAGCTGTCGGAAAAGCGGAATGGCATCAAAAATGACTTACAGTGACACAAAAGAGTGGTTTTATGAAAAGCATAGTAAACCCTTTTCCTCTAGAATACTCAGTAGACGGCTAGAAAGAGTCGCCTTTGTTTCGTGACGTCACACTGCTCCCGGATTCCACTCTTCCGTGACGTCACAGTCAGGCGAGGTAATGGTTTCTTCTTTGCCGTAGTTTCAACAATAATTTTGACTACTTTTGTTACCCATTTTGGATACATCGAAATTTTGCGGATTTACTTTTGTCGGGAAAGATGAATAGCACCAAAAGCGCCACCCAGGTGGCGTAGTGGTCAAAGCGCTCGCTTATCACCCTACATCCGAGAAGGGCTGGGTTCGAATCCCGGTGGGCCACCCAGGTGACGCAGTGGTCTAAGCGCTGGATTAGAACCATTCGACTGAGATGGGTCGGTATTCGAATCCCGGTAAGGCATGGATTTTGCGTTTATCTTGCGGCACTGATTCTCTCCATTCCCTGGAACCAGTGGCTTTAAATTAGGGACGAGCGACTGCTTATAGCCCACTGAGTTGCTCACGGTGGTCGTTTAACTCCCAATCAAAACAGAAAAAAAAATGGCCGTGAGACATGGATGTTGAGTTTGCCTTACGCACTGGCTTTCTCCCTTTCCTGGAACAAGTGACCCTAAATTAGGGACGGGTGACTACTTATAGCCCATTGAAGTGCTCACGATGGTCGTCAAACCTTCAATAAAAAAAAATCACATATTTTGGAAAGTCGGGATATATCTGTATAATAACTGAAAAACGCAATGGGTCCGGGTTCGAATCCCGGTGAGACATGTACATTGCGTTTGTCTAACGGCACTGTCTCTCTCCCTTCTATGAAACCAGTGGCCCTAAATTAGTTACGGGCGACTGCTTATAGCCCACTAAGTTGCTCGCAGTGGTCATTAAATCTTCAAAAAAAAATAAAAGAAACACTGACATTTCTGGAAAAAGAGGGATTTAGTAAAAACGAAAAACCGATCAAATTACTGTTTCCGTTATTACTAACGGACGCTTTTCAAAAACGAAAATTTGCCGCCTCGGTGGCACGGTGATCTAAGCGATGGCCTCTGATCATTCGTCCGAAAGAGGTCCGGGTTCGAATCCCGGTGAGGCATGGATGTTGTGTTTGTCTTACGGTACTGGCTCTCTCCCATCCCTGGAATCAGTTACCCTAAATTAGGGACAGGCGACTGCCTATAGCCCATTGAATTGCTCACGGTGGTCGTTAAACCACTAATCATAAAAAAAAAAAAAAAAAAAAACGAAAATTTCTTAAAAAATCGGAGACCTACTTGCAACTTTACTACACGTTATTTTCAATAATTTTCCGTGAATTAAAACCACTTATTTTTAACAGCTTGAGTTACTTCTTTTGAACAATTGTAAGAAAACGTTCCTTTGTTTTCACTTGGTTTCAAAACTCTCAAGGGTGTTCAAAATAAGCTTGAAATAGCATTTACTTCTAACTCGAATTTCAGCTTCTGTTTTTTTCTTCAACCCTGTAACCCTGAATTTCCCATAATGTGCATGATCTTAATGGATCTCAAAGTCACGCTTCGAGCCCTGTTCATCAGCTTCCTGCTGTTAAATGCAGATACGAATCTTACATCAACTTATTTTACGACCTTCTTCCTTAATTTTTTATTCCTGCTGGTACTGTTTTATCACTCTTGAATAGGAATATGGCACAGAAGTATTCCTGCCGCCGCATACAATCCTTTCGCATTTTTTTTTTATTATTATTGGAGGTTTAACGACCACCGTGAGCAACTCAATAGGCTATAAGCAGTCACCCGTCTCTAATTTAGGGTCACTGGTTCCATGGAAGGGAGAGAGCCAGTGCCGTAAGACAAGCACAACATCCATGCCTCACGGGATTCGAACCCGGACCGCTTTCGGACGAATGATCAGAGGCCATCGCTTAGACAACTGCGCCACAGGAGCGGCAATTGAAGGTTTGACAACCACAGTGAGCAACTCAATGGGCTATGGGCAGTTGCCCGTCTCTAATTTAGGGTCACTGGTTCCAGGGAAGGGAGAGAGCCAGTACCGTAAGACAAACACAACATCCATGCCTCACCGGGATTCGAACCCGGACCCCTTCGGACGAACGATCAGAGGCCATCGCTTAGACAACTGCGCCACCGGAGCGGCAATTGAAGGTTTGACAACCACAGTGAGCAACTCAATGGGCTATAAGCAGTCGCCCGTCCCTAATTTAGGGTCACTGGTTCCAGGGAAGGGAGAGAGCCAGTGCAGTAAGACAAACACAACATCCATGCCTCACCGGGATTCGAACACGGACACCTTTCGGACGAACGATCAGAGGCCAGCGCCTTAGACCACTGCGCCACCGGGGCGACCTAGCAGTGGATTGATAATGGTTGACAATGATGATGATATAACCGGTACATACAAAATTGCGGGCGACTGCTTATAGCCCATTTGAGTTGCTCACGGTGGTCGTTAAACCTCCACTCAAAAAAAAAAAAATCCACTGCTGGATGAAGGTCTCCCCAAGTTTCTTCCACAATTGTCTGTCTTGAGCCTGTCTCCTCCATGTCACTCCGGCATGCTTTCGAATTTCATCCATTCTTCTTCCCATCTTCTTCTGGGTCTTTTTCTGTCCCTTGGAATCCAGTGTGAAATATCAATTGTCCATCGGTGGTCTGTTCTTCTGGCAACATGTCTAGCCCATTGCCATTTCAGTAATTTCCCTCTGATCATGATGTCGTCCAATCTTGCCATTCTCCTTGTCCACAAGTTCCTGTTTTTATCTTTCCTGGTTACACCAATCATGCATCTCTCCATGTTGCTTTGAGTTGTCTGCAGTCTTTGTATATCTTTTTTAGTTAAGGTCCATGTCCCCGCTTCATATGCAAGCACTGGCAGGATGCATTGATTAAACACTTTACCGGTTATGCACCCTGCTGTTAATAGAAATTGCTACACCATGAAGAAGTGCTCAGATTTGTGCGAAATTTGCAGGGTGGAGAGCGATATTTGCCTAGGAGATGCAAATGACTACAACTGCAGCGCACATGCAAATGTGAGGCACGCGCAACGCCATCGGAAACGCCACACCAGGGGGAATAAAAGAAGGCGTACAGAGAGCAAGTTTTTAGCACGTCTTTTGTAAAAAAATGATCGTGCTTATGTTACCAGTTTGTCAGTCTGTACCCACGATATCTCTTCAACTATTGGTCCGATTTCAAAACTTCTTTTTGCATTGGGAAGCTTGAAATATGCGAATGATGATCCTTTATTTCGTTTTTTTTTTACGATGTACAATTTCGCCGCTAGAGGGCGTAAATGCAGATGATGTCGAATTCAAAAATACCTTTTATTCCACATATTTGCTTCTAAACATCCGATTGAAAAATGCTTTTATCTTTCGATTCCATTTATGTCGAAGAGTATTTTAGATATAGCTACTTTTTCAAATTACGCATAGATTTCCCCCTACGGGGCGTAAAAGTAAATTACATTTTCCCCGATAACTCTTCTTCTAAAACTCCGATTTGAAAAATGTTTCCTTCAGCGGATACACCTCCTAATGGAAAATCTTTTGCATATAATTTCAAATTTTTGGTAAAGAATACTTTGGCCACCAGGGAACGTACGTTATTTTTTGCTTCTGATGTATTTGCCATAAAATCTGAGCTTCTAAAATATCGATTGAAAAAATTCTTTCGTGGACTGATGCCACTCACATCGATAAACCTTTTCGGAATATTTTCTTCTTAAAATATTCCATCATTTCTCCGCCAGGGGGCGTAGATGTATATCACTTTTTTGTCAATATCTCTACTTCTAGAAGTCCGATTTGAAAAATTCCTTCTTTGTTGGATAGTGCTTCAATGTGACATGTTTTTCATATAATTTCAAAATTTTCAAGTAATTCATAGACTTTCCGCTAGGGGCGTAGTGGTAAATTGCGTTTCCCCCTATATCTCTGCTTATAAAACTCCGATTTGAAAAATTCTTTCTGCACCGGATACAGCTTCTGATGAGAAATCCTTTGCACATATTTCTAATTTTTGTAAAAAATGGTTTGACCACCAGGTGCGTAAGTCTTAATTTCCGCTTCTGACGTATTTGAAACAAATTATGAGCTCCTAAAATCCCGTTGAAAAAAGTCGTTTGTTGACCGATACTACTCATGTCAACAAACCTTTTAGGAACATTTAGTTACCGCCCCGGTGGCGCAGTGGTCTAAGGCGTTGGCCTCTGATCATTCGTCCGAACGGGGTCCGGGTTCGAATCCCGGTCAGGCATGGATGTTGTGTTTGTCTTACGGCACTGGCTCTCTCCCTTCCCTGGAACCAGTGACCCTAAATTAGGGACGGGCGACTGCTTATAGCCCATTGAGTTGCTCACGGTGGTCGTTAAACCTAAATAAAAAAAAAAACATTTAGTTCTTGAAATAATGCATGGTTTCTACGCCAGGGGGCGTAGATGTATATCTTATTTTTGACAATATCTCTACTTCTAGGAGTCCGATTTGAAAAATTCCTTCTTTGTTCGATAGTGTTTCTGATGCGAAATGTTTTTCCTATAAATTCAAAATTTTCAATTAAATCATAGACTTTCCGCTAGGGGGCACAGAGGTAAATTGCGTTTTCTGCGTTATTTCTGCTTCTAAAACTCCGATTTGAAAAATTCTTCCTGTATCGCATACAAGACCTGAAAGAAAATATTTTTCACATAATTTCTAGTGTTTGGTAAAGAATGGTTTGGCCACCAGGGGCAAAAGTGTTAATTTCTGTTTCTGATGTATTTGTAGCAAAATCTGGGCTCCTGAAAACTCGACTAATTTTTTTTTCTTGGACCGATACCGCTCATATGAAAACACTTTTTGAGAATACTTTCTTCCTAAAATAATGCATGGTTTTCCCACCAGGGGACGTAAAGTCTCATCTTATTTTTGTCGATATCTCTGTTTCTAAGAGTCCGATTTGAAAAATTCTTTCTGTGTTGGAGAGCGTTTCCGGTGCGAAATGTTTCTCACATAAATTCATGTTTTTCTTAACGCACAAGTCTGCAACCAGAGGGCGTAAGCTCACGATTCCGTTTACAGCAATATCTGAGGGATTAAGAACCCGATTGAAAAACTTCTTTCTTCCGTCAGACACTACTGTTTTCCATACCGGTTCCATTGACTTTGAATAGCTTTGATAAATTTCATTTGCGTCAGAACGGATTCAAAAGACGTGGTTATTACACCCGAAAATTGGGTGTCATCTTTCTTGTTAAACTTGCTGTCACTAAACTCGACCATACGCAGTAGTTAACATGCAAACATGCCGCGTAGGAGGACGAGACAGCCATACGAACACTTGACTGAGTTTGAAAGAGGTAGAACCCATAAAGGAAGGATCTATAGAGTGGAAACAGACATAGGAGACTAGCGTCTCGAGGTAGAGACATCCACATGTATCGAGTTATCTCATTGGCAGCAATACAACTGGGACCAACCAATTGGCGAACGGCATCGTAACGGCTTTAACAGTTTGGCGGTAATAATGGTGGATAATGGCTACTGCTACGCTGCGAAGAGGTAAGTTTGAGAGAATAAGTAAGTAGTTTTCTTTAAAACTTCTATCTAGTTAATAATTATATTTGGATGGATACTGCGAACAGGTTAAGTTGTTCGATTTGTACTGTTTCATTCGGGTAGAAATACAATTTGAGCCAGATATACGTCGTCGAAGTCGTGACACAGGTTGTTTACATCTTAGTTAACATTAGTTTCTTCGTTGGCGGTTGTCGATAGTCCTGTACAATTGATATTTTAAGGTGAAATTGGATTTATTTGATGTGCTTTTATGTTTTGCAGCTATTATCCACCATTATTACCGCCAAACTGTTAAAGCCGTTAAGATGCCGTTCGCCGGTTGGTCCCGGTTGTATTGCTGCCAATGAGATAACTCGATACATGTGGATGTCTCTACCTCGAGACGCTAGTACATAGGAGCCCATGGAAACTTCTCCCATAGAAAGTGGCGCCTCCACGGACCTAAAACAGAAGCAAAATATGACGTGACCCCGTGACGTCGGCAATAGTTGCTATGGCAACCAAGCGCAGGCGACAGCAGCGCCACCGCACCATCTTGGAAAGCATGCCTTTACTTCAGAAATAACAAAAAAATTACGAAGATGGAAAACAATTTTCACAAATGTTGGCCAATTATGGAAATACAGGCTACACAAATGTCCAGTAAAAAAGATAAGCCAAAAAGCTAACGTAGCCAATAACGTAGATGTCGAAGCAGATGACAATTGAATACAAATTAGAATTGAAAGCGAAGCAGAGTGGGTATGCAAGAAACAATCAAATGAACAACAGACACGTAAAAACCCAAAAGTTATGAATTCTGTAAGGAAAAGTATACGATCAGTAAGTAATAAGAAAAATAATACCACTTATTAGAACGCTAGAGGAAATGAAAACCAAAACGAATCTTCAACACCGCCGGATAGCAAGCCAAAGTCAACAGTCAAAGTAAAAAACATGACATTAACGGACAAAAATCACGTGGTTCGTGGGTGTTCCCTGGGAAACCAGCTGTCAATCAACTGTAGTTCTGTTTTAGGTCACTGGTGCGCCGCAGTCGACTTCATGACGTCATGAGTTTCAGCGTAATACAGCCAGTGTCCTCTCTATATATCCTTTCTTTATGGTAGAACCTTTGGACTCAGAGTAGGTAATTTATCGTACAGTGACATTGTTGCACGAGTTAGGCGTAACGCAACTACCGTTATGAGTACATGACGTCAATAGACAGCAGAAGGTTCTACGCGACGTCGTGCAGGGTCTGGAGCTTATCTCACGACCGAGCGAGGAGAGAGGCACTTGCACTGTATGGCAGTGACGTCGCGCACAACACAATCCACAACACTTGCGCAGCAATAGAAGATGGTTATACATCGTACGATGTCTGCAAGCACTGTTCGTTACCGATTGCTGCAGAGAGGCCTCCTTGCTCTCCGTCCATTGCTATGACTTCCCTTAAATCTGAACCACAGGCGCTAGCGATTGCAATGTTGCTGCGAACGTCGAACATGGAGAGCTAAATGGGAGCATATCGTGTTTTCGGACGAGTCCAGATTCAACGTAATGCATCACGATGGGCGAATCCTTGTTCGCAGATACCGTGGTGAACGGCATAAGAAAACTAACATGGTGGTACAACACAACATCTGTCTCCTTCGGATGACTTGATGACGAAGACGCATGCGCCGTTTCCTTTACTGCCCCAAAATGTGGTGCAAGGTAACGCCGCTCTGACTGCATTTGGTAATTTGTACGAAAATGTGGTGCAAGTTAAACTTTTTCATGCACCGCTTTATGGTGTAGGTGTGAAAGTCGCACCAGATTATGGTGTAAGTGTCGGATGCTGCACGATATTGTGGTGCGACATTGAACTGAAAAAATTAAAGAATTAAATGTATCTCGTGCTGAGTTATAGTAGACTAGAAGATTTGAAAGCTGTCGAAGCACGGTAACTTTACTAGTACAGCCAAAGCACACACACCACACTTTAAATTTTCCTTTAATAAAACGTAGGATCTAAAAAACATCTTTATTTACATCAAACAAAGATCTTCGCTCTTTCCGCGTTTATAAATGAGTCACGGAAAAATTCTCATTGGCCGCCACCGGGAGTCGAACCCAGGGTTTTCCAGTTACGCGCCGGATATGCTTCCGCTACACCACAGCGGCCTCGAATTATCCCAGACTCACACACGCTAACTGCCAAGCCAATTTGACAGGTTGCTTCTTGTAGCCCCACACAATGCTGGATATTCACCAAAGATGGTAAGCAGCAACTGAAGAAATAATTAGAAGGCGAATGAATAATTAATACAGACATTTAACGTGGATCAGGAACATCAAACAAAGATCTTCGCTCTTTCCACGTTTATAAGTGAGTCACGGAAAAATTCTCATTGGCCGCCACCGGGAGTCGAACCCAGGGTTTTCCAGTTACGCGCCGGATATGCTTCCGCTACACCACAGCGGCCTCGAATTATCCCAGACTCACACACGCTAACTGCCAAGCCAATTTGACAGGTTGCTTCTTGGAGCCCCACACAATGCTGGAGATTCACCAAAGATGGTAAGCAGCAACTGAAGAAATAATTAGAAGGCGAATGAATAATTAATACAGACATTTAACGTGGACCAGGAACATCAAACAAAGATCTTCGCTCTTTCCACGTTTATAAGTGAGTCACGATAAAATTCTCATTGGCCTCCACCGGGAGTCGAACCCAGGGTATTCCAGTTACGCGCCGAATGTGCTTTATTTACAATTAAATATGGTAGATAGAAGCTCTGGCCAGCATGAGACGTAGTTCCAACTACTTCCCTGCTTTGGAGCGTATAACATCCCGTTAGTGGACAGGAATGGACAATCGGCAGATCTTTGCTATGTGGGTTCGACCTTTCAAATCCTAGGTACTCGCTGGGCTGCACACAGATATGCCATCAGGAATCTGCTGCATCGACATTGTCAAAAACGGTTATTGAAAAAAGACTTAAGACCTGATTGGGACAATGCTAACTTATTATCGACTGCTTCTAATAAACGCTCTATACTCTTTACCGAGAGTCCATATATTATAAAATTTTGAACAAAACTGCTGTAATGAGGATGTGCCTGTATACATTCCCTCTACCTGGAGAAATCTGATTTTGCAGTACTCACGGGAGGAAGAATCTGAATGACTATAAGGAACTTTTAACATTTCGTAGTGAATGGCAATGACTTATGTGTTCATTTACATAATGTGTATTACTTGTTATTCTATCTGTCACTATTTAACCTTGTGCCGTTCAATCTACACTGGCGGAAAGTGAAAAAAGAACACCAAGAGGGAGACGTCTGATACCAACGAAATTTATACAGCACAATAACGGAATACAGAGGATAACGTGATCAGAACATTATGGCAAAATAAAGCTGTATTTGCTGGTAAACTGAAAAATAACATTTCCATGTAACATGGTTAGTACGAGGTTGAACCGCCATGAACTGCGTCACACTGTGCAATTATGGCATGGAGTCTGTCGTACAGATGTTGGATGTAACTTTGGGGTATTGAGTTCCAAGCGTCCTCAACCTGGACGCGTAAATCGGGGATGGTCGTGGCTGGCCGTGGAGACCGGATAAGTCGCTGTCCCATAAAATCCCACACGTGCTCAATGGGGGACAAATCCGGTGGCCATGGAAGTTGTCTCACACAATAAAGTGCATGTTGCGTTGCACGTGCCGTGTGTGGGCGTGCGTTATCTTGCTGGAAAACGCCACGATGGACCGACCTTACAAGATGGCACAACAACGGGCTGAATGATGTTGTTGATGTAGAAGGTGCTGTTTAACGTACCCGGTACAAACACTAGTTGTGTACGGGAGTGATAGCTGATCGCTCCCCACACCAGGAGACCAGGTGTAGGCCCTGTGTGTCGCTGGCGGATGCAAGAAGGGTGGAGACGCTCCCCTGTGCGTCTGCGAACACGCATACGGCCATCGGAGGCTTTCAAGCAGAATCTGCTTTCATCGCTGAACACGACAGATCGCCATTGCGTTCTCCCGTGCAGACGTTGGCGACACCACTGCAGCCGTTCTTGACGGTGGGCTGGAATCAGAGGTACACATGCCAGAGGCACACGTGCACGTAATCCTGCATCCAGTAGACGGTTGCGAATTTTTCGCACAGTCACCTCAGGTGCAACGGCAGCTCTGATTTGCGTCGCAGTGGATGTTCTGCTTGACAACGCAGCTGTTCTTATGCGTTGATCGGTCCGCTCGTCAGTCCGACTGTGACTCCCGGTTCCAAGTCTTCTCGTGTGGGAATGTTCCTCGGACCATCTACGCTACCATCGTACCACCACCGATACTTCCCGTCCAATTCGCTCCGCAATACGACGATACGACCACCCGCCCTCGCGGAGTCCGACTAGACGACCTCGCTCAAAGTCCGATAACTGCTGAAATCGTACACGTCTTCCATGTCCAGGCATTGCAGCTTCTTCAGGGTCTTCGCACGTGTCCGTACGCCGACGACTGATAACATTCACTTCGCCGTACTCCTTAAATACCACCGACGAAAATTTGCATATTATGCCGTGCTGTGGGGTAAGCGCTCACAGGTTGGTCCCGAAATTAACATCACACCTACGTAAACTCGACCCCATTAACATATGTAAATTTCATGATCGTCCGCCAATTCCTTCTTGGTGTTCTTTTTCACTTTCCGACAGTGTAGTTTCACTCAGCGACCTGATGATGCGGCTATTGTAGTCGCGAAAGTGCTCGCTAGATCTTTTATCTACCATCTTTTTAAATTGTAAATAAAGACGTTTTTCAGATCCTACGTTTTTTAAAAAGAAATTTAAAGTGTGGTGTGTGTGTGCTTTGGTTCAGAAATCTTCTTGTCTAGTTGAACTGAAATTTTGCAACAGTTTAGAGAAATTTCTATCCCGGAAGTTATCCATCTTATTATCTTCATATAAAAGTTCGATCAGAAGCTGCATACAATTTGTGAACCGCCTAAAGCTGCACTCACTGAAGAACAAGACATTAATATCACTAGATATAGTTTCTATGTTCTCCAATACTCCAGTGGAAGGAGCAGTTGATTGCCTAAAAAGAAGTCTGTTAGCCCACTATTTCGCACAACCCTAGGTAGAAGAATTCTTAATCTTGGTCGCTACATGCCATGAAAAATCAAATCATTCCATCCAACATAAAGCCAGTGTATTTTATGCATACATCTACATAGCCTTAAACGTCTGTTCTACGAAGGAGGGTCTCGAGAAAGAACTAAATTACATCAGACATATTGCTATCAACAGAGGCTTCAAACATTCATTAGGGCCGCCCCGGTGGCGCAGTTGTCTAAGCGATGGCTTCTGATCATTCGTCCGAAATGGGTCCGGGTTCGAATCCCGGTGAGGCATGGATGTTGTGTTTGTCTTACGGCACTGGCTCTCTCCCTTCCCTGGAACCAGTGACCCTAAATTAGGGACGGGCGGCTGCTTATAGCCCATTGAGTTGGTTTTTTTTTTTTTGGTTTTTTTTTATTGGAGGTTTAACGACCACCGTGAGCAACTCAATGGGCTATAAGCAGTCTCCCGTCCCTAATTTAGGGTCACTGGTTCCAGGGAAGGGAGAGAGCCAAGTGCCGTAAGACAAACACAACATCCATGCCTCACCGGGATTCGAACCCGGACCCCTTCGGACGAATGATCAGAGGCCAACGCCTTAGACCACTGCGCCACCGGGGCGGCCCCATTGAGTTGCTCACTGTGGTTGTTAAACCTTCAATTGCCGCTCCGGTGGCGCAGTTGCCCAAGCGATGAGCTCTGATCATTCGTCCGAAAGGGGTCCGGGTTCGAATCCCGGTGAGGCATGGATGTTGTGTTTGTCTTACGGCACTGGCTCTCTCCCATCCCTAGAATCAGTGACCCTAAATAATTAGGGACAGGTGACTGCTTATAGCCCACTGAGTTGCTCACGGTGGTCGTTAAACCTCGAACGTTCATTAGTAGAATCAGCTATCAAGAAATTTGCGAAACCTCAGTATAAGTCCACCTTGACCCCAGTGTCTCCAAATTCTCAACGAAACTTGCCAGTTCTTCCATTCAACCCTAAAATTTGTTTCCAGTTTTCAAAAATTCTTAATTTTAAAGTTACCTTCACTCCTGTATCTAAGATGGTTTACTCTGCAAAAAATGACCTAATTTCTGACATTAATTCTTGGGGAATCTACCTCATCTAGTGTCAATATGGTCTATCATACGTAGGTCAGACATGGAGATCGCCTAAATTCAGATTAAAAGAACACCAGTCATACACCATATTGACAAAAGTCACCGGACACCTAGAAGAGAAACACAACATAGCATTTATTGACATACATAAGTACGGTGTCGGTCCACCTTTGGCCTCAATGCATGCACTGACCCTTCGAGACAGGCTTTCGACAAGGTTTTGAAACACAGCGATAGGCTATGCGCTTCCATTCAGTGCATAATGCTGCCGCTAACTGTTGCTTAGTAGTAGGCCTTGGTTTCAAACTTCGAATACGGCGCTCTAATTCATCCCATAGGTGCTCTATGGGATTAAAATCAGGGCTCTGTGCTGGCCAGTTCACACACGATACGGAATTATCGTTAAACCACGCCGTAAGAGTCCTTGCTTTATGGCTCGGTGCATTATCCTGCTGGTACCAACAAGGCTCGGTATTTCCACAGAGTTGGTAGGGCATAATTGTCCAGAATATCCAGGAAGACGTGCTGGTTAACAGGTTTGTCCACGATTACCGATGTGCCGGGACCATATCACGAAAACCCACCCCACACGAGTACACTGCTAGCTCTAAACTTGAGCGTTGGAACACTGGGGTAAATAGAGTTCCCCCTGCTGTCGCCATACCCATACACGGCCATCAGACTGATGGATCATGTATCTGGATTCATCAGTCCATAGAACCCGTTTCCATTGATCTACGGTCCACGATAAATGTTCTTTACACCATGCTAAACGACGAGTATAGCATTCCGAGTGGAGATGAAAGGCTTATGAGCAGCCCCACGACCACGGTAACCCATTGAATGAAGTTCTCTGCGAATGGTACGTGTGCATACCGATGTTCCAGCATTTTTACTTACCTGTGCACTGAGGTCTTGTGCAGTACTGCGTCGATTAGCTGTAACGACCCTCCTGAGGCTTCGACGTCCTTTATCACTGATTTTCTTATGTCTGCCGGTACGTTTTGCTGCTTCAGGCACACCATGTGTCTTCCACTTATTCAGTACATCCAAAACAGTTGACTTGGGTTTGATTAAACGCCTCTCGGTTTCTCTTATGGTTTCTCAACTCACTAATATGACACCCAAATAATCTTTCCTTTCTCAAAGTCAGTTCTCTCCGGCCGCGACATTTTCACGCAACCTCACAGTGCGATATGATCGCGTTCAGCTGCAGGCTTGTGTTTATACGGTTTGCAATTTTAACAACGCAGCGGATCTGTTCATTTGCTTTTGAAGAGGTGTCCGATGACTTTTGTCAATATAGTGTATATTAAAAAAATATGAAATCAAAAACTCTTCCATAGCCCAGCACTTTTGGGAAAATAACCACCAATTTCTTTTTAATGACGCCAAAACTGTTAGATAGACCTAAATCAACATTTGACCCAGACTTTTTAGAAGCATTTCATATATTTCCAAACCGCTACATGGTTTGAAAAGTGGACTGACCGATGGGTCATTTGCATATCATCCGAGGGAAGATACTTTGAGAAAGAATAGCATATTTTGCTGTACCTATATTTCTTCACTGTGTGTGATTTTACTCTGTTTTTATGGAACGGCCATTGTAGTTTCAGTTAGCAGTTGCTTTATTAAATTTAAATTCCCTTCCTTTTCTGCGTTTGCTTTTGTCAACAGATTACCGTTTGTCAAAGCAACATATTTTTCTCATTGCAAAAATTTGGAAATTTAAAAGTTAGTGTGAAAAGGGCCCCCTAAAATAAATAATAGGGCACAGGACTTCCTATTGCGTTAAGATGCCCGTGCTAGTGTATATTAACTCAATAATCGCCACTCCATGTTAGATCGATATTTTGGATCATCAGAAAAAAGGAAAACTAGCCAGGAAATCCGCAAAAACAAAATCTCAGAATGATGAAACCGTAGTGATGTGTAAACAGCAACTGAAGGGGGGAGTGTGCGAAACTTTCCCGAATGAAACTGTGACGATGACATTTTAGCGGATTTCGTGAGTCAGTGTATGTGTGTGCCAAGACATAGTTGCTGGTGTTGAATTTCAATGGCCTGGTCGCAAATATCCGCAGAACACGATTCTACGCCGGGAAAGTATTTTTGCCGGTTTGTGGTCCTTCATTTTAAGTGGGGTCAACGGGTCTTCCTTGCCTTTTAGGTGAACACCTGAAAGACCCTCTGGCAAACTGCGTAGATGTTTCCAACTCATAATTCGAGAAAATCTTTCTTTGTGATAACAAGACGACAGTTTTCAAATTCTGTTGTCGTGACGTCACAGTCACGTGTGCATTAAATTTAGATCGCTTGAATGACTCCAAGCTGCCCACATAGAAGTATATATGCAATACGAAAATTATGTTGAGAAATAAGTGGATTATAAAGAGATAATATGAGGGTAGTACCGAAAGTACTGCAAAAGTGGGCATAACTTCTTTATTAACTGACAGAGGTCGTTCAAATTGCACATGTTGGTAGAGTAACTCTTCCTCTATAGTAACCCTGCTTCTTCATGGGAGGTAAATGTGAGGGTTGTACCGAAAGTAATGCAAAAGTGGGCATAACTTCTTTATTAACTGACAGAGGTCTTTCAACCTTGTGGGCCAATCCATGCGTTGAATATCTTCACTCTCCAACAGCTCTGCGACAGCCACTGTACGATGGGGTGTAGCGTTGTCGTCCATGAAGAGGAACTCAGGACCCATAGCACCTCTAAACAGACGCACGTGAGGCAGGAGAACCTCGGTACAATAGCGGACACCAGTGACAGAACCTCCTTGGAAGATGTGGAGGTGAATATGGCTACCAAGCATGATACCGCCCCAAACGAGAACTCTGCCACCTCCGAACCGGTCCCTTTCGATGATGCTGGAGGTGTGGTTGCGTGTTCCTTGCTCTCTCCAGATGTGTATACGTCCAGAATCGCTCGTCAGACTAAATCGGCTCTCATCCGTAAAGATAATTCGACCCCATTGCTGATGTGTCCAGTTCTTGTGTTCCTGGCACCACAGAAACCGCCGTCTCCGCTGAGCAGGCGTTAATGGCGCACACCGTACTGGTCGTCGTGCAAATAGACCACCTTTGTGCAGCCTCCTGGCCCCAGTAAAACGCGATAACGGACGTCCAGTTGTCTGTTGCATGTGCCTTGCAATTTCTCCCGCTGTCTGCCGTCTGTCTCTTCTCGCCTATAGGACAATATACTGGTCGTCCGCTGCCGTGGTTGCTCGTGGACGACCACTGCTAAACTCTCGGACAGCTGTTCCTGTCGTTTGAAATGCTCTCCAAGCTCGTGAAACGATGCTGTGAGCGATCCCGAACTCTTCGACCACACTGGTCACACTTCGACTTTCTTTCAACTTCCCAATGACGTCATCCAGATGTTGTCTACTGGATTGCCTGTTGGCCATATCACACGGTGGCAGCAACTCGACATCGTTCAAACCGATGTACACCGTGTAATAGCTGTATTGACCGACCAAGTGCAACAGGCATGGAACTCCATCCCACAAACTGACATCCAGCACCTGTACGACACAATGCATGAACGTTTGCGTGCTTGAATTCAACATTCTGGCGGTTACACCGGTTATTAATGTACCAGCATTTCACATTTAAAATGGCTCTTCTCGCGCTTACATTAAGCTGTGATCTTGAAACCTTAATCGATTACATATGTTACCTATACAAATGTATTGCCGCCATTTCATTCCTCTACAACTATTTTTTCGTGGTGTTGTGTTTTTTTTTTCCGTCAGTGTAGTTTTCAAGTAATATACCAGTAGCTTAAAACAAAAGTGTCTAATCAATGAATCCTCCCAGTTCTTAATCATGGATCAAGGACATGAACCTTACCTAAAAAAGTAATATAAAGGTTGCGGACAAGTGGAAGAAATAAGAGATGAGAGAGAGAATCTATATATACACGGTTGAGTCACATTATTGTGACCACCAGCTAAAATCCAGAGTAACCGCCGTGTGCAGCGCGGACAGCAGCCAGTCGTTCTGGGAGTGACTCAATACGGTGCTGGAAGGTGTCCACAGGTATGTGTGACTGCAGTGCATCTGACAGCTACTGAAGGGTGCATGGTGCAGGATCCATACAGCACGATTGAGGTTGTCCCACAGATGCTCAATTGGGTTTAAGTCTGGGAATTAGGCGCCAGGGAAGTACTTTGAAGTCTTCATCGTGCTCTTCCAACCACTCTGGGACATTTCTAGCTGTGTGGCACGTCGCATTGTCGTTCTGGAAGATCCCATCTGCCCCAGGGTAGACAATCTGCATGTATAGGTAGGTGCACGTGATCTGCAAGGATGGGTTCATAACGAATTCTCTGCATAGTGCCTTCCACAGGTATAAGTGGACCCCAGAGAATGCCACGAAAACATTCCCCAGACCATAATGCCTTCCCTACCAGCTTGTATTCTTCCAGCAATGGTTGAAGAGTGTTTCTTCTCCGATGTTTCTCGCCTTATTCGCCAACGTCCATCTATTCGAACAAGCATAAAACGTGAACCATCGAAGGCAATCCTCAATTCCGATACCGCCGTTTAAATGTAAGCCTTTTCTGCCGATGGACTTTCGTTAGCATAGGCGCAGTGACCATCCATCTGCATCGGAGCCTCATACGCAGCAGGGTTCGCTGAACTGTCGTATTAGACACACTTCCGGCAGGGCCCTGGTTCTGCGGCTAGTGAGTTGCTCCACTGTAGCATGTCGATTGGCCCTCATGCACCTTCGAAGCCTACATTCACCTCTCAAATCAATGGCACGTAGTGCTCCGCAGTTTCCACTTGCTTATTCGCAATGGTGCCATTTCTCCAATCACGATACACTTTAACCACAGCAGCACGAGAACAGTTCACAAACTGCGCTGTTTCAGAAATACTGCCGCCCTTGGCCCGAAAGTCGATAATCATCCCTTTTTGCAAATCTCATAAATCGCTACTTTTTTCATCACAGTGAGTGATATGTTTTCAGAATGCCTACAGCACACTGTGACGTGCCTGCCAGCAGGACGCGCACAACATAAAGGCAGATAGCAGTCAGAACGAACGTCCGCGTAGCTCAATTGGTAGAGCGACTTATTCCGGAATGAGGGGACCCGGGTTCGAGCGCAGGCGTGGACAGAAATGACGGAGAAATTTACTTCGTTATAATGGCGCCCGAACTTCCCGGATGATCCAGCCGTTCAAGATCTCGCAATGGTGTGATGTTCTTTCCACACCGTGAGATAGGAAAAATCAGAGAATCCCTTCTCCAGCGCTTCGAAAAATAAATGTGTGTGACGTTGCATTCCACACACCAGATTGACTGGGAGTTCTCAAGTGCACATTCTACAGCAGATGGCTGCCTGCGACAATTCATGGTCACGGCTGACCCGTGGGCCATTCCCCCGGCCCTCTTTCGGGGGGTGACGTGCCTGCCAGCAGGAAGCACACGACATAAAGGCAGATAGCAGTCAGAACGTACGTCCGCGTTGCTCAATTGGTAGAGTGACTTATTCCGGAGTGAGGGGATCCGGATTCGAGCCCCGGCGTGGATAAAAATGACGGAGAAATTTACTTCGTTATAACACCTTGTATACCCTCCAAGCCAGCTCATGACATGTGCCTTCTTTCATTGGCTACGCGATGTTGACGTCAAAATTAGGAGGTGGTCACAATAATGTGACTGGACTGTATATAAGAAGCAAAGTGAGAAAATCGGGAAATGCGAGTGTTTCCGTCCGCGAATTGTTCGACCACTTCTAAATGACATAGAGATTTGAAAATTGATGTGCTGATAGGTCCTAACGTCCGCATACCAGGAAAAGTTCGAAAACCAAAGTAAAATAAAAATGATGGCTGTGGAACACTGCCTGCTTGAATATTTCGCGAACTATCGAAAGAGGGACAGATTCAGACAGAGGTGGCTAGGTGAGTAAAAGAACTGCTGGAAGAGAATGGTTATCAAAAAGCTAAAGACAGTTGGGGGAAAACAGCGGAGGCCTTCCGCCAGCAGTGGAGATTTTGTAGTAGAATAACTATGCAGGACCTCAAACTTGGATACCGAAAGAGGAGCAGATCCAACAGACAGAGATAGCTAAATCAGATAAAAAGGACTATTTGAAGAGAATGGTTATCAAAAGCCAAAGACAGTTGGCGGAAAAACAGCGGAGGCATTCCGCCAGCAGTGGAGATTTTGTAGTAGAATAACTATGCAGGACCTCAAACTTGGATACCGAAAGAGAAGCAGATCCAAACAGAGTTAGCTAAATGAGATAAAAAGGACTATTGGAAGAAAATGGTGATCAAAAGCCAAAGACAGAGACAGCTGCTGAGGAACAGGGAGGCCTTCCGCCAGCAGTGGAGATTGTGTAGTAGAATAACTATACGGGACTTCAAATTGGTGTATCGAAAGAGGAGCAAATACAGACAGATAGCTTGATGAGATAAAAAGAACTGCTGGAAGAGAATGGGGATCAAGAAAGAGAGACAGCTGCGGAGAAACAGGGGAGGCCTTCCGCCAGCAGTGGAGATTGTGTAGCAGAATAACTATACGGGACCTCAAATTGGGATACCGAAAGAGGAGCAAATACAGACAGATAGCTTGATGAGATAAAAAGAACTGCTGGAAGAGAATGGTGATCAAGAAAGAGAGACAGCTGCGGAGAAACAGGGAGGCCTTCCGCCAGCAGTGGAGATTGTGTAGCAGAATAACTATACGGGACCTCAAATTGGGATACCGAAAGAGGAGCAAATACAGACAGATAGCTTGATGAGATAAAAAGAACTGCTGGAAGAGAATGGTGATCAAGAAAGAGAGACAGCTGCGGAGAAACAGGGGAGGCCTTCCGCCAGCAGTGGAGATTGTGTAGCAGAATAACTATACGGGACCTCAAATTGGGATACCGAAAGAGGAGCAAATACAGACAGATAGCTTGATGAGATAAAAAGAACTGCTGGAAGAGAATGGTGATCAAGAAAGAGAGACAGCTGCGGAGAAACAGGGGAGGCCTTCCGCCAGCAGTGGAGATTGTGTAGCAGAATAACTATACGGGACCTCAAATTGGGATACCGAAAGAGGAGCAAATACAGACAGATAGCTTGATGAGATAAAAAGAACTGCTGGAAGAGAATGGGGATCAAGAAAGAGAGACAGCTGCGGAGAAACAGGGGAGGCCTTCCGCCAGCAGTGGAGATTGTGTAGCAGAATAACTATACGGGACCTCAAATTGGGATACCGAAAGAGGAGCAAATACAGACAGATAGCTTGATGAGATAAAAAGAACTGCTGGAAGAGAATGGTGATCAAGAAAGAGAGACAGCTGCGGAGAAACAGGGGAGGCCTTCCGCCAGCAGTGGAGATTGTGTAGCAGAATAACTATACGGGACCTCAAATTGGGATACCGAAAGAGGAGCAAATACAGACAGATAGCTTGATGAGATAAAAAGAACTGCTGGAAGAGAATGGTGATCAAGAAAGAGAGACAGCTGCGAAGAAACAGGAGGCCTTCCGCCAGCAGTGGAGATTGTGTAGCAGAATAACTATACGGGACCTCAAATTGGGATACCGAAAGAGGAGCAAATACAGACAGAGATAGCTTGATGAGATAAAAAGAACTGCTGGAAGAGAATGGGGATCAAGAAAGAGAGACAGCTGCGGAGAAACAGGGGAGGCCTTCCGCCAGCAGTGGAGATTGTGTAGCAGAATAACTATACGGGACCTCAAATTGGGATACCGAAAGAGGAGCAAATACAGACAGATAGCTTGATGAGATAAAAAGAACTGCTGGAAGAGAATGGGGATCAAGAAAGAGAGACAGCTGCGGAGAAACAGGGGAGGCCTTCCGCCAGCAGTGGAGATTGTGTAGCAGAATAACTATACGGGACCTCAAATTGGGATACCGAAAGAGGAGCAAATACAGACAGATAGCTTGATGAGATAAAAAGAACTGCTGGAAGAGAATGGTGATCAAGAAAGAGAGACAGCTGCGAAGAAACAGGGGAGGCCTTCCGCCAGCAGTGGAGATTGTGTAGCAGAATAACTATACGGGACCTCAAATTGGGATACCGAAAGAGGAGCAAATACAGACAGAGATAGCTTGATGAGATAAAAAGAACTGCTGGAAGAGAATGGGGATCAAGAAAGAGAGACAGCTGCGAAGAAACAGGGGAGGCCTTCCGCCAGCAGTGGAGATTGTGTAGCAGAATAACTATACGGGACCTCAAATTGGGATACCGAAAGAGGAGCAAATACAGACAGATAGCTTGATGAGATAAAAAGAACTGCTGGAAGAGAATGGGGATCAAGAAAGAGAGACAGCTGCGGAGAAACAGGGGAGGCCTTCCGCCAGCAGTGGAGATTGTGTAGCAGAATAACTATACGGGACCTCAAATTGGGATACCGAAAGAGGAGCAAATACAGACAGATAGCTTGATGAGATAAAAAGAACTGCTGGAAGAGAATGGGGATCAAGAAAGAGAGACAGCTGCGGAGAAACAGGGGAGGCCTTCCGCCAGCAGTGGAGATTGTGTAGCAGAATAACTATACGGGACCTCAAATTGGGATACCGAAAGAGGAGCAAATACACACAGATAGCTTGATGAGATAAAAAGAACTGCTGGAAGAGAATGGTGATCAAGAAAGAGAGACAGCTGCGGAGAAACAGGGAGGCCTTCCGCCAGCAGTGGAGATTGTGTAGCAGAATAACTATACGGGACCTCAAATTGGGATACCGAAAGAGGAGCAAATACAGACAGATAGCTTGATGAGATAAAAAGAACTGCTGGAAGAGAATGGGGATCAAGAAAGAGAGACAGCTGCGGAGAAACAGGGAGGCCTTCCGCCAGCAGTGGAGATTGTGTAGCAGAATAACTATACGGGACCTCAAATTGGGATACCGAAAGAGGAGCAAATACAGACAGATAGCTTGATGAGATAAAAAGAACTGCTGGAAGAGAATGGGGATCAAGAAAGAGAGACAGCTGCGGAGAAACAGGGAGGCCTTCCGCCAGCAGTGGAGATTGTGTAGCAGAATAACTATACGGGACCTCAAATTGGGATACCGAAAGAGGAGCAAATACAGACAGATAGCTTGATGAGATAAAAAGAACTGCTGGAAGAGAATGGGGATCAAGAAAGAGAGACAGCTGCGGAGAAACAGGGAGGCCTTCCGCCAGCAGTGGAGATTGTGTAGCAGAATAACTATACGGGACCTCAAATTGGGATACCGAAAGAGGAGCAAATACAGACAGATAGCTTGATGAGATAAAAAGAACTGCTGGAAGAGAATGGGGATCAAGAAAGAGAGACAGCTGCGGAGAAACAGGGGAGGCCTTCCGCCAGCAGTGGAGATTGTGTAGCAGAATAACTATACGGGACCTCAAATTGGGATACCGAAAGAGGAGCAAATACAGACAGATAGCTTGATGAGATAAAAAGAACTGCTGGAAGAGAATGGGGATCAAGAAAGAGAGACAGCTGCGGAGAAACAGGGGAGGCCTTCCGCCAGCAGTGGAGATTGTGTAGCAGAATAACTATACGGGACCTCAAATTGGGATACCGAAAGAGGAGCAAATACAGACAGATAGCTTGATGAGATAAAAAGAACTGCTGGAAGAGAATGGGGATCAAGAAAGAGAGACAGCTGCGGAGAAACAGGGGAGGCCTTCCGCCAGCAGTGGAGATTGTGTAGCAGAATAACTATACGGGACCTCAAATTGGGATACCGAAAAGAGGAGCAAATACAGACAGATAGCTTGATGAGATAAAAAGAACTGCTGGAAGAGAATGGGGATCAAGAAAGAGAGACAGCTGCGAAGAAACAGGGGAGGCCTTCCGCCAGCAGTGGAGATTGTGTAGCAGAATAACTATACGGGACCTCAAATTGGGATACCGAAAGAGGAGCAAATACAGACAGATAGCTTGATGAGATAAAAAGAACTGCTGGAAGAGAATGGGGATCAAGAAAGAGAGACAGCTGCGGAGAAACAGGGGAGGCCTTCCGCCAGCAGTGGAGATTGTGTAGCAGAATAACTATACGGGACCTCAAATTGGGATACCGAAAGAGGAGCAAATACAGACAGATAGCTTGATGAGATAAAAAGAACTGCTGGAAGAGAATGGGGATCAAGAAAGAGAGACAGCTGCGGAGAAACAGGGGAGGCCTTCCGCCAGCAGTGGAGATTGTGTAGCAGAATAACTATACGGGACCTCAAATTGGGATACCGAAAGAGGAGCAAATACAGACAGATAGCTTGATGAGATAAAAAGAACTGCTGGAAGAGAATGGTGATCAAGAAAGAGAGACAGCTGCGAAGAAACAGGGGAGGCCTTCCGCCAGCAGTGGAGATTGTGTAGCAGAATAACTATACGGGACCTCAAATTGGGATACCGAAAGAGGAGCAAATACAGACAGATAGCTTGATGAGATAAAAAGAACTGCTGGAAGAGAATGGGGATCAAGAAAGAGAGACAGCTGCGGAGAAACAGGGGAGGCCTTCCGCCAGCAGTGGAGATTGTGTAGCAGAATAACTATACGGGACCTCAAATTGGGATACCGAAAGAGGAGCAAATACAGACAGATAGCTTGATGAGATAAAAAGAACTGCTGGAAGAGAATGGGGATCAAGAAAGAGAGACAGCTGCGGAGAAACAGGGGAGGCCTTCCGCCAGCAGTGGAGATTGTGTAGCAGAATAACTATACGGGACCTCAAATTGGGATACCGAAAGAGGAGCAAATACAGACAGATAGCTTGATGAGATAAAAAGAACTGCTGGAAGAGAATGGGGATCAAGAAAGAGAGACAGCTGCGGAGAAACAGGGGAGGCCTTCCGCCAGCAGTGGAGATTGTGTAGCAGAATAACTATACGGGACCTCAAATTGGGATACCGAAAGAGGAGCAAATACAGACAGGATAGCTTGATGAGATAAAAAGAACTGCTGGAAGAGAATGGGGATCAAGAAAGAGAGACAGCTGCGGAGAAACAGGGGAGGCCTTCCGCCAGCAGTGGAGATTGTGTAGCAGAATAACTATACGGGACCTCAAATTGGGATACCGAAAGAGGAGCAAATACAGACAGATAGCTTGATGAGATAAAAAGAACTGCTGGAAGAGAATGGTGATCAAGAAAGAGAGACAGCTGCGGAGAAACAGGGGAGGCCTTCCGCCAGCAGTGGAGATTGTGTAGCAGAATAACTATACGGGACCTCAAATTGGGATACCGAAAGAGGAGCAAATACAGACAGATAGCTTGATGAGATAAAAAGAACTGCTGGAAGAGAATGGGGATCAAGAAAGAGAGACAGCTGCGGAGAAACAGGGGAGGCCTTCCGCCAGCAGTGGAGATTGTGTAGCAGAATAACTATACGGGACCTCAAATTGGGATACCGAAAGAGGAGCAAATACAGACAGATAGCTTGATGAGATAAAAAGAACTGCTGGAAGAGAATGGGGATCAAGAAAGAGAGACAGCTGCGGAGAAACAGGGGAGGCCTTCCGCCAGCAGTGGAGATTGTGTAGCAGAATAACTATACGGGACCTCAAATTGGGATACCGAAAGAGGAGCAAATACAGACAGATAGCTTGATGAGATAAAAAGAACTGCTGGAAGAGAATGGGGATCAAGAAAGAGAGACAGCTGCGGAGAAACAGGGGAGGCCTTCCGCCAGCAGTGGAGATTGTGTAGCAGAATAACTATACGGGACCTCAAATTGGGATACCGAAAGAGGAGCAAATACAGACAGATAGCTTGATGAGATAAAAAGAACTGCTGGAAGAGAATGGGGATCAAGAAAGAGAGACAGCTGCGAAGAAACAGGGGAGGCCTTCCGCCAGCAGTGGAGATTGTGTAGCAGAATAACTATACGGGACCTCAAATTGGGATACCGAAAGAGGAGCAAATACAGACAGATAGCTTGATGAGATAAAAAGAACTGCTGGAAGAGAATGGGGATCAAGAAAGAGAGACAGCTGCGAAGAAACAGGGGAGGCCTTCCGCCAGCAGTGGAGATTGTGTAGCAGAATAACTATACGGGACCTCAAATTGGGATACCGAAAGAGGAGCAAATACAGACAGATAGCTTGATGAGATAAAAAGAACTGCTGGAAGAGAATGGGGATCAAGAAAGAGAGACAGCTGCGGAGAAACAGGGGAGGCCTTCCGCCAGCAGTGGAGATTGTGTAGCAGAATAACTATACGGGACCTCAAATTGGGATACCGAAAGAGGAGCAAATACAGACAGATAGCTTGATGAGATAAAAAGAACTGCTGGAAGAGAATGGGGATCAAGAAAGAGAGACAGCTGCGGAGAAACAGGGGAGGCCTTCCGCCAGCAGTGGAGATTGTGTAGCAGAATAACTATACGGGACCTCAAATTGGGATACCGAAAGAGGAGCAAATACAGACAGATAGCTTGATGAGATAAAAAGAACTGCTGGAAGAGAATGGGGATCAAGAAAGAGAGACAGCTGCGAAGAAACAGGGAGGCCTTCCGCCAGCAGTGGAGATTGTGTAGCAGAATAACTATACGGGACCTCAAATTGGGATACCGAAAGAGGAGCAAATACAGACAGATAGCTTGATGAGATAAAAAGAACTGCTGGAAGAGAATGGGGATCAAGAAAGAGAGACAGCTGCGAAGAAACAGGGGAGGCCTTCCGCCAGCAGTGGAGATTGTGTAGCAGAATAACTATACGGGACCTCAAATTGGGATACCGAAAGAGGAGCAAATACAGACAGATAGCTTGATGAGATAAAAAGAACTGCTGGAAGAGAATGGGGATCAAGAAAGAGAGACAGCTGCGGAGAAACAGGGGAGGCCTTCCGCCAGCAGTGGAGATTGTGTAGCAGAATAACTATACGGGACCTCAAATTGGGATACCGAAAGAGGAGCAAATACACACAGATAGCTTGATGAGATAAAAAGAACTGCTGGAAGAGAATGGGGATCAAGAAAGAGAGACAGCTGCGAAGAAACAGGGGAGGCCTTCCGCCAGCAGTGGAGATTGTGTAGCAGAATAACTATACGGGACCTCAAATTGGGATACCGAAAGAGGAGCAAATACAGACAGATAGCTTGATGAGATAAAAAGAACTGCTGGAAGAGAATGGGGATCAAGAAAGAGAGACAGCTGCGAAGAAACAGGGGAGGCCTTCCGCCAGCAGTGGAGATTGTGTAGCAGAATAACTATACGGGACCTCAAATTGGGATACCGAAAGAGGAGCAAATACAGACAGATAGCTTGATGAGATAAAAAGAACTGCTGGAAGAGAATGGGGATCAAGAAAGAGAGACAGCTGCGAAGAAACAGGGGAGGCCTTCCGCCAGCAGTGGAGATTGTGTAGCAGAATAACTATACGGGACCTCAAATTGGGATACCGAAAGAGGAGCAAATACAGACAGATAGCTTGATGAGATAAAAAGAACTGCTGGAAGAGAATGGGGATCAAGAAAGAGAGACAGCTGCGGAGAAACAGGGGAGGCCTTCCGCCAGCAGTGGAGATTGTGTAGCAGAATAACTATACGGGACCTCAAATTGGGATACCGAAAGAGGAGCAAATACAGACAGATAGCTTGATGAGATAAAAAGAACTGCTGGAAGAGAATGGGGATCAAGAAAGAGAGACAGCTGCGGAGAAACAGGGAGGCCTTCCGCCAGCAGTGGAGATTGTGTAGCAGAATAACTATACGGGACCTCAAATTGGGATACCGAAAGAGGAGCAAATACAGACAGATAGCTTGATGAGATAAAAAGAACTGCTGGAAGAGAATGGGGATCAAGAAAGAGAGACAGCTGCGAAGAAACAGGGGAGGCCTTCCGCCAGCAGTGGAGATTGTGTAGCAGAATAACTATACGGGACCTCAAATTGGGATACCGAAAGAGGAGCAAATACAGACAGATAGCTTGATGAGATAAAAAGAACTGCTGGAAGAGAATGGGGATCAAGAAAGAGAGACAGCTGCGAAGAAACAGGGAGGCCTTCCGCCAGCAGTGGAGATTGTGTAGCAGAATAACTATACGGGACCTCAAATTGGGATACTGAAAGAGGAGCAAATACAGACAGATAGCTTGATGAGATAAAAAGAACTGCTGGAAGAGAATGGGGATCAAGAAAGAGAGACAGCTGCGGAGAAACAGGGGAGGCCTTCCGCCAGCAGTGGAGATTGTGTAGCAGAATAACTATACGGGACCTCAAATTGGGATACCGAAAGAGGAGCAAATACACACAGATAGCTTGATGAGATAAAAAGAACTGCTGGAAGAGAATGGGGATCAAGAAAGAGAGACAGCTGCGGAGAAACAGGGGAGGCCTTCTGCCAGCAGTGGAGATTGTGTAGCAGAATAACTATACGGGACCTCAAATTGGGATACCGAAAGAGGAGCAAATACAGACAGATAGCTTGATGAGATAAAAAGAACTGCTGGAAGAGAATGGGGATCAAGAAAGAGAGACAGCTGCGAAGAAACAGGGGAGGCCTTCCGCCAGCAGTGGAGATTGTGTAGCAGAATAACTATACGGGACCTCAAATTGGGATACCGAAAGAGGAGCAAATACAGACAGATAGCTTGATGAGATAAAAAGAACTGCTGGAAGAGAATGGTGATCAAGAAAGAGAGACAGCTGCGAAGAAACAGGGGAGGCCTTCCGCCAGCAGTGGAGATTGTGTAGCAGAATAACTATACGGGACCTCAAATTGGGATACCGAAAGAGGAGCAAATACAGACAGATAGCTTGATGAGATAAAAAGAACTGCTGGAAGAGAATGGTGATCAAGAAAGAGAGACAGCTGCGAAGAAACAGGGAGGCCTTCCGCCAGCAGTGGAGATTGTGTAGCAGAATAACTATACGGGACCTCAAATTGGGATACCGAAAGAGGAGCAAATACAGACAGATAGCTTGATGAGATAAAAAGAACTGCTGGAAGAGAATGGTGATCAAGAAAGAGAGACAGCTGCGGAGAAACAGGGGAGGCCTTCCGCCAGCAGTGGAGATTGTGTAGCAGAATAACTATACGGGACCTCAAATTGGGATACCGAAAGAGGAGCAAATACAGACAGATAGCTTGATGAGATAAAAAGAACTGCTGGAAGAGAATGGGGATCAAGAAAGAGAGACAGCTGCGGAGAAACAGGGGAGGCCTTCCGCCAGCAGTGGAGATTGTGTAGCAGAATAACTATACGGGACCTCAAATTGGGATACCGAAAGAGGAGCAAATACAGACAGATAGCTTGATGAGATAAAAAGAACTGCTGGAAGAGAATGGGGATCAAGAAAGAGAGACAGCTGCGGAGAAACAGGGGAGGCCTTCCGCCAGCAGTGGAGATTGTGTAGCAGAATAACTATACGGGACCTCAAATTGGGATACCGAAAGAGGAGCAAATACAGACAGATAGCTTGATGAGATAAAAAGAACTGCTGGAAGAGAATGGGGATCAAGAAAGAGAGACAGCTGCGGAGAAACAGGGGAGGCCTTCCGCCAGCAGTGGAGATTGTGTAGCAGAATAACTATACGGGACCTCAAATTGGGATACCGAAAGAGGAGCAAATACAGACAGATAGCTTGATGAGATAAAAAGAACTGCTGGAAGAGAATGGTGATCAAGAAAGAGAGACAGCTGCGGAGAAACAGGGGAGGCCTTCCGCCAGCAGTGGAGATTGTGTAGCAGAATAACTATACGGGACCTCAAATTGGGATACCGAAAGAGGAGCAAATACAGACAGATAGCTTGATGAGATAAAAAGAACTGCTGGAAGAGAATGGTGATCAAGAAAGAGAGACAGCTGCGGAGAAACAGGGAGGCCTTCCGCCAGCAGTGGAGATTGTGTAGCAGAATAACTATACGGGACCTCAAATTGGGATACCGAAAGAGGAGCAAATACAGACAGATAGCTTGATGAGATAAAAAGAACTGCTGGAAGAGAATGGGGATCAAGAAAGAGAGACAGCTGCGGAGAAACAGGGGAGGCCTTCCGCCAGCAGTGGAGATTGTGTAGCAGAATAACTATACGGGACCTCAAATTGGGATACCGAAAGAGGAGCAAATACAGACAGATAGCTTGATGAGATAAAAAGAACTGCTGGAAGAGAATGGGGATCAAGAAAGAGAGACAGCTGCGGAGAAACAGGGGAGGCCTTCCGCCAGCAGTGGAGATTGTGTAGCAGAATAACTATACGGGACCTCAAATTGGGATACCGAAAGAGGAGCAAATACAGACAGATAGCTAGATGAGATAAAAAGAACTGCTGGAAGAGAATGGTGATCAAGAAAGAGAGACAGCTGCGGAGAAACAGGGGAGGCCTTCCGCCAGCAGTGGAGATTGTGTAGCAGAATAACTATACGGGACCTCAAATTGGGATACCGAAAGAGGAGCAAATACAGACAGATAGCTTGATGAGATAAAAAGAACTGCTGGAAGAGAATGGGGATCAAGAAAGAGAGACAGCTGCGGAGAAACAGGGGAGGCCTTCCGCCAGCAGTGGAGATTGTGTAGCAGAATAACTATACGGGACCTCAAATTGGGATACCGAAAGAGGAGCAAATACAGACAGATAGCTTGATGAGATAAAAAGAACTGCTGGAAGAGAATGGGGATCAAGAAAGAGAGACAGCTGCGGAGAAACAGGGGAGGCCTTCCGCCAGCAGTGGAGATTGTGTAGCAGAATAACTATACGGGACCTCAAATTGGGATACCGAAAGAGGAGCAAATACAGACAGATAGCTAGATGAGATAAAAAGAACTGCTGGAAGAGAATGGTGATCAAGAAAGAGAGACAGCTGCGGAGAAACAGGGGAGGCCTTCCGCCAGCAGTGGAGATTGTGTAGCAGAATAACTATACGGGACCTCAAATTGGGATACCGAAAGAGGAGCAAATACAGACAGATAGCTTGATGAGATAAAAAGAACTGCTGGAAGAGAATGGGGATCAAGAAAGAGAGACAGCTGCGGAGAAACAGGGGAGGCCTTCCGCCAGCAGTGGAGATTGTGTAGCAGAATAACTATACGGGACCTCAAATTGGGATACCGAAAGAGGAGCAAATACACACAGATAGCTTGATGAGATAAAAAGAACTGCTGGAAGAGAATGGTGATCAAGAAAGAGAGACAGCTGCGGAGAAACAGGGGAGGCCTTCCGCCAGCAGTGGAGATTGTGTAGCAGAATAACTATACGGGACCTCAAATTGGGATACCGAAAGAGGAGCAAATACAGACAGATAGCTAGATGAGATAAAAAGAACTGCTGGAAGAGAATGGTGATCAAGAAAGAGAGACAGCTGCGGAGAAACAGGGGAGGCCTTCCGCCAGCAGTGGAGATTGTGTAGCAGAATAACTATACGGGACCTCAAATTGGGATACCGAAAGAGGAGCAAATACAGACAGATAGCTTGATGAGATAAAAAGAACTGCTGGAAGAGAATGGGGATCAAGAAAGAGAGACAGCTGCGGAGAAACAGGGAGGCCTTCCGCCAGCAGTGGAGATTGTGTAGCAGAATAACTATACGGGACCTCAAATTGGGATACCGAAAGAGGAGCAAATACACACAGATAGCTTGATGAGATAAAAAGAACTGCTGGAAGAGAATGGGGATCAAGAAAGAGAGACAGCTGCGGAGAAACAGGGGAGGCCTTCCGCCAGCAGTGGAGATTGTGTAGCAGAATAACTATACGGGACCTCAAATTGGGATACCGAAAGAGGAGCAAATACAGACAGATAGCTTGATGAGATAAAAAGAAGTGCTGGAAGAGAATGGTGATCAAGAAAGAGAGACAGCTGCGAAGAAACAGGGGAGGCCTTCCGCCAGCAGTGGAGATTGTGTAGCAGAATAACTATACGGGACCTCAAATTGGGATACCGAAAGAGGAGCAAATACAGACAGATAGCTTGATGAGATAAAAAGAACTGCTGGAAGAGAATGGTGATCAAGAAAGAGAGACAGCTGCGGAGAAACAGGGAGGCCTTCCGCCAGCAGTGGAGATTGTGTAGCAGAATAACTATACGGGACCTCAAATTGGGATACCGAAAGAGGAGCAAATACAGACAGATAGCTTGATGAGATAAAAAGAACTGCTGGAAGAGAATGGTGATCAAGAAAGAGAGACAGCTGCGGAGAAACAGGGAGGCCTTCCGCCAGCAGTGGAGATTGTGTAGCAGAATAACTATACGGGACCTCAAATTGGGATACCGAAAGAGGAGCAAATACAGACAGATAGCTAGATGAGATAAAAAGAACTGCTGGAAGAGAATGGTGATCAAGAAAGAGAGACAGCTGCGAAGAAACAGGGGAGGCCTTCCGCCAGCAGTGGAGATTGTGTAGCAGAATAACTATACGGGACCTCAAATTGGGATACCGAAAGAGGAGCAAATACAGACAGATAGCTAGATGAGATAAAAAGAACTGCTGGAAGAGAATGGGGATCAAGAAAGAGAGACAGCTGCGGAGAAACAGGGAGGCCTTCCGCCAGCAGTGGAGATTGTGTAGCAGAATAACTATACGGGACCTCAAATTGGGATACCGAAAGAGGAGCAAATACAGACAGAGATAGCTAGATGAGATAAAAAGAACTGCTGGAAGAGAATGGTGATCAAGAAAGAGAGACAGCTGCGGAGAAACAGGGGTGGCTTTCCACCAGCAGTGGACATTTGTGTAGTAGAATAACTATGGGGAACCTCAAACTGGGATACCGAAAGAAGAACAGATCCAGGGAGAGATGGCTAGATGAGATAAAAAGAACTGCTGGAAGAGAATGGTAATCAAAAACCAAAAACAGAGACAGCAGCTGAGAAATAAGGGAGGCCTTCCTCCAGCAGTGATGGTGTTTCAGTGAAATGACTAAATGGAACTCGTATCTCGGGAACCGGAAAAGGAGACCCAAAGAGGAGATTAAAAGAATGGATATCAGAAGCCTGTCTTTACAAAACGCAACTTCGCTGTTTCGGTGGCGCCAGTAGCCTAAATCATGGCACATGATCATTTGTCCGAAAGGGTTCCAGGTTCGAATCTCGGTGAAGCATGGACGTTGTGTTTGCCTTACGGCACTGGCTCACCCCCTTCCCCCTGGAAGCAGTGACCCTAAATTAGGGACGGGCGACTGCATTGAGTTGCTCATAGTGGTCGTTAAACCTCCAATCAAAAAAAAAAAAAAAAAAACGCAACTAAAAGTGAGAATGATGGGAAACCAGGTGCTATTTTTTTCGGAAGTATTTCAGTCCAAAACAGCCATCAGTTTTGTGATGAACAGGGATTTTTTTCGGAAGGGGGGGGTCATGCTGTAGGCAATAGCTTAGGATTACTGATTCAAATGAGGTTGCCGAGGAACAAGCCCATAGGGCAGCCGCACCAATCCCCCCTCATGTGTTCGCCCTTTGAGCTGTGGAGCCATGATTACATAATTCAGACTGTGAATATCTCCCAAATCATTTAGGAAGCTTTGTTGGCCTGTGAAACTGCGCAGGAACGTGCGCCAGGCTTGCTGTCATTGAGGAGAACACAAAACATACGGCTGGGCAATTCCTAACTGCAGAACTAACGGTCTCAAGGTTTAGGCGTGTACACTCTGCTTCTCTTCCTTCTGATGAAGGCCGTACTCAGAAAGATGCTGCTGCGAGCTAGTTGGCGGTTTCCGTGGAGAAATAAAAGGTTAATATAATCAGAGAGCTAGTGGTAAAAATCCCAGCGGTAATCGCTTGTTCATGCGGAACTGCTCTGTTCAATAGTTCATTAATTACGGTATGTGACGACATTTTATTGTTCCCATCTCGGCCGTGAGCAGCAAGAAGTGCCCACGGTTACGTTTGCGAGTGTTCTGTCTGGCATTTTAACAGATGTGATACTGACCTGGTGCATGACGAAATTAAGATATATCGCATCTCGGACGTCTGCTAACTGCGCTGCCGGAAATTTCGATGATAACACCTAATCCTTGAAATTTTGCGCTAGTGGCATTTTAAGCGTTTTTAACATCCTTGTTCCGGAAAGAAAAATTGGTAAAAAAAAATGTGATACATTAATCATGTTCGAAAATTAATTACGGAACATAAAAATTAAATAGCTCGTTAAGAGATGAATATATCTGTACAGTCTGAACCTGGTTAAACCGACATGCAGTGAAACCGCGGTTATACGTTTCTCAGTTATACGTTTTTCACTTTTATACGTAAATGTGCGTTAGTCCCGATATTTTACTAATTACAATAGAGCCTCGGTTATACGTTTTTCACTTTCATACGTAATTGCGCATTAGTCCCGATATTTTCCTAAATACAGTGGAACCTCGGCTATACGTTTCTCAGTTATACGTTTTTCACTTTTATACGTAAATGTACGTTAGTCCCGATATTTTACTAATTACAATAGATCCTCGGTTATACGTTTTTCACTTTTATACGTAATTGCGCATTAGTCCCGATATTTTCCTAAATACAGTGGAACCTCGGCTATACGTTTCTCAGTTATACGTTTTTCACTTTTATACGTAAATGTGCGTTAGTCCCGATATTTTACTAATTACAATAGAGCCTCGGTTATACGTTTTTCACTTTCATGCGTAATTGCGCATTAGTCCCGATATTTTCCTAAATACAGTGGAACCTCGGCTATACGTTTCTCAGTTATACGTTTTTCACTTTTATACGTAAATGTACGTTAGTCCCGATATTTTACTAATTACAATAGATCCTCGGTTATACGTTTTTCACTTTTATACGTAAATGTGCATTAGTCCCGATATTTTTCTAAATACAGTGGAACCTCGGTTACACGTTTCTCAGTTATACGCTTTCCACTTTTATACGTAAATGTGCGGTAGTCCCGATATTTTATCAAATAGAAGGGGCCTCGGTTATACGCTTCTCAGTTATACGTTTTTTACTTTTATACGCAATTCTGCATTATTCCCGATATTTTATTAAGTGCAGTGGAATCTCGGTTATACGTTTCTCAGTTACACGTTTTTCACTTGTATACGTGATTCTGCGTTAGTCTCGATATTTACTAAATACAGTGGAACCTCGGTTATATATTTCTCAGTTATACGTTTTTCACTTTTAAACGTAAATGTGCGTTAGTCCCGATATTTTACCAAATAGAATGGAGCCTCGGTTATACGCTGCTCACTGTGCTCAGTTATACGTTTTTCACTTTTATACGTAATTCGGCATTATTCCCGATATTTTAGTAAGTGCAGTGGAACCTCGGTTATACGTTTCCCAGTTACACGTTTTTCACTTGTATACGTGATTCTGCGTTAGTCCTGATATTTACTAAATACAGTGGAACCTCGGTTATATATTTCTCAGTTATACGTCTTTCACTTTTATACGTAATTGTGCGATAGTCCCGATATTTTACTAAATACAGTGGAATCTCGGTTATACGTTTCTCAGTTATACGTTTTTCACTTATATACGTAATTCTGCATTAGTTCCGACATTCTACTGTATTTCCTAACGCTTTCTTAACCTATTCATTCATACGCTTTTCGAGTTTTTACGTTGGAAATTTGAATTTCACATTTTCAAAAATACGCTGCTCTTTTATTCTTTTATGAGTAACCCAGCTATTTAGTTTGTGGTAGCTATCAGCAATTCAATTGTGACGCTTATATTACTGTTTCACACGCTATTCTTGAACTTATCGATTATTATTTATAGATTAAGATAATACAACGTAGTTGTCACACATGTTTATTTTCTAAAGCCGACCATTTTCGCTGGGTATTGACCTAGCTTCATCAGGACGAATGGCACGTAAATATTCAAATTGTATATGACATCATAAATGGTGTTTACAGCCACGTGTTTTGGTTAGATGCTTTCACGCGCTTGATAGAAATGGCGTGGATGCCATGTCAAACGAGTTGCGAATACTTCTGTTATACACTATCTACCAACAAGTAATTGCACATCTGTGATAGCAAAGGAAAACGAAGTTTATTCACCTTCAATAGTTGGTGGAGCCTCCACGAGCGGCGATTACAGCTGCGATCCTCCGGGGCATACTCTCAACCAGGCGTTGTACGACTGATAGCGGTATTTTCTTCCACTCGGCTTGAAGAAGACAGGTCAGTTCCTTCACCGATTTCGGACGGTGGGGCACCCTTTAAGTCGACGCTCCAACTCGTCCCAGAGGTGCTCGATAGGGTTAAGGTCCGGGCTCAGTCCATTCGATTAACCCCATTGTCCCCATACCAAGCCATGGCGGACCTCGCAACATGACAGGTGGCATTGTCATCCTGAAAGTAACATGGGTCCACCCCGTAAAACTGCCGCAACGTAGGAAGCGCATGGTCATCCAAAATGGCGCAGTAGGTCTCGGCGTTGAGTCTACCAGGAATTGCGACCAAGGGTCCCATGCCATACCAGGAGAAACATCCCCATAGCACAATTCCACCGCCGTCGAACTTCACAGTTGGCACAATACATTCCGGCAGGAGGCGTTCTCCAGGCAGACGCCAAACTCAGACCCTGCCATCGGAACGGTAGAGGGTGAGCCTTGATTCGTCGCTCCAGATAACCTATTTCCACTGTTCAACGGTCCACTGTCAACGGTTTTTGTACCACGTTAATCGAGCAGCGCTATTGGACTTGGTGATCAAAGGCTTGTGGGAGGCAGCACGTCCATGATAACCGAGCAGATGGGCTTCCTTACGGATGGTATTCATCGAAAGAACACTCCCGGATGCCTGTTGAAACTCCTCGCGGATGTGGCCCATCGATTTGGTGCGGTTTTTTCTGAATTTCTCTGGCCAGCACCCGTCGGTCTCTAACTCCCAGTTTTGTGGGTCTGCCGGGTCGGGGCACATTCCGACAGTCACCTCTCATCTTCCACTTGCCAATCACGTAGGCCACTGTCGATTTTGGGTAATTCAACTCGCTGGATATGTCCCGTATGGATCGGCCATTTCTGTGATACCCGACGATCACACCTTTCTCGAAATCAGAGAGCTCCGAACTGCGTGGCATCTTGCATGCGACTGGTTGCGTTGTTGTTTCCCACACGATATTTAACGGCGGCGGCCGTGAGGTGTATCAGGACCATAGATATCGTCGATTGCAGAGGTGTCCAATTACTTGTTGGTAGATAGTGTATATGGAAAGCTTCCGAAATATCAAGTTTAGTGGTTGAATCAATTAGTTTTGCCTCTTCAAAAAGAAATTTGTGGTCCTTTTCGTAACAGTGTTTAGCCATCGATGACTTCTTTAGGTCCCAATTCCGAATGTTGGTCTTGTGCTCCTTCAATAGAAAACGATTATTACCTACGGGAGCTTGTTGTATGCAACGTAATATATGAAACAGTATGTACATTCGATTACAGTATTATTAAACGATATCAAGAAATACTCACCAGATTTCAGTTTAGCTATACATTCCAGTTGGTTTATTGTTGCAGTGCTTGGGATTCGTCCTCCTTTTTTGGCCAAAGCTTGTACATTTTGAATATGAAGATTCGCATGATGAATAGCGTAAAGTAGAACGTTGAACGCCTTGGGCAGCATGGAATTAACATATTTCCGCGAAACGAGATAACTTCCACTAAACGATGCGTTATAACAAAATGGTTGTAAAATCAGTGAAAATGAATTTCCATGAATGACAGCCGATTGTAAAAGCAAACCCTTTCGTTAAAATGTGATGTATTTACGAAAGAAGCGGATTGTTTACAGAATGATTTCAACATCAAAAAGACAAAAACCAGAATCAAGGAAGAATGCATTACTATCACAAACTGATATAAGCCACGTATATATGGTTCGATATGTTGTTCATTATATGAATTATCACTACAGAAATAATAGTAACCCAGGTGTGTTACACAAGTTAGTAAAATCATGCAATGCATTGATTATGATACGCTTTCCAACATACCAGAAATCATTACTCAAGTTATGAGGAATATGGCTGTAAAATAAATCTCACTCCTATGGCCTGACCTTTGACCCCATTTCGATGATATTCAACAGAACAGGTTAAGTATACTTCCGTAACAACATGATAAAGTTTTGTGTCAATCGAAGCATTTTTACCTAAGTTAGGAAGCATATAGGCGATGCAATGGATCCCGCTCCTTTTTCCTGACCTATGACTCCCTTACTTCCATTTTCAATAGGGTTCGTCCCCAGGTAATCCCCTACCACATACTATAATTTCATCGAAATCGAACCATTTTTACGCAAGTTATGACGTATAAGGGCAATGGAATGGATCCCGCTCCTATGTTCTGACCTTTGACCTCATTTCTTCCATTTTCAATAGGGTTCGTCCCCAGGTGGTCTCCTACCACATACTAAAATTTTATCGAAATCTAACCATTTTTACGCGAGTTATCGTGCGGACGGACAGACACACAGACCGACGGACAAAGCTGGAGCATATACACTTCTTCAAACTACGGTTGGAAAGCGTAAAAAACGTCGCATCACTCATTCAGTAAGCGTCTTAGTAAGCTTTTCATCACTCATTCTTTCAACATGGCCAAACCGTCTAAGAATATTTTTGTCTCCACCTTACTAAAAACATTTTGCCTCGCATTACATATCTTCGTTTCTCAACTGATCAGAGCGTGTTTTCCCTTAAATCCTCCGTATGTAACCCACCTCTCCATCACACAAACGACTCCTATGTCTGTTCTGCAGTATCCAGGTTTCACTGCCATACATCAGAGTAAGAACAATTACACTTTCATACACAGCCATTCAGGACTTTCTTGAGTACCCATCATTCCTGTGAAATCTTCCTAAAGTAGCTATGATTTTCAAACTTGAATTCACTCGCCTACTAATTTCGCTATCTAATTTGTTTTCGGTGTCAAACATGCTTCCTAAATAAAAAAATTCATTCACCTGGTTAATATCTGTGCCATCTTGCATTCAGTACTAACAGTTTCTCGCTCAATAATCATAGTTTTAGTTTTCCCTAATTTAAACCAAGGCCGTCTAGAAAGCACAAGGCCGTGACATAGAGAGATGACGTCACCCTCCGTTTGTGACGTCACTCTCATGTTACACTGACTAATACGTCGATGGCGTGTTTGACGTCACGCATGGCTGCGTTAGAAGCCAATCGGAAGCCTTCGTTTCTGCGTGACATCACTACAAGAGGGAACTCTTCTTTCTAATGTCAAGACCAGGGCCGGCTGGACCATAGGGGCAACCGGGTCCCGCAGTTTAGAAAACAAAATAATGTTCGATAAAAAAACATTTAACCACATTTTTTTTGTAACTTTTGGGGCGCAAGGCCCTTAAAAATATATTTTTGAAGTTTTTTTGTTTGTTTCCAATCTTCCCATTTTTGAATACGTTATCCCCCCTGTTCGCCGTACGGACACTGAGATTTGCAGATTCGAAATGATTTTTGTAACCACCTTAATCTTTTCCGAATTTATGAAATAGCAAATTAAATTTCATCATTTTGTGGTCCCCTACTTTTATATATCCAACAATTTGTGTGAAAACCTGTTACTTAAATTTAAGGAAATACAAAGAACAATATCCAAGTTACTTTCGGACTACATATGGAGGCCACTTTTCCAACATTACAAGAAATCGAAAAAAAAAAAAAAAAAAAAAAGAAAAGGCAACTTTCATATATGAACGCGTATAAAAGTTTAGAATGTCACTAATTTGTCAGTTACTCCACTGTGCATTAAAAATCAATCACTAAACAAAAAACACTAAACAAAAAACTTTATACCAATTTATTTTAGAGGGATCCTTATTATATTTCCTATACAAAAATATTCAATAAGCAGGTATCTTTTTATCATTTTGTGAATAAACTGTTATAAGAGTCACAATGCAACCTAAACCTCTTCTCCCGGGAAAGAAAATCGTTGATTTTAACACTTTTTACTCTCTCTCTCTCTTTTTCTCTCTCTCTCTTTTTCTCTCTCTCTCTTTTTCTCTCTCTCTCTTTTTCTCTCGTTCTCTATCCCTATCTTTTCTCTCTCTCTCTCTCTCTCTCTTCCCTCCTGTCTCTATTTCTCTCTATTTCTTTAATCTCTCTCTCTCTCTCTGAAATTTCAGTTCGTATTATAGTCTTTTTCTTAAGCTTAAAGCAAATACTTCTTTGAGATAATCATTTTGTCTTTATGGTAGTGTTCGTGTGTCTTAATCACGAACGATAATTTTCAGAAACGACTTTATTAAAATATGAGATTTATTTTTTAGTGCCCACAATGAAATTTTGCTCTGGGCCCCGCTAGAGCTCCATCCGGCCCTGGTCAAGACCTTGTGTTTCCCAGACGGCCTTGATTTATACTCAGTTCGAATTTCATAAACTTTCTACACCTGGGACAACTTACAGTCCAACACATGCAAAAAAATTTTTTATCAATATTGACTGTTTAACCGACAAAAAGTATGAGTGTGTGGTTTCATTATTTTTCCCTTTATTAGCACATCTTTTGTAAAAACGATCATGTTTATGTTACCGGTTTGTCCGTCCGTCCCTTTGTCTTTCTGTGGACACCATTACCTCTGCAACTTTTTGTCCGATTTGAAAAATTCTTTTTGCATGGAAAGTTTGAAATATGCGAATGATGATCTTGCACAATTTCGCCGCTAGAGGGCGTAAATGCAGATGATATCGAATTCAAAATGCATTTTATTCCATATATTTGCTTCTAAACATCCGACTGAATATTTATTTTTCACTTTTCGTTTCCACTTATGTCGAAGACTGTTTTTTAGGTACAGCCACTTTTTTTTTTTTTTTGATTGGAGGTTTAACGACCACCGTGAGCTACTCAATGGGCTATAAGCAGTCACCCGTCCCTAATTTAGGGTCACTGGTTCCAGGGAAGGGAGAGAGCCAGTGCCGTAAGACAAACACAACATCCATGCCTCACCGGGATTCGAACACGGACCCCTTTTGGACGAATGATCAGAGGCCATCGCTTAGACCACTGCGCCACGGGACGGCATAGTTCCTTTTTCAAGTAAATTGCGTTTTCCCTGATACTTCTAAAACTCCCATTAAAAAAATTCTTTCTGCAGCGAATACAGCTCCTGATGGGAAATCTTTTGAATATAATTTCTAATTTTTGGTAAAAAATTGTTTGGCCACTAGGGAGCGTAGGTATCAATTTCTACTTCTGATGTAATTGCAGAAAAATCTGAGCTAAAATCTCGATTGAAAAAATACGTTCGTGGACCGATACAACTCATGTCGCTAAACCTTTTCGGAATATTTTCTTCTTAAAATATTGCATGGTTTCTCCTCCATGGGTCGTAGATATATATCTTATATTTGTCGATATATATATATTTTTTTATTGAAGGTTAGCGACCACCCTGAACAACTCAATTGGCTATAAGCAGTCGCCCGCCCTTAATTTAGGGTCACTGGCTACAGGGAAGGGAGAGAGCCAGTGCCGTAAGACAAACACAACCTTCATGCCTCACCGGGATTCGAACCCGGGACGGTTTTGTCGATATCCCTAAGAGTCCGATTTGAAAAATTCTTTCTGAAGCTGATACAGCTCCTGATTGAAAATGTTTTAAATATAATTTCCAATATTTGATGAAGAATGGTTTGGCCACCAGGGGAAGTAAGTGTTATTTTCTGCTTCTGGTGTATTTGAAGTAAAATTTGAGCTCCTGAAAACCCTACTGAAAAAATTATTTCCTAGACCGATTGCGCTCACATCGAAAAACCTTTTGAAAATACTTTCTTCTTAAAATGATGCATGGTTTCTCCCGCCAGGGGGAAAACCAAGCATTATTTTTTTTTTTTTTCTCTAAGAGCCTCTCTGCTTCAAAGAGTTCGATTTGAAAAATTCTTTCTTTGTTGGAGAGCGTTTCCGCTGCGAAACGTTTCTCATATAATTTTAAATTTTTCTTAACGCACAAGTCTGCCCAGAGGGCGCAATTTCATCTTTCCGTTTACAGAAATATCTGCGGGATTAAAAACCCGATTGAATTTTTTTTCTGCGGTCAGCAGTGGCGGCTCGTGGTAAGCTGAGATGGGGGGGCTGCATCTCAATTTTGTAGATATCACAATACCACTTCGAAAGTTAAGTTACTGCTCCTGTGCTGACGCTGTCCGTTTAAGAATAATAATAACAATAATATATATATATATATATATATATACTGATCGAAAGTGCTTTTTTTTTAAAGAAATTAATATTTAGATTTTAGATTTAGCGATTGATGGGAAAAAGTAAAGGTACCGATACCTAAGTTAGGCAACAGATATTAAGCGATGACCACATTGTCATATTTATGAAGAAAATAATCGACCTATAAAACTTCGTCGGATATATTATTTCTTAAAAAGAAACTGATTAATCAGTGCATCCTTCCAGTTCTTACGCATGGAGCACAGACATGGACCTCAACTAACATAGACCGACAGACGTTGCAGAGAACTGAAAGAAGCATGTACAGATGCATGTTTGATGTTACCTGGAAAGATACAAATAGGAAGTCGTGAATCGGGAAAATGACAAGAGTGGAAGACATGGTCAAAATTTCTGAAACTGCAATGGGATGGACATATTACTAGAAGAAAGAACCACCGACGGAGAGTTGAAATATTGAACTGGATAGCAAGGGAAAAAACAATATCCAGAACATGACAAGAGGGATATGTGTACATGAAATTCGAAATCATGAAAGAAACTGACTCAAGGCAGACTGTTGTGGAAGAAGAAACTTGGAGACTTTCATCCAGCAGTGGATTGATGGTGGTTGCCAATTATATATACATGCATATACTGTACGTATATAAACGTATATATATATATATATATATATCTATAAAGAAGATACCTAACTTCCTTAGTCTTCAGTTTTGTTTTATATATATATATATATATAATATATATATATATAAGAGCATCTATGAAAATGCAAGTGCAAAGATTCGGCTGTTTGAAAATACAACACACATAAAAATTGGAAAGGGAGTGAGACAAGGTGACACCATATCTCCGAAGCTCTTTAATGCCACATTGGAAAATGTCTTTCAATCACTGAACTTGGAAAACAAAGGGATAAAGATTAATGGAGATTATCTAACCCACCTTCGTTTTGCTGATGACGTAGTCATTTTTGCAACTACCCCATCAGAGCTGCAGAGTATGATCCAGGAACTTGCTGACAAGAGTAAAGAAGTGGGATTAAAAATGAACTTTCAGAAGACAAAAGTGATGTTCAATGCTTTTACAAGAAATGAAGATTTATCGATTGATGGAGAACGACTGGAGATAACAGATACGTATGTTTATCTTGGACAGCAGATATCAAGTGAGGGTCACATTGATGAAGAAATTAATCGGCGTACAAAACTTGCCTGGAGAGCTTTTGGAAGAAACAGCATAATTTTCAAGAGCAATATGCCATTATGTCTTAAAAGAAAAGTGTTTGATCAATGCATCCTTCCAGTGCTTACGTATGGTGCAGAGACGTGGACCTTAACTAAAAGAGACATACAAAGGCTGCAGACAACTCAAAGCAGCATGGAGAGGTGCATGCTTGGTATAACCAGGAGAGATAAGAAGAGGAACTCGTGGATCCGAAAAATGACGAGAGTGGAAGACATCATGATCAGAGTTAAATCCCTGAAATGGCAATGGGCTGGACATACTGCCAGAAGGACAGACCATAGATGGACAGCCGAAATTTTAGATTGGATTCCAAGGGACAGGAAAAGACCCAGAAAAAGACCACATGGGAGATGGGTGGATGAAATTCGTAAATATGCGGGAGTGACATGGAGGAGACTGGCACAAGACAGACCGTTGTGGAGGAAACTTGGGGAGACCTTCGTCCAGCAGTGGATTGATAATGGTTGACAATGATGATGATGATGATATATATATATATATGGACAAAAAAATTAATGCGTGTGCCAGTGGTAGCGGAGACACACTCAAGGTCATATACGCATTACGCGTTCTCAAGTGTCTCATTGTGACCCCTAGAAATATGAAAATATATATTTTTTCTTCTGGTACACTCCCTTTGAAACTTCGACTTGATACCGACCACTGCAACTTGGACGGCGATGAAAAATTTTTTGTGGAATTTTGAAGGGTCTTCCAGAATTTCGCGACGAGTTGTTATTGCGATACTCACACACCGGCATTCTCTTTAATAAAACCGGATTGCAAACATATTCAGTCTAGTTTTAATTCTGAAGCCATCATGATAACAATTTAATGTAGAAAAATTTGGGTACTTACGTATTAACGCCACCGGAGCAGAAGTTGTGCTAATGCGCCAATAAAGAACAATCTTGTTGTTCGCACGCGCAGGCAAAGTAGTCAATCGGATTTCGGTGGAAAATGTGCCGATATAGAGTTCAACATAGATTCAAAACAGTCTCTATTTTCTTTCACCTGATGCTGTCGCCATATGAACGTATTAACGCCACCGCAGCTACAGATTTGGCGGTTTAAGTGCCGTCTACACCTAACATTTTTGCTACAAATCATAAAATAAAACACTTTATTTAAAAACAAAGTAGTCAATCGGATTTCGGTGGACATAAAGGCAACAAAGAATCCAAAATATAAATGCCTGCGCGTGCGAACAACAAGGTTGCTCTTTATTGGCGCATTAGCACAACTTCTGCTGCGGTGGCGTTAATACGTAAGTACCAAAATTTGTTTTCCAAAATTTACCAACTTCGTAAATTTTTCTGATTAAATGTTCTTTTCAAAGTAATTAAGTACACTACTTCAATTGAAATGCGCAGCTGATTTTGGGGAGGGAGGGGGGATGCAGAAGAAAAATAAAATGTATCCAGTAGAGTGACTTCAATGATTTTTGGTGAATAAAAATTTACGTGAGTTTAAAAGCGAAAATTTCGCTGTGCTTGGTAAGTGAAAAAATCAATTTTGTGCAAGTATTTCGCTGCAGAAATTAGTATTTCTCCTCTTTTTTTTTTCAATTTATCCAATACTGAACTCTATTTTTAATCGCTATTTGTTCACATGCCCATTTTGATCAGAAGACAAAATATAAGTAAAACTTTTTTGCAAAAGTCCCGGCAACTGAGTATTTGTTATTAGATGGGAGCAACATTGTTGTTAGAATTATTACGTTGAATAAAAGCAGGAACAAACCAAAAATTGGAAAAAAAAAAAAAACCAGGTTGTGTAATACATTCAAACGTACTTTATTTAATACTTTTATTTCAACATTCGTCATTATTTTTAATTCATTCACCTATTTTATGTCTTATTCGGAAGCACAAGAACCGTATTAATCAACAAAGCACACAGGACCGGCGATGCATTCCCACCCAACGATTCCCGAGCAACCCTGCTAGCTAGAGCTGCCATGAATGCAGTCCCCGGGGAAGTTTTATTCGAAGGAAACGAACTGATGTGGGAATAGGCAGAGTTTCCCACATGAGTTGGTTTCAATAGCCGCCAGGGCTGCAAGAAGCGCAGTCCGTGACGTTCTTCCCGTTCCCAGTGGTGTTATGCAGGGGAAACTTCCAGTTGAGTTCAGAAAACTGCAGTCGTGGCATTATGCTGGGAAAACTTACAGCGGTGTTCACAAAACTTCTCTCTCTTGGTACGGCATGAAAAAAAACTGCTTTGGGTAGGGGGGCTGCAGTCTCACAGCCCCATAGCAGGAGCCGCCCCTGGCTGTCAGATACTGTTTTCCATACCGGTGCCATTGACTTTGAATAGCTTTGATAAATTTAATTTGTGTCAGAACGGATTCAAAAGACGTGCTCATTACACCCGAAAATTCAGTGTCATCTTTGTTAAAAACTCCGTGCATTGAAAAAATTGGGTCTAAGCAATGGCTTCTGATCACTCGTCCAAGATGGGTCCGGGTTCGAATCCCGGTGAGGCACGAATAATTGTGTTTGCTTTCAGGCGCTGGCTCTCAAAGTGTTACTTGATCAACACTGGCTCTCTGTGTACATTGGTCATTTTGCAGACTGTAAAACCATCTTTGGTGTATATTTGTTCATAATGTGTTACTTGATCAACACTAACTTGGCTCTCTGTGTACATTAGTCATTTAGCATATTGTAAAACCATGTTTGATTTATACTTGTTCCTAATGTGTTACTTGATCAACACTGGCTGTCTGTGTACATTGGTCATTTAGCAGACTGTAAAACCCATGTTTGATATGTACTAGTTGATGTGAAACATCTGTCTCCTGTCTCTGTCTGCCTGTTTGTCATGTCTCTGTACCACCAGGTCCAATAAATCACTTAAACCTCTAATCAAAAAAACAAAACAATTCGGAGCGAATCTCTTTTTTTTTTTTCAAAATTTTTCGTGTTTGATACCCATAAAGCACAAATTTGGGAAAATATTGTTTATATTTTTGTACCCAACCCCCACACCAGCCACAAAAAAAAAAAAAAAAAAAAGGTAACCCAAGTTCCGCCTAAGAATAAAAAATTAAAGAGCTGATGTACATTGGTGGAAGACGCAAACATACATGAAAAGGAATATCATTAAAAAGAAATAACATTCGCAAAGCAAAGTACACTGCGCCTTCTTCTTTAACTAATTGCATGTGTGATTGTTTGAGGAAAATGCCATTGACGTGTGGGTGTAGCTCAGTGAACCGGAATAGAACTCTTGTGACTGTTTGTTTGTTTTTGTTTTTTCGAAGGGACCTCGACATCTTGACCTTACTTGCATTCGGAATGAACACTGAGCGTTGTTCTGTCAATTTTTATTAACCTGCCCTATGAAGATTTGAGTATGAACGCCAGAAGGAATTAGTAGCATATCATTTTATATTCCATTGCCGTGATAAAAAAAACATCAATGGGAGCTGTCTACCGTTGAGCTCAGCAGGACGCGTAATGCTAAACACAAAAGTTTGGCCTCCAATGAGTCTGGAATGGGTGGAGAACCAACTTCAAATTCTGTATGCGAGGTGTCTTAATGGAACTTAATAGATGTGCAGACTTTAATTCGAAAAGCTCCCGTGAGTTTTTAGATACAGATATCCCTTTTCAGAGGTGATATGCACCCGTTTCGAGCGAACCGTTTTAACGGTTTGCTCGCCGGAACAGTTTGTTAAATGAAACCTTCAGATGAGAAATACACTACTGTTTCTGAAAATTGCAAAACCGTGAAGCGTTCGTATTGACTTGAAACTTACAAGATATATACAACAGGTTGGGGACATGCATATGATCAAAATATCAGTGAAACTGCATATCCGGCTTTGGGGTAGTTACCTCTGAACGAGTAGCGTATATTCGAGGCTAGCTAAGAAGCCCAGAGAATGCACAAATAAAAGTCAATTATCAACGGTATTAAGATATGTCGATGCTTTCGCTGTGAAAAAAAAAGCACGTGCAGATTCACTTCTTTTGACTCAATCTAGCGAGCGAAGACCACTGGCATAACGCACCCAGGTCTTCCAGAGTATTCAATGTCCTGATTCGAAGACCATTCATACGATCGCCTGCTAGCGTTTCCATGACAACATGAATGACCTGGTGAAGAGGAATGGGCCATTGCTTTGGGAAACAGCTCTCAGAAAGGAGAAGACTTCGACTACCTCAGTCACCAGCATGCCCACGCCCGTAGCAGCACGTGTTTCACGAGAGTTGTTGATGAATTAAAATCAGTGATATTATATCTTAAATTCGTGGCTTTATTAGATTCGAATTGTTTTGATAAATTTTGTGAAAGCTTTCCTGAACATCTATTGTCAGAACTTGAAGAGCTCCATGCTTCAAATTTTGATACAGCTCGACTAAAAAATAAACTGAAGGTGATTTATTCCCTTGATGAATACAAAACAAATCAGTAAGAGACATTACTTGTTACATAAAGTTGAATAAATTGGACATAGTGTCTAGTGAGGTGTACAAATTGGCATACATAATATGAAAGTTTTTATGAACAACTGCTGAAAGAGGTTTTTCTGTATTAAAAAGAATCAAGATATATACTATATTGACAAAAGTCACCGGACACCCCTTCAAAAGCAAACGAACCGGATCCGCTGCATTGTTAAGACGCGCGGTACTGCTGCAAACCGTATAACAACAAGCCTGCATCTGACCGTAATCATATCGCACGGTGAGGTTGAGTGAAAATGTCGCGGTGGGAGAGAACTGACTTTGAGAAAGGAAAGATTGCTGGGTGTTATTTTAGTGGGTTGTCCATAAGAGAAACTGAGAATCTTTTTTTTTTTTTTTTTTTTTTTGTCCTTTATGGGTATCAAACATACCCAAGTCAACTGTTTTGGATGTACTGAATAAGTGGAAGACACACGGCGTACCTGAAGCAGCAAGACCAAAGAAAATCAGTGATAGAGGACGTCGAAGCCTCAGGAGAGTCGTTACAGCTAATCAACGGAGTACTGCACAAGACCTCAGTGAACAGGTGAGTAAAAATGCTGGAACCTCGGTATGCACATGCACCATTCGCAGATAAATTCATTCCAAGGGTTACCGTAGTCGTGCGGCTGCTCATAAACCTTTTATCTCCACTCGGAATGCTACTCGTCGTTTAGCACGGTGTAAAGAACATTTATCGTGGACCGTAGATCAATGGAAACGGGTCCTATGGGGTGATGAATCCATATAACGATCCATCAGTCTGATGGCCGTGTGTGGGTATGGCGGCAACCGGGAGTGGGCATGGCGGCAACCGTGAGAATGCTATTTATACCACAGTGTACTGTTCCTACGGTCAAGTTTAAAGCGTACTCGTGTGGGGGTGTTTTTTTGTGTGTGTGTGTGTGTGTGTGTGTGTGTGTGTGATATGGTCCAAGCCTATTGGTTATCGTGGACAAACCTGTTAACCAGCACGTCTACTTCGATATTCTGGACAATTATGCTCTACCAAATCTGTGGCAATACTACGGAACCCAGCCTTGTTGGTTCCAGCAGGATAATGCACCAAGCCATAAAGAAATGAATGTTATGGCGTGGTTTGACGATAATCCCGTATCGTGTGTGGACTGACCAGCACAGAGCCCTGATCTTAATCCCATAGAGCACCTATGGGATGAATTAGAGCGCGGCACAAGAAGTTTGGAACCAAGGCCTACTACTAAGCAACAGTTAGTGGCAGCATTATGTACTGAATGGAAACGCGTATCTATCGCTGTGTTCCAAAACCTTGTCGAAAGCATGGACCGACACCATACTAATGTATGTCAATAAATGCTATGTTGTGTTTCTCTTGTAGGTGTCTGGTGACTTTTGTCAATATAGTGTATCTTAGAGCCACACAAGGACATGTACATTCGAGGAACCTGGCTGTTTTGTCAATAGATAAAAACATCCTCTTTAACCACCTTTACGCTAAAATCTGTAACTTTTGTTTGTTTTGTAACAACAATAGTGACTGACGGTCCTGCTGATCCCACATTGGTCATGAAAATTTAAAGAACAAGTAAGGGTAGGAAGTCTCCTCACTCTAAACAGGCGTTTCGGGCGTTAAAGGGTTAAATATGGAAAAGCACTCAGAAGAAACTTTTTATGAAAACGTAACACTCAAGTTCACGCAAAAGGAAGGAAGAAAGGAGTTCATGTAGAAATAAAGTATTCAGAAGAATGTAGTTCATGTACAAATAACTGTTCAAATTCTAATACTCATAATTATTTGGTATCATGTTAGCAAATGTACCTAAGCCGCCCCGGTGGCGCAGTGGTCTAAGGCGCTGGCCTCTGATCGTTCGTCCGAACGGGGTCCGGGTTCGAATCCCGGTGAGGTATGGATGTTGTGTTTGTCTTACGGCACTGGATCTCTCCCTTCCCTGGAACCAGTGACCCTAAATTAGGGACGGGCGACTGCTTATAGCCCATTGAGTTGCTCACGGTGGTCGTTAAACCTTCAAAAAAAAAAAAAAATGTACCTAATTTTTTTTCTAACTGTACCTAAAATTTAGAAAAAAAGGTGGCCACTATATAGTCACTGGTCGTTGTTTTTTTAAACATCTGCATATTCGGCCCGGAATTTCTTGCTTGAGGAGTTTCATCAGGATCGAACGACTTTCTCTCTTCTTTTTTTTTTTTTTTTTTTTGCAAAGAGTGTTATTGTAATTAATCTTTCATCTTCTCGTGTTTTTTTTTTTTTTTTTTTTTTTTGATTGGAGGTTTAACGACCACCGTGAGCAACTCAATGGGCTATAAGCAGTCGCCCGTCCCTAATTTAGGGTCACTGGTTCCAGGGAAAGGAGAGAGCCAGTGATGTAAGACAAACACAACATCCATGCCTGACCGGGATTCGAACCCGGACCCCTTACGGACGAATGATCAGAGGCCAACGCCTTAGACCACTGCGCCACCGGGGCGGCCTTCTCGTGTTCGCAGTTCAACGAGTGAAATATATATATATATATATAATTTTTTTTTTTTTGTGGAATACAATTATAATCAATCTTTTATCTCCTTGTGTCGCAGTGGTCTAAGCGATGGCTTCTGATCATTCGTCCGAACGGGGTCCGGGTTCGAATCCCGGTGAGGTATGGATGTTGTGTTTGTCTTACGGCACTGGATCTCTCCCTTCCCTGAAACCAGTGACCCTAAATTAGGGACGGGCGACTGCTTATAGCCCATTGAGTTGCTCACGGTGGTCGTTAAACCTCCAATCAAAAAAAAATCTCCTTGTGTCTGCAGTTCAGGGAGTGAAATATTTTTGTTTGCAAAGAGTGTAATTGCAATCAATCTTTTATCTCCTCGTGTTCGCAGTTCAACAAGTGATTTTTTTTTGCAAAGACTGTAATTATAATCAATCTTTTTATCTCCTTGTGTCCGCAGTATAACGAGTGAATTTTTTTTTTGCAAAGAGTAATTATGATCAGTCTTTTATCTCCTTGTGTCCGCATTTCAACGAGTGAAACATTTTTTTTTTTTTGCAGTGTAATTGCAATCAATCTTTTATCTCCTTGTGTCCGCAGCTCAACGAGTGAAATATTATTTTTTCTGCAAAGAGTGCAATTGCAATCAATCTTTTATCTCGTCGTGTCCCCAGTTCAACGAGTGATTTTTTCTTTTTTTTTTTGCAAAGAGTGTATTTATAATCAATCTTTTATCTCCTTGTGTCCGCATTTCAACGAGTGAAACATTTTTTTTTTTTTTTTGCAGTGTAATTGCAATCAATCTTTTATCTCGTCGTGTCCCCAGTTCAACGAGTGATTTTTTTTTATTTTTTTTTTTTGCAGAGTGTAATTACAATCAATCTTTTATCTCCTTGTGTCCGCAATTCAGCGAGTGAAATATTTTTTTTATTAGAGGTTTAACGACCACTATGAGCAATTCAATGGGTTATAAGTAGTCGCCCGTCCCTAATTTAGGGCCGCTGGTTCCAGGGAAAGGAGAGAGCCAGCGCCGTAACGCAAACACGGCATCCATGCCTCATCGGGATTCGAACCCGAACACATCTCGGACGAATGATCAGAAGCCATCGTCTAGATCACTGCGCCACCAGGGCGACAACGAGTGAAATACATTTTGCAGTGTGCTCTGCTGATATGGCACCGCATTGCATTGTTTCATTCCCTTCCCAATTTTTATATGTCCTCGAGCAGTATATATTGGCAGATGTGATCAGCGATATTAACCGATGCACCTTTAGTTCCGCAAGATTTCGAAGACTTTATAATGTTGATGGTTTCACTTAATCAAAAGCCTTCTTCATAATCTATAAAAGCCACACATGGTGGGAGTTTATATTCGTTCGTAGTTTCTTTTTGTGCGCCATGTGTCGATTTTCGTAACACACTTTTTAGCCGTTGGTGGGAGCAATTGGTTCTATTTCTGAATGTTTTACTGATTGTACAAAGGCCGTTTCATAAAAACAGAGTAATTTTTTTTCGAGTTGGCAACAGTGCGAAGGGGGAAAATAATTGCGCAGACGACTAACTGAATTTAGGAAGTACCTATGGCAACAGTTATTAGCCGTGGCAGAAGATTCTGGTTTTGTTATTGCGCAGTTGCTTAAAGAATGTCTGCGTCTCGCCACACAGCTATGGAGGTGAGTGATTCAGATTTAAGAAGTAAAATGCGCTGTGCGAATAAAATTTTGCTATCGTTTGGGTAAAAGGGCTCCAGAAACAGTTGATTTAATGAAAAAAGCTTACAAAGATAAATGTTTGGGTGAGTCAACGATTTTTAGATGGCACCATGATTTCAAAAAAGGGGCAAAAATTTGCAATCAAAAATGCTTAAATTATTGAAAACTGAGATTGAAGTTTATAAGCAAAAACATAAGGACTTAAATAAATTCATTAAATAATACTTATCAAACAATTCCTTTTTAAGAGATTAAAATTGGAATTTGTGGGGTCCAAAAATGCTGATTAGAATAAGTTCATTAGTTAATACTTCTTGAAAAAAATAATTTCATCAGAAAATGGAGCCTGAGACTCGTAGGGGAAAGAAAACGTTAATTTAAATAAATTAATTAATACTAGATTAGAAATTCATTTTAATACAAAACTAAATTTAAAATTTGTAGGCCAGAACATGTATTTAAAAATCTGCAAGCAAAAATGTTTACTTCAATTATTGAAAACTGCGATTAAAGTTTTTTGTCCGTAGAACTCACTCCTAGACCTGGTCGACCTGAAAATGTTGTTACAGAGCGTATTGTTCACACTGTTTGGGCAATCCTGCAAGAAGATCGACGAATGACGTGTGAAGACATAGCGGCGTCAACTAATATTTCAAAAACGTCGGCATTCGGCATTCTACGCGACAAATTACTGCTGCATCGTGTGTGTTCCAGATGGGTACCTCATGACCTGACGAGAGAACAATTGTTAGCCAGAGTTCAGGTGTGTTTTTAGTGGAAGCAAATGTTTGCAAAGGATCCAAACTTTCTAAACACACTAATAACTGCTGATGAAACATGGATTCACTATTTCGACGCGCTTACGAAGTGAGCATGCTCACTTCGTAAGCGCGTCGAAATAGTGGAATTTGTGGGGTCCAAAAATGCTGATTAGAATAAGTGTTTCCAGACACTCGCTGCAGCGAGTGTCTGGAAACACAGAGGCTCGCCTCCGAAAAACGTCCTCCAAACCAAATCAGCTGGGAAGGTGATGATGATAATTTTCTTTGATCGTAAAGGTGAAGTCTACCAGCATGCCGTTACTCCACGAATTACTGTCAATAATGAGTATTATATTTCAGTCTTGAAGCGTCTGCAACGACACATATGTCCATTAAGCGACCGAAACTGGTGGGCAAGTGAACCCTACACAATGATAACGCCCGCCTACATGTGGCTGCTTGTGTCCAACAGTTTCTTATGAAATGCATTATTGAAATCATGCCACAGCCTGCCTACAGCCCCGATCTCGCCCCGTGCGATTTCTGGTTGTTTCCAACAATGAAGGAGAAGTTCCATGGCACAACATTCAACACAGACGCTGACGTTATTCAAGCTGTACAGGGGTCGCTAAAGCAGCTTCCACAAAATGCCTTCGCCACATGCTATAAAAAGTGGACTGAACGATGAGACCATTGCATATCATCCGAGGGAAGATACTTTGAGAACGAATAACATATTTTGTTGTACCTATATTTCTTCATTTTATGTGATTTTACACTCAGTTTTTATGGAACGGCCGTTGTAGAAATGCGTTTGATTTTTTTAAATGCTGATTTAAATATTGATCATTGACTTTGAATGACTGATAATTTTCATTCGCATCGGAAAGGATTCAAAAGGCGCATTACAACCGAAAATTCGGTGTCATCTTCTTTCTGTGAACAGGAAATCAAAGTCAAACAAAAAAGCATATTTTTAAGGCATATCGATTCAGAAGCCTTGAATGGCAGTATAAGTTGTAAAACTCGATTACACTTAAAGAAACGTTTTGTCTGGAGATAGTTATTCAAACAGATTGTACAAAAGAAAGAAATGTCATCTGTTTGACGTCTAGACCTGTGAGGTCAAAGTTTAAGGTGATAATCAAATGCGTGGGAAGAAATAGTAAAATTTACGAACAAGTTCTTTCGGAGAATCCTTTATTTTTCCCTCTGGCATCTCGGCCTTATTCTACCTAGGTCAACGGAAAAGCCCTTTTAAACTCCGAACGTGTAAACTATCTGCCTCTTTCTCAATCACAGCTTGCATTCCGAATCGATCCGGGAAGCCAGCAGTCTGACTGGACTGGGTCTGAATACTTTGCCATAAGAATGTGATGAGTAATTGCTCATTTATCATTCTTTGCAAATGGCAATTGCACAATTTCATCGTCTGACTCGCATTTCAGCGTCTTCGAGTTCTTTGGAGTCAAACCGCTTTTAACGATGGAACCCATTAATGATAAATCGCTTTTTTTTTTTTTTTTACTCCAAAAAGGTTTACTTCTGTTTGGGTTACCGTAATCGAATAATGGACGGTAGACCCATTAACGATTTCTTAACATCGTTACGCCTGCGCCAAATTTGACCATTCAGAGAGCTTAAAAATGGTTTGACACGCACTCACCCAATGAAAGACGCTTCCATTTCTTACGTACGGATGGAAAACGGTTCGTCCTTTGGCCATATGTGCACCACTTTTGATACGTACTCACTACAGCGGCTCGTGAACAACCCACAAGCCGCTCCGTTTCCGAGATCGTAGTTCCGAGGCACCGTGACGTCACAATTTGTCCTTTATCAAACTCCGATAAATCGGCAGCTTTACTCATTCTGACTCCGAACACTCTACTAACCGAAAGCCGGTCCTCAGGTTGTACACTGAAGAGCAATTGAATTAGAGATACCTGTCTAGTAACGTGTAGCACCACCTTTCGCCCTGATGACGATGTTACAATGCGCGCTAGCCGACGATGACCCCGCTCATCCACACGTTGTTGTCCACGGCAGTTGGCCCTTGCAGGGATGGTTTTACCGGATTGGATGTACTCACGGTGCACCCGTGACACAGTGGCTCGTGAAAATCCCAGTGCCTGCACGACTTCCGAGATGGAGTGACCCATTCGTCGGGTTTCGACAATTTGCCCACGATCAAATGCGCTTAGATCCTTCGTCTTACCCATACTACGTCCGACTCTTACTGATTGCCATCGCATCACTCCTTATATTGTCGGATCGCTGCATACGTCATGTCGTTTCTGTTTACAGGGCCGCCCATAGCGCCACATTTGCATAACGCCAGCTGTCTCTAATTCAATTGCTCTTCAGTGTGTATATATATATATACTGCTCTGTGAACTTCACCTGCGCCACTGCTCCGTCTCCAGACGCACTCATTTCTCTAGGCTGGGGGTGGTCATACTGTAATGACTCATTGGTGTATATAGTTCTAAATTTAACCACTAACACTAAAAAGGCGATATTTTTTTTTATTGGAGGTTTAACAACCACCATGAGCAACTTAATGGGCTATAAGCAGTCGCCCGTCCTTAATTTAGGGTCACTGGTTCCAGGGAAGGGAGAGAGCCAGTACTGTAAGACAAACACAACATCCATGCCTCAACGGGATTCGAACCCGGAACCCGTTCGGACGAATGATCAGAGGCCATCGCTTAGACCAGTGCGCGTATATAATTATGGAAAACAACTGGAGTTGCATTTATTTTTTCTTTATTAATCGTTTTTTTTTTCTTTTTTTTGTTTTATGGTGGATGGAGAGGCTAAGCCCATTGAATTTCAATTCCAAGGTCTTTGCTGGAAAGAAGAGGGGGAGGTAGTCCCCTCTCTTCACACACATCTAAGCAGCAAGAGCTGCCACTGCCGCATTCTTATATTATGCGGATACTCCTATCACAGGATGAAGCTATACAGGTAGTTCAAGCAGAAGGTCGTTTCATGAACCAAATAAGGTCTAGTGCAGGGGTTCTTAACCTTTTTTTGGCCACGACCCGAAAACAACAAGACGATCAACTTGGCGACCCATGGGTCTGTTTTGAAATTAAAAATGCTAATGTAAAAATACACAGTTCAGCCACATTATTGTGATTACCAGCTAAAATCCAGAGTTAACCGCCGTGTGCAGCGCGGACAGCAGCTAGACGGGCTGGGAGTGACTCAATAAGGTGTTCACAGGTATTTTGGAGCCATGCTGACTGCAGTGCATCTTTCAGCTGCGTGTTGGAGGATCCATAGAGCGAGCAACGCGATGCGCGTCGTCCCACAAATGTTCAATTGGGTTTTAAGTCTGGGGAATTAGGGGACCAGGGAAGTACTTTGAAGTCTTCATCGTGCTCTTCCAACCACTCTCAGACATTTCTAGCTGTGTGACATGTCGCATTGTCGTACTGGGAGATCCCATCCTCCCCAGGGAAGACAATCAGCATGTATGGGTGTACGTGGTCTGCAAGGATGGATTCATAACGAATTCGGTCCATAATGCCTTCCACAGGTATGAGTGGACCCAGGGAATGCCACGAAAACATTCCCCAGACCATAACGCTGCCTCCACCAGCTCGTATTCTTCCAGCAGTGGTTGTCCTCCGATGTTCCTCGCCTTATACGCAAAACGTCCATCCGTTCGATGAAGCAGAAAACATGACTCATCGGAGAAGGGAATCCTTTGCCAATCAGCGGAGGTTCAATTCCAATACTGCCGTGCAAATGTAAGCATTTTCTGCCGATGTACCTTCGTTAGCATAGGTGCAGTGGCCATCCGTGTGCATCGGAGCCCCGTATGCAGCAGAGTTTGCTGAACTGTTGTTTTAGACACACTTCCGGTAGCCTCCTGGTTCATTCGACCAATGAGTTGCTCCACTGTAGCGTGTCGATCGGCGCTCACGCACCTTCGAAGCCGACGTTCACCTCTCACATCACTGGCACGAGGTGCTCCGCAGTTTCCACGACGCTTATTCGCAAAGGTGCCATTTCTCCAACCACGATACACTTTAATCACAGCAGCACGCCAACAGTTCACAAGCTGCGCTCTTTCAGAAATACTTGGCCCGAAAGCCGATAATCATCCCTTTTTGCAAATCTGATAAATCGCTCCTTTTATCCATGACAACAACGAGTGATATATTTTCAGATCAGTGATCATATGTAGAGGATTTTAGGGAGTGTCTGACCCCAGGTCTTAAACAACCCTTTAGAAATAGGAAACTATGAGATTTGGGCTACAGTGCCCGATAGGAAAGTGACACGGAAACGAAGTAGAAAGGCGGAGGAAGACACTCTTATTTATTACCGGGGGCCAGTACCCTGGGTCCGACGGCTTAACGTGCTCATCCGACGCACGGCGGGTATTCAGTGGATTGAGCGTTCATACCTGCCTGGGATCCGAACCTGAGGTACTTTCCGTGGCAGTCACGAACGTTGCCCACTAGGCCACCAGCGGCCCAGAATGTTTTCAGAATGCCTACAGCACACCTGATATACCCTCCAAGCCAGCTTACGACACGTGCTTTCTTTCATTGGCTACGCGCTGTTGACGTCAAAAGTAGGAGGCAGTCACAAGAATGTGACTTGACTGTGTATAAGCCATACATGAGACTGCCGAAGAAAAAAGCTGAACTTTTTAACCGCATGGGTGAAAAATGAGAATGTGCTGCGAAACAGTGTGAATATAACGAGCCATGAGCAAGTCAAAATTGGCCGCCCCGGTGGCGCAGTGGTCTAAGGCACTGGCCTCTGATCATTCGTCCGTAAGGGGTCCGGGTTCGAATCCCGGTCAGGCATGGATGTTGTGTTTGTCTTACGGCACTGGCTCTCTCCCTTCCCTGGAACCAGTGACCCTAAATTAGGGACGGGCGACTGCTTATAGCCCATTGAGTTGCTCACGGTGGTTGTTAAACCTCCAATCAAAAAAAAAAAAAAAAAAACAAGTCAAAATTGTTCACTAAAATTTGTTATGTAAATATTAAAGTGGATCACATCACTGTATTCAAAATATGATTTATTTATTTATTTAATTTTTAACAGCAACACAGGATAAATGTAACATCGTTGAGAAATAAAATTACGACTACCGGCGAAATCTAAGCTCCGTCCAACTTCCGTTTTAGGAAAGTTTTCCTTCATTTTGAAGCTTCAAAACAAATATTTATGGAATAAAATTACATTTAACACTACCTTGTAGAAGAAACATTGCGATAAAAAAGGATTACGATTACAGGAGAAACCTACACTCCGTCTAACTTCTCCTTCTGAAAGTTTTGAAAGTCAGAATTATCTGTTCAGTCCCAAATTTCTGTTCAGTTCTGCATCGATCTCGAGAACCATCGAAATAGCGGAATTCTTCGAATCCACGGCAAAATCTCGTGCCTGAATTCAGATCACAGGGAAAATTTCGCGCCAACTTTTGGTTTCGGAATTTTTCTTCCATTTTAAAGCTGAAATGCAAATATTTTTGGAATAAAATTATATTTAACAATACTACTGTGCAGAAGAAACATCACGAGAAAAAGAAATCACGATTACGGATCTTCCGTTTACGAACGTTTTGAGAAACAAAATACCATCCCCTGATCAAAAAGCGACCCCTCAACTAATCCTCCAAAATGTCTTTTCAGTTTTGCATCGATCTCGAGAATACCCAAATGATGACAAAAAATCGATCTCGAGAATAACCCAAATGATGAAAAAAATCGTTCTCCAGAATAACCCAAATGATGACAAAAATTTGATCTCGAGAATAACCCAAATGATGACAAAAAAATCGATCTCGAGAATAACCCGAATGGTGACAAAAAATCAATCTGGAGAATAACTCAAATGATGACAAAAAATCGATCTCGAGAATGACCCAAATGATGACCTAACTCGAGAATAATCCAAATGATAATCTCGAGAATAACCCAAATGATGACAAAAAATCTCGAGAATAATCCTGATCTCGAGAATAACCCAAATGATGACAAAAAAATCTAACTCGAGAATTAACCCGAATGGTGACAAAAATTGATCTCGAGAATGACCCAAATGATGACACGATCTCGAGAATAACCCGAATGGTGACAAAAAATCAATCTCGAGAATAACTCAAATGATGACAAAAAATCGATCTCGAGAATAACCCAAATGATGACAAAAAATCGATCTCGAGAATAACCCATAAATGATGACAAAAAAATTGATCTCGAGAATAACCCAAATGATGACAAAAATTGAATCTGGAGAATGACCCAAATGATGACAAAAAATCGATCTCGAGAATAACCCGAATGGTGACAAAAAATCAATCTCGAGAATAACTCAAATGATGACAAAAAATCGATCTCGAGAATAACCCAAATGATGACAAAAAATCGATCTCGAGAATAACCCAAATGATGAAAAAAATTGATCTCGAGAATAACCCAAATGATGACAAATAAATCTAACTCGAGAATAACCCGAATGGTGACAAAAATTGATCTCGAGAATGACCCAAATGATGACAAAAAAATCGATCTCGAGAATAACCCGAATGGTGACAAAAAATCAATCTGGAGAATAACTCAAATGATGACAAAAATCGATCTCGAGAATAACCCAAATGATGACAAAAAATCGATCTCGAGGATAACCCAAATGATGACAAAAAATCGATCTCGAGAATAACCCGAATGGTGACAAAAAATCTAACTCGAGAATAATCCAAATGATGACAAAAAATCGATCTCGAGAATAACCCAAATGATGACAAAAAATCTAACTCGAGAATAATCCAAATGATGACAAAAAATCGATCTCGAGAATGACCCAAATGATGACAAAAAATCGATCTCGAGAATAACCCAAATGATGACAAAAAATCGATCTCGAGAATAACATAAATGATGACAAAAAATTGATCTCGAGAATAACCCAAATGATGACAAAAAAATCTAACTCGAGAATAATCCAAATGATGACAAAAAATCGATCTCGAGAATAACCCAAATGATGACAAAAATTGATCTCGAGAATAACCCGAATGGTGACAAAAAATCGATCTCGAGAATAACAAAAAAAAAAAAAATCCGCGAATCCACGGAAGAATCTCGTGTATGATAAGCTCATTGAGAAGTGCTTTGTTCTTGCAATGGGCATTTCTGGTAATGTCGCCAAGGGCATAAGTAAAAGTAATCCCCTTTTCCCCATTTTTTAGTTCCTTACTGGTAACACAAAATGAAGCCCAGGTGGCGTGGTCAGAGGCAATGGCTTTTGGCTGATAATAGGAGCTGGTATCTGACCAAAGACCTGAATGAAGTATGGGCATGGCAGCCGCCCTACAGAGCTAGACCTCTCCTCTCCTCTGACCCAGAACACATTCAATGAGACGGAGCCGAGAGCTGGACAGTATTTTGGGGCCCCAGTATTAGTGGCATATCTAGGATTTCACTAAGGGTGGATGCATAAAAATAACCAGGAGAAAACATTCCCAAAAGATGATGAGGAAGCCATAAAACTATCCCGCCATATTGAAGGGTGTATCCCATGATTCTTCATGGACGAATCAGTGTTACCAAACAAAAAAAAAAAAAAAATGTACAAATGCATGGTTGAAAAATATGGATATCTGTTCATTTCTACTTTCTCCCCCCTTCCCCAGGGGTCAGCTTGTTGAAATTATATCAAAGTAGAGGACAAAATATGATATAAATAACAAGATTCAAACAAATTCTTAATGTATGAAAATTTCCCCCAGTTACAGATGTGTACAAAACATCTGTAATGCTTTTGAAAGATTTGAGGATGGCTTGTGGACTCCTAAAAAAAATGTAAAAAAATAGAAAATTTCTTCACAAACCAGTTTCTTATAGTTTTTGCTGTGGTATCTGCAAAAACAAAACAAAAACTGTAGAACTCTATCAATTCTTCAAGCACCCTCCATAATTCTTCTAGGGCCCCTTGAAATAATTCTGCCCCCCCCCCAAGCCCACGTTTTAAATGGGCTCTGCTCTAACCCGAAACAAACATTAAAATGTGATTGCCAAATCCCGAGACAAACAGAAAAAGTAACACAAAATATATCCTTTATTACCATCTCTAAATCACAGAAAAGCCGCCCCGGTGGCGCAGTGGTCTAAGGCGTTGGCCTCTGATCATTTGTCCGTATGGGGTCCGGGTTCGAATCCCGGTGAGGCATGGATGTTGTGTTTGTCTTACGGCACTGGCTCTCTCCCTTCCCTGGAACCAGTGACCCTAAATTAGGGACGGGCGACTGCTTATAGCCCATTGAGTTGCTCACGGTGGTCGTTAAACCTCCAGTAAAAAAAAAAAAAAAAAAATCACAGAAGAAAGAGCATTCTGCAAGTCATATGTATTCAATGTAGGTTATGTACCTCCTTCATACTCGTGTTATTCCCACTGGATATTTGAAAACATTTAAAATGCTGTTCACCACTAAGGCACTTCTTTTCTTAAGAATCACTTAATGCTCATGGAAACCATCTAAATTACCTATTTGTTTTATTCAAGAAATTGAACATTTACTAAATTTCAAAACAAAATATCAAGGTTCCCACTGTCCTTGAAAACTCCTTGAATTGGATTTTCCTTTTCAAGAGCCCTTGAAAGTCCTTGAATTTTGTAAGAGTCCTTGAAAAGTACTTGATTCCCCCCCCCGTTCACCAAATTTCAGAATAGCTGCAGTTCATTGAAGAGAAGCTATAGCCAAAATGTTGCAGGGGGCCACGCTGCATTATGGAACGTTCTCTTCGAATCAGGAGCACATCACTATCACATTTCCAGTTTTCACGCGTTTGTGATTCTGAACTACAATAAGCAAATGCGAGGGGGTGTAAGTATAAGGTCCCTAGGATTCATCATAATGCGTATATAAAGAATCTTAGGGACCTTAATCAATGAATCTTCAATCGATCTGCTGAATGCTTGTTTGTAGCCCAGGAATCCAGTCCAAAATTTTAGTTTTCCATTGGTGGTCTATTCTGGCAATATGTCCAGCCCATTGCCATTTCAGGGATTATGCTCTGATCGTGATATCTTCCATATACACTATATTGACAAAAGTCACCGGACATCCCTTCAAAAACAAATGAACGGATCCACTGCATTAAGATGCGCTGCAAACAGTATAAAAACAAGCCTGCAGTTGACCGTGATCATATTGCACTGTGAGATTGAGTGAAAATGTCGTGGTGGGAGAGAACTGACTTTGAGAAAGAAAAGATTGTTGGGCGTTATATTAGTGGGTTGTCCATAAGAGAAACCTAGAGGCATTCCAAGTCAACTGTTTTGGATGTACTGAATAAGTGGAAGACACATGGCGTGCCTGAAGCAGCAAAACGTACCGGCAGACCAAAGAAAATCAGTGATAGAGAACGTTGAAGACTCAGAAGAGTCGTTACAGCTAATCTATGGAGTACTGCACAAGACCTCAGTGTACGGGTGAGTAACAATGCTGGAACCTCGGTATGTATCACGGGGACCACCAGTGCTGCTTCTTCTGGAGATGACATCACGGGGACCATGAGCGTTGCTTCTTCTGGAGATGATGTCACGGGGACCACCAGTGTTGCTTCTTCTGGAGATGAGATCACTGGGACCATGAGCATTGCTTCTTCTGGAGATGACATCACGGGGACCACCAGCATTGCTTCTTCTGGAGATGACATCACAGGGACCACCAGCGTTGCTTCTTCTGGAGATGACATTACGGTGACCACCAGCATTGCTTCTTCTGAAGATGACATCACGGGGACCACCAGTGCTGCTTCTTCTAGAGATGACAACACAGGGACCATGAGCATTTCTTCTTCTGGAGATGACATTACAGGGACCACCAGCATTGCTTCTTCTGAGATGACATCACGGGGACCATGAGCGTTGCTTCTTCTGGAGATGACATCACAGGGACCATGAGCATTGCTTCTTCTGGAGATGACATCGCGGGGACCACCAGCATTGCTTCTTCTGGAGATGACATCATGGGGACCACCAGCATTGCTTCTTCTGGAGATGACATCACAGGGACCACCAGCGTTGCTTCTTCTGGGTACTATGAGCATGTATCCAGTAAATACAAAGAGCTTTTTTCAGAGTTTTCTAAATATTAATGTATTTTTATTGATGGCGGTTCATGCATAATATTCTGATTCTCTGCAGAGATTTTGTCTCGGATGAAGGAAGAATTAGAAGAAAAATTCCCAGGATTTTCCTTGGAATCGTGGGAATTTTTAAGATGTCACAGCATTGCAAAATTTCTCCCTAAACTAAAGTGCGAGGCCAAGGATCGCACTGAACTATTGTGAGTAATTATTTTTGAAATGTGTTTTACAAATGGTTTTAATTTCCAATTATTGATATTATTTGTCTCATGGTATATTATTATTCAATTATTCATACCTTTCCACTATATAGATAACCCTAACCCCATATTTATAACCCTAACCCCATGTAGATAACCTAAAGATAACCTAATATAGATACCCCCCTCCTGGTTGCACCACTGGTTTGACTGTAATATTAACAATCAAAATTTTTGTTACACTCTGTGTAATAATGTATAACTACTACATTTATTTATATTATTAAATTGGCATTTTTAATTTCAAAATAGACCCATGGGTCGCAAATTTGATTGTCTTTTAGATTTTGAGTCGTAGCCAGAAAAGGTTAAAAAAATCTCACTTAATGGATGTTCCAGTTCAGTAAGGCTCTTTGTAACTTTATTTTGAGTTTTTCAGGAGGGTTACTAAAGCATTGTATGAAAACAATTAAAAATATTCTAACCGACATAAGCTGTTGTGCGCCTTCATTTTGAAAAAAACATATTGCCATATGGCTCTTGTATCAGTATATTTTTTTACATGTGTTCATACACAGAAAAACAAATCAAACAGTCAAGTTACATGCAGTTTATGGTAAAACAAATACTTTATTGCTTGGATATAAAAATCTTGCTCCCACTTCTTTCTAAGGTTTTAGTGTGCATAACTAGTATATTACAAACAGCAAATAATTCCTTAAAATATAAAATGCATCACCTAAAACCTTGTTAATAAATAATGTTAGTTATAAATATCTATGAAATGTTATTTACAAATTTTCATAACTGAGGACATGAATTATGTACAGTGTTAGAACTAGTTTTCACCCTCACAAAATTGATGTCCTGTCCATTTACTGTCAAACTCTGCAGACAGCCAACAAATTTGGTTTCAGATGAAAACAGATTCTGATATTTTCCTGAAAAGAGATAAGAAATTAATGTTTAATGATCTTATATCAGCAGAGAAGTTAACATCTATTAAAAAAACTTGCTGCTACTGCAAGTGAAGTTAAAATTAGAGCATGCAAGTTCACCAGTTTAGATATAATGAAGTTGATTAATTGTCTACTTCAGTTCTACTGAGGATACGGCTCAGTGACATTATCTATTTATTTATTCCTTGGTCTGCCTCTTCTTCAGGAGTTTCCACAACTCACACTTCAGCCAGGGCTTTTCTACCATCCAAGGCCAGCAAATCAGTTAGTGCATGGTTTGCCAAGCTCTCGCTCACATCATCCATCCATTTATTCCTTGGTTTGCCTCTTCTTCAGGAATTTCCTCAACTCACACTTTAGTTGAGGGTTTTTCTACCATCCAAGGCCAGCAAATCAGTTAGTGCATGGTTTGCCAAGCTCTAACTCACATCATCCATCCATTTATTCCTTGGTCTGCCTCTTCTTGAGGAGTTTCCTCAACTCACACTTCAGCCAGGTTTTCTACCATCCAAGGCCAGCAAATCAGTTAGTGCATGGTTTGCCAAGGTCTCGCTCACATCATCCATCCATTTATTCCTTGGTCTGCCTCTTTTTCAGGAGTTTCCTCAACTCACACTTCAGCCAAGGCTTTTCTACCATACAAGGCCAGCAAATCAGTTAGTGCATGGTTTGCCAAGCTCTAACTCACATCATCCATCCATTTATTGCTTGGTCTGTCTCTTCTTGAGGAGTTTCCTCGACCTACACTTCAGCAGGGCTTTTCTCCATTCACTCTGATCTAAGGCCAGCAGTTCAGTTAGTACTTGGTTTGCCAAGCCCTAACTGACATCATCCATCCATTTATTACTTGGTTTGCCTCTTCTTGAGGAGTTTCCTCGACCTACACTTCAGCAGGGCTTTTCTCCATTCACTCTGATCTAAGGCCAGCAAATCAGTTAGTGCATGGTTTGCCAAGCTGTAACTCACGTCATCCATCCATTTATTGCTTGGACTGCCTCTTCTTGAGGAGTTTCCTGGACCTACACTTCAGCAGGGCTTTTCTTCCTTCACTCTGATCTGAGGCCAGCAGTTCAGTTAGTACTTGGTTTGCCAAGCTCTAACTCACATCATCCATCCATTTATTGCTTGGTCTGTCTCTTCTTCAGGAGTTTCCTCAACCTACACTTCAGCAGGGATTTTCTCCATTCACTCTGATCTAAGGCCAGCAGTTCAGTTAGTACTTGGTTTGCCAAGCTCTAACTCACATCATCCATCCATTTATTGCTTGGTCTGTCTCTTCTTCAGGAGTTTCCTCGACCTACACTTCAGCAGGGATTTTCTCCATTCACTCTGATCTAAGGCCAGCAGTTCAGTTAGTACTTGGTTTGCCAAGCTCTAACTCACATCATCCATCCATTTATTGCTTGGTCTGTCTCTTCTTCAGGAGTTTCCTCGACCTACACTTCAGCAGGGCTTTTCTTCATTCACTCTGATCTAAGGCCAGAAAATCAGTTAGTGCATGGTTTGCCAAGCTGTAACTCACGTCATCCATCCATTTATTGCTTGGACTGCCTCTTCTTGAGGAGTTTCCTGGACCTACACTTCAGCAGGGCTTTTCTTCCTTCACTCTGATCTGAGGCCAGCAGTTCAGTTAGTACTTGGTTTGCCAAGCTCTAACTCACATCATCCATCCATTTATTGCTTGGTCTGTCTCTTCTTCAGGAGTTTCCTCGACCTACACTTCAGCCAGTGATTTTCTCCAGTCAAAGACCAACAGTTAAATTTTACTTAAGGAGGAAGGGGGGTCTCTCGCTGCCTCCTAGTCCATCAATATATTAGGCAGCCATCCTGGTGCCATTATCTTACCATGGCCAAACCATTTCAAGCTCCTCACCTCAATAGCTTTTTTTATTTTGGAAATTTTAATGACCACCACAAGCAATTCAGATTGCTTCAACTAGTTCCTGTCAGTAGTTTGGTGCCGCAGCTATCAGACAAGCACAGTGCTCATGCCTAACCTAGGATCTGAAGTGTAGGTCGAGGAGTTTCCTCGACCTACACTTGCCAGCATCTCAGACCACTTGGCCAGTAATAGCTTGGAGGAAATTCCTTTTCTCTTTCACAGATCACTAAATTTCATACTTTCCCTGTTCTAATCATTTTATCTAATTGGGTTAATGTCTTGGGTCTAGCATTGGTATATTTTTTATGGTGGGGATCAAGCTCACCACACCAACGCTCAGCCCAAAAGACCAGGGTACTAGAAGCGGACTAAACAGTAATTTTCTTGATACAATGATGGTGGCAACAGTTGCACAGAAGTAGAGATAAAATCACTGTTTATGGCAGTGGTGATGGAGTTGTAAAGAAGCCAGAACTGTAAGCCAGTGTCTTAACTTGTGACAAAATCACCACTGTGAGGTGCATGATATGAAGAAGGAACAGAGCAGAGAATCACTGTAACAGAAGCTGAGCACTAAATGGAAGAAAAACAACAATAATAAAAAGGTATTGTTTTCCTATTCGGGAAAACTAGACTAGCACTTTCACCTTCCCACATCCTCTCATTTACCTTGATGAAAAAAATCTTGCTCAGCTCATCTTGAACAGAGTACAGCCCTTAGGGTAAAGCTGCCCTTCTAAAAGAAAACTTATCTTAGATTGCGAAGGTCACAAAGGCCTAAAATGTTAGTTTTAGTCACTGGTCATAACGGTGACATTATTTCTGACGCGTCTATCCCTACAGGTTACCTTTCTTCATATGGCTACTTCCTTTAGACCTATCCAGTTTGGGTGACCCTATGAGGAGACAAATGCTCCTGTCAGCATAGCTCTAAGGCTCCTCATGGCACACAAACTACCCTACCATGACACAGTGGAGGCACCATATTTTTAAGCAGATTACTAGAAATATTACTGTCATAACATATGAAAAATTTTAAGATTATGTTGCCTGTCAGGAATCGATGGGAACCTTCCCATCGATTCCTGACAGGCAACTCCAAACCACACACACGCTCCTGAGGAACCCTCGTGTAGAAATAATGGGCCGAAGATGGCGGTAAACGTACCGCAGAAAGGGCTCGCCACAACAACGAACCACGTGTGAGACGTCTTCTGACCCGATGAGTATAACTCTTTCTACTAAAATCTTTTAATTAATAGTAAATTTTAAACATTTGATTGTGCAAGTGAATGAATGTGGAACTGAAAATATATAACATAACTGTTTTATTTCTGCAATTTTTTTAGAACTAACCAAAAGTCCGTAACGTAAGAGACCTCTCGGGGTCGGGAGCACGTGTCTCACAGAACAAACAACGTGTGAAATACTTTGACAATATCAGGTAAAATACCTTAGATAATTATGTATAATTTAATTAAAATCACGTTTATAACATAAGACAGCCTATAAGGTAGCCTCATGAATTGCATTTTTCGTAATAATACACTTAGGTGTAAGAAATCTGATGCGTTAAAATGTGCAATATACACTGAGTGATCAATGAATTATGAACACCCCTATCAAAAGTGAATGCGGCAAGTTGACCATATGATTTCCAAGAGGGCGCGATTAGTCGATCGACGCAGCATATATAAAGCATGTGTGGAGTAGTAGGTAGTAAAATTTGGAGCCTGATAGATAAACTGAAGGATTTATTGGACTTGGAGAAAGGACAGATTGTGGAAGCTCAGATAACAGTTGCCTCAATTTCCGAAACAGTTGAACTGGAGGGTCGTTCGCGAGCCGACGTAGTTCAAATGTATCAGGACTGGTGCACAAATGGTCAAACAACGCCCCAGATGCAAAACTGCACAGGACAGAGAAAGGTTGATGTAAGAGTTGAGCACCAGGTCTGACGACTGGTACAGGCCAACACATGCAGAACTATTCAACAGTTGACTACCCAATAAAACAGAGATCAACATGGAACAGTATCTGTCATGACCATGCATTGCATACTCTCACATATGGGCTGTAACAGCAGATGACCCCGATGACATCCTCTTTTAACCACAGTTCGTTGGCGCAAAAGGCTTGCGTGGTGGAAAGATTGTGCAAGTTGGACATTAGATGGCTGAAAAAAATATTGCTGGTCTGACGAGTCATGTTTTTTTACTCCACTCCATGGATGCTCATGCACATATTTGGTGGAAACAGTATCAGGCACTTGATCCGTCCTGCATGGTCTCCACAACGCAAGCCAGTGGAAGCGGTTGTGTAGAGTGGGGCATGCTTACCTGACAGGAACTTGGACCCCTGGCGCATATGGAACAACATATGACTGCTGCCCAATATCGTGAATTGTTTGCCGACTCAGCAATATTGCACTTTTTCCCAAATGGCAATGGTGTCTTCCTAGATGACAATGCACCGAGCCATGAAGCTATGATGGATTAATTGCTGCTGTACTGAGGGGCAAAAGGAGGACCTACAAAATATTAGGTGGGTGGTCATCACTGAGTGTGTATCACAGACCAAAGCATGCAATGAGCTAAAAATAATATATGGACCACACAAAAAATTAAAGAAACTACTTGAGATCATGTATGTCGTAACATGTATTATTTCTTTGGGTTAGCACTAGGGTTACATGAAATAGTAATATCACAGGTATATTAATGGAAAATGAAGTATTCTTCAGATTTAAATGGAAGGCATGTATATATACTGTATATATTGGGATTAAAAATGAACTTTCATAAGACAAAAGTGAGATACAATGCTTTTACAAGAAATGAAGATTTGTCGATTGATTGGAAAAAGCTGGAGATAACCAATACCTACATTTACCTTGGACAGCAGATATCAAGTTAAGGTCACATTCATGAAGAAATTAATCGGCGTATAAAACTTGGCTGGAGAGCTTTTGGAAGAAACAGTATAATTTTCAAGAGCAATATGCCATTATGTCTTAAAAGAAAAGTGTTTAATCAATGCATCCTACCAGTGCTTACGTATGGTGCAGAGACGTGGACCTTAACTAAAAGAGAAATGCAAAGACTGCAGACAACTCAAAGTAGAATGGAGAGGTGAACGCTTGGTGTAACCAGGAGAGATAAGAAGAGGAACTCGTGGATCAGAAAAATGACAAGACATCATGATCAGAGTAAAAATCCCTGAAACGACAATGGGCTGGACATATTGCCAGAAGAACAGACCATCGATGGATAGCCGAAATTTTAGACTGGATTTCAAGGAACAGGAAAATACCCAGAAGAAGACCACATGTGAGATGGGTGGATGAAATTCGAAAGTATGCGGGACTAACATGGAGGAGACTGGCACAAGACAGAGACCGTTGTGGAAAAAACTTGGGAGACCTTCGTGCAGTAGTGGATTGATAATGGTTGACAATGATGAGGATGATGATAATGATATATACATCAAAATATAAAATATTTGCCTTTGATACATGCTCATACCACTCTGATATCATGCAATGCAGCTAGAAACCAAGAGTGAACAGCACATAAATATATAAACAACCACAAGCAATACCTCTCAAACATGTACTTGACAGCAAATGAACTCTAGACCACAGCAAAACAAAACAAAAAAGAAGAACGATAAACGATACCTAAATATCGCACCGCAAGAAATATAAAGATACTAATAAGGAAAAGAAAAACCCAAATAAAATATCCTATCAAATGGCCCCAAACCCCGAACCACTCTCCAGGGAAAGATATCCGGGAGCCTGGAGCCAGTCAGGTTCCGGTTTCATGAGAGAGTCTGTTACCTAATTTAAAACAAATTGTGGTTGCAACCGAATTTGGACTTGCAAAATTTATTGGGCATCTGTCTTTCCTACCCAAACCCTTAAAGTAACACAGCCACAAGCAACACAGGAAAAGACAGATGGCCAATAAATTTTGCAAGTCCAAATTCGGTTGCAACCACAATTTGTTTTAAATTAGGTATCAGGCTATCTCATGAAGCCCAAACCTGACTGGCTCCGAGCCCCCGGATGTCTTTCCCTGAAGAGTGGTTCGGGAGTTCGGGGTCATTTGATATGATATTTTATTTGGGTTTTCCTTTTCTTTATTAGTATCTTTATTTTTTTATTATTTTTTTTTGCGGTATATACATATATATCCTTATTAGTATCTTTATATTTTTGCGATATATATTCCTTATTAGTATCTTTATATTTTTCGCGATATATATATATTCAACCATTATCAATCCACAGCTGGATGAAGGTCTCCCCAAGTTTCTTCAACAACCGTCTATCTCGCACCAGTCTCCTCCATGTTACTCTGGCATGCTTTCAAATTTCATTCATCCATGTCCTGTGTGGTCTTCTCCTGGGTCTTTTTCTGTCCATTGGAATTCAGTCTAAAATTTCAGTTGTCCATCTGTGGTCCAATCTTTTGGCAATATGTCCCGCCCATTGCGATTTCGGGGATTTTACTCCGATCACGATGTCTTCCACTCTTGTCATTTTCCTTATCCATGAGTTCCTCTTCTTGTCTTTCCTGGTTACATCAAGTATGCATCTCTCCATGCTGCTTTAAGTTGTCTGCAGCCTTTGTATGTCTTTTTTAGTTAACCTCCACCCCATCCACGTCTCTGCTCCATACATAAGAATTGGAAGGACGTATTTATTAAACACTTTCTTTTAAGACATAATGACATATTGCTCTTGAAAATTGTACTGTTTCTTCCAAAAGCTCTCCAGCCAAGTTTTATACGCCGATTAATTTCTTCATCCATGTGACCCTCACTTGATACCTGCTGTCCAAGGTAAATGTAGGTACCGGTAATCTCCAGCTTTCCCCCTCAATCGATAAATCTTCACTTCTTGTAAAAGCATTGCATGTCACTCTTGTTTTCTGAAAGTTCATTTTTAGTTCCACTTCTTTACTCTTGAAAAAATTATTACATCAACAGCAAAACGAAGGTGAGTTAAATAATCTCCATTAATCTTTATCCACTTGTTTCCCCAGTTCAACAATTGAAAGACACTTTGCAATGTGGCATTGAAGAGTTTGGGAGAAATGGTATCACCTTGTCTCACTCCTTTTCCAATTTTTATTGGTGCTGTACCCTCAAATAGCCAAACCTTTGCATTTGCATTTTCATAGATGTTATTATAATAAGCATCTTCAATACCACAGGATTTCAAAGCCATTGCAACTGCTGATGGTTTACGGAATCCAAGGCATTTTCATAATCTATAAAAGGCCATGCATAATGGGAGTTCATATTCCCTCATTCTTTCAATTAGTTCTCTCAGTACATGAATATGATCTATGGTGCTGTAGCCACTCCTGAATCCAGCTTGTTCTCTTGGTTGAGCCATGTCCAGTGTTAACCTTACAGCAATGTGAAAGCAAAGAAAGGTGACTTGATCACGCTAGTTACGTTAACTAAAACTTTTACAAAAAGTTCGTAAGTTGGAAGCTTTCGACCTTATCTTAGGTCTTCATCACGCCAATGGAGGACTAAGATTGTTGCCAGATTCTACATTTGAATTTTTCCTATTTTTGTTGCCAAAACTTAGAATTGATCTCCAGATCAACGGAATGTAGAGAGGAGATTCGGAGTTGCAAGTCATTGAGTTGAAAATAATTTCTATGCTTTCACGGTAACGGAGGGCAAAACGATTGTCAAACGAAGCAATTCGTTTTGCTTCGTTCCAGTGGGGAACTGCAGATGTGTCTTCCATTGTCAAAATAGACAAGGCACGAAGCAAAACGAATTGCTTCGTTTGACAATCGTTTTGCCCTCCGTTACCGTGAAAGCATAGAAATTATTTTCAACTCAATGACTTGCAACTCCGAATCTCCTCTCTACATTCCGTTGATCTGGAGATCAATTCTAAGTTTTGGCAACAAAAATAGGAAAAATTCAAATGTAGAATCTGGCAACAATCTTAGTCCTCCATTGGCGTGATGAAGACCTAAGATAAGGTCGAAAGCTTCCAACTTACGAACTTTTTGTAAAAGTTTTAGTTAACGTAACTAGCGTGATCAAGTCACCTTTCTTTGTTAATATTGTTACGTGTTTTGCCCATAATCGCAATGTGAAAGAACCTTAGTGTAGATTTTGAAAGGAGGCTGATGGGCCTGTAGTTCCTGAGATCCTCTGTGTCACTTTTTTATGTAAAAGGATCATTGTAGCATTGTTCCGATCCTCAGGAATATTTTCTTCAACATCTAGTGAAAACTTTGGTAAGTGTAGTTCCTATTCCTCTACTTGCTTCTTGTACAATGTCCATGGCAATGCCATCTTCTCCTGCAGCTCTTCCCTCTTTCAATATACTATATATATATATCATCATCATCATCATCATTGTCAACCATTATCAATCCACTGCTGGACGAAGGTCTCCCCAAGTTTCCTCCACAACGGTCTGTCTTGTGCCAGTCTCCTCCATGTCACTCCCGCATATTTACGAATTTCATCCACCCATCTCCCATGTGGTCTTTTTCTGGGTCTTTTCCTGTCCCTTGGAATCCAATCTAAAATTTCGGCTGTCCATCTATGGTCTGTCCTTCTGGCAGTATGTCCAGCCCATTGCCATTTCAGGGATTTAACTCTGATCATGATGTCTTCCACTCTCGTCATTTTTCGGATCCACGTGTTCCTCTTCTTATCTCTCCTGGTTATACCAAGCATGCACCTCTCCATGCTTCTTTGAGTTGTCTGCAGCCTTTGTATGTCTCTTTTAGTTAAGGTCCACGTCTCTGCACCATACGTAAGCACTGGAAGGATGCATTGATCAAACACTTTTCTTTTAAGACATAATGGCATATTGCTCTTGAAAATTATGCTGTTTCTTCCAAAAGCTCTCCAGGCAAGTTTTGTACGCCGATTAATTTCTTCATCAATGTGACCCTCACTTGATATCTGCTGTCCAAGATAAACATACGTATCTGTTATCTCCAGTTTTTCCATCAATCGATAAATCTTCATTTCTTGTAAAAGCATTGAACATCACTTTTGTCTTCTGAAAGTTCATTTTTAATCCCACTTCTTTACTCTTGTCAGCAAGTTCCTGGATCATACTCTGCAGCTCTGATGGGGTAGTTGCAAAAATGACTACGTCATCAGCAAAACGAAGGTGGGTTAGATAATCTCCATTAATCTTTATCCCTTTGTTTTCCCAGTTCAGTGATTGAAAGACATTTTCCAATGTGGTATTAAAGAGCTTCGGAGATATGGTGTCACCTTGTCTCACTCCCTTTCCAATTTTTATGTGTGTTGTATTTTCAAACAGGCGAATCTTTGCACTTGCATTTTCATAGATGTTATTAATAATATTAATGTATGCATCTTCAATACCGCAGGATTTCAGAGCCGTGGTAACTGCTGATGGTTTCACCGAATCAAAGGCTTTTTCATAATCGATAAAAGCCATGCACAATGGAAGTTCATATTCCCTCGCTCTTTCAATTAGTTCTCTCAGTACGTGGATATGATCTATTGTGCTGTAGCCACTCCTGAATCCAGCTTGTTCTCTCGGTTGAGCCATGTCCAGTGTTACCTTCAAGCGGTGTGAAAGAACTTTAGTGAATATTTTATAAACCACTGATAGAAGGCTGATAGGTCTGTAGTTCCTGAGATCCTCAATGTCACCTTTTTTATGTAGCAGGATCATTGTAGCATTGTTCCAATCCTCAGGAATCTTCCCTTCATTAAGGCATCGAGTGAAAATTTGGGCGAGTACTGTTTCAATTTCTCCACTTGCTTCTTGTATGATGTCTATAGTAATTCCATCTTCTCCTGGAGCTTTCCCCCGCTTCATGTTCTTGATTGCATGAACAACTTCTGCTGGAAGGACTGGAAGAACTCTGGTACCTTTCATGATGTCTGGAGTACATGTATCATCCCTTTCATATAATTTGGAGTAGAAATCTTTCACTCTTGTCAAAATTTCGCCTCTATTTCTTGTTATAGAACCATCTTCTTTTCTCAGAGCCATAATCTGTTTTCTTCCCTTACTGAGATGTCCCTTTGCTATCTTTAGGCTTTGGTTGTTTATATATATATATATATATATATATATATATATATATATACATATATATCAATGCCATCACCTGCACAAAGGTACCACATTTTGACTGCACAAAGGTGCTACATTTTTCCGATCCTCAAGAATATTTTCTTTGACATCTAGTGAAAACTTTGGTAAGTGTAGTTCCTATTCCTCATGTCCAGTGTTACCTTACAGCAATGTGAAAGAACCTTAGTGTAGATTTTGAAAGGAGGCTGGTGGGCCTGTAGTTCCTGAGATCCTCTGTGTCACTTTTTTATGTAAAAGGATCATTGTAGCATTGTTCCGATCCTCAGGAATATTTTCTTCGACATCTAGTGAAAACTTTGGTAAGTGTAGTTCCTATTCCTCTACTTGCTTCTTGTACAATGTCCATGGTAATGCCAACTTCTCCTGCAGCTCTTCCCTCTTTCAATATACTATATATATATATATATAAAACAATGCCATCACCTGCACAAAGGTGCCACATTTTGACTGTTTTCCATGAAACTATCTGTTCAGAAAACTTTGAAATGGCATTGCTATGGAGGAGTGGGAATACAACCTTCAGATTCAATTACTGCTCCAGAATGACATGATTTTAAAAGTTTTCAAGCAGCATTACTATTTAAATTTCATCAATAGTACAAAGATATCATATTTTCATTATTTCCTGTGCAACTACTTTTTTCCTTTTAATTGCTAGGTACAGTCGATCCTCCCGTGCTCCGTCTTTTTAAAATTGAAAAACATGTTTCTTTCATTTTTTGTGATTCTTCAAGATCTACTTCGGTGCTTCACATAATCAATTTGGGAATGCAAAGTTCAGTGTAAGTTACTGCCAGATCCACAGATGAAAATACAAAGATTTTTCATTGGATGATACATTCTGAAAAACACCTTGTTCTAACTGAACTCCTCAACAAAGTAGCCCATGTTTCATAGCTCACTACCCAATGAAAAATCTTAATTTTTTTTTAATTATGCTTGAGGATCAGGCAATGACAAACTTGCTTTCATCTCTGCTTTAATAGGTTTTGCAAAGCACTGAAGGCATCTATTTATTAATTACAAAAATTGGTAGAGGAGAAAGACAGACGATTGTATCCTTCTCCTTCAGAACTAGCACTGCTAATACTTATTTTTAATAAAGCAAAAGTCAGTAATTAGTTTGGATAAAAAATACTTGAACACAGTCTTCTATAAAAAAAAGTGTAAATGCAACAGATTTTAAGTACAGTTAAAAAGAAAAACTCATTTACTTACCTGGTGTTCCACCAATGTAAAGAGATGTGAACTCAAACGGTGATGTAGGCTTTTCCACTTCCTTGTGAACAGATTTCAGTCTATCTAAATGCAGGGTCAAAGTAGAACCCTTGTATGCTGTCATTACAGTGTGCCACTTATTATCACACACATCATATTTAGAATCAAAACTGTTGGAAAGTTTAAACACTTGAGAATTTTTCTGATCATAAACAGTGACAAGGACCTGGAATGACAAAAAAGAAATGAATCTTCTGACATGGGTACTTTTAGAGCCAAAATTAAATAAAGAATGGTGCTTTAAAGCCATATATGAGTAAAACAGATCAACTCACCTACACCTCAAATTCACAAGAATAAATAAACTCACATTCTGAATCATAGTTGCCAGGAAAAGAAAGTATATTTTGTGCCACTCTAATCTGTAATCAGGGTGCTCTAAACTATCTGTCTGTCTCTTCTGTTCTCTTTCTGAAACACAAAGGTCTCTTCAGACTATGAAAAGGCTAGTCTAAACTCAATCTTGCAGGGAATCGCCACAAGAACCAGCCTCTCCAACTTTCAAAACTGACACCAAGGTCCTTTCAGACTATGAAAGTCCGGTCTAAACCCAACCTCAGATGGAATCCCTAAAAGAATCCATCACTCTCCCTCTCAAACTTGAAACCAAGGTCCCATCAGACTACAAAAGTCCGGTCTAAAACTAAGCTTGGAAGGAATCCCTATGAGAACCAACCTCTCCCACTCTCATACCTGACACCAGGATCCAGGGCTATAGCCAGGGGAGGACCAGGCCAGTCTGCGCCCGACCTGTGTTTCCTTTTGCCTGTACTAGCGACTCGCATAACAGTATAGTGCCCGACCTCTTTCACGTCTTTTGCCCGACCACTTTAAATCCTTCGCCCGATCTCAATCATCATCCGCCCCTTCCAACTTGCTTGTCTGGCTACGGGCCTGCCAGGATCCCTCCACACTAAGAAATTATGGTCCAAGCCCAACCTTGAGAGGAATCCCTATGAAATCCCATCTCTCCCATTTTCATACCTGACACCAAGGTCCCTTCAGACTAAGAAAGTCTACCGCAACTCTCTAAACCCAACCTTGGAAGGAATTCCTGTGTGTGTGTGTGTGTGTGTGTGTGTGTGTGTGTGTGTGTGTGTGTGTGTGTGTGTGTGTGTGTGATAACCTACTTCTCCCACTTCCTCTCTCAAGCTTGTCACAAAGGTGTCTTCAGACTAAGGAAATCAGGTATGAACCTAACCTTGAGAGGATTTTTATGGAAACCCACCTCTTTGTCACTTCCTCTCTCAGAACACAGAGATCTCTTCAGACTAAGAAAGTCAAGACCTAACACCGGAAGGAATCCCTAAAATAAATAAAACAAATTATGTGTATGCTTGATTGTGCAGGGCAGCCCCTAAAGATGTCATTACAATTTACACTCATTACACATGATCATACTTCCAAGTTTAACTGTAGAATTGAATTATGCTACTCACATAAAACATTATTATGGTCAGATTTCTGTTGAAATTAAAAGAACAAAACTTATTCATCAACAGAATAAAAGAACTGCAATTTTAATTAGCATTAAAAATTCTGACTGATAAAAATATTCGATTGTTATAAGCATTTCTTGCAATTACTTCCCCTCTTTGGGAAATTGTTGGTACTTAAAAAAAATCTTCAATAACCAAAATTGTAACTGTGACAATACAACCACCAGGTTGTAAAAGCACCCATAATCCAGGTTTGAAAACAAAAATGAACCATTATAACTCAAATTCCAATAGAAAGCGTCAACTGTATTTTAAACATCCCAGGAATTCCTATGATGGAGGCCCAGAAATTATTATTTAGTAAAAAACAATGGACTAAAAAGCATGAAAATGGATTAAGAAGTTTTACTTCTAGAAAGTTAGCAATAAAAGTCAAAAATTTACATTCTAATCAAAAGTAAATGCTAGGTTTACTTTTTATTAGAATGCAATTTTTCAACATTTATTACTATCTAAAAAATTTGAAGTAACAGTCTCAGCTTGTTACAAGATTATAAACATTTGTTATGCATTTTATTTAATTCTATTTAATTTGAAGAACTTTCAATTATTCTCATCTTCCAACTTCTTTTGTTTTCACACATGTTTTTGGCCTCTAGACTTTTATCAAGGCCTGTTCTCAATGTATACAAACACCTGTGAAATCAAAAGATCACAGAAGGTAAGAAGAATAGTTGAAAGTTCTTCACTTTAAAATGGATTTAAGTATATTAATCTGAGTAAAGCCTTCAGTAAGTGTTTCAATTTTTGTATTTTATTACTTTACTGCTAAACTGTACCCAGGGTTGGCAAGGTAATTTACTCGTTACGTATTTTACGTAAATTATGCGTAATATACAGGTAATTTAGTTGACGTAGAAAACCAGTTTTTAATGCAGACGTAAACAACTAATTTTCTTTCATGCGTGTGTATAAATAATATAATATAAAAACCACTTTAATTATATTACATTTTGAACTTAAAATTTCTTGAATATTTCACTACAAAATCATTATTCTCTTAAGATTGTTCATACAGCTCAGCCACCTACTAACAGATTTCTTCTTAGAAATTATAATGTATCTGTTCTTTCTTGTATATTAAAATTGGAGAAAATAATCTACCTCTTGCACACTGGCATCGATAAAAATCACAATGTATATTGAATAGAATTCAAGATTATGAAGAAGTCGACCGCCGCGATTCATAGTGGAAAGAGTCTTCAATTAGAATTTTGAGCCTCCTTCAACGACTAGTGAGAATGGAAAAAAACGGTGTTCATTAAGAACCCTCTCAGCTTTGAACTGAAGTCAACGCTAAAACCTCCCGCATTTAAATAACAGAAAACATGTGCAGTTCGCATAGTTATAGTTTTACCGCCGAGTCAACAAGAAGTTGCCGACGCTGTTGAACTTCTGCATCTGCCTAGCAGTGAATCACTGTAGAGACAGGAGCCACCAGCAGGCAGCACGCGCATGGATATCAAAGGCGAGTCGCGAGGCAACGTCTCATTTTGATTGTTCCTATCTTCTCGTTTCACTTTAAACTACACCGCGGCGTGGCTTCTGACTTTCTTTGCCAAACATAACATTTTAAAGTGGTACTGATGTGTATGTGGTAGTTTGCAGTGTTCCAATAAGATCATATAAAAATACCAATGGGTATGTTGGTTTTTGAAGGATCTCTGTTTTTTGTGGTATTTGTACATAGCAAAATAATAAACAGCACAAAGCCATGTTTTTTTTTTGTTTTTTTTTTTTGCGTATTTTACGCGTTTTTTATGCGTAATTTACATGTCGCGTAGAAAACCTTTTTCTACACGTAATTGCACAACCCTGACTGTACCCAATGCTGTCTAAATATGACATTTAAGATACAATATTCTGAATTTCACAGCTGTGAATGATTGTGTTGTGAGTAACACCACTTGAATCCCTAACTGTGAAAAATATTTGTCTTCTATGCCCTCTGTGTGGGTAAATCATTTTAGCACTACAGAAATAATATCTTTGTAATACATAGTTATGGAAAATACATCAGTTATGTGTGCATAATATATTTTTATAAGTTATGTTGTCTTTCCATTAGGTGCCAAAATGTTTCTTTTACCTGCAGTTTCACTTTGTTCCCATATCTCTAGCTGGAGCTATAAATTTCCTCTTTCAGAAGGAATGTAATGAAAATAAGTTTGGCAAATACACCCTTTAAATTCCTTTATGAACAACAGATAAAATTGTTTACCCAATTTAAGACTGCTAGTGAAGCACTGAATGCATCAGATGTATTTTAGAAAAAATTCCGAACCCTGATAGAATAACAATGCAAAATATGAGATCTTTTTTTCTTCTTCTTGGGATTCACACATGATGGACATTTTCAAGAGCCAATAGCTCAGCATGCTTGTTCAAGGTCACATGTGTTTTCAGCAATCTCTGATTCCCATAGCAATAGCACAGCATGGTAAATATTTTTGCTTCTAGCAAACTGCTAAAAATATGAAAAAATCGTTCCATATGAAACCATTTTATGGAGAGTTGTAGATCACTTCAGTTTTGCTCAGCTCCATCCTTTCCTCTTTGCTCTTTCTGCGCCAATCCTGCTGATGTTGTTCATGTTTTTGTTCATTTTCCAATACTACTACCGCTGTTACACGCAGCCTTTACCATTGCTCGTCAAATATGCACAAATGAACTTTCCTTCAACACCTATCGAACTCTTCTGATAAGTTTTTCTCCGCCACCACCACTCCTGTGCGTTTGTATTCGTCTTCACCAGGCATGTTACCTACGTGTTCCATCAAGAGCTCCGTTCTGCCCCTTAACCTGTATCCCTCTTTCAAGCGAGCGATACCTTGCTACTGTATTTCAGAGCTCAACTTACATCCCAGCTTCATTTGGAACATAAGTCTGTATTTTTTCATAATCGTGAACAGGGCATCTATACAAGCTGGTCACTGAACTCACTATGGTTCACAGTCTCTCAAGGTACTCCTTGTCCCATGGTATGTTGAATTTTATTTCCCCTACACCATTTGCTCATGGCGATACCTCAGTGATTCCACTGCAGTCCGTCTAACTCTACAGATTATTTTGCTCATTGCTAACTCATTCTGTACATAGTTCTTCTATTCATCTAGAAATATGATCATCTTATATATATATATATAAATATATATGTATATAGTTTATGCCACCAAGATTCACTGACCTCAATCTCATTGAGCATATATGAAATGCTCTAGGAAGATGCAATGTAGCTCTCCGACCCCCAGCTAGAACACTTCAAGAACTAAAAACAGCCCTTGTTGAGGAGTGGTTATTAATTCCTCAAGAGCTCATCAATACCCTCATAAACACTGTGAGAAGTCATTGCTTGAGCTGCATTGTTGTCAAGAGTGGTGATACTCCATATTTCAAGAACTGTGGACAGCTCTTGTTGAGGAGAGGTCATTCATTGCTCAAGACCTCATCAATACCACCATAAACAGTTGGAGAAGTCGTTGCTTGAGCTGCATTGCTGTCAAGAGTGGTGAAACTCTTTATTTCAAGAACTCAGAACAGCTCTTGTTGGGGAGTAGTCATTAATCCCTCAAGACCTCATCAATACCATCATAAACAGTAGGAGAAGTCGTTGCTTGAGCTGCATTGCTGTCAAGAGTGGTGAAACTCTATATTTCAAAAACTATGAACAACTCTTGTTGAGGAGCGGTCATTAACCCCTCAAGACCTCATCAATACCCTCATAAACAGTAGGAGAAGTCATTGCTTGAGCTGCATTGCTGTCAAGAGTGGTGATACTTTATATTTCAAAAACTATGAACAGCTCTTGTTGAGGAGCGGTCATTAACCCCTCAAGACCTCATCAATACCCTCATAAAAAGTATGCGGAGTGATTGTTTGAACTGCATGGCTGATCATACTCTATATTAAAATGCCACATGTCTTAAGCAAAATACTTTAAATGTTATCCCATGGACTACTCCTTCATTTAAATTACAAGATTATGCAACACTTGCAAATTATAAGATTATGATTTTCTGTTGCTTGATTTACATCTCAGTAATATAAATTCCATTAAATTTCCTCATAAATACTTCGAATTATGTATGAATGTATAAAGTATCCTTTAATTTTGTGCACAGGTGTAATTTTACATATTGATATCTGGAAGGTAATTATTGAGAACTGAGCTACAAAATCATGAGATGCACTTGAGTAGCTAGGAGAAAATAACTCACCTCTCCATCTGATAAATCTAATTTAAACCAAAGTTCATTGAGGGCATCATGGAAGGTAAGTAAATTACCATTCAGTTGTGTTGTCCTGAAGAGAATACTTATCACAAATTCTTCATCATTTCTGATAGGTAAATCTGAAATTGAAAAAATGATCACTGAGATGTTAAAACAGAAAAGCAAATTTATCAGAATTTTTTGAAAGAAAAAAACTATTTTGCTTAAAATGCAGATCATTATTTACCTGTTTCAAAACACAAATTAATTCTAGAACAAACCATACATATTTCAGATCGTTTTTGAATCAAAGATGTTACTTATAAAAATACCAGTAAAGGAAACCATAATGGGACCATGCTTTCAACCATTAAGCCTCTCATCAGCCACCAAAGCGCATATGTTGCTCCGTTCTTGATCAGCTTTTGAAACCATTATCCCATTATAGTTTCCTTTATTGGCACTTTAATAAGCATCATCTTTGATTCAAAAACGATCTAAGTATAATGAAATGTCATCAGCAATTTTTTTCTTTGATTTATTATATAACACACATATTTTGTTATATAAGAGGGACTTGTAGCTACTTGCTGTCTGTCTGTGGCGAATAATAGAACAAAGTCATTAAAAAAACTGCAACCTGATGGTCACAGAAACAAATGGGGGAGTGAATCCCAGGAAGAATTAATTCTTCACAGATTCTTGAAAGGCATATCTTAATCAACAAAAAACAGCAAAACAAATTTAATTAGCATATCTGGAGAGTTGGTTGTTTGGATTTCAAAGCTATATCTGCTTAGCTTCTGTTGCTTGGAACTTCATCGGAAATCGCCAGATGTGGAATTCATTTCCGTTTCACTGTTCTGAGCACTTCACTGTACTGGGTGGGATAATAGGATACTTGAATGGAAATCGGGAGATGCGGATTTGATTCCCGTTCCATTGTACTGGGTGGGATAGTGATATGATGCTTGAACGGAAATCGGAAGACGTGGATTTGATTTCCGTTCCATTGTACTGTGTACTTCATTGTTTTGGGTGGGATGATAGAATGCTTGAACGGAAATTGGGAGATGTGGATTTGATTCCTGTTCCATTGTACTGGGTGGAATAGTGATAGGACGCTTGAACGGAAATCAGGAGATGTGGATTTGATTCCCGTTCCATTCTACTGGGTACTTCATTGTACTGGGTGGGATAATGATAAAATTCTTAAACGCAAATCGGAAGATGTGGATTTGATTCCCATTGCATTGTACAGGGTGAGATAATGATAGGATGCTTGAACGGAAAGCAGAAAATGTGGATTCGATTCCCCTTCCATTGTACTGAGAGGGACAATGATAAGAAGTTTGAACGGAAATCGGGAGATGTGTATTTGATTCCCGTTCCATTATACTGGGTGGGATAATGATGGAATGCTTGAACGGAAATCGGAAAATGTGGATTCGATTCCCCTTCCATTGTACTGAGAGGGACAATGATAAGAAGTTTGAACGGAAATCGGGAGATGTGTATTTGATTCCCGTTCCATTATACTGGGTGGGATAATGATGGAATGCTTGAACGGAAATTGGAAGATGTGGATTTGATTCCCGTTCCGAGGGGATGTGCATTCTTTTTCTAAAGGATGCCTATATGGGAAATGGTAAAATATACAGCATCATTCATATGCGTATAATCAGTGATGTGCATATGCCTTTCGTATATTTACAAAGAATTACCATATTTTTTGGAATATAAGACCCAATTTTTTTAGAAAACTTGGTGTCAAGATCCCCTTGCATCTTATATACCAAAGATATAGATCATTTTCATGAATGCTGCTATAAAAACTCCTAAATGAGTTTAAAATATTATGAGTTTATCTTAGGTACAGCAATTAGTATTTTGCATTTTTTTCTACAATGTCATTGTATCATACGTGCTGGTATATACAGTGAAACTTTCGTTAATGGACACCTCTGAACAATGGCAAGTTTTGGTTGGTACCAACAGCTGCCGAAGAATTAACAATAACGATAACCTCCGAACAACAAAACCTTTACACAGACACCCCAGTAGGTCTAATGGACACTTTGTCCACTGGAACTTACGGAGTTCCTTCGTAACATCCAGTGGACAAGTTTGCTTTGGTAAGGGGGATACGATAGGGACAAAATATTTATAGCTAAGGGCATAATGTGTTGGATTACAGTTGGTACAGTGGTATGATTAAGTGAAAAGAAAGGAGCTAAAAATTTAGTTCTACATGATACGAGCTGCAACTTCTATGTTTGGTTTGTTTCAATCGCCCCCAGGGGCTGTGGGGTGGTTGAAAGAACATGGAATTACCCGTTGGGAACGATGTTTCTTGGTTTGATCCCTGTGGTCTCTGTTCCTACTTTACAGGGCGCAGTTATGCTTTACTATCTAACATTTTTCTTTTCTCTTTTCTTTCCTATTAGCATAGACTAACTTAATTTCCTAGCTTGCTATTTCTAAGGGCTGTTTAACACCAGACATCAGACACTGTTTTCTTAAAATCCTCTACACCATGAAGGATTTTAAGAAAACAGTGGCACTTCCTGATTATACCCACCATTGTTCCCAGAGGTATTCCTGTACAAACAACTCTATGACTCCAACAACTACAATATCCAATCAAATTTTGGATTATGTTGACTCCTCTAAGCGATCACGCCAATTATGTTGAGGGCTGTTTCCGTTGCGTATATATATATATATATATATATATATATATATGGGATGTAACATCACAGCCTCTCCTTAACAAATGTCAACCCCGCCTTCTCGTGGTGCATCCTGTTCCCACTAAAGGGGCTCTGACGACCGCCCATAGCGGTATAACTATACCATCGGGATCAGAGGAAATGCTATCCCACACTCACCAACCCGCTTGGCCAGCGTGGTGAGTTATGGCCAAACCCCTCCAAAATGACTCCACAACTTAAATCTTGGCCCTCAGTCTCCGGCAGCTGGAATGTACCTGGCCAAGGCAGCGGCCAGTGCGACATGAAGGCAGAGGGTGCTAAGAATCCCCGGAGGACCGGACTAGGCTGCCATCTGATGCTGACCTTGGCTACTTACAATGGACGCTCCCTATCTTCTGATTCAAGGCTTCTTGAATTGGAAGAGGAACTACAAAGGATCAAGTGGGACATCGTGGGGCTAAGTGAGGTAAGGAGAAAAGGAGAAGATCTCATCGAACTGAAAAGTGGACATCTCTTCTACTATCGTGGGACAGATACTGGCAGAACTAGTGGTGTTGGATTTATAATAAACAAGAAACTGAAGGATAAAGTTGTAGAAGTTGAAAGTTCCTCTGACAGAGCTGCACGACTTGTTATCCAACTCTCGAAAAGATACCAGGCTCAGATTATTCAAACTTATGCACCCACCACAAGTCATCCTGAAGAAGAAATTGAAGAATTTTATGAGGAAATTTGTCATCTAAATAATAAAGGTAAGCAGCACTTGAAAATAATTATGGGAGATTTCAATGCAAAAATAGGGCAACGGCAACAGAATGAAACTTCGGTAGGTAAATTCGGTCATGGCAACAGAAACCAGCGTGGAAATACTCTCGTTGAGTTTGCAGAGGCAGAAGGGTTTTTCATCTTGAACTCCTTCTTCAAGAAAAAGCCACACAGGAAATGGACATGGAGACATCCAAATGGGACGACAAGTGAAATTGATTTTATTATGTGTAACAAAAAATTCGTCATAGAAGACTGCAGTGTGCTAAACAAGTTCAACACAGGTAGTGACCATAGATTGGTGAGATGTAAGATGCACCTCAACACTAAACTTGAACGTGGCAAGCTCATAGGACAAACAAAATCTATTGACATAACCAACCTTAAAAAACACCATAATACCTTCAAGTTAGAACTGAAGAACAGGTTCTCTGCTTTAGAAGGCCTAACATCGGAAGAAGTGGACATCTCTGAAGTTAACAGAAAAGTAACCAAAGCTCTTATGGAAACAGCAACAAAATTAGCTGGGTCTAAGAACAAGTTGCATGTGAACAAATTATCAGGAAAAACCAAAATGTTGATGCAAAAAAGAAGAGAGATGAGGACAACTAAAGAAGATGTGACTTACAAAGTGGAATATATAGAGCTATGCAAGACAGTAAGAAAAAGTATCACTGAAGACGTAAGGAAATTCAACTGTGAACTAGTGAGGAAAGCAATTGAAAACAACCAAAGCCTAAAGATAGCAAAGGGACATCTCAGTAAGGGAAGAAAACAGATTATGGCACTGAGAAAAGAAGATGGTTCTGTAACAAGAAATAGAGGCGAAATTTTGACAAGAGTGAAAGATTTCTACTCCAAATTATATGAAAGGGATGAGATATGCACTCCAGACATCATGAAAGATACCAGTACCAGAGTTCCTCCAGTCCTTCCAGCAGAAGTTGCACATGCAATCAAGAACATGAAGCGAGGAAAAGCTCCAGGAGAAGATGGAATTACTGTAGACATCATACAAGAAGCAAGTGGAGAAATCGAAACAGTACTCGCCCAAATTTTCACTCGATGCCTTAATGAAGGAAAGATTCCTGAGGATTGGAACACCGCTACAATGATCCTGCTACATAAGAAAGGTGACATTGAGGATCTCGGAAACTACAGACCTATCAGCCTCCTATCAGTAATTTATAAAATCTTCACTAAAGTTCTTTCACACCGCTTGAAGGTAACACTGGACATGGCTCAACCGAGAGAACAAGCTGGATTCAGGAGTGGCTACAGCACAATAGATCATATCCACGTGCTCAGAGAACTAATTGAAAGAGCGAGGGAATATGAACTTCCATTGTGCATGGCTTTTATCGATTATGAAAAAGCCTTTGATTCGGTGAAACCATCAGCAGTTACAATGGCTCTGAAAACCTGCGGTATTGAAGATGCATACATTAATATTATTAATAACATCTATGAAAATGCAAGTGCAAAGATTAGGCTGTTTGAAAATACAACACACGTAAAAATTGGAAAGGGAGTGAGACAAGGTGACACCATATCTCCGAAGCTCTTTAATGCCACATTGGAGGGTGTTTTTCAGTCGCTGAGCTGGGAAAACAAGGGGATAAAGATTAATGGAGATTATCTAACCCACCTTCGTTTTGCTGATGACGTAGTCATTTTTGCAACTACCCCATCAGAGCTGCAGAGTATGATCCAGGAACTTGCTGACAAGAGTAAAGAAGTGGGATTAAAAATGAACTTTCAGAAGACAAAAGTGATGTTCAATGCTTTTACAAGAAATGAAGATTTATCGATTGATGGAGAAAAGCTGGAGATAACAGACACGTACGTTTATCTTGGACAGCAGATATCAAGTGAGGGTCACATTGATGAAGAAATTAATCGGCGTACAAAACTTGCCTGGAGAGCTTTTGGAAGAAACAGCATAATTTTCAAGAGCAATATGCCATTATGTCTTAAAAGAAAAGTGTTTGATCAATGCATCCTTCCAGTGCTTACGTATGGTGCGGAGACGTGGACCTTAACTAAAAGAGACATACAAAGGCTGCAGACAACTCAAAGCAGCATGGAGAGGTGCATGCTTGGTGTAACCAGGAGAGATAAGAAGAGGAACTCGTGGATCCGAAAAATGACAAGAGTGGAAGACATCATGATCAGAGTTAAATCCCTGAAATGGCAATGGGCTGGACATACTGCCAGAAGGACAGATCATCGATGGACAGCTGAAATTTTAGATTGGATTCCAAGGGACAGGAAAAGACCCAGAAGAAGACCACATGGGAGATGGGTGGATGAAATTCGAAAGTATGCAGGGGTGACATGGAGGAGACTGGCACAAGACAGACCGTTGTGGAGGAAACTTGGGGAGACCTTCATCCAGCAGTGGATTGATAATGGTTGACAATGATGATGATGATGATGATGATGGGATGTAAGGTCAGGTGATGCGTAACATCACAGCCTCTCCTTGACAAATGTCAACCCCGCCTTCTCGTGGTGCATCCTGTTCCCACTAAAGGGGCTCTGACGACCGCCAATAGCGGTATAACTATACCATCGGGATCAGAGGAAATGCTATCCCACACTCACCAACCCGCTTGGCCAGCGTGGTGAGTTATGGCCAAACACCTCCAAAATGACTCTACAACTTAAATCTTGGCCCTCAGTCTCCGGCAGCTGGAATGTACCTGGCCAAGGCAGCGGCCAGTGCGACATGAAGGCAGAGGGTGCTAAGAATCCCCGGAGGACCGGACTAGGCTGCCATTTGATGCTGACCTTGGCTACCTACAACGGACGCTCCCTATCTTCTGATTCAAGGCTTCTTGAATTGGAAGAGGAACTACAAAGGATCAAGTGGGACATCATCGGGCTAAGTGAGGTAAGGAGAAAAGGAGAAGATCTCATTGAACTGAAAAGTGGACATCTCTTCTATTATCGTGGGACAGATACTGGCAGAACTAGTGGTGTTGGATTTATAATAAACAAGAAATTGAAGGATAAAGTGGTAGAAGTTGAAAGTTCCTCTGACAGAGCTGCACAACTCGTTATCCAACTATCGAGAAGATACCAGGCTCAGATTATTCAAACTTATGCACCCACCACAAGTCATCCTGAAGAAGAAATTGAAGAATTTTATGAGGAAATTCGTCATCTAAATAATAAAGGTAAGCAGCACTTGAAGATAATTATGGGAGATTTCAATGCAAAAATAGGGCAACGGCAACAGAATGAAACTTCAGTAGGTAAATTCGGTCACGGCAACAGAAACCAGCGTGGAAATACTCTCGTTGAGTTTGCAGAGGCAGAAGGATTTTTCATCTTGAACTCCTTTTTCAAGAAAAAGCCACACAGGAAATGGACATGGAGACATCCAATTGGAACGACAAGTGAAATTGATTTTATTATGTGTAACAAAAAATTCGTCATCGAAGACTGCAGTGTGCTGAACAAGTTCAACACAGGTAGTGACCATAGATTGGTGAGATGTAAGATGCACCTCAACACTAAACTGGAACGTGGCAAGCTCATAAGACAAACAAAATGTATTGACATAACCAACCTTAAAAAACACCATAATACTTTCAAGTTGGAACTGAAGAACAGGTTCTCTGCTTTAGAAGGCCTAACATCGGAAGAAGTGGATATTTCGGAAGTTAACAGAAAAGTAACCAAAGCTCTAATGGAAACAGCAACAAAATTAGCTGGGTCTAAGAACAAGTTGCATGTGAACAAATTATCAGGAAAAACCAAAATGTTGATGCAAAAAAGAAGAGAGATGAGGACAAATAAAGAAGATGTGACTTCCAAAGTGGAATATATAGAGCTATGCAAGACAACACGAAAAAGTATCACTGAAGACGTAAGGAAATTCAACTGTGAGCTAGTGAGGAAAGCAATTGAAAACAACCAAAGCCTTAAGATAGCAAAGGGACATCTCAGTAAGGGAAGAAAACAGATTATGGCTCTGAGAAAAGAAGATGGTTCTATAACAAGAAATAGAGGCGAAATTTTGACAAGAGTGAAAGATTTCTACTCCAAATTATATGAAAGGGATGATACATGTACTCCAGACATCATGAAAGGTACCAGAGTTCTTCCAGTCCTCCCAGCAGAAGTTGCTCATGCAATCAAGAACATGAAGCGGGGGAAAGCTCCAGGAGAAGATGGAATTACTATAGACATCATACAAGAAGCAAGTGGAGAAATCGAAACAGTACTCGCCCAAATTTTCACTCGATGCCTTAATGAAGGGAAGATTCCTGAGGATTGGAACAATGCTACAATGATCCTGCTACATAAAAAAGGTGACATTGAGGATCTCAGGAACTACAGACCTATCAGCCTCCTATCAGTGGTTTATAAAATCTTCACTAAAGTTCTTTCACACCGCTTGAAGGTAACACTGGACATGGCTCAACCGAGAGAACAAGCTGGATTCAGGAGTGGCTACAGCACAATAGATCATATCCACGTACTGAGAGAACTAATTGAAAGAGCGAGGGAATATGAACTTCCATTGTGCATGGCTTTTATCGATTATGAAAAAGCCTTTGATTCGGTGAAACCATCAGCAGTTACCACGGCTCTGAAATCCTGCGGTATTGAAGATGCATACATTAATATTATTAATAACATCTATGAAAATGCAAGTGCAAAGATTCGGCTGTTTGAAAATACAACACACATAAAAATTGGAAAGGGAGTGAGACAAGGTGACACCATATCTCCGAAGCTCTTTAATGCCACATTGGAAAATGTCTTTCAATCACTGAACTGGGAAAACAAAGGGATAAAGATTAATGGAGATTATCTAACCCACCTTCGTTTTGCTGATGACGTAGTCATTTTTGCAACTACCCCATCAGAGCTGCAGAGTATGATCCAGGAACTTGCTGACAAGAGTAAAGAAGTGGGATTAAAAATGAACTTTCAGAAGACAAAAGTGATGTTCAATGCTTTTACAAGAAATGAAGATTTATCGATTGATGGAGAAAAACTGGAGATAACAGATACGTATGTTTATCTTGGACAGCAGATATCAAGTGAGGGTCACATTGATGAAGAAATTAATCGGCGTACAAAACTTGCCTGGAGAGCTTTTGGAAGAAACAGCATAATTTTCAAGAGCAATATGCCATTATGTCTTAAAAGAAAAGTGTTTGATCAATGCATCCTTCCAGTGCTTACGTATGGTGCAGAGACGTGGACCTTAACTAAAAGAGACATACAAAGGCTGCAGACAACTCAAAGAAGCATGCAGAGGTGCATGCTTGGTATAACCAGGAGAGATAAGAAGAGAAACTCGTGGATCCGAAAAATGACGAGAGTGGAAGACATCATGATCAGGGTTAAATCCCTGAAATGGCAATGGGCTGGACATACTGCCAGAAGGACAGACCATAGATGGACAGCCGAAATTTTAGATTGGATTCCAAGGGACAGGAAAAGACCCAGAAAAAGACCACATGGGAGATGGGTGGATGAAATTCGTAAATATGCGGGAGTGACATGGAGGAGACTGGCACAAGACAGACCGTTGTGGAGAAAACTTGGGGAGACCTTCGTCCAGCAGTGGATTGATAATGGTTGACAATGATGATGAATGATGATATATATATATAGCCATTAAAGGTTTTATAGGTTTTTACTCTTATTTTAGTCATACACAGACGGTAGTCATTTGAGTGGTTTTGACCGTGAATTATTATATTCAGTTTTATTCAGCAGTCAGCATTTGAAAAAAGCACTGCAACATCTTCTTTCTTGTGGATAAGCTTCACATATTTATTCTGCTTTTGCAGAAATGCAATGACCTGGCAATGTTAACTTAGGCCTAACCTCAGAGCAACAGCCACTTTTCCCCAGTCTGAGCAGTGACGGATATTCGGAGGTTTCAGTGTTTATCCATTGTCAAAACATTAGAGATACCTACCTAATAGCATGTTGCACCTCTTCTAGCGTGAATACTAGCCAGTACATGCTAAGTCATCAACTCCACCGGATGCCAGGAGGTAATTCCAGCCATGCCTATTGCAGTATTGTCCACAACTCTATCCAAGACATCAGCCCAGCTCACGGATCTTATGTTTCACTCTGCGGCATTCCAGACAGCTTCCACAGGGTTTAATTCCAGAGACCTTGAGGGCCACTGGATGGTTTCAAACTAAGATGAGTGTTCCTCGAGCCTTGCCTAGGTAGTTGTGGCCCAGTGGGGCTGCACATTGTCCTGCTGGAACAAACCATCAGCCACAGGATGTGCAAAAGCCATGAAAGTATGTAGGTGATCAGCCAGCACATGCTGGTAGCGTGCAGCAGTTAAGAACCTCTCCAGACACACTAAGGGACCTAATGTGTCCCGCAAGAACGTTCCCCGAACCATCACAGAGTTGATCTGGCATGACAGGGCCATGGCCTCATGATGTAGACACCACACCTACACTCTTCTGGTACAGCTGAAAACGAGATTCATCTGACCATGCAACATGGCACCACTTTGCAGAAGTCCACTTTTGATGTTCCCGGCACCGGGCGAGATGTAATTTCTCATAAAGCAGCTAGCGGAGGCACACGAGTAGGGCGTCGGTTCCCACAGTCCAACGTGCACCATACCTTTTGCTTGCTGATGCTGTTTGGGCTCCCCAACATTTAAACTGGATATGATTTGTGCCACCATTGTCAAGAAGTTGGTCTGTATCAGCCTGGATAGTCCATGTCTACCCTGGTCATCAATCGGATGTGGTCAGCCACTGCTTGGTCTCTGGGAGCTGGTACATTCGTCGATGGTATACTCGTGATACAAGTTTGTGTCCTCAGGAATCCTAGGGTTCTTATTACCACTTGTGTGACAGAATGACCCCTCTATCTTGCGTTGACAATCGTTTCCTGATCAAATTCGCTCATCACCATTTTTTTCGACTGTGATACACTGTTGGGAAGCCTTGCTGTCTGCCTATGTATTGCCAGCATTTGGTTTGAGTCTGTTCCACTCTGAGCTGGGAATGCCCATGTCAACTGCCCATCACCCCTATCTCTAACAGGGTTACCACTCAGAAGTAATAAAAAAGTTTGCACCCTCAGGAATCCTAGGGTTCTTACCACTTGTGTGACAGAATGACCCCTCTATCTTGCATTGACAATGGTTTCCTGATCAAATTCGCTCATCACCATGTTTTTTGACTGTGATACACTGTTGGGAAGCCTTGCTGTCTGCCTATGTATTGCCAGCATTTGGTTTGAGTCTGTTCCACTCTGAGCTGGGAATACCCATGTCAACTGCCCATCACCCCTATCTCTAACAGGGTTTCCACTCAAAAGTTATAAAAAAATTCTCTGACTTTTCCAGGTTCTCCAGGTGGTTTTTAAAGTTTTTCAGAGTGGCATGTTGCAAAGAATTGTTACATTTCATTCCATTCCATTAATTTTTCTCACCAAAGCACACACTTGTAAATTCTTTACGTAATTTGTCTTTATAACATCAAACAAAGATCTTCGCTCTTTCCACGTTTATAAGTGAGTCACGGAAAAATTCTCATTGGCCGCCACCGGGAGTCGAACCCAGGGTCTTTCAGTTAGGCGCCAGAGATGCTTCCGCTACACCACAGCGACCTCGAATTTCTCCAGACTCACACACGCTAATTGCCAAGCCAAGTTGGCAGGTTGCTTCTTGGAGGAGCCCCGCACTTGAACGGAAATCGGGAGTTAGCGTGTGCGAGTCTGGAGGAATTCGAGGCTGCTGTGGTGTAGCAGAAGCATATCCGGCACGTAACTGGAAGACCCTGGGTTTGACTCCCGGTGGCGGCCAATGAAAATTTTTCCATGACTTACTTATAATTATAAACGTGGAAAGAGCGAAGATCTTTGTTTGATGTTCCTGGTCCACGTTAAATGTCTGTATTAATTGTCTTTATAAATTACCTGCTTTTCATTAATAACAACTAACCGTGCACATTATTTTCTGTACCAAAGTTTTGTGAACTTTTGTGAATACTACCCACACGGAATTTGTAAATACATTCCCATAGAAACAGGTCATATGTAAGAAAACATTTGTGAGTTGAATAGTTTCAGTTTTTCTATAACACAATGCAGCTAAGCTTAATGATGGAATGGCTCTGTTCAAAGAAACATGTTTCAAGAGAACCAACAGACAAAGGACTTTGATCCATCATTTGGTTGGTTCTCTTGTGAAGTGTTTCTTCAAGCAGGAGCCATTGTGCCTAATTGTTCCATGTTATAACAACTGTCTGCAGAAATTGAACAAAAGCTTAATAACTGGCAATTTTAAAAATTCAATTTTGCATCTTTTTTTTAGGGAATAAAGGATATACTTAATATAACTGAAAGTAAGATCTACCAAATTCTAGGCAGGCAGTAATTGCAAGCAAAAGTTTGAAATCTTGAAAAAATAAGTTCTTTTGGCAAAATAAAGTATCCATTGATTTTTACAAAAAAAAAAAAAAAAAAAAAAGGGTAATTTTCCCTGAGTTTTCCCTGACTTTTACAAAAAAAAAAAGGGTAATTTTCCTTGAGTTTTCCCTGATTTTTGAAACCATTTTCAAATTCCCTGAGAATTCCAGGTTTTCCTTGTTTTCCAGGTCGAGTGGGAACCCTGTCTAATGTTCTGTCTACTGAATATACGTATGCGTGTGCGTAAATTTTCACCTCGAGTAGAGTGACCCTATTCTATCAACTGGTTCTTTGTCTCTGGCAAGTAAAGTCACATTTTGCCTCCTATCACAACATTAGAAGTGATCACCTTCTTCAAATATTTTCTACAACTCTGTGTAACCCCACCCCCTAAGACTAGGGGTTAGTTAATGAGAAACCCACTTGAAAAATACTTTTTTACAGTTTGAATGTTTTAACATTGCATGTGCAGCAATGTGACAACACTTATGTTTAGCGATCTCTCTTATGTGCACTACCTGTCTGCATGATCACCAATTCCTCTGATGGCCATGTGACTATCTGCATGAATCAACTCGGACCATTTTTGGTTTTCACCTGTTGATGACCTACAGGTCTGAAATTTATCTTGCTTTTGTTTCCCCCGTCTTCAGACTACTGATATGAGTTTTCTCCTGCCATACACATTTCTTATCCTGGTATGGATTTGGGAAGCACTACAACCATCCTTTGTAAGAAACTCATTCACAGCTCTTTGTTTAACATTTAACATTAATAACAATTCACTTGGGAGAAGTGAAAAAGAAGTAGTAATATGTGATGTTGGCTTATGAAAGCACAGCAAATAGCGTCTCCCAGACAAATGTCAACCGTACACAGAAATCATCGCTCTTTCCACGTTAATAAGTGAGTCATGGAAAAAAATTATCATCGGCTGCTACCGGGAACCGAACCCAGGGTCTTCCAGTTACACACCGGACATGCTACCACTACACCACAGCGGCCTCGAATTCTTCAGACTCACATACGACCACACACAACTGATGTAGATTAGGAACATCAAACAGAAGTCATCGCTCTTTCCACGTTTATAAGTGAGTCCCAGAAAAATTCTTATCGTCCGCCACCGGGAATCGAACCCAGGTCTTGCAGTTACGCTCCGGACATGCTACCACTGCACCACAGTGGCCTCGAATTCACCAGCCTCACATGTGATTAACTGCCAAACTACATCGCAGGTTGCTTCTTGGAGCCCCGCACAATGCTGGGGATTCACCAAAGATGGAAAACAGCAACTGAACAAATAACTAGGAGGCGAATGATTAATTAATTCAAACACTCCATGTGGATCAGGAACACCACACAGAAATCATCGCTCTTTCCACGTAAATAAGTGAGTCATGGAAAAATTCTCATTGGCCGCCTCCTAGTTATTTGTTCATTTGCTGCTTTCCATCTTTGGTGAATCCCCAGCATTGTGTGGGGCTCCATGAAGCAACCCGCCATGTTGTTCGGCCATTAATCACATGTGAGGCTGGAGGAATTCGAGGCAGCTGTGGTGCAGTGGTAGCATGTCCGGCACATAACTGGAAGACCCTGAGTTTGATTCCCGGTGGCGGCCGATGAGAATTTTTCCCGTGACTCACTTATAAACGTGGAAAGAGCGATGATTTCTGTTTGGTGTTCCTGATCCACGTCGAGTGTTTGAATTAATTAAATGTCAATCGCACCCTTTCATGTGCATCCTGTTCTCGCTGAAGGGACTCTGAAGAACCACCAATAGTGGTATAACTTTAACACCAGAAACAGAGCAAACACTACTCCACCACACTGAGATGTTCGATTAGAAATAGGAAGATTATTTTCGCGCTGTATATACACTATCTACCAACAAGTAATTGAACACCTGTGATAGCAAAGGAAAACAAAGTTTATTCACCTTCAATAGTTGGTGGAGCCTCCACGAGTGGCGATTACAGTTTCGACCCTCTGGGGCATACTCCCAACCAGGCGTTGTACGACGGCTAGCAGTATTTTCTTCCACTCGCCTTGGAGGAGACAGGTCAGTTCCTTCACCGATTTCGGATGATGGGGGCACCCCTTAAGTCGATGCTCCAACTCGTCCCAGAGGTGTTCGATAGGGTTAAGGTTCGGGCTCTGCGCAGGCCAGTCCATTCGATTAACCCCATTGTCACCATACCAAGCCAAGGTGGACCTCGCAAAATGACAGGTGGCATTGTTATCCTGAAAGTAACATGGGTCCACCCCGTAAAACTGCCACAACGTAGGAAGTGCATGGTCATCCAAAATGGGGCAGTAGGTCTTGGCATTGAGTCTACTAGGAATTGCGACCAAGGGTCCCGTGCCATACCAGGAGAAACACCCCCTTAGCATAATTCCACCGCCACTTAACTTCACAGTTGGCACAATACATTCCGGCAGGAGGCGTTCTCCAGGCAGACGCCAAACCCAGACCCTGCCATCCGAACGGTAGAGGGTGAACCTTGATTCGTCGCTCCAGATAACCTGTTTCCACTGTTCAACGGTCCACTGTCGACGTTCTTTGCACCACGTTAGCCGAGCAGCGCTATTGGACTTGGTAATCAAAGGCTTGTGGGCGGCAGGACGTCCATGATAACCGAGCAGATGGGCTTCCTTACGGATGGTATTCATCGAAAGAACACTCCCAGATGCCTGTTGAAACTCCTCGCGGATGTGGCCCATCGATTTGGTGCGGTTCTTCCGAATTTCTCTGGCCAGCACTCGTCGGTCTCTAACTCGCAGTTTTGTGGGTCTGCTGGGTTGGGGCACATTCCGACAGTCACCTCTCATCTTCCACTTGCCAATCACGTAGGCCACTGTCGATTTTGGGTACTTCAACTCGCTGGATATGTCACGTATGGATCGGCCATTTTTGTGATACCCGACGATTACACCTTTCTTGAAATCGGTGAGCTCCGAACTGTGCGGCATCTTGCATGCGACTGGTTGCATTGTTGTTTCCCACACGATATTTAACGGCTCCGGCCGTGATGTGTATCAGGACAACAGATATCGTTGATTGAAGGGGTGTCCAATTACTTGTTGGTAGATAGTGTAGATGAATGCAGACTTTAGCCGTACTTGCACGATGACACAATAAAACCCAGTGATTGGTTAAAACTTTAATAAGATAAAAACACATACACATAAGTTAAAATACCATTAGACCTTTCAAGGCTGCACAGCCATCTTCAGATGGAAGAAACTACGTCGTGAAACACACACATATATGCAGGAGTAAATTAGAGCAGTTGCCACTCAAAGAGACACAAAGGTAATAATAAAAGTTTGGGTCATGACGCCTAGGTACAAAGGTGAAATGAAATGAAATCTGAAGTCGGTAGACAATGAAATCTGAAGTCGGAGTAATGACAGTTAGTGACAAATATTATTTAACAAAAGTTTCCATGATGAACAAAAGCAGGTAGGTCCTCATTACAACAGGTTTTTAAAAAATGACAAATGTACAAACTCTCTGTGAATAGTAGAGATGCCTTTTTGGGAGGGCAAGCAAGGATGATTGCCTCGGTCCAAGAGGGGGAGTATGAGCCCTTATTAACAAGGTGAGACAAGGCGGTAGATTGTGAACCAACTTTAACATTATACACATGTTCAGAAAGTCTTGTTTTAAGCCTCCTTGATGTTGATCCAATGTAAACCAAGTTCCTAGTTTCTTCCTCCATGGCTTTGAGGGGAACAAAATACACACCATGTCTGTTAGTAAGCTCCACTGAGTCACGGTCATTTTTAACCATAGCCAGAATGTTTCTGGTTTTAATGCCAAAATCCAAATTGTGTCACCGGTATGTTTTTTAGAATGTTAACACATCCAGAAATGAACTCCATAGAACCCACAAACTTATGCTGATTACTTTCAGGAGTCAAAGTCGTGAGGGTCTTCTTTTGAAACTTCCGTAGAATGCGATCAACATGGTACCTCGAGTAGCCATATGCACCTCGAGTAGCCATATGCACCTCGAGTAGCATGGAAACTTTTGTTAAATAATATTTGTCACTAACTGTCATTATTCACTAGTCTACCGACTTCAGATTTCATTTCATTTCACCTTTGTACCTAGGCGTCATGACCAAAACTTTTATTATTACCTTTGTGTCTCTTTGAGTGGCAACTGCTCTAATTTACTCCTGCATATATGTGTGTGTTTCACGACGTAGTTTCTTCCATCTGAAGATGGCTGTGCAGCCTTGAAAGGTCTAATGGTATTTCAACTTATGTGTATGTGTTTTTATCTCATCACTGGGTTTTATTGTGTCATCCTGCAACTACGGCTAAAGTCTGCATTCATCTCAGATGAATTTGCGAAAAACAAAATTAATGTACAATACTTTTTTAAGAACTAAGATTTGGGCAAATTTAGAAGTAACGGATGCCCGCACTTACCTTGGGCAATAGACATCAAACATGGGCCATACTGAAGAAGAATGGGCATACAAAACTTGGTTGAAGAACATTTGGAAGAAACAGTTCAATTTTGAAGCAATTTGCCATCATGTCTTAAAAGAAAAGTGTTTAATCAATGCAACCTTCCAGTTCTTACTTATGGATCAGAGACATGAACCTTAATTAAAAAAGACGTACAGAGGACAGAAAGATGGATGGAGAGATGCATGATTGGTGTAACCAAGAAGGGCAGAAAAAGGAACTCATGGATCAGGAAAATGGCAAGAGTTGATGACATCATGATCAAAGAAAGACCCTCAAGTGGAAATAGGGCAGTCATACTGCTAATAGAACTTTTCACTGTTGGACAACTAAGATATTAGACTGGATACCATGAGATGGGAAACGACAAGAAGGTGGCCACGTGGAAGTGGATGAAATTCTAAAGTGTGTCACAGTGACATGAAATAGAGTTGTCAGGACAGAGAGCTGAGGGAGAGAATTGGCAAAACCTTTACCTACCAATGAATGTTCTGAGAATGGTTGATGATGTGGTATACATTCACTCTAAGCCACATAAAGGCACAATACATTTAAGAAAAGCAGTCCAACAGGCACAACTTCGCACAAAATTTAAAACTTTTAAATTTCTGAGCATGAAGACTTTTCAGCTGTACAAAAGAAAAGAAAAATAAGTAGGATTCATGTGCCCTTAAAATCTTACCATATGTTGCATAGCCTTTTCCAGTGAAATACAGCCCACGTTCAGCATCACTAAAACACAATCGATCAGTCTTTGGTACTTTTCTGGGGCTGCCATTGATCATCAAATTACGAATGCAACCAAGATAGCTGGTAGTTGCCTGCAAAAGAATTGCTCTCTATACTATGATCTCTCAGAAATAACAAATTCAGTACTTGCAGAGCCAAAACATTATGACCACCTACCTAATATGATGTTGGTCCTTCATGTGCCGCCAAAACAGCTCTTACCCGGCGAGGTATGGACACTACAAGATTTCTAAAGGTATCTTGTGGTATCTGGTACCAACACATTACCAGCAGATACTTGAACTCTGGTAAGTAATGTGTTTCAGCCACCACAGATCGGATTTGCTGTTCCAACACAAACCACAGATACTCGATTGGATTTATGTATGGGGAACTTGTAGACCATGGCAATACCTGGAAGTCTTCCTCATGTTCCACAAACCCTTCTTGAACAGTCCAGGCAGTGTGGCATGGCGCATTATCCTGCTGAAAGAAGTCACTACTACAGGGGAGTAGTGTTGCCATGAAAGGATATATCTGGTCTGCAATGATATTTAGGTAGGTGGATGACATCATAGTTTCCTGCACGTGAATGAGTGGACCCAGTCTTTCCCAGCAGAATGTTACCCAAAGCATTATGTTTTCTCTGTCAGCTTGTTTTTGTCCCATGGCGCATCCTGGCGTCAACTTGTTTCTTTGCAACAGGAATTGAGATGCATCAGGTCAGGAAACTTTCTTCCAATCATTCAAGGTCCAGTTTTGGGGCACATATGCCCATTGTAGGCACTGACTATGCAGCTCTAGTGGCGTGACTACCACCTCCTGCAGCCCGTGCAACTGTTGGGAGGGGAGGGCACAGGTAACGAAGGGGTGTATTGCAACTGCCAGTTGTAATTTTATGCACAAATTCGAACATGCACAATAATTAACCCAAAATTCATATTTTGCTTTAAGATATATTTAGCTTTACCTAAATAAATGCCTAGTTTCACTTTTAAAACACTGAATGTCCTATAGATTGAAAGTGTTCAGCTCTTTGACTTCGGGTTGTAATACGATTGCTCTACAATGGGTTGTAAATAATGCGATCGCTCTCCAATCGCCCTCTCTCTGCGTTGCTGAGGAAAAGTACCAGGCGACAATGGGATTTCCCATGGAAGATGTGGGAAAACAATCAGTTACCTAGGATTACGAGTACAAAAGGCATCAACATCTATTCACAGCAGCCGCAGATCTGCCATGTGTAAGAGGGTGATTTCTTCAAGGGATTTATTTTAGTTTTGGACAAAGCAATTACACGTACTGTCAAATCTATTACATAAAAAGTTAAAACTACAGTGCTCTAGGTGCCACCATTACTTTTGTAGACACTCTCCCTGACTTCCTACCCCCCCCCCTCCCAACCACCGCACACACACACACTGTGAAAAATGCATCCTCCCATGTGTTCGAAATCCTGCAAAAATTGCAGGGGGCCACACGTTGTGCTAGTTACGCCACTGCGCAGCCTTATTTTCAAAAGGGTTCGATATACTGTGCATTGTGGCACATTACTCCCATCACCAGCATTTAAATTACTGGTGAATTACGCCATAGTATCCCTTCTGTTAGTTCATACCATATGGCCTGAGCCATTGTCAGCCCACAACTGGCCTACAGTTCGTGGTTTTTTCCCTCCTTGAACCACTTTTTGAGAATGCTGACAGTGGACACCGCACAAGCCTTGTCGTCTTGGAAATGCTTTGACCCAGTTGTCTAGCCATTACAATTTAGCTTTTGTCAAACTTGCTTAAGTCTGATGGCTTTCCCATCTAAAGAGCAAGAACAACACTGGTTAACAGAGCTCAGTATTGAGGTGTTGTTTATACCATTTCATCACCTTTACACGTGCCATTGTCTACCTGGAGTTGCTTCAATTTGCATAAAGACTGGTAATAATATTTTGGCTCCTCGGTGCATATACACTGTTGCATATAAAACAAGATAAATAATACTTACAATGGCCAATAAATAGTGTTAATACATGATAATATGATGCAAAACTGAATAAAAACAAAATTCACAGTTTGATTTGGATTTCAAAAAAGAGCACACATGCATGCCGTTTGAATTGGGACATGCTCTTTAGAAAAAAATCACTTATCTCTTATGATATATTTGTAATTCGAAGCATCTCTGAAAATAATGCAGGATTTTTCAGCCACTGGATACTGTAATAGACAGTTTCCCTGCGAATCACTTTGACATAGCGCAATATGAATCATCTCTTCAAAAAATGTCTCTTCTTATTTAATTTTTCTTTGACTGGAAAATGGTCACATACTTTGAGTGACTTACATGTCTTTTGGGGAGATGATCATCTTGCATGCAAAATCTGACATACAGTAGACAGTCTAAAACCATAAAGGCTTCCCTGCTGTCTTGAGAATCTGTTGTATAAGTTATTTTTAAATATATGAATAGCCAGCTTTTTATTGCATCTTATGGTTTTGCGTTCACAAGGACCTATACCTGACATGAATTTATTATAGTTGATCAGATATGGCATGTCCAAATTTATTCATTGTTTTGACAAAATTAAGTGTTGAAATCAATGTGGATTTCCTTGAAATCTCTTTAGCCTTCTGAACATGCCACCCCATTCCATAAAAATATTAACTAGCAAATAATACATTTTACTGTCACTGAAGTATTTATTTATTTATTGATTGATATTTCCTTCAACTGAAAACCAGAGCATTCAAAGAAAAATAAACATTGCAGTGAAAAGCGAACAATGTGTTATGTCTATGGATAGTTCACTTAGTTTCCATTCCCTAAACCACATGGGCCGCCCCAGTGGCGCAGTGGTCTAAGGCGCTGGCCTCTGATCATTCACCCGTAAGGGGTCCAGGTTCGAATCCCGGTGAGGCATGGATGTTGTGTTTGTCTTACGGCACTGGCTCTCTCCCTTCCCTAGAACCAGTGACCCTAAATTAGGGACGGGTGACTGCTTATAGCCCACTGAGTTGCTCACGGTGGTCGTTAAACCTCCAATCAAAAAAAAATAATAATAATAAACCACATGGAGAAATATCCTTTATCTATAAATAGCGCTAATTTCTAGGCATTTAAAGTCTCGTTCTCAATGCCAGTAATGAAATTTATAAGTTTCTTCAAGTGCAGAAGGTTTTAAAACAGGAAATACCAAGTGATCCAAAAGTTACGCAATCAGCAACTTGGAACTGCATCGGAGCCGCAAATCGATTGTACAGATAATAAGCATGTGTGTGGTGGCAACAGTAGAATGTACAGGTCAAGGTCAGCATGAACTGATCATGTGGTCTGACTTACATGTGCCGTCACGACTGAGCAAACATGCTTTTTGCCCAAGTTTAGTGCACTTTCATTGTGGAAAGCTATCTCAAATGGCAGTCCTTCCCTAAATGCCAGGATGTATTTAGAGGTTGTATTCCGGAATCTAAAGTTTACAATACACTCGCATCATTTGGTCTCCTGTTATTTTTTCGAGAAACAGGTCGTGTGGACGATTGCAAACATTTGGGCCGTCCGTCACTCTTAACAGAGGATTCTTTGGAAATTGTCCTTCATGCGTTCACCACAAAAGCCACTACGAAAAGTATTCCAGCAAACCAGAATATTTTGCAGGAGTGTTCACAGAGCAACAAAAAAGCAAAATCTATGTCTCTGTCAGATTAACATAGCGCATGAGCTGAAAGAATCTGATAAAGAGAACAGAGAAAAAGACTCCAATACTGAGATTTTCTGCATTTTGTCCACAACGATCTTTGTATCCTGGATTGCATTTTCTTTTCTAATGAACCATGGCTCCATCTAAATGGGTACATAAACAGGCACAATAACAGGTTCTGGAGTTCGGAAAACCCGCACCTTTTTCAAGAGAGCCCACTACATTCCCAGAAAGTTGGAGTCTGGTGTGTTGTTTCACGTAAAAGAATTGCGATTTTTTTTTTTTTTTTTGGATGGAAACAATGAGAATTAATTGTTACCAGGACATCATTCAGCAATTCACATCATTGTTAAGGTGGACCCACCTAAAATCTTTGCCTTGTATTTCCAATAGACAAACTTCTGTAGCCATTTTCTTCATAATTAACGCATTCCCAAAGATGAAAAATTGAACATCGACAAAAATAGCTTCATATAATACACTGAAGAGCAACTGAATTAGAGATACCTGTCTAGTAACGTGTAGCACCACCTTTCGCCCTGATGACGGCGGTGATTCATCTCGGCATGAACTCGACATGACACCGGAAGCGTTGGGAAGCCATACGGATCCACGATCCCTGAACAAGCTCCCACAGTTCACGAAGATTTGATGGAGGGGGTTAGAACCTCGAACATCTCCCTCGATGGCATCCCAGATGTGCTCGATGGGATTGAGGTCAAGTGACCTATCTGGCCACGGAAGCGATGTCACATCGGTGGAGTGTTCATCCAACCATTCGGATACAATTCAGGAGCGATGGCACGGTGCATTGCCTTGTTGCAGGATGAGGTCCCCACTGGGATGTTGAAGATGCACAAACGGGAGCAAATGGTCGTCCAGGATATTCCGGTAATGTTGACCTGTGAGGGACGATGTCACACGTACCAGGAGTCCCATTTCAGTCCACGTAAACAGTCCCCAGATGAGAATGCAACCCCCACCAACTTGAAGGGTACCCTGCTGGCAAGAAGGATCCATCGCCTCATGTGGTTTGCGCCGTACTCGTATCCTGCCATCTGCATGTACCAACGTGAATCTTGACTCATCAGTCCAGGCAACATTTTCCCACATGTCTAGGGTCCAGTGGCGATGTTCCCGCTCCCATTCTAATCTTTGCACCCAGTGATGTGCGGTCAGCAGCGATACTCTCGTGGGATAATGGCTTTTGTGCCCCGTAGCGAGGAGATGGTTCTGGATGGTGTGGCTGCTTACACATTTTTGTGCACCAGTGTTAAATTGCCGAGTGATTTCTTGCACTGTGGCCCGTCTATCCACTGTTACAATGCGAGCTAGTCGACGATGACCCCACTCATCCACATGCTGTTGCCCACGGCAGTTGGCCCTTGCAGGGATGGTTTTACCAGATTTGGTGTACTCACGGTGCACTCGTGACACAGTGGCTCGTGAAAATCCCAGTGCCTGCACGACTTCCGAGGTGGAGTGACCCATTCGTCGGGCCCCGACAATTTGCCCACAATCAAATGCGCTTAGATCCTTCATCTTACCCATACTGCATCCGACTCTTACTGATTTCCGTCACATCACTCCTTATATTGTTGGATCGCTGCATACGTCATGTCGTTTCCCTTTACAGGGCCGCTCACAGCGCCACATTTGCATAATGCCATCTGTCTCTAATTCAACTGCTCTTCAGTGTAGTCTAGTATACTTAATATTTTCTAAAACTTAACCATAATTATATTAAAAATCAATAACTTTCCCTTTGGTGGTGTTGGGACCAGCAAATAGATGGCACCACATTTGCATGTGACTTCTAAAGACAATCACGTCACATTTTTTTTCAATAATTTCATTAATTTTTGGACTGCAATCAGCACTTGTATCCATCCATGCGATAGTCCGGAATGTTTCGAATGATTTGAGCTATTTAGATTAAATATTCTAACATTAATTTAGCTGAAAATTTGCAGAGTAAACTTACTGGTTTATTTTGGAATAAAAAATCAGCAGCATCTACAACTCTGTTAACATTTTCTGATAAATTATTATCAGAACATTTAATCTAAGTGGCTGAAATCATTATAAACATTCCAGACTGTTGCATGAATACACTCAAATTTTGATTCCATTCTGAAAATTAATAAAATTATTGAAAAAAATGCGACGTGATAGCATTTAGTAAGTCACATGTAGATGTGGCGCCATCTATTTTCTGGACTCAACACCAAAAAGGAAAAGCTATTGGTTTTTAATATAATTATGGTTAAGTTTTAGAAAATAACCATAATTATATTAAAAACCAATAACTTAGTATGCCAGGCTATAATACAGGGCCATAGCTAGGGGGACGCCAGGGCATTAAAATATTTTGCGCCTGTCCTGCCAATGATTCATAGAAAATTAAAGACTCCTAAATTGCAGTTTCCAGTGCTGAAGACGAAAATATTGATTTAGACAAAGTCAAATATTTGCAAACTTTAGGTATCAAACTTTCATCTCCAGAAGAAATTGCAGTAGTCAACAGATTCATACAAACCCAGAAGAAAGAAAACCCAAATTCGGTCATCTTTGATGAAATTTTTAAGCAGCGAGTAGTCCTCAGAGATACTTATAACTTATTGGCCACAGCCAGGACTTGGTACAGCTACTTGTGAATCCACCTTTTCTGTTTTAACGAGAATTAACTGCCCACAGCGGCTTTTGATGTGCCACCGATAAATGTCAAATTTGACTCTTCTTGCATTCGAACAAAACTGCACATAAACTCTTGACATGGACTTACTTTTCAGAAAATATAATGGTCAAAAGAACCGACGACTACAACTATTTTGATTTTCTATTAGTAAGCAACGATTATAAATGCATTTTTATTTTACAAAATGTTTCTTGTTTTTCTATTTATGTTAATCAAAAATGGTACTTTTGTACCTGATGTATCTACATGAGGTACTTAAGTCTGGGTTGAAATTTGTAAAATTTCAGTAATGCTCAAAAAGATAAAAAGTATATAGCTTTTTGAGCATGCTCTAAATTTTATTGAGCCTGCCCTAAGTATAGAGTTTGGCTCCGGCCCTGCTATAATACGAAGTTATTTTTATCGATGTTCAAATTTTCATCCTTGGGAACGCATTAATTGTGAAGAAAATGGCCACAGAAGTTTGCCCATTGGAAATGCAAGGCAAAGGTTTCAGGTGGATCCGCATTAAATGTTGATGAATGCAACTGCTGGCTGCAGCAAGACAGTGCAACCAGCAGTAAGTGTGCTACAGTGCAGACAGCAAATGACAGTATGCTTGTGTTATGTGAATTCTTTGGTGAGTACAACATTTCTTGTGGACTGTGGATGCTTAGATCACCTGACCTGCTTACTCCAGACTTTTATCTCTGGAGTCATCTCAAAGAAAATGTGTAGAAGAACAACCTCCGCACACTCGCCAAACTAAGACAACGCTGAGAACCATGTCTCCAGCATCAGCGCAGTGACTATCCAAAAGATCGCAATGCACGTGAAGAAACCAGAGGCCTTCGATGGAGGACATTTCCAGCATCTATCATGAGGTAATTCTGTCTTACAGTGCATGCCATGCACAAATGCATTTAGTTTTTCATTAGCTCTACATCTAACACACAACTTCGTTAATTATAGTTTTTAATGGGTTGCATAACTTTTGAATTGCACTGTATTAAGCCATGATTATGACAGCTTCTGGCATCATCGCCATCTGAGGCAATAACTGTAAGGTGCCTCGAGATGAATTCTAAGCATCAAACCAAAAAATTACCTTAGTGCAGCAATACACAGAAAATTCATTGTAACCTCGTTGATGAATATCTATCACCATGAAATTCTGTTTCACATCACATGCAGTAATTACGTTAAAGACAAGGGATATGCTTTATGTGTTGTTATACGTATACAGCATATATATAGTTAAACTTTTTTCAGCATAGAAACAACTGATAAGAGTTTGACTCACCATATTAACTTGGATATCATGCAGTCACTGTATACCCAGAGATGAAGAAAAGTAGAATTTAAGTCCATTTGTGACAAAAATGCAAAAGCTAAAAAACCACGAAAAAAATCGAAGTGAAATTGCTTAACATTTGCATTAAAATCTTTAAAAAATATTGATTTTTGCTATGTAAGCCATAACTCATCATAAGCCACATCCCTACTGTCCCATTCAGACATGTTCCAATCATATTATCATGGCCATTCTCAGTAGTGGACAATATTGTTGTTATTACTGCTGAATCATCACTGCCAACTGATATCAGGCAACGTCATGGTCTTAGGCAACATCATGGCATTGCTTGTGTCACATTCTGCTCCATCTGGTGGATGTTTGTAACGGGATTTCATCTTTGTTAAAGCTCAAGTTCTTTTATTTCTAGATCTTTTTCTTGTTTGATTAAGTACTTCCAGGCATATGATAGTTATATTGGAGTGTTAGTATTACAATTATATTTCTTTGTCTTCTCAACAGTTACAGCTTCAGATATTAAAATTTGTCTATGGTTGTGGTATGAAGTTATCTTCCAGGTGTTAGTCCAATCAAGTTCAAATTTATTATCTAGTCCAATTAGTTCAGAATTACAGTATTATCTAGGCAGTATTGTATAATGAGGTTTTAATTTGTTTTTTATTCTATGTTCATTTAGTCAGATATTCAAGTTTCTTTTTCTACTCCTACATAAGTGGTATTAGGAATATTTGGTGCAGCAAGAAGGCAACATTTTGTTTCTTAAGAAACAATGTAACCTTTCTACTGTCATTCTGGGTATGAGGTGTCATGCAGCAGTGAATGTGTTAAATGCCATTTTATTTACAGAAAGCACAAAGATTTTAGGCCAACATAGCAGGACTGGTAGGCCAGTGTTACTCACTGAGATTGATGAAGCTATGATATTCATCACTGATTACCAGGAAGACAAGAATTCCCTTCATTACCTACCAGAATTTGTTTTCATAAGAAACAAAATGTTGCCTTCTTGCTGTGCCGTTACAGAAAATGTCCTTTTAACAGCAAATAAAAAAAATGCTATAAAACCGTGCAACTCAGATTACACTGTCATATGATGTGAGCAGGGGCAATTAGGCCAAGCTATTTCAAGGCCCATGGTGCTTCATGTTGAGGGGTGCCAAAATTTTGGGAATACATATGATAAAGGCCATTTTACCTTTTTACGGAAACAAAAATAGTGGCAATGAAATAGCATTTTGCATTTCTGCAAATAAAGCTGAATTGTACAATGCAGTTAATACTTAATATTGAAATTTTATTAGTACTAATTTAATTATCAAAAATATCAATTCATTTTGAAACAAGAATGACTGACAGGGAGGTAAGAGTCCTGGGATAAGGTAATTTCAGTAAGCCATTGAAGTTACTTCTTCCTAGCAAGGTCAAACACAGAATTCATACTCCAAAGAAAGGGTAAAGGGAGGTGGATTTCTTTAATGGATCTAACTGACAGCCCAGAGTGGTAGGCTTAGAGGCTGAAGTAGATAGTTTTTAAAACGACATTTTAACAAAATTTGGGATGGCACTGGGAAGCCCAAAATTTTGGAATAGTTTACTCCATGCAACAGATTTGTACAGGATCAAGCACCCTCCCAGTGGTGTAGGTGACAGGGAGGGAAGCGAACCGGTTACAAAGTACATTCTGCAATGTATTCTATCCCATTTGGATTAATTTTCTGTATTTGAACGAAACTGTCGACATTTTCAAAAATTTTGGCATAACTTAGATAGGTTAGTGACAGATTCAAATGATTCTGTTGTAGATATGTTGCAATATTATTAGGGAAAAGAAAGGATTGAAAGAATGGATTCAACTTTTCCGAACGAAAATTTTCTCTTTTGAAAACCACCCATAATTACTTGAGAACAACACCTAGTTCTTGGGAAAGAATGAGTACATTTGCAGCTTTGTCATTTAACTCAAGCATTATAAGAATGTTGACATTTGATGATACAGAAGATTTTGTAGCAAAGAAATCAAGAAAAAAATCTTTTAGTTGTAACTAATTTTACTGATTTTGGTTTATTCATTTCGTCTTTCAGTCATTCAATCGATTTGCAATGATTATATTGGTTAGCAGCACTATATTTTTCAAAAATCCTTACGTTGGAAATTCAAATGTAAAATTGTAGGCAAATGTATGTTAAAATCAAGCTATTTCATTTGTAAACATAAAAATGGATGGAGAAATGAAGTTTCAAAATAGTGTAAATTAAATGTGCGAGAAAGCGATATTTAAACTTTTTGTTTCAATGCCATGTTTTAAATAATACATGCGCTAAAAAGTCCTCGTAATTGTTCTTTGGAATATATTGATTCCTTTTGTGATATAAAAAATCTATGTAATTTACATATGAAATTCAAGTTGAAAGTAAATTTTTTATATTAAAATATGTTTACTTGAGGGAGTCAAATTTTCTTGGGCCTAGGGCACTGCATTCTTTAAACTCGCCTCAAAATGTGAGCAAGCCCCAGCATGGTAAGCTTTAGGGTAGTCTTTAACATACTCAGGTACTAGGGTCCATTCTGTAAATGAACCACAATTTTTCCATTCCTTTGTTGCACATATTCTGACCTGAATTCATTTGTGTGAAAAGATCACAACTGAAGTGCAAATCAGTTTGCAGCATACATTCCGCAGTGTACATTACATTAAGATCATTCTTCAAATCACACAATTACCCCCCCCTCTCTCTCTCTCTCTCTCTCTCTCTCTCTCTCTCTCTCTCTCTCTCTCTTTCTTTCTTTCTTTCTTTTGCATACAGGAATTTCGGCAACAATTAAAAAATAGATGGAATTTTCATGATTGTGACTGTAGGTATCAAATATTAGTGCAATAGTTAACATCATTGTAACAGATTACAAAGAAAAAAAATTGTGTGAATACAAAATTCCAGATTCATTGAAAATATTGACACATACCATTCCAATTTGTGGTCTGGCATCAGCAGGTACTCCACCTATGTATAGAGGACTTTTAAAAGACAATCTTTTGGGAATATGTGTAGAAGCAATTTTCTTCTTATTCAGGTACAAAGAAAGAATTTTTCCAGATTTCACCAAACCAACCTAAAATGCAAAAGACACAATTAAAATTCGACATTTCCCAGAAAACAATCATGTCTAATACAAAGCAAAAATAGTTGGGTTTTAAGTAAAACACTCGCAGAAAAATAGCATAATTTTTAATGTAGTTTTAAAAATTGAAAAATCTGGGGTAGCTTTACTGGGTGGGTAGACCAGCAATGTTATTATACCTGAGTAGTACTGCATAGAGTGCTGCTAGCACCTCTCTCATTTCTTATCATACCACCCATTTGGCATCCCAAAATTTAAAACTTTTTTAAAGCACAGCTGTGCAAAAAAAGGCTGAAAATGTTAATAATACAGTAAAGCAAGTATTTTTAAAAAAAGCTGATGTATAAAAAAAACTGATATTTACTAATTATATGAAAGTGCTGTCAAAATGAAACACAATTCTTTATATGGCAGAATGAAAAAATTATACTGTCATATAAAGAATGTTTTCAAAAGCTATGATGAAACTTAATCCACAAAAAGTGGCATATTTCATAGTACTAAAAATAGTTTTAAAAATAATTACATCCACAAATAACATATTGTTAAAAAAAACTGCACTTATACTGGCAGGGCCAGATTTACTACATGCGAGGCCCAGGGCACAAAACATTTTCGGGCCCCCCTCCTTATTCTCTATCGACCAAATAATAGTCACTGTGTGCAGAGTAGCAGAATGTAGACATACATGCGTACGCTGATAGTTTCCAAATCATTAGCAGGTTTGCAGATAGTTTTTGCATGTAGATTAAAAAAATAAAAATGCTAGGCCTATATACAGCGATTAAAACACTTACTCAACGCTTTACTCAGATTAATATACTTAATTCTATTTCAACTGAAGAAAATTATTTTTCACATCTTCTGAGTTCTTTTGTTTTTACAGACATTTCTGGCCTCTAGATTTTATCAAGGCCTGTTTGTTCTCAATGTACACGCACTGTATTAAAAGTTTTGTTTACACAGAATTTAAATTTTATTGCCAGGTTCCTCTTTTAGTTGCCAATTAAATACAAATATTTCCTTATGCATTTTGTAAGTCCAGTATTTTTGAATTAACTTGTTGAAAATCATATTTATAATTTTTGAAGGTTCATTGATAGAACTGTTTTTCTGGATATAAAAACTTTCTTTAATTAATCTCTTGTTTTTATGAGGTTCGTAGTCCAATATTTTAATATTTTGCCATAAAAGTCCATTTTACACACATTGCTGCACATTCAATTAGAATGTACTATTTTGTCCTCATTGGAATCTGTAATGTTCTAATAGTTATTTGTTTTATTAAATTTTCCTTTAAATTATCTTATTCTATTATCATGGTTTGCGGGTTGGCAGCGAGTCTTCTGTTTCAATAGCTGTGTACGCAGATACATTTTATTTTTATACAACTCTGGCTGTGCGGGTACAACTGGTTTATCAGTAGTTTGTGGTGTTAATGACCCCCATAGACTATAACTATAACAATATATCTATGACAAAATGGATGGACATCTTAATTTTAGTGAATATTGTGGTCTTGCAATGTACTGATTCTTGCGTCTAGAACATGAGAACAATGCATCCAACAAAAAATGTGAACTAAAACAAGAAAAAAAATCCATGGTGACCTCCACTGGACTTCCTCATAAATAGAGATGTGAAACTGCATAAACAATTGAAATACTATGGGAACTCCTACTTCCAGCTTCACGGTTTCTACCAAGATCAAATCAGCGCATCATGATCAATATATCAGAAAACTGCAAAACATAAAATTTTGTGTTGATGAGGAAGAGTCTGAGTTACACACACAAAAAAAAAAAAGTAATAACAAAACAAAAAACATAATAATCTGAAAAGCTGAGGGGAACACCTAGTCCGGTTCAATTTTTGGTAAATGTGTTGTACTTTGGCATCCTAAATTATTTGGTCAGAAAAGTTGTAAAATTAAAAAAAAAAAAAAAAGCATATTAAAGATGTTTACCGAAACACTTACCTCCAAGTAGTCCAAGTAGGATGAGTAAACACACGCTGCGGCGACAACCTGAAGCTTTGCTCCGTTGAAAGGAAGGTTTGCTGCGGCTGGGAATTCATGGGCAGAAGAGTACAACAGGAATCAGGTACGCTCTTGTCAGGAAAGAGTAACAGAATATACTGCTACGCTAAAGAATGTAGTTTGTAATTTCTGTCTCACTTTTTAAAAAAAACATGCAGAGACTGTCTTCGTTCTTTGGTATGTAATTCCGTGATACGAAATAGTAAGTATGCACATGCCTTTCTTGTTTCTAGAAAAGCGTTAGAGTAGGTGTCGCATTCTCTCTAACGGAAGTTAGATGGCAAGTCTCAAAGTGAAAGTTTGATTACTAAAAAAAAAAAGCTTCCACGGAGAAATGAGTTCATACATTCAGCATCAAAGAATCCCATGTGGAAAAAAACAAGAAACTGTCCAATGCGATGTCATAACTATTTTCTGTAGCGTAGCACTACACTCTTTCCTGACAACAGCGTACCCGGTTCCTGTTGTACTATTCCGCCCGTGAATGTCCTGGCTGCAGCGATCCTTCCTTTCAACGGAGCACAGCTTCATGTCAACGCCTCAGCGTTGTTTAAGGCCTCCTGCAGTGTCTGCTGACTCGTCATACTTGGAGTTCAAGTTTTTCGGTAAACATCTTTAATATTCATTCTAACAATGAAATTTTTTCACCATTTCCCCTTAAATTGCATATTTTAGAATCTGTACGTCACACTTTTTAGAAATTTTACAACTTTTCCGACCAAATAATTTACCACGCTAAACTACACATTTACCCAATTTTTACCAAAATCTAATGAGCACATAATGCCATGAATGTATAAATTGTCCAATGTCAAACAAAACTGACAATACGATGACAAAGTGCTGTGTTTGGGCACCAGATCTTTTTATTTGTAATAACTCGTTTACTATTCTTTATTTTTAGGAATGAATAAAAACAATTGAAAATTTACCTCCTATATCAGGATGAAACAGTTGGGTTGAATATTTTTCTTCTACATTTCCTAGATGCAAAGTCATGTATCAGAGAATCATAATTTAAAGACTGTGTCACATCACTCTCCAAAGACAGCAGAGCTAATGATGCCAGTTTCGTTTGTCGCATGGTTGATCGTAAGGGATTTTTCAGTCTTTTCAGCAAAGAAAATGATCTCTCACTTGTACAATTTGAAATCAGTAATGTCATGAACATTCTAAGTGCAGTCTCAGTGTTCGGAAATGTGGCTTCTAAATTGTTTAATTTCAAAGTTTGCAGCATTTGGGGAATGGTTGCATGCTCCCCCATCATTGAGGAGAATTGCAAAAACTCATCTGCAAACTGGTCGTCAAGGTCATTGTTATAGTATTCCTGCAATGCTTTTGCACCTTCAAAAATTTCAGATCTTGATTTTTTTGTAAAAAATTCAAATTTTCTCATTATATTTTCATAAGCACTTTTTCTGCTTGAAAGCTGAGTGACTAAAGCATCACAAAGCACATATTAATAAACTTGAGTTCTAAATATATCCCTTGCACTGAGTTCTATATGTTCAATGTTACATTCATCTAGGTGTTTATTCTGGGGCACCTTCTTTCTTCGGGAATCATGACCATGGTATTGCACATTTTCAGACACTAATGTTTGAGCTTCCTCTTCATAGACTTCAAAATTTTCCCTCACAAACTGAATGAATTCAATTAACAACTGGAAAATTTTATGTACTTCAGAAATATTTCCTTTTGGATTCTGGCAAGTTTGATTTGCACAGTTTAATCTCTGAAGTATTGTGCCCCAAACTACTGTGCTGATCGATATTTCCATTGTTCTCATTTTCTTCAGCAGTGATTTTGCTTCATCTCTTGTCTGTGGAGAATCTTCTACATTTTCTGACAGAAATACTAAAACTTTCTCTATTTCACGATAATTTTTCCTCACTGATCATGTAGCTGCAGCATCTGCACACCATCTGGTAACTGACAGACTCTTCAGTGTGAGTGATGAATTTCCATGTGCTTCCTGGACTTTCTCCTGAAGCATCTTCCAACGGTGAGTTGATGCAGAAAAAAAAGTATAGAGTTTTTGCAAAAATGTGAAAAAAGAGAGAACTTTACCACAACTATCTATGCTATTTACACCAACTAAATTTAAAGTGTGAGCAGAACATGGCACATATTCCGCTAGTGGATTGATTTCCCTAATGCGTGTTTGAACACCAGAATACTTCCCAGACATGTTGCTGGCATTGTCATAGCTTTGGCCTCTGACATTCATAATATCCAAGCTAGCCTCCTGTAGAAAAGATATCATGGTATTTGTAATGTTTTCTGCAGTATGTCCATGGAATGGAATAAATGTCAAAAACCGTTCTTTTGCTTCACAATCTTTGTTGGCATACCTTATGATAAAAGCCAGTTGATCTATGTGTGTAATGTCTGGAGTAGAGTCAACTAAGACAGAAAAATATTTTGACATTTTTATTTCATCAGTGATGGCATTAAAAACACGTACAGCCATTAATTCAACAAATTCATCCACACATGTTGAAGATAAGTAACTGGTGTTACCACTTCCTGGATTCCCACATTTTTCCAAGTGTTGAGCTAAGAATGGATCAAATTCTGCAATTAATTCTAAGCAGCCCAGGAAATTTCCATTCTGAACTGATCCAATTGTTTCATCATCACCATACATTGGCAACCCACGAACTGAGAGATACTTAACTGTTGCAACAACTCTATGCAAAACATCTTGCCAGTACTTGGATTCATTCCGATACTGCACAACTATCTCACAGTCAATGCGTGCAGAAGCATTCATGCGTGATGAATAGTCACATACTGCTTGCCTGTGTATGTGTGAATTTTCATGCTCTGTAAGACGTTCACTTGCATGCTTCCGGTCAGAAAAACCTGTGGATCCTAATGCTGTAGTGCTCCTAGCATACAATTTGCATATCCAGCAGAATAGTAAACAAGTTGATGGGGATAAAAGAAGCCAGTCGCGTTTTACCTTCTCATTATTTTTTTATTCTGAAAAAATTACCTTCTGTTAGAAAACGTTTTTTACCACATATATCCTTCCCTGTGAATGCCAGCAACTTCAAATCTTGGACTGGTGGATCGCTCAAAAAGCATTCGCGCATTTCTTCTGTAATTTCTCCCTATAAGGCAGGATCCACTGCATTCATTGTGGAACTTGTGCTCTCTTCATTAGATGAATTCAAAAGATTTCCCAAATTAGGAGCATCTGTGATGTTAGATGATTCTGAAGTCAGATTACTGGCTTCCAATGACAAATTACACTCAAGAGACTCACCAGTAGTAAAATTAGATGAATTTGTAGAACGTTTGGGACCAAGTGAAATATCCAATTTTTAATGGCAAAACGTTCAATGCTACCATGCTGCAGGTCATCATCCTTCAGTTTCAATTGTTTGGCTTTCCGTTTAGCGCTGCCTGATAAGTATGTACGTTTTGACATAATTTAACTGTTAAATAATTCAACTTAAATATATTGTTACAACTAACTAAATTTGATTATATATAAATTTAACAAATATTCAACATTCCATCAGACTACAAGAAACACAATGCAAAATACAACCAAGCCTTCGTGGTTACAGTTACGACAACGACAAGCCATGTGCAGGAAATTGAAGGATCAGTTGAGTTTAGGTGCGTTCGGAAACGCAAGAAAAGGCACGTGACTCAATGGAAGCGATCCTCCTTCTCAATGGCCACCTGAAAGCTATTAAACCACTGAAACTCATTAATGGCCACATGTTTACGTGAAATTCGAAACTCAACTCACTGTGTGTAAGTACCACATCTATAAACACATGACTCATGAGCATGCAAAAGTAAAAATAATAAATTTTGAATATACACACACAAAATTCCCATTAACTAAGTACACATTTAATTCAAATTTGGGGGCCCCCAAAATCGGGGACCCTGGGCACGTGCCCCGTGTGCCCTCCCGTAAATCAGGGCCTGCTTATACAACATTGCTTCAAAATTAAGTAACTTTCCAAAATTTGATAAAGTTGCCGTCCACTCAAAAAAAAAAAAAAATTAAAAAAAAATTGAACATTGATTATCCAAAACAGTTACAATTGAAAAAAATTAATTGTTCAGTATTCATGACAAAATAGATCTCACAGATTTCTAGAAGTTATTTATTACAAAAGGAAATGACATTTAATAGAACATCAAAGATCTAACATAACAATATAATGAAGTAAATAATGATTAATAAAAAACTTTAAACAAAACTTCTCTGATTTACAGTTCATAAAAAAATGAGGTATTTCTGCAGAAAACAATGGACTCCACTATGTGGTAGCACATCAGCCTTTTTTTTTTTTTTTTTTTTTTTTCACTATGCATGCTGACCATGCCCTGCAATGAGAGGAAAAAACTCAAAGACTGAGATCACAAAGTCATGCAACCACAAAAGTGGGTTCGAAGTTCTATCAATAATGCAAGTTTTTTAATATTTTTATTCAAATTTAGCTTCTGTAAATGTTTTTATGTTAGAAATAGTGTGTTCTTTGATCACAATAATTAATACGTTTGGTACAAAAAATCAGCTTTGTTGTATGATTCCACAAATGCTTTTAAGTTCTTTTAATTGTAAATTACCATCTTTAAGATTTCTTAACTTCAAAAATGTATTAAAAATTACAAGTTTGCAGTTAAAAATTGAAAGGCAAGTTTAGGAGACATGAATATGTTCAACATCACAGGGTTTGTACACATTTCCAGGAGTTCATTGAAAAATTCCAGGAGCTTAAATTTTTGCTACAATCATAGTGCTTTGTTTTATATTTTGCACACTACAGCAAAATTTATCATGCATTTAGAATTCTTATGAAGTCCTATGGATTCCACTGTTATATAATATAATGTTCTTCAGTGAGTCTTACATTAGTAAAATGGCAAAATTTCTGTGTTTTAAAATTGCTCTATAAAAAACTTATATGAAGCAATCTAGAACTTAGCACAGTGATATTACAAAATAATTTTGGCATAGCCCTGTAGATTCCCTATTCAACAATAATTTATTCTCATGCACATTGGTAGCAAGAAGGCTAGAGATACTATCAATCTTGTTCTTGAAGGAAAGCATATGAAAGAAGGAAGGACCATTTTGGACTAGAGGGACTTTGGGAAACTGTCATTACACTTTTTTTATGGCTCCTACTGGGAAATAGACGGACAAGATTCGGCAAGCCATCAGTTACATCACGTGATTGCCAGCTGCCACTGCCGGGATACTAGCTGACCACATTAGGCTAGCCATCATTTATGGCACGTGCTTGCAGGGCTACTTCCCGGCAAAAAAGTTTTGCTGGGCCAGCACTCAAGCCAGCACTGGAAGCCAGCAGTGGCCCAGCACTATGTTCCCGCTGCCCAACCGTCAATAAAATGTCCCGGCGGCCATCACATGGGCCAGCAGCCGGCCAACAGTTAGCACCCCATCAGTTGTCATATGCCAGAACAGGGCCATCAGTCATCCATCACAGGCAGTGGCTGCTACCAGCAGCCCTGCAAGCACGTGCTATAAATGGTGGCTAGCCTACTGTGGTCCGCTAGTATCCCGGCAGTGGCAGCCTGCAATCACATGACGTAACTGATGGCTTGTCGAATCTTATCTGCCAATTTCCCAGTAGTATCCATAAGAATAAGAAAAAAAAAGATAACCGCATTTTCCCTAAGTCATAACTTCCCCCCCCCCCCTATGAAACTTCTACATGACGGCACGGCGGTGAGGAAACTTTTTTAACAGGTCCTGATAAATGCCCGTTTGGAATTAGCTATATAGAAACGAACCAACGTCAGTCTGCTTGTGAAACGAGCACTCTACCCACTAGACTGGTTTGACACGCACGAGCCCTTGCTTGAAGCCAAGTCTCTTTCCAGCGCAATGTGAAACGAAGGTTGTTGTTTTCTATTTTACAATATTGCGAATTACTTTTCATAAATGTCAGTTTCATATAATTCAAAAATTATTTATTTATTATAACTTTTATTATTTAGTGAAGTTTCCTTAAGGTAATGATTTGTTTTATTTACCTTAAGAAAACTAAAGGCACTTTCAAAATTTTTGTGCCGTCCTTGTGGTCTTGAAAGGCGATTGTTTAATTAATACATTTACCCATTCATGTCACATTCTGTTACATTTTTAACGTTGTATCTTTCCTTTCCGTGGTCCAAAGTTATATTTGTTTTAAAGTGGGAAGATGTTTTATTTTACTTGTCATTATTTTTAGCAGCGAATTCCTCCAATCTCGTGTATTCAACCTTTGGATGAGTACATTATATCCACATGGTTACAAAGCAATAAATTTTGTATGCATATAATTCTTATTTTTTTCCCAACATAACGAATTTTTAACGTTTTTCCAGGACTTTTGTTTGAAGTGTGTGTTAAAATGAAAGGTTACACAGAAATTATTTATGTTAGTGTATGTTAAAACGAAAGATTACACAGAAATATTTATGTTAGTGTATGTTAAAACGAAAGATTACAGCAGAAAAGATTATACAATAGATGTATCATACCATGTGCCAGTCACCTTGATTCATCACACTGTTGCTAAGAATGTTTTTGTGCGCAGCTTTCTTCTTCCTGAAATCAACTATGACATAATTTTCTCTTAAGTACACAGCAAGTTGTTGCCTCTTTTGATCATTTTTCAGAGTAAAAAGTGTTCCATCCTCATGGAAGGTGCGGAATTCAAGTGAAATATTGAAGCTGTAAGAATCAAATAGATTATGCTTAAATCAAAATCTAAACTGAGGTTAAAGTAATAACACAAAAATGATAAAAGCTTTTTATCTAACAGATGAAAAATAAACATGCTTTTGTAACTCACAATAATTATTTAGTATTTGTGTGAAATGCAATATTTCATCTCCATTTCATACAATAATCAGCATTTCAACTTTTTAAATCTTGGAAGGAAATGCCAAAATTAAATACAGTGGAATCGTGTTCAAGGCCTGATTTGCACCTAGGCTCACAAGGCCCAGTCCTAGGGCCCCACATTTTAAGGGGCCCCAGAACTGCAATGAAAAAAAAATTGAGCTTTTTTATTATTAATTAATTATTATGAATGGGAAAAAAAGTCTTTTTGTTTATACTATACACTTCTTGAGAGAGGTTTTTCATTGCTAAGACACTTTGTAGAAGCTTTGAGTATTTCATATACCGTAAAGTATCAGATTTTAAAATTGCTGGGGTCTAAATTAAGTAAATTAATGAGCTGAATAATGTGCTTTTATGAGTGTGAGAATAATCCAGTTATGCATGTTTGCTCAAAACTAAGTATCACTCCTCTCTAAATAGAATTATTCTACTATAAAATCGCCCATACAGCACAAAACGTTTCAGATATGCATCAATAATGTTATAATCTCTCATTTTCGTTACACTTTCAGATATATCTTTCAATTACATTTCAGCAACATCTATTTTGGAACATAACTCTTTCTTTATTGCGGTTACCTTAAAAATAGCATTCACCGATACTACCGTTTTATAGTTTCCACTGTACATAATTGCTACCTCGAAGCTGCATTCTGGCGACATTTAAGATTTTTGGTTTGGCAACGGTGTGGATGCGCATGCGCATTTATGCCATTTCACGGAGCACTCTCGTAGTCGCATTTCCATGTGCTACTGGGATATTATTTAGTGATACTGTTGTGCTCGAGTTAGCTAGTTAGTTGATTTAATATTTCACACTTTTTTTTTTTTTTCTTGTGATTCAAGATCATCTGAACGTAGGTAATTGTTTTGATTGTAATAATTTTTAAATTCTAAAAAACATTTTATAAAATCTAAGTAGATGGCTGTGTTTTTGTATTAGTATACTATACCAGCATGCTTTTTTTTAATTGAAGCTGAGAAATTTCATATTGGTAGGTATTTAGAGAAATGAGGAATTAGATTTTTTTTTTTTTTTTTTTTTTGCTGAAATATAGTCTATTCCACATGTATAATAGAAATTCGACACCCTCATTTCAGACCGATTTTTATTTCTTTTGTTATCAATACATAAATGCTGCCATGGTTCCCAATGGACAGCGGACTGCATTGAACCTGTGAAAACGTAAACTAATAATACAACTCTTGCTGCTTTAAAAATAGCTGTCGAGCATAATATTTTTTATTGTAATTTTACAAAATTTATTAAAACTGTAATGTTCAACGTAGTAAATATGTGTACCGTGATATTATGATGTCACACATCTCTCAAATATGTAACAGTAATGTAATGAAGTTACAAATATCTTTCAAATACGTAACAGTAATATGAACTTGGTATATTGAAGTTACAAAGACGTTTCACTGTAACGTATCGGTTATGTTTCAAAGTTATGTAATGTTTGAGGACATTTTGACGTAACCGTAAGGTTTCTGAAACATCACTGTCACATTATGCAACGTATCTGAAAAGTCTCAATATTTCAGTGCTACATACTTGTAACATATATGAAATATTCTGTGCTGTGTGGGCAAACACATCACAGGTGATTAATCAGCTACATGGAAGTTCACCTTGCCCCCAAAGTCGTCTGTACCAAGTCTAAATAATGTTCATTGTTTGGAAAAAAATTAAAAAGAGATGAATAACTTAACATCTGTGGATATTTGAATTATTGCATAATTAAATGCAAAAATAGCAATACTAAACTATGAAATAATGTTTTACTTACCCGTCTATATTTTTAAGTGCAAATTTCCTTCCTAACATGAAGATGTAATAAAAGTATATATTACTTTCTATTTTCCCCCACACAGTGTCCCATTTATTAAATCAACTTTTAAATTAATTGATAATATTTGGTAGCAACAAATGTACTTACTCTTTCAAGAATGTGGACGGGTGAGGGGGGGGGGGGGCTCACCTTGGGCTGCGCCTAGGGCCTGATTCCATGTAAATCGGGCCCTGATGGTGTTCATATGTTTTTCTAGGGGAATGGCCTTAAAAACATATAAATGAAACTTCAAGATGTTAAAATACTATTGTAAAATGTTTACAATTGTATTTTAACATCTTGAAACTTTAACTGAATTTTATACAGGTGACTTGAATGGCTCATAAGAAGAACTAATCACAGAATTGAAACTGTGGTACTGTAAGATTGCCCACAAAGAAAAGGATCACTCTCCAAAAGATGCATTGAATGCTTTAAAACTGTGCTATAGTGAGGTATTATCCAATATAAAAAACATTGTTTCACACACTAGGTAATCGAACAGTGACAACTTTAGAAAGTGATCATTCTGTTTCAATACTGCGTCTCTTAAAATCATATCTATGTAATACCATACTAAGACTCAATGAGTTAGCATTACTTCACATTCTTCGAGAATACACTCTGAAAGCTGAAGAAATTTTAGATGAACTAGCAAAAAACCTCAGATAGCTGGAAATATGACTCAAGTAATAGTAAGTAAAAGTAACGTAAGAGTTGAATCAAATAAAAAAAATATTTGTCAAAATAAGTGTCATCAGCAACAGAGATTGTTAGTCTTACTGCACAATGAAAAAAAAGTGCCATTATACAAATGCAGAATGCTTCACTACAAGGTAAATTTTTATTTCGTTCTAGAATTACTTGCATCTTTTAACCATTCAACTGTAAGTAGTGTAGTGTTCTTGTTTTCCGCTCAGATAAATAGCAAAACATAAGTGGTTAACCATTTTGTGGTGATAAAAATATAAGTAATAAAAAAATTAATAATAATTTCCAGCAATATTTATTTGACTTTTTTGCGCAGATGTTGCATACATTTTAAAAATGCACTCACAACACATTTAGCTGTATGAAAAAAATAAATTTCGGAACCACTCACCAAAAAAATTTCTGGTGATGCATATATGCCTTTCATGCATTTCTGAAGAATTGTTTCTGCTGAGGATTTGCTTTTCACTCATGTTTCTACCATACCTCAGTTCTTATAAATTACATTCCCTTATCAAACTGAAATGCAAACCCTTATGGAAGGGGATAGAATTTCACAACAAAATAGGATACTGGAAACATTGTGGGGAACAAAATTATTATTACAGGAGAGATCTTTCCTCTGTTTAACTTTCGTTTTCCTCCATTTTCAAACTGAAATATAAATACGAGGGTCATTTCAAAAATTTTGCACGCTGTAGGTTATCTCTTAAATAACGAATTTATTTTGCAATATACCTTTACAGGCCTTCAAAGAAATCTCCATGCTTATTTATGACAACGCCCAACGTCAAAGAATATAAGCCGCCCTGGTGGCGCAGTGGTCTAAGCGATGGCCTCTGATCATTCTTCCGAAAGGGGTCCGGTTCGAATCCTGGTGAGGCATGGATGCTGTGTTTGTCTTACAGCACTGGATCTCTCCCTTCCCTGGAGCCAGTGACCCTAAATTAGGGACGGGCAAGTGCTTATAGCCCATTGAGTTGCTCACGGTGGGCGTTAAACCTCCAATAAAAAAAAAAAAGAATATAAAGCTTCGTGTGAAGAACGTCAACTTTTGTTGCGATAACGTAAAACAGGCGACAACAGCTACACCACAAGCTAAAAGATTATGTGCTCTGCCGCAAAGCAAACATTCAGGAGCAAAATATGTTAGAGGACTACGGCAGTGAAGCTTTTCTTTGATCCACGGTGGTTTCCTTCGATCTGATAACTATTTGCTCAGGGCAGTTTTGCTGTTGTTGTTGCTGTTGTTTTCTGATATCCCGCCCGTCCTTTATTTTGGTGAAACAAATATGCAATAGCATTAATATTACTATTTAAATTTAAAAAAATGTTATAGTTAGACTAAGGATCTGTACAAAATGCAGACAATCCCTAGTATTTGGCATTACTGAAAATGTTTCTGAAAAACTGAAGTGCAAACAAAGGCCTTAACTAACCGGACTGGAGTAACAAAACTAACGTATCCGATTTGCGAAGTGATTGTGCTACCGAGAAGGTAACAATCACATGCTGTGAGTAGCTCGGCTGACTGTTCTTTGCCAGAACTGAAGTCAACAAAAATTTCCTTCCACAGTCTGCTCCAACATCAGATTGTATGTTGGTTTCTGTGCACTGCATCTTGTATCCTAGTGGCTGAGGACTGACTGTTTGCCAGAATTGAAGTCAACAGAAATACACATGCACAGTCTGTTCTGGCATCAGCCTGGTTTTTGTGCACTGCATCTTGTATCCTAGTGGCTGAGGACTGACTGTTTGCCAGATTTCAAGACAACATAAATACGCATGCGCAGTCTGCTCCGGCATCAGCCTGTATGTTGGTTTCTGTGCACTGCATCTTGTATCTTAGGATATGTCGGCACTCTCAGTTAGATATTCTTTGCCAACGTTTGGGCAAGTCTTGTATTCCAGTGAGGACACCTCCATTGTTGGGGGCGTTGGATTACTCGGGTCACCTCGTTACAAACATCCTGAATCGTTTCCTGCGGTGCGGCTTCTTCAAGTTTCGGGGAACAAGTCATAGTCTGGTGGGCTCATGTCAGGACTGTATGGCGATTGAGGAAGCAATTCCCATCCATACTTTTCCAGATTGTCTTACTATACAGGCAACATGCGGCCACGCGTTGTCGGGCAAAATGACGATACCAGCTTCGAGCATGTAGGGCCTTCTTTGGTGAATCTTTGGGTGCAAAACATTTTGCAGAAACTTCCTATAGTATTTGGCTGTTACAGTGGTCCCTTCAAGCATTCTGTCTGTTGCAGTGGGGTATCTTGGGTTCAAGATCTGGGCTATCTCACCCCCACCCCCACCCCGCCCCCTCCCATGTACTGTTTTTTATGCTTTCCAACCGTAGGTTGAAGAAGCGTATATGCTCCAGCTTTGTCCGTCCGTCCGTCCGCACGATAACTCACGTGAAAATGGTTCGATTTCGACGAAATTTTAGTATATGGTAGGGGACCACATGGGGACAAACCCTATTGAAAATAGGCGAAACAGGGTCAAAGGTCAGGACATAGGAGCGGGATCCATTCCATTGCTCTTATGCGTCCTAACTAGCGTAAAAATGGTTCGATTTCGATGGAATTTTAGTATGTGGTAAGGAACTACTTGGGAATGAACCCTGTTGAAAATGGGCAGAATGGGGTCAAAGGTCAGGGCATAAAAGCGGGATCCATTTCATTGCCTTTATGCATCATAACATGCGTAAATATGGTTCGATTTCGATGAAATTTTAGTATGTGGTAGGGAGCCACTGGGGACGAACCTTATTGAAAATGGGCGAAATAGGGTCAAAGGTCAGGGCACTGGAGTGGGAACCATTCCATTGCCCTTGTGCATCATAACTTACCTAAAAATGTTTCAATTGCGACAAAACGTTATCATGTTGTTCCAGAGGTATAGTGAACCGGTTCTGTTGAATATCAACAAAATGGGGTCAAAGGTCATTGCACAAAAGCAAGATTTATTCCACCGCCATTATTCTCATAACTTCCGTAAAACTGGTTCTATTGCGACAAAACTTTAGTATGTTATTCTTGAGGTGTACTGAACCGGTTCTGTTGAACATCATCGAAATGGGGTCAAAGGTCAGGACACAGGAGCGAGATTTATTCCACAGCCATTATCCACATAACTTGAGTAATAATTTCTGGTATGTTGGAAAGCGTATCATAATCAATGCATTGCAGATTTTACTAATTTGTTTGTTGCTGCCTTTCCGGGTAACCTGTGTGAGGTTTCCGGCGGCTTTGGGTACTGAGGAATACCGTTCTCGATGAGGTCCTGATGGAACGATGCAAGCAGTGATACTGGCTTGAGGTGGGGTTGAAGTTATTCTTGCTGTATGCCATCTTAAAAGTCACCTAACCGTTAAGCCTTAGAGGTTCATCGATTATATACCTGCTGCGTTATGTTGAAATTACTTGGGAATATTCTACTGTTGGTGTCTTCATGGAGGGAACGTGGTTCCTGAGGTGCTGTACCTGGATGACACTGAGTACGTTCTGGTCGAGAGACTGTTCTGTGAACTTTGGCTGTACCGTTGTTTTTGCTGGATGGCATCCTGGGAGGCAGGGCCCAACTTACACAGAATTGGGCCCTAGGCACAACCCAAAATGAGGCCCCCTCCACTCGACATTTACTTTACGGAGGCGAGTAGGTAGTGTGACCATTTTGGGCGACTGTATTACAATCCAGCATAATAATTTAATTTAATAAACACAATACATTTATAAGACTGACATTAAATTACGGTAGTACCTGGTAAAAATATTGTTTTCTCCTAGATTTCTATGCTGTCTTACTGATTTGCATCTGAAAGGACTTGAACCTTCATCGATGAAACAGTTGTGTGTGACAAAGCCATATGACGGGTAAAATTCAATTGGATATTGGATTTTTTGCCAGATGTGTCTAAACTATACTATTAACATATTAACCAGGGGTGTATTTAAGAGAGAGGTTTGGGGGATTCAAACCCTTCCCGAATTAAGTCCAAAGATTTTTCAAATATGACTTTTGGGAGCTAAAATGTGAAAATGTTTAAAAATTGCTTCAGAACCATGCAGTATTTGAAATTGAAGTATAAAGTTGATCTTAGTAAGCCATAATTACAAACATACACATACTGCTAGTTTTTATTACACAACACGACAATTTTTTGTTTAATCTCACACAAAAACCCTCCCCAAATTATCTGGAAAATGTTACTGATATTAACTAGAAATATCACATATTATATTGCCAGTACTTGCTTTTGTTTTGCCAGCGATTTATATATAGTTACTCCACATCACATCTACCCACGTATAAATATTTTGAAAAAGGGAAAGTTTTTTTGTTTTTTTAACCAAGATTTTGGGGCCCTTTCAATTTGAGGGCCCTAGGCATGTGCCTTGTGTGCCTAGGCGTAAATCAGGCCCTGCCTGGACGTCACCTAGCTGATAAGCCTTGGAGGTTCATCGATCGGATATCTGCTGCATTATGCTGACCTTGCTTGACAGGTGTTCTTCTGATTCGAACTGATTCTTGACGTATTGTGCCTGGATTATGTGCGGGTTAATTCTGTTGCATGGAATTGGATTAAGAAAGGTTCTATGAAGAAATCTTTTGGATTGCAGTGCTTGAGTTATGATTTATTTTCATTGCAATACTCCTTAATAATTTACTGGCAGAGGATATTGAGTATGATTAGAGAAATTTAGGGTAGAATAGTCTGCAATAATGTTGCAATTTTTGTCTAGTTTAAACATTGAAATATTCTGACTTACCTTTTGATTATATAAAGAGTTACAAATTGGATTTCTGTGTATGAGTACTTTTTGAGTTGGTTATTTGAAGAGCCTGTCTAACGGCATCTTACGTTTTAGCCTGATTGGAACCCTAAAAGACAGGTGTAAGCCGAGATATTAGTCAAGCAACATAACCCCATTCGGAGGGGTTGGAGAGGGGGAGCTGGGAGCATTGCACATGCTATTGCTAACATGATACCAAATAAAAAATTATGAGAATTAGGATTTGAACAGTTATTTGTACATGAACTCCATTCGTCTTTCCTTTTGTGTGAATTTGAGTGTTATATTTTCACAAAAATGTTTCTTCCAAGTACTTTTCCATAATGTTTTTCTCTATTAACAAACCAGCCAAGTTGTTCGAATGTACATGTTCTTGTGTGGCTCTAAGATATATCTTGATTCTTTTTAATACGGAAAAACTTCTCTCTGCAGTTGCAGTTGTTAATGGAAAGTTTAACATTAGATCTGCTAATTTGTACACCTCAATAAACACTATGTCCATTTATTCAACTTTATGTAACAAGTAATGTCTCTTACTGATTTGTTTTGCATTCATCAAGGGAATGAAACACCTTCAGTTCATTTTTTAATCGAGCTGTATCAAAATTTGAAGCATATATTTCTTTAAGCTCTGATAGTAGATGTTCAGGGAAGCTTTCACAAAATTTATCAAAACAGTTCGAATCCAACAAAGCCACAAATTTAAGATATAATATCACTGATTTTATTTTATTGGCACTTCACAAACTGAAACAACTCTTGCGAAGCATGCCCTGTTAAAGGCGGAAGCATGGAGGGACTGAGGTAGTCCGAATTTTTCTCTTTTCTGAGCGAATCGTTGCGCAAAGCAAAGGTCCATTCCCCTCCGTACGCTCATTCATGTTGTCATGGAAACGCTAGCAGGCGATCATATCGAAGTTCTGCTTGCGTTATGCCGTTGGTCACTGCTCGGCAGACTGATTCTCATAGTCAAAGAAGCGAATCTGCTCGTGTTTTTTTCGCACCGAAAGCATCGACATATCTTAATACATTCGATAATTGGCTTTTATTTGTGTATACAGGGTTCCCATTCAAAAGTAATAAAAAAATTATCTGACTTTTCCAGGTTCTCCAGGTGGTTTTTAAAGTTTTCCAGAGTGGCATTTTGCAAAGAATTGTTACATTTCATTCCATTCCATTCATTTTTCTCACCAAAGCACACACTTGTAAATTCTTTACGTAATTTGTCTTTATAAAATTACCTGCTTTTCATTAATAACAACTAACTGTGCACATTATTTTCTGTACCAAAGTTCCATGAACTTTTGTGAATACTACCCACATGGAATTTGTAAACACATTCCCATAGAAACAGGTGATATGTAAGAAAAAATCTGTCAGTTGAATAGTTTCAGTTTTTCTATAACACAATGCAGCTAAGCTTAATGATGGAATGGCTCTGTTCAAAGAAACATGTTTCGAGAGAACCAACAGAGAAAGGACTTTGATCCTTCATTTGGTTGGTTCTCTTGTGAAGTGTTTCTTCAAGCAGGAAGTCATTGTGCCTAATTGTTCCATGTTATAACAACTGCCTGCAGAAATTTAACAAAAGCTTTACAACTGGCAATTTTAAAATTCAATTTGCAACTTTTTTTAGAGAATAAATTAAACACCTTATATAACTGAAAGTAAGATCTACCAAATTCTAGGCAGGCAGTAATTGCAAGCAAAAGTTTGGAATCTTGAAAAAATGGCAAAATAAAGTATCCAATGATTTTTACAAAAAATAAAGGGGGGGGGGTATTTTCCCTGAGTTTTTCTTTATTTTTACAAATAAGGGTAATTTTCCCTGATTTTTGGAACCATTTTCAAATTTCCAGAGAGTTCCAGTTTGAGTGGGAACCCTGTGTATATTTAATTGACTTTTATTTGTGCATTCTATGGGCTTTCCAGCTAGCCTAGCTAGCCTCGAATATACACCACTGGTCTGTTGCTATCACTCCAACCTTGTCATAGGCCAAAATCATAATCAGCTTAACCTTTGATTGTTGGTGGCGGGTTTTTTTCTCGCAGGATAATTCTGGATGTTTCCTCTGAGCAGACTGAGATTTCAGTTCTGGTTCAAAATCTCAACGAGAAGACCACCGTGACACTGTGTTACAATCCACTACACAACCCCACAAACTTCACACAAAGCTTAATGAATTTTGGTGGGGGATTTTCCTTGCAAAGTTTCAATTTTAATGTAGGATCGCTGGTCGCTGTGTAAGATCTGACCTGACTCACTTTCTTCCTCCATTTCTAGGCTGTTCCAGATTAGCCAGCAAACGTAGACACAACTTCGTATACTGAAGCCTGACTCACAACTGGCTCAACGATTGGAGCGATTGCAAAACTTTGTATACTGAAGCCTGCCTCACAACTGGCTCAACGATTGGAGCGACTGCAAAACTTTGTATACTGAAGCCTGACTCACAACTGGCTTAACGATTGGAGCGACTGCAAAACTTTGTATACTGAAGCCTGACTCACATCTGGCTCAACGATTGGAGCGATTGCAAAACTTTGTATACTGAAGCCTGCCTCACAACTGGCTCAACGATTGGAGCGACTGCAAAACTTTGTATACTGAAGCCTGACTCACAACTGGCTCAACGATTGGAGTGATTGCAAAACTTTGTATACTGAAGCCTGACTCACAACTGGCTCAACGATTGGAGCGACTGCAAAACTTTGTATACTGAAGCCTGCCTCACAACTGGCTCAACGATTGGAGCGACTGCAAAACTTTGTATACTGAAGCCTGACTCACAACTGGCTCAACGATTGGAGCGATTGCAAAACTTTATATACTGAAGCCTGCCTCACAACTGGCTCAACGATTGGAGCGACTGTAAAACTTTGTATACTGAAGCCTGACTCACAACTAGCTCAACGATTGGAGTGATTGCAAAACTTTGTATACTGAAGCCTGCCTCACAACTGGCTCAACGATTGGAGCGACTGCAAAACTTTGTATACTGAAGCCTGACTCACAACTGGCTCAACGATTGGAGTGATTGCAAAACTTTGTATACTGAAGCCTGCCTCACAACTGGCTCAACGAATGGAGCGACTGCAAAACTTTTTATACTGAAGCCTGACTCACAACTAGCTCAACGATTGGAGCGATTGCAAAACTTTGTATACTGAAGCCTGACTCACAACTGGATCAACGATTGGAGTGATTGCAAAACTTTGTATACTGAAGCCTGACTCACAACTGGATCAACGATTGGAGTGATTGCAAAACTTTGTATACTGAAGCCTGGCTCACAACTGGCTCAACGATTGGAGCGATTGCATCATCCTACGGGCAGCGCCTGCGCAAAACCTTCCAAATGACCTACGTATTTTATTGGGTGGAAAAAACATTTTACATCAAGCCATGATAGTCAGAACATCATGGAGAAACAAAAAAGTACAATAACAGAAGAAGTCTTTGCTCCATAATCTCTATATGTATTGGGTTGTCAGAAAAGTCCTGACATATTTTAGCCATGTTTTGTAAAGGCCATTTATTGATAGAAAGAACAAAGGTCAATCAATGATGTAATGCCCGTTTTGTTTGATAACTTTTTGCCAACTTTCACTGAGCTGCAGAATGCCTTGTTCATAGAAGGGCCTGTCTTTCGTGGCAAAAAACTGTACAAAGTGCTGATTTACAGCCTCATCTGAATTGAACGTTATACGACGCAAGGACTGCTGAAGAGAGCGAAGCAAGTGGAAGTCTGACGGCGCAAGGTCAGGCGAGTATGCTGGGTGTGGCAACACATCCCACCCAAGCTCCAATAATTTTTGGCGGGTGATCAAACTTGTGTGTGGTCTCGCGTTGTCGTGATGGAACACAACACCTTTACGATGAACGAGCTCTGGACGTTTCTGGATGATGGATTCGTTCAAACTGTCCAATTTCCGACAGTACACATTCGAATTGATTGTTTGATTCCGTGGTAGGAGCTTGAAAAACACGACACCGTTAAAATCCCACCACACTGAGACCAGAACCTTCCGCTGATGAATGTCTGCTTTGGATGTCGTTTGAGGTGAAGCAGCAAGTCGGGACCAAGACCATTTGCGCAGCACATTGTTGTACACAATCCACTTTTCGTCACCAGTTATCAGTCGCTTCAAAAAATGATCGTTTTCCTCACGTTTAATGAGCATATCGCAGATGTTTATACTCGCCGTCAACTGAGCTTCTTTGAGTTCATGAGGAACCCACACATCGAGCTTGCGTACATATCCCAGCTTCCTCAGGTGGTCATGAACGCTTGAATGATGGATGTGCAATATGTCTGCAATCTCTCATGTTGTGTAACGTGGGTTTGACTAGATCAATGCCTTGATTTGGTCGTCATCAGCCTCTGTGTGCCTCCCGGACCGAGGAGCACCGTTGAGGTCAAAATCACCAGCACGGAATTTTGCGAACCACCGCTGGCACTGACGTTCTTGTAGAGCATTATCACCGTACACTTTACACAACTTTTCACAAGCTTGATGCGCGTTCTTTCCTTTACGGAAGTAAAACAGTAAAATATGGCGAAAATGCACAGTTTAGTCTTCCATCTTAAACTTGATGTCAAATCTCCGCAAATCAACCAAATCACTCACTATTCCTTTTAGACTGCAGCTAGAACTGGCACCTGTCAAATGCCATAGCGATAAAAGAGCTGCACATGCTTCCAGTACTTCCAAAACCGCCCAACCTCCATTGGGTGCCTACATATGTCATGACTTTTCCGACAACCCAATACATTCTTGCATATGGCATTTTGAGCTAAATACCAAGGTAAATTACGCATGTAATTCATCTTTGTATTTACCTCAGCTCTGATAATTATATGTAACACAATGCAAGTCAAGTCAAGTACGTGGCTGTAGACAGGCACACTTAACCACTCTGTTTCAGGAAATCTGAAAAAGTTACGTGATTTGAAGATTTTTTCTTACTTTTTTTTAATTAATACGATTTGTAAGAGAATTTTCTGCTTCAAGCTACTTTATTTTGTACCATACCAATCCTACAACTACATTTTTTTTATTTGTAATGATGCTACATTGCATGCTACTGAAAATGCAGCATGCTACTTCCGATCACTGGATATATCCTAATACAAATAATTCACCTTTTGTTTTCTCCAGATAAAAATTGCATGTCAGTTAATAATACAGTATATTCCAGTTAATTGGGACACATTGAAGCTAGAACACTTTGGCCTAACTAAGCAGCATCCCAATTCTGCAAAGCTTTATCACAAAGAACTAATTTGGGGTGTCCTTCAAGAATTGTCACAAATAAATGGCTGCCCCAATTAACTGAAACCTACTGTATTCTTGAATTGGTTTACTGGAGTGAAGCCAATGCCTCTTTTAGTACTGTTTAGTTTTTGCGTAAAACAGTTCCAGTGTGTTTTAGAAATCAAATGATAAAAAAATTCAGCACATTAATTCTATAAATTATAAAACAATAAACCAAATTATAATATAAAGTGCATATCACTTTAACACACATTTTTTTCACTCACTTTTTTGATAATTCCTTCTTGTCAAAGATGTGCTGTATGAAATCATCAGAAGCTCCTCCAAAACTCATGGTGTCTTTTTCTAGTAATGCATATGACGAGTAACAACTCTCACTTGGATGAGACAATGCCATTTGTTGGAGGAAATCTGTGGATACACTACTGACATCTGGTTGACCAAAATCAACACCCCTGTGTCCAACTGTATTTTCAAATCTCATAAGCCTATAAAAAAATGTGCATGTAATCAGATAACATAACATGTCCTTGACCTCAAATACTACAGTCTTGTGACGATTATATATATTAAAATAATACAACGTAGTTTCTCACAAATATTTATTTTTTCAAGTCGATCATGGTTTCGCTGGGTATTGACCTAGCTTCATCAGGATGAATGGCACGTAAATATTCAAATTGCATTTAATATCATAAATGGTGTTTATACTCATGGGTTTTGGTTAGTTGCTTCCACGCGCTTGATAGAAATGGGGTGGATGCCATGTCATTTACAAGTTGCGAAGACTTCTGATATATATGAAAAGCTTCCAAAATATCAAGTTTGGTGGTTGAATCAATTAGTTTTGCTTCTTCAAAGAGAAATTTATGGTGCTTTTCATAACAGTGTTTAGCCGTTCATGACTTCTTTAGGTCACAGTTCCGAATGTAGGTCTTGTGCTTCTTCAATTGAAAACGCAAAGCTCTACGGGTCTGTCCTATACATGAAGCGCTACATTCACATGGAATTTGACAAATTCCCCACGAGTTTTTGTCTTCAACATAGTCCTTTGATCCTAAAAAGTTCATTTTGTTCATCGGTTTAAAAATCACTTTAAAATTAAAGGTTTTGAGAATTTTTGAAGGAAATGTCACGGAAAAATGGAATAATGGCAAAATTCCCTCGCAATGGGCGTGTCACAGGAGTTAACGTGGAGACTCGCTTCGGTTTTCGGAATTTTGTTAGAGCCTTGTCTATAATGGAAGGGTTGTATCCTCACTGTACTACAACACATTTAAGGAAATAAAGTTCTTTTTCCAAACTGTCTTTATCTGAACATATATGAATTGCGCGATATACGCAACTGTAAAAGGCGCTGAATTTTTGTTGCCAAGGATGATTGGACTTGACATGTGGAGGTGAGGAAACAGCGAAAGGCTTCCGATAATTTGTGGTTGTGAGAGATCCATCATTTGAGGGAGTAACCAGGACGTCAAGAAATAAAAATAAATATTTGTAACAAACTATATTGTATTATTTTAATATAACATATCACATGATTTGAACACAACTGTCAGCATAAAGATGAAAAACATTTTTTAATAAGTGCATAAACAAAACTTCAGTTACACTTCATAGGACAACTTTAGTACACATTCAGCAACACAAGTCAACATCATTATGATCTCATACGCATGAAATGATGATAATCAAGCGTTTTTGGTAAATATCATTTTAAAAAATAATAATTCTTATTTGCAGTACACTTTTTTTCTCTTGATGACCATTGAAAGATTTTCTGTCTGCAGTGAAAAGCTTCACCACTTATTATGATTTCACACTTTCAGTTTACCTTATTCTGGATCTAACTTTGCATATCTGAACTACTACCACAAAATTTAACACCGGTTTAACAATTATTCCTGCCTCCACACACATCTACAGCTCTGAATATGTTCTCACTCTTTTTACCACCAAATAGATATACAGCTCTTCTTTAATGTCTGCATTATTGACTGTTTTTCCATGGGATTCACTTATTTCTTCGAGAACTTTTGACAAAGTAAATTTCTCCATCACTTTTATGTCAGGGGCTAGATTCGAACCCACAACTCTCGGCTCCGGAGCTCCGAATGCTATCCACTATACTACACTATTATGTGCTCTCACTGCTATCTGCCTTTATCTCATGTGTGCCCTGTGGGGCAGGCACGTCACAAGCTCCGAGTGCTAGCCACTATAATACACTGGCATGTGCTTTCACTGCTATCTGCCTTTATCTCATGCGTGTCCTGCGGGGCAGGCACGTCACAAGCTACGAGTGCTATCCACTATACTACACTGGCATGTGCTCTCACTGCTATCTGCCTTTATCTCATGTGCGTCCTGCGGGGCAGGCACGTCACAAGCTCCGAGTGCTATCCACTATACTACACTGGAATGAGATCTCACTGCTATCTGCCTTTATCTCATGTGGATCCTGCGGGGCAGGCACGTCACAAGCTCCGAGTGCTATCCACTATACTACACTGGCATGTGATCTCACTGCTATCTGCCTTTATCTCGTGTGGATCCTGCGGGGCAGGCACGTCACAAGCTCCGAGTGCTATCCACTATACTACACTGGCATGTGCTCTCACTGCTATCGGCCTTTATCTCATGTGTGTCCTGCGGGGCAGGCACGTCACAAGCTCCGAGTGCTATCCACTATACTACACTGACATGTGCTCTCACTGCTATCTGCCTTTATCTCATGTGTGTCCTGCGGGGCAGGCACATCACAAGCTCCGAGTGCTATCCACTATACTACACTGGCATGTGCTCTCACTGCTATCTGTCTTTATCTCATGTGTGTCCTGCAGGGCAGGCACGTCACAAACTGCTAAATACAATTCCCATGTCTGCAGTTTCTGATCTCTTACAGGGACCTTTACTTTGCATCCTATTCTCCCTCCATAGAGAGTAGGTCTAAATATTGCATTGCAAACAGAAAGTTTAGTTCTCTGGCTACACTTTTTGTGAAAATATTCTTACATAGTCAGGGTTTGAAAAATATCATGCCCCAGGCAAATAAATTATTTGCCTGGGCAGGTAGAAAAGCAATCTACTTCCCTGACCGGGCAACTAAATTTAAAAATGAAAATGTTTGGAACAGAATTTCCTACTAAAAGAAAAAAAAGACAGTTGTGGCAGTTTGTGTTTCATTTCACTGCTAATCCCGGAAGTTGTGTTATTGTTAGGGAGTGCCAAGGACAAAAGAATTCCACTTCTTTAATTATATTATGCTTTAGGTCCAGATATTGGAACCATATGTAATTTCGCTCTAAATGTTCTTTATAGTCAGTGACGGGATGCATGGTTCAAAATCGCTTTATTTGTCTAAGGTAATGGGAGAGGAGTGCCACTGGGATGTCTCAAAGAAAGAACACATAATTTAAATATACACATTTATATATATAGAAAAAAAAATATGATATGCACATGAGGGGAATGGCAATAAACAGGATGAAGTAGCAGCATGTTAATAAGTCTGTTGAATGAGAGAGAAGTATACGAGTCTTGGAGAAGTCACAATGCGGAGAAAATGTCAGTAGGAAAAGTCAACATACCATAAGATGGAGAGGTCTAGGAGTGGACGGGATGCATGACTCTGATGAAATTAGCTTTTGATGTTTGGTGACAAAGAGCGAAAATTTCAATGAAATGTACATGATAGAATCACTAAATTTCTCAAATACCAATTTCATCATCATACCATGTCATACCAATTTCAGCAACCAAAACCAACTTCTGGCGCCATTTGTTGTTACAACGGAGATGAGAAAGTTCGAACTATTTGTTTACATATTTGGGGAAAGAGGGCTACCTTGTTTATACGTAGATGTAGAAGAAGAGCATTTGCATATATGTAACAGAAGTATGTAGACCAGATGGGTTACATTCCTCTAACTACTAAGGTAAGTCATTTCAATACAGCAGCTTTGTTTCTTTAGACTAAGAGCTCTTCTGCCTTTTCTGAATAGCTGGCAAAATTGAATAGCTCTCACAGACCACATGAAAAAGAAAAGTAACAATGTACCTGTTTATAATGAATACTGATTATTTTAGAGTGGCCTTGAATCCTAAAACTTAACTTTCAGAAAATGAAATGATGCAGTATGATATCTATGTAACAAAGAATTCCAAAGTAGGTACCTGATATGCCTATATTTTTCAGTTTATTGCAGAATAGCTCATAGCAAATTTGAAAATTCATAGTCCATACTCCCCAGGTATCTGGATATTCATTTTGAAAATGTATTTTTTTCCATTCTAAAATTTCCTTTGCGGGTGTCTCGCGGGCCATTAAAAAAGTGCTCCGTGGGTTACAGGTTGAAGACCCCAGCTTTAGAGGAAGCTTTGCGTTATTTGCAATAAGTGGCAGAAAACACTTGATGAAAGTCTGAAATGAGCAAGGCCATAAATTGAAAATTCTGAACCAGGATCTCTAAAGTTCTGGCCCGGGCTTTAAAATTAAGGTTAGTGCAGATCTCTACTTGAACCTGGGATCAACTGCAATGATTACACAGAAACCCATATCTTTGGCCACTCAACCACTGGATGGTTAGTGATAATTTGGTTTCATACTAGCTATTGCATCTATTGCTGGCAGCAGTCTGACATTTCAAACAAACCTAAGTGTGCAGATGTTCATTCACGTAAATGTAGCTTTGGTTTAGTGCTCATTATTTTAATTAGATAAACTCGAGTGAAAAATTGATTATGGAAATGATCAGTACTTTTTTTTTCTGGCGATACGCAACAGTACCGGCACCTTTTTTCTTAAGTTTTTTAAAAAAATTGCGATTTATTGACAGCAAAATGTATTATAAATATTCCAGCAGATGGTACTGTGTTCACAAATTGAGGCCGATGCAAGACAGGTTTCCTTGTTTTATTTTCTGGCACTGTGCCAGCCATCGCCTTGAATTGTCTGTTAGTGACACAGTGAACAATGCGGCAGGAGTGAATTGCTTTAAGAGTTTCATGAACAAACTTTATGTGACTTATCATGCTTCACCTAAGAATGCTAGGGAACTAGAGGAATGTGTGACGACTCTAAAACTTCAACTTAAAATTAGCAGAATTTTAAGAGCACTCACTGGGTTGCATCTAGCTTTTGCACTGTTTGTGCAGTGTGGCAAGACTTTGAAGACCTCATCTGTCCCTTTCAGGAGGCAAAAAAAGACAGCAGAAGAAGCAAAACAGATCGCTGTTTTTATGAGGGCCTTTTAAGGAAAATAACGTCATGCGAGTTTATTCTTAATTTGGGCCTTATGTGTGAATGCTCTCCAAGAACTTTGCAAAGTAAGTCTAGATTTACAAGAGAGAAACATTGACTTGTACAAAGCAGACAGGAAGATAAAGAATACAGTTCAACTTTTTGAGGAAAGAATTGAAAATCCTTTCTTTGAATAAAGCTCATGTTGAGAAATGGCTTCCTAGTTTCTTAATTCAATTACTAATCAAAAACAACTGTTATGAAAATTTTGCTGGGAAATTTTTTATTTAAATTGCAAATTTTCGGAGAAAACTCTTCTTCTTTAGGCTGTCTTTTTGTTATCACTTATTCCCGTCACTATCACGATTACGGTTAACCTTGACGGTTACGGTTATTTTTCATCAAATCCTGCCAGATTTTAGGCAGGGAAAATCCTTTGCAGTCATTGATGATGGAATTTTGATTTTCTCAATCTCTATTCCTTCTTTCAGCTTTCTTTTTTGAAAATTGCTTTGGAAACTGATAACTTTAAGGGAATTCCAATCCATGCTGTGACTAGTTTCTCTAACATGCCTATCTAAACCAGTCTTGTTGGAGCAAATTTTATAGCAGCTTTAGCTCTGCTATACGAGTTTCTAGTCTGCAACCTGTTTCACCTATGTAAGATAGTCCACAACTACATTTTACTTCATAGACTACACCTCGCATTTTTAAAATATAAAAGAAGAAATTGAGAAGCTTCAGAATTTCAATGGTACGAAGAACCTGCAAAAGCAACAAGTAAAATTCACTAAAAAAAATTCTTATTACAAAGGTTTATTTGAGTCTTTAAAGAGAATTAGTAAGAAGTACAATATTAGGAGTACAACTTTGTTCTCTAACTCCAAGTTTAGAGAACAAAGTTAAAAAAAAAATTCCCTAAAATAGTTCAAAGAGAAGAAGATATTTTAAAAATGCAAGGTGCAGTCTATGAAGTAAAATGTAGTTGTGGACTATCTTACATAGGTGAAACAGGTTGCAGACTAGAAACTCGTATAGCAGAGCATAAAGCTGCTATAAAAAAATTGCTCTAATAAGACTGGTTTAGATAGGCATGTTAGAGAAACTAGTCAAAGCATGGATTGGAATTTCCTTAAACTCATCAGTTTCCAAAGCAATTTTCAAAAAAGAAAGCTGAAAGAAGGAATAGAGATTGAGAAAAATCAAAATTCCATCATCACTGACTGCAAAGGATTTTGCCTGCCTAACATCTGGCAGGATTTGTTGAAAAATAACCGTAACCGCGATAGTGACAGGAATAAGTGACAACAAAAAGACAGCCTGAAGAAGGAGAAGAGTTTTCTCCGAAAATTTGCTATTTAAATGAAAATTTTCCTAGTAAAATTCCCATAATAGTTTTTTTATTGAAAATCCTGTTCCGTACTACAGTATGTCTCTTCAAAGTCAGAAGAACATGAAGTTCAAAGGGACTGAGCTCCACACAAATGAAAGACACAGTCCTGCAATAAGTTCATCTGATTTTTATAAAAGTTTGAAAGAGGCTGTTAGAAGGCGTCTGCTTGAAGGAGATGATGCTGATTTTCCTGAATGTGCCAAGATTTTAGATTCCAAGTATTGGCGAGAAAATCTTGGGAAGCATCTGACATTTGGTGAAGCTGAAATTAAAAACTTAGTACACAATTTCCATTTAAATGAAAGAGAAGTAGTTCATGGTTTCCGTGAATATCTTCAAGTAAATAAAATCACGGACATACTATTTCATCTAAAGCACACTTTGAGCACAATTGCAATATCTTCCAGTGAATGTAAAAGGGCTTTCTCTCAGGATGAATCTTATAGTAACTTCATCTAGGTCATCTTTGCTTGTACGTACAACTTTGGCACTGATGTTCATCAGGATAGTAGGACCTCCTCTCACTCAGTTCAACCCTATAAAATATGTGAACTCATGGCTGCTCCGAGGTCGTCATTCTGCAGTTGATACCAAAAGCAAGAAGTGATCTAGAGACGATGAGGGTATATCAGAGAATGTGTTAAAAGTGTGGAACTTGCTGTAATAACATCTTCATGGTGAGTACCGGCACCTTTTTTTCCAGAAAAAAAGCACTGGAAATGATGATGTGAAAAATTCAAATTGAAGATGATATAAATTTTCTGTATATCATGTTATCTTCATCTAAAGTGAAAAACAAATAAATAAAATGAACAGCAATTTATTTACGTGTGTGTGTTTGTGTGTGTGTGCACGTGTGCATGTGATCAGTACTCACCTGCCATTAAATACAACATCCGTAATAATGCCAATTAACTTCTGTGGACTTGCTACCATATTGTCTATGGACACACCATCTTTCACTCCTCCAATAAAGAGACCACCAGCCTGGGGTGCACTAATGTCTTTTGCTCCTCTGCTTAATCTTATTTCAGCTTCTTCTACATCATCAACTCTAAGTACTAATCTACATGGGAAAAAAATGCATTTAGTTGTTACAACTTATGCTCCAAAATGTTCAAGATATGCTAGATTAATTCTGACATAAAAATAAAGCTATGTAGAGATACTGGAACAACTTTTCATAAAAAAAATCAGAATAAAAAAAGCATGCAAATTCTTAAAATTTATTGAAAGATAAGGTCTGTTGCAAAAGTGTAGGTACAAACAAATATCAATGCTAAAGCTTTAAAATACGAAATGAAGGAATACAAACATTGAAAAGCAAGTGAAACACTTCAAACTACATTGCATTATTCAATGGGCAGCCAATACATGAAAAGCACACAATTCTACATAGTTATGTAGTGATAAAGAATCTATCTACATGCCTCAAAAGCATAGACACAACATAAAAGCAATGCAAAACATACCATTGCCAGAATATTATCAGATAACTGTATCATGTCAAAATCAAGATTCCATAAAGTAAATCAAATTCTGCACAGTTTCCAGTTCAATGGAATATATAAAGATTCTTCAGCTGTTGCAAATTGCCTCATTGCCAGCATATACTCCACTAAAAATCCTGCTAAGATTTTCAACGGGATTAAGATCGAGATTATATGAAGGCCACTGTAATACAGTGATGTTACACTGGTTTAGCAACTTTCAAGTAAACAGTGTGAGGACAGATGTGCTGTCATGGTGAAACCCCAATACTAACCTCAAGAAATTCACTAAGTTGATCCTGAGTATAAGGCAAGACTAGAACAAATTTACAGTTACTGTTCAAAAATTCTGTAATTATATTTTTAATGTTTCAGTAGATATTAAAACAAAAAGAAAATGAGACAATTTCCCCATTTTTCTGTTTGGCAAACAGTTGAATTTCATAATTTTATTTATTTATTTATTTATTTATTTATTAGGATTAAGAGATTCAAATTCGTGCAGAAATAGTCAAAAGTAATCGAGCTAGTTGCCTTTTATGCACGATCTTGATAAGAAGAATCACTCACAATACAAATTTAAATTCACGGCTGAATTTAAAGATTTTATTGTATATACATGTATAAGAACTTTCAGGTTTGCCCAGAACCCATCATCAGATACATAAACAGAAGAAGGAATACATTTAAAAAGAATGTTACATGACATGATATAGACATCAGATATTAATATATGATACAATGTCACGTGGCTTCGAGTTGTCTAAACAACATGTTAAGTATCATGAAATAAAGAAAATAGAATGCAGGTATACATACAATACTGCATTGTAAAAATAAAGGGAAATTAGTATTAACTAAATTAATTGTGTTGTTCTCATCTGGAGATACAACAAGGAACGTTATAGCAATAATCGAGATTTCACGCATCCTTCATTTTGCGGGGAGGGGGGGTAGGAAGCATTTTTGAAATTCCATTGTAATGAACCAACAACATAAGTCGTTTCATATTAAGTGACTTCGTCATCAGTCTGCCTCGTATTCGGACCTGTAAATAGTTTCCATATTGTCGGTATAGATACTGGAGCATTGTCATTACAGCATAAATGTCTCTGAGTAGCAATTACAAGGCTCTCGGTGAACAGCAATGAAGAGACAGCACTTGGTGTTACGATAATGGAAGCATCATTCCTAATTGGATAATGCAGGTCATCGCCGCTCACGAATCGAGACAGTGCAGAATTTTTAAGTCCATTCTTTATGGCATATTTATATTCATTTAGTCTTGTTGCTAGTATACGTTTTGTAGATCCTGTATATTTACTATTGGGAGTGTCAGCATCAATACTTTTTAAGGGGATGCTGTACACGCCAAATTTATTTAGGTTTGTTCCCTGGTCTTGATCTTTTTTCATTAACTGGAAAATGTTTGTAGTACGCATTTTAAATTCCAGGTGAAAGTTTCTGCAAATGGCTTTGAGAACAGGTGTTATGGTTGAATAATAATCTATGGCACCTACATATCTACGAAGTTGTTGGTCCCTCTGGAGAGTAGTTGAGTTTTCTTGGTGGAGTTTCTTAAGAGCTTTTTTTATGATAAAGTTGGGAAAGCCATGGTTGAGGATGATGTTGAATATTTTGTTAATTTCACATTTGCGTCTGCTGAAAGTAGATGAATGCGTCATGGCTCTGTGCAGAAGGAAATTGATTGAGGAGAGTTTTTAGCTTTTTGGATGTGCTGAAGAAGCCAGGATCAATGTAGGTATAGAAGTGGGTTTTCTATACACAAAGTGTTGCAAGGTGCAAGTGACAGCATCTCATTCAAGCATGAAATCCTGGAACGACAATTTACCTTCACTTTCCAATTCAATTGAGAATTTTATGGTCGGGATTTGGGATGATAAGTGTTCAGCAAAAGTTTGTAGGTCAGCTGGTTCGTGATCCCAGAAGAGAAGTACGTCATCGACATATCTTATGTAAAAGCATGGAGGTTGTTGATATTCTTGTAGCACTTTATTTTCTATGTGCTGTAGTAGAATTTTGGCTAGAATCGGAGATAGTGGTGATCCCATTGGGGCTCCCTCAGTTGGACGACAAATAATGTTGTCGATTTGAAAATATGATCTGTTCTGTACTAGTTTTAAGGTTGTAACGATGGATTGAATCGTTTCTGTTTCGTATTTAAGTTCAAGTAGCTTTGTCTGAATGATGTCATGTACAGTTTTGATTGGAACATTAGGGAACAAAGAAATTACATCGAGAGAAGCCATAATAAAGGTTGAGTATTCGTAGGGAGACAAAGGCTGGTCAGGTCTCCTCAAGGCCTTTTCCTTGATCTTCCCTGTTGTTATTTTTATGTTTATGCTTAACTATTCAGAATTATTAATTTTAATATGTAACAGCAAGATCAATAAATGAAATGAAATGAATATGAATATGAAATGAGTTATTTGCATTAAAGGATTTGATCTTGTTAAGTGCTTGTACTGTGCCTTTAACAGAGTAGAGTGAATTATTAACGAGTGGTTGAGGGAAAGCAGCAAGTGCCTTCTCTATAGGTCTGGTAGGTGCTGCAAATCCAGATACCAGCGGGCATAATGGGTGTCTGGCTTTATGAGCCTTTAGTTTACCAAAAAGTTCAGAAGCTCATGCTCCTGAAGGGCAGTACAAGTATTGTGAAATGGCCTGATGCTAGAGTATCCCTATCTGATGCTAAAGTATCCCTTCTCTCTGACCAACTAGTTGAGGAAGCCACTGTGCAAATATTGGAGGAGGGGGGAGATGAGGTATCAAAAATGTGCCAAATCAGAGTGATGCTTGCAGCATGAGTTATCACCCAGAGTCTGCTTTAAACATCCATCCATACATACATATCACTAAGCTGTTCTCTGAGATTCAGAGGTTAGCTCCAAAAAGAAATACAAACTTCCAGATATTTTTACTTATTGTTGTCGTATCAAACTTCGCCATTTACAGCGATCTTGACATACAACTCGTGCTTCACTGATATCCATGACACGCCGTACACAAGATCTTTTATACTTCATACTCATAATCTTTTTCTCATGCAGACACTCCTGAATCTGATCCACCCATGTCTTCCTCTGCCTTTCCTTCCTGCCACTTGGGCTGAAAATATTTTCTTAGTAAGCATTTCATAACTCATTCTTTCAACATGGCCAAACCACCGAAGCATATTGATCTCCACCTTGCTAACAGCATTTTGCTTTACATCACACAACTGCAATACATCTTCATTCCTCAAACAATCAGATCGTGTCTTGCCACAAACCCCACGTAAGTAACGCATTTCTCCAGCACACAAACGACTCCTATGTTTCTTCTGCAGTACCCAGGTTTCACTGCCATACATCAGAGTAGGAACAATTACACTTTCATACACAGCCATGCAGGACTCTCTAGAGAACCCATCATTCCTCTGAAAACCTCCCAGAGCAGCTATGACTTTCAAAGAAGAATTCACTCGCCTACTGATTTCACCATCCAACTTGTTCTCTCTGTCAAACATGCTTCCTAAATACACAAACTCACTCACCTGGTCAATCACAGTGCCATTTATACTTACATTACATTCAGTGCTACCCATTCCTCTCTCAAACACCATAACTTTGGTTTTCCCCTTATTTATACTCAGTTTGAATTTCATGCAAACTTCGTGCATCCGAGTCAACATACTCTGCAACTCACTTTTGCTCTCTGCCAACAGGACAGTGTCATCAGCATACAGCAATCTGCACACACGAATATCACCAAGACATAAACCACTATTATCTATTTTGGCCTCACGCATGCATGCATCCATAAATATATTAAACAGCCATGGTGACATTACACAACCTTGTCTAACTCCTGCACCAATGGAAAACCATTTTGATAAAACACCATTCACTCGTACACAAGCTCTACTACCAGCATACATGGCTTTTACACTATTAAGTAGATTCCCAGTAACACCATATTCATTCAATACCTTCCACAAAAGTGTCCTATTGACTCAGTCGTAAGCTTTCTCTAAATCTATGAAGGCAGTAAAAACTTTCTTCCCAACAGCCAGATACTTTTCAATCATCATGCGTAATGCAAAAATCTGGTTGGTGCAGCCTTTACCAGGCATAAAACCACTCTGAACATCCCACACTTTCTATGATGTAAGACCCCGTACTTTTTCAATAACAACCTTACCAAACACTTTCCCTAGCACACTCAGTAGGCTAATACCACGATAGTTCTTGCATTCAGTCTGATCACCTTTTCCCTTATACAAGAGAACAATGATAGCATCCTTCCAATCCCGAGGGACCATTCCTAACCCCCAGCACAACTGGCAAATTTCAGTTAACCAGTCAATTATAGAGTCACCACCATACTTCAACATCTCTGCAGTTATGCCATCAACTCCTGGAGCCTTACCATTCTGAAGAGATTTTAGAGCTTTACACACTTCTTCTCTTGAGATCCCTCCTGTGCTTTCATCCCTTATTGTGACATCATCTACATCTGTCTCAGAATCATTTTTGCTCTCCTGATCTAATAACTCACAGAAGTATTCGCCCCTAACTCATTGGGCTCCCAAATCACTTCCCCAATCTCATTCTTCACACAACTTACAACTTTGTTTCCCCTATTTTTCCTGAGTCTCACGTACTTCCAGAAGGACTTTCTATATCTTTCCAAAATGCCAGTTCATGCCTTTCCACTTTCTCTTTCCTATCTTTTGCCTTACTGTAGCGAACCAGCTTAGCAGCTTCACGCTTCTTACAGCGATATTCATCCACAGAGACTCTACCTTGCAACATCCCCAAATAGGCTTCCTTCTTTTTCTTTACTGCCTCATCAATCTCACTATTCCACCAAGCATCACCTCTATTGTTACCCACTATTGTAGTGCCACAGACCTCTTTAGCAGCAGTAACAACACAGTTCTTAAAACATTCCCACTTCTTTTCTACATCCCTCTCACAAGATTTCAGATCATTCAGTCGTTCTCTGAGTAAGTCAGAATACCGCTGATGATCTTCAAGGAGCCTATCAACTTTTATTCTTTCTATCCTTGGTCTGATTTAAATCAGAAAACAAAAGATCTTTGATTTCAATCAGAAACATGAAACTAAGATACACATTTTAAATGGAAGCAATAATTGATTTTAATTCAGTTGAGAGATTGATAGAGTTAAAAAAGACTACTTTTGCTAGCTGCTAGTCATTGCTGGCCTTAAAGCACATGTGCCTCCAGATGTTGACACGACTACCACCAGGAAATCAACTGCATGGCAGTGACATGTTTCAGAGGTATCACTGCAAGACAAATGATGTGCACCCTGGTGGCTTTGTAATACCAGGGGTGAATGCCACCTATATAGGATCTTGTAGGGATCACCAGGGGGATGTAATTAACATATGACACTCCAAATTGGTCACAGCGATTTCAGTGATGTTTCTGTCGAATGGAAATGTCCATTTCTGCAGTTTTAAAACAAATTCTTAGTGAACAGAATATTGCATTTTGTACGCTTTCGGAATTGTTTCGCATGAATGTAATATTGTGTTTTGGGTGCTCGAATCACAACCGAATTTAAGGCACACATTTTTTCTCATTGAGAAATTTCAATCACTAATCAATAGATAAAGTTGATGTGGTGTATAAGTCAAGGTGTGAACTTCTGAAAAAAAATGTCTCATCTTACAAGCCGAAACATGTGGTAATTTAAGGTGTGGAACATTAAAAGTCGCGAAACATAAAAATATGCATATAAATCACATACTTTCTATTTTTCCTTATCACATCAACAGTATGGAACACTCCACTAGTAAGCATTTGATCAGAAACCATCGATATCTCTCCAGTCCCACTGTTAAATCGTGCTTCAATCTTTCCATCCTTTACGGACACTGAATAGTAGTTCTGAAATACACAGCAACAGCAGTAATCATTAACACAAAATATTAAGAATGATTGAAAAGATTTATATTCTGAAAATATTTGAATGTTCCATTATCATGAACAAAATTCGGGTTAAAGAGTAAAAGATAAATAGGGTGATTTTTAAGTTTTTAAGCAGTACATAAAAAAAGAAATAATGTAATTTGCATAATTTTTGTATGGCTCACACACACACACACACAAACTAGGGTATACTGTTTTTTATTTCATGTTTAAGATATGAAAATTTAAGATATTTATTTTTCATGCCATCACCACTACAGGAGGACCAGTGCTACCCCGGTGGCGTAGTTGTCTACGCCATGGCTTCTGACTATTCATCCGAGATGGATCCAGGTTCGAATCCTGGTGAGGCATGGATGTTGTGTTTGTCTTATGGCACTGGCTCTCTTCCTTCCCTGCAGTCAGCGGCCCAAAATTAGGGACGGCGACTGCTTATAGCCCATTAAGTTGCTCACATTGTAACATACCTTGTTTTAATAAAGAATTTGAACTGCTCACTGTGGTCATTAAACCTCCAACCAATCAAAAACCAGCATGAAGAAGAGAGTGTACCATCTCAGCCACTGAGGAAATGCATATCGATGACGGTTAGGGGACATGTTGATTCTTGTTTTTACTTTTATCGCTTACATTTTAGCCGAAACCTTTTTAGTTGATATCATCGTTTTTATTGATATTTGCTAGTTATTTTCATGTTCTTATTTAGATTTTTAAACTCCTATTCATATTTCATCAACTTCATTATTCACTTTCACCCGTTGTATTTCGTTCTTCTGTGCTATGAAATTTGTGTTCCTCAAAGATTGCAAAGAAGGACGTTTAACATCACACTGGAAGGATTAAGCAAGTGAGTGAGGTAAATTTATTTTATATGCCATCTACCATCCTTTTTTAATGTCAAATGATATTACAACCCTGTCCCTGACCCAGAACTAAAGCTATATGTGTGTAGGAAAAAAAAAAAAGACGATAGTCTGACATTCTTAATCGCCTAACATGATAATCAGAAGCGGCACGTAATATGACAACCGGGTTAATCAATATGAATGTTCTGGTCAAAATCATATATGATGTCGAATCAGAATACTTTGATAAAGATCGCATTTCTGAAATCTTGTATATACACATACATGAAATACCTTATTTTTTAAAAACTTAGTCTCAGTATTTCATGATTTGTCTTTACAAATCAGATATTTGACCAAAACTTTCATTTTACTCTCTCTCTCTCTCTCTCTCTCTCACTCTCACACACACATGCACGCATGCACACACACACACACACACTGTCCCAATTTCTGTCACCTTTTACCCTCTCAGTCTTGTCCTCTACTTCTTCTTTCTCATTGTGTCTCATTCAACAAAAAGAAATGAATTTCAATAACAACAGCAGTAATATTACAAACCTGTAATTTTTCTGGATCATTATCTTGACCACTAAATGTTGAAACCAACAGTAACGCATCTTTTTGGTTTGTGTAGAAGGAGAATGTAAAACTGGAATCACTAAGAATTGGCTGACTGTTTAACTCCAAGAAACCAGATCCCTTAAATGTGGCAACTTTCATGGGCTGGAAAAGCAGATCAGTGTTCAATACTTTTTTTTTTATTATTATTATTATTCAGACACAAACTATGCATAACAAACAAGAAATGCCAAACATATCAACTCGATACAAAGATTAACAAGTTAGTAAAATCATGCAATGCATTGATTATGATACGCTTTCCAACATACCAGAAATTATTACTCAAGTTATGAGGGTAATGGCTGTGGAATAAATCTCGCTCCTGTGTCCTGACCTTTGACCCCATTTCGATGATATTCAACAGAACCGGTTCAGTACACCTCAAGAATAACATACTAAAGTTTTGTCGCAATAGAAGCAGTTTTACGCAAGTTATGAGAATAATGGCGGTGGAATAAATCTTGCTTTTGTGCAATGACCTTTGACCCCATTTCGTTGATATTCAACAGAACCTGTTCACTATATCTCCGGAACAACATGATAACGTTTTGTTGCAATCGAAACATTTTTTGGTAAGTTATGATGCACAAGGGCAATGGAATGGATCCCACTCCAGTGTCCTGACCTTTGACCCCATTTCGCCCATTTTCAATAGGGTTCGTCCCCAGGTGGTTCCCTACGACATACTAAAATTTCATCGAAATCGAACCATATTTACGCATGTTATGACGCATAAAGGCAATGAAATGGATCCCGCTTTTATGTCCTGAACTTTGACCCCATTCCACCCATTTTCAATAGGTTTCGTTCCCAGGTGGTTCCTTACCACATACCAAAATTTCATCGAAATCGAAACATTTTTACGCAAGTTATGACGCATAAGGGCAATGGAATAAATCCCGCTCTTATGCCCTGCCTGACCTTTGACCCCAATTTGCCATTTTCAATAGGGTTCATGCCCAGGTAGTTGCCTACCACATACTAAAATTTAATCGAAATCGAACCATATTTACGCATGTTATGACGCATAAAGGCAATGAAATGGATCCCGCTCTTATGGCGTGACCTTTGACCACACTTCACCCATTTTCAATAGGGTTCGTCCCCTGGTGGTCCCCTACCACATACTAAAATTTCATCGAAATCAAACCATTTTTACGTGAGTTATCGTGCCGACAGACAGACAGACGGACGGAAAAAGCTGGAGCATATACGCTTCTTCAACCTACGGTTGGAAAGCGTAAAAAACTACATACAATCACAAACATTGAAAGAGAAATTAAAAGTGAAAGGCAATATTTCTGTAGAGCACTGCATAGCTGTTCAATCTGCTATGCACACTCTCTCATCGTATAGTTACCTCCTGCTGGAGAGAATCCCTGTTTATCCACTTCTCATTTCCACGTTGTGATACTTCACGAAACAACACCCTCGTGCCCTGCTATTTGCTAGGCTGATTCATTACTCAAGCAAACAGTTCAACTCTGTGATTGGGGAATGATGGCAAATGACAGCATAGCCTATCACAACAGGCACTGCAGTAGATGCCAAAGGGTCAACTCCAACTTCAGCATCTTCTATTGTGCACATTGATGAAAAAATTTTCTACAACAATTGGGACAGAAATATTTCCCTTATGCATGATGTGCCAACAAATACAGATGCCTGTCAAAAGGTGTGCTTCTAGGTACGCTTCCATTTTCGTGTTTAACTGCACAGTACACACACGCAAATGCCGGACAAAATCCCACGGCTCCTGGGTGAAGAAATGTCATGTAAAGTGAGTTGGCAGTTGTTTTGCTAATCATCTATTCAGAAAATAAATGTAAGTGAATCAGTAGACTTGCTACTGTCAACCTTTTTGTGACATTGACCATGATCAGTTCTCCAATGCCAAAATGGCAGGTATTCATTTCCTTAACGGATGAGATGGAAACAGTAGTGAAGCTCATCATCTCTACAGGATAGCTTTCCTGCAATGATGATTTCAGACCAAGGATACTTTTGCACCCATCCTTCAGTATCTTCAATAGACATGAAAATTAGTGCCCTTTACTACATACCAAGAATGAGATACAGGTAGCCAAACACTTACTCTATAGGAACAGCTGTCAAACAAGGTTGTGGAGGATCCTAGAACTAGCACGAGAACAGTAGCAGTGTCTGCAGGTGTTACCCCTTGAGTGTCAGTGACACCTCTGTGCAAAGCTTTCCTTTACCCAGTGTCAGTGATGTGCCAAGTGCATGCAAACCTTTCCTTTACCCAGTGTCAGTGACATGTCTAGTGCATGCAAAGCTTCCCTTTACCTAGTGTCAGCGACTGTCTAGTGCATGTAAGGCTTTCCTTTACCCAATGTCAATGATGCATCTAGTGCACAAAAAGCTTTCCTTTATCCAGTGTCAGCAATGCATCTAGTGAATGTAGAGCTTTCTTTTACCCAGTGTCAGCGACATATCCAGTGCATGCAAAGCTTTCCTTTACCCAATGTAAGCAATGCATCTAGTACATGCAAAGCTTTCTTTTACCCAGTGTCAGTGACATGTCTAGTGCATGCAAAGCTTATCTTTACCTAGTGTCAGCGACTGTCTAGTGCATGTAAGGCTTTCCTTCACCCAATGTCAAGATGCATCTAGTGCACAAAAAGCTTTCCTTTATCTAGTGTCAGCAATGCATCTAGTGAATGTAGAGCTTTCTTTTGCCCAGTGTCAGCGACATATCCAGTGCATGCAAAGCTTTCCTTTACCCAATGTAAGCAATGCATCTAGTACATGCAAAGCTTTCTTTTACCCAGTGTCAGTGACATGTCTAGTGCATGCAAAGATTCCCTTTACCTAGTGTCAGCAACTGTCTAGTGCATGTAAGGCTTTCCTTTACCCAATGTCAATGATGCATCTAGTGCACAAAAAGCTTTCCTTTATCCAGTGTCAGCAATGCATCTAGTGAATGTAGAGCTTTCTTTTACCCAGTGTCAGCGACATATCCAGTGCATGCAAAGCTTCCCTTTACCCAATGTCAGCGACATGTCTAGTGCATGAAAAGCTACCCCTTTACTCAGTGTCACCGAGTGTCTAGTGCATGCAAAGCTTCCCTTTACCCAGTGTCAGCGATGCATCTAGCGCATGCAGAGCTTTCTTTTACCCAGTGTCAGCAATGCATCTGGCGAGTGCAAATGTTTCTCCAACTCAATGTTGTGGTGTGCCAGAAGCATCCATTACATGTCCTTGAAATTTGTTTTCTTCTTTGGGAATGTTCTCAATGCTATACACGCACTTGGGTTGAGTTCTTATAAACACAGTTGAGCCACATTATTGTGACCAACTCCTACTTTTGATGTCAACAGCGCATAGCCAATGAAAGAAGGCATGTGTTGTGAGCTGGCTTGGAGGGTATATAAGGTGTGCTTTAGTCATTCTGAAAACATATCACTCGTTGCTGTCATGGATAAAAGGAGAGATTTATCAAATTTGCAAAAAGGGATGATTATCAGCTTTCAGGCCAAGGGTGGCAGTATTTCTGAAACAGTGCAGTTTGTGAACTGTTCGCATGCTGCTGTGGTTACAGTGTATCGTGACTGGAGAAATGGCACCATTGCGAATAAGCAATGTGGAAACTGCGGAGTACCACGTGCCATTGATCTGAAAGGTGAACGTCTTGTGTGAACGTGCGTGAGGGCCGATCGACATGCTACAGTGGAGCAACTCACTGGCTGAATGAACCAGGGGGCTACCGGAAGTGTGCCTAAAACAACAGTTCTGCGAACCCTGCTGTGTATGGGGCTCCAATGCAGACAGATGGTCACTGCACCTATGCTAACGTAGGTGCATTGGAAGAAATGGCTTACATTTGCATGGCAGTATGGGATGTGGATCTCCGCTGATCGGCAAAGGATTTCCTTCTCTGATGAGTCACGTTTTCTGCTTCATCAAACGGACGGGCGTTGGCAGTATAAGGCGAGAAACATCGGACAACAAAAACTTTTCATCCATTGCTGGAAGAACACAAGCTGTTGGGGAAGCATTATGGTCTGGGGAATGTTTTGGTGGCATTCTCTGGGTTCACTCATACCTGTGGAAAGCACTACGGACCGAATTTGTTATGAATCTATCCTCGCAGACCATGTACACCCATACATGCTGATTGTCTTTTCTAGGGCGGTTGGGATCTTCCAACATGACAATGCGACATGTCACACAGCTAGAAATGTCCGAGAGTGGTTGGAAGAGCACGATGAAGACTTCAAAGTACTTCCTGGCCCCATGACTCCCCAGACTTAAACCTAATTGAGCATCTGTGGGACCACCTTGGTCATGTTGTTCGCTCTATGTATCCTCCAGCACGCACTCTCCAGCAGCTGTAAGATGCACTGCAGTCAGCATGGCTCCACGTGCCTGTGAACACCTTCCAGCAACTTACTGAGTCACTCCCAGCCCGTCTGGCTGCTGTCCGCGGTGCACACAGCCGGTTACTGTGGATATTAGCTGGTGGTCACAATAATGTGACTCGACCGTGTATACACATCATACAACGATCCATTTGGAGTACACTGAACAGTCGATTCTTACGGATGATTTGGGTGAGGTCAGTCGATTCTTACGGACGATTTGGGTCTGAGATGTGTCTCACTATTCTTGAGTTACCTGAAGACTTCAACATTAGCTTCTGTTCAGTTCAGTCGATTCTTACGGACGATTTAGGTCTGAAATGTGTCTCACTATTCTTGAGTTATGTGAAAACTTCAACATCAATTTCGGTTCAGTTCAGTCGATTCTCACGGACAATTTGAGTCTGAGATGTGTCTCACTATTCTTGATTTATGTGAAGACTTCAACGTCAATTTCGGTTCGGTTCAGTCGATTCTCACGGACAATTTGGGTCTGAGATGTCTCACACTATTCGTGAGTTATGCAAAGACTTCAACATTGGTTTCTGTTCAGTTCAGTCGATTCTTACGGATGATTTGGGTGAGGTCAGTCGATTCTTACGGACGATTTGGGTCTGAGATGTGTCTCACTATTCTTGAGTTACCTGAAGACTTCAACATTAGCTTCTGTTCAGTTCAGTCGATTCTTACGGACGATTTAGGTCTGAAATGTGTCTCACTATTCTTGAGTTATGTGAAAACTTCAACATCAATTTCGGCTCAGTTCAGTCGATTCTTACGCACGATTTAGGTCTGAGATGTGTCTCACTATTCTTGAGTTATCTGAAGGCTTCAACATTAGTTTCGATTCAGTTCTGTCGATTTTTACGCACGATATAGGTCTGAGATGTGTCTCACTATTCTTGAGTTATCTGAAGACTTCAACATTACTTTCGGTTCAGTTCAGTTGATTCTTACCGATGATTTGGGCATGTATTGTGTCTTACTATTCTTGAGTTATATGAAGACTTCAGCATTATTTTCGGTTCAGTTCAGTCAATTCTTACAGATGATTTGGGTCTGAGATGTGTCTCACTATTCTTGAATTATCTGAAGACTTCAGCATTAGTTTCGGTTCACTTCAGTCGATTCTTACAGATGATTTGGATATGAGATGCATCTCAACTGAGCAAAAACAGTCCCGTGGTTTAGCTGCTAGTGACGAGCTTGAGTGCGTCGAAAAACATGAAAACTTTTTTAAAAACTGGTGATGAATCGATGGTTTATAGATATGACCCCAAAACTAAAGCCCAGTCTTCACAGTGCAAGACCCCAAACTCTTCCAGACTTAAAAAAACACGACAGAGTCGCAATAATGTCAAGATACTGCTGCATTTTTCAATCATGAGGGAATTGTGCATCATGAATATGCTCCATCTGGATGGTCAACGAGAAGTACCACTGTCAGGTTTTCCATCATTTGAGGGTCGCAGTTCATTGTAAAAAGCCTGCATTGCATGAGAGTGCTGAGTGACAACTCCACCACTACAACACACCTGCCCATGCATCGCAACTTCTGCAGAAGTTTCTTTTGAAGCACCCATTGCACATCAAATACTCCTTAAAAGGAAAAAGATTTCAAGATATTGGGGAAATACAACAGAATGCGAAAAAGCAGCTCTTCACTATTTCAGAAGATGATTTCAAAAAATGCTTCGAGCAGCTCTAGGCTAAGTGTACGGCTTTGCAAACTACCTCGAAGGCAATGAAGTTTCAACTGACCAGATTAGATCATACATGTATATGTAGAGAATTTAAGGACGGGACTGTCTGACCCCAAGTCTTAAACAACCCTTAGAAATAGGAAGCTAGCAGATTTGGGCTAGGGTGTCCGATAGGAAAGTGAAACAGAAGCGAGGTAGACAGGGGGGCGCCGTTATTTATTACCGGGTGGGGGGTAGTACCCGGAATCCGACGGCTTAACATGCCTATCCGACTGATATTTAGAGATCCCAGCGTTCATACCAGCCCAGGATCGAACCAGAGGTTTCTTCTTGGCAGTCACAAACGTCGACCACTAGGCCATCGACGGCCTGAGTTTACAACTCAGATCATATGTAGAGGATTTAAGGAAGAGAGTGTCTGACCCCAGGTCTTAAACAACCCATAGAAATAAGAAGGTAGGAGATTTCGGCCAGGGTGCCCGATAGGAAAGTGACACGAAAGCGAGGTAGAAAGGGGGAGGAAGACGTCCTAATTTATTTCCGGGGGCCAGTATCCAGGGTCCGACGGCTTAACATGCCCATCAGGTGCACGGCGGATATTTAGTGGTTCGAGCGTTCCTACCTGCCTGGGATCGAACCTGAGGTTTCTCCGTGGCAGTCACGAACATTGACCACTAGGCCATCCGCGGTCCGAGTTTACAACTCAGATCGTATGTAGAGGATTTAAGGAGGGGAGTGACTGACCCCAGGTCCTTAACAGCCCTTAGAAATCGGAAGCTAGAAGATTTGGGCTAGGGTGCCCGATAGGAAAGTGACGCAAAAGCGAGTTAGAAAGGGAGAGGAAGACGCCCTTATTTATTACCGGGGGCGAAGGCCCAGTGCCCGTGGTCCGACGGCTTAACATGCCCATCCGGCGGATATTTAGTGGTTCCAGCATTCCTACTTGCCTCGGATCGAACCTGAGGTTTCTCCGTGCGCAGTCATGAACGTTGACCACTAGGCCATCCGCGGCCGGAGTTTACGACTCAGATCAGATCGGATCATATGTAGAGTGTTTAAGGAAAGGAGTGTCTGACCTCAGGTCTTAAACAACCCTTAGAAATAGGAAGCTACGAGATTTGGGCTAGATAGGAAAGTGACACAGAAATGAAGTAGAAATGGGGAGGAAGACATCCTTATTTATTACCGGGGAGCCAGTACCCGGGGTCCGACGGCGTAACATGCCCATCCGATGCACGGCGGATATTTAGGGGATCGAACCTGAGATTCCTCCGTAGCAGTCACGAACGCTGACCACTAGGCATCCGCAGTCCAAGCTTCAAATCTGCAAGTCTTGTGCTTCTTTTAATAAATCTAGTGTAGAATTTTTTGATCACACCTCAAATTGTGCTAAATGTGACATTCATTTCATTCCAGTTCTTAAAACAATGAACGTAAAAAGTACTACTTCCTTAGATTTGTTTTTTTTTTCGAGGTTCTTACCATTACGAAACTCCTTACCATTATGCATCTTAGTATGAACTTACGCTTATTACCATAGGCATAAGACAAAATGATGAAACAGAAATATTCTTCAATACTCACTCTGTTTGAACAGCCACCAGTCATTCCATAAACGCTGCCACGAGACAATGCAAAGGGTGTGGTGTCAATCTGCAAGTTCTTCATGCAGCCAAAATAACTTACAAATGTTATACCAGGCCAACTGTTTAAATAAATGGATGAGTAAAATTACTAGTAAAATCTTTAAAAATTACATATACACAAGAAAAAAAAAACATTATTCTACTTAAAAACCCCTCTTTCTCAGCAACAAATAGTTTTACATTAATTTACTCAACACAATAATTCCCGTGAATGTATATCAAATATGTGGAGATAACGTAAGTGGACGATGTCATCGCTCTGTCTACGTTATTTTATAAATAACTCATAGCAACTGAAAAACTGTTGCTCCGACACTGCAGGGATCGAACACCAGATCTCTGGATAATTAGTCGAGTGCGTCTGCATTTCCGCTAGGTGCCAACAATTCTCAGCACCATGTGTGGTTTACCGGTCAGCATTTGACTACACAAATTCGTATTGATGGGCTCAGCAACAATTTTTCAGTCGCTATGAGTTCTTTATAAAATAACGTGAACAGAGCGATGACATCATCCATTTACAATAATTCCCAACTTTATGTTACATTGTACATAAGGTTGCCAAAAAGGGTCACTAGGACATTTTCCTTTTATTGTATTAAGCTTTCAAATAAATAAGTTTTACTCTGCTTGACGAATCAGATCTAAACAGAATCCATAAAACAAAAACTGCATTTTATTCTCACTGTGGAGAGTTTAAACAACAGTCATGGAAATTACGGAAAATTTGAGATCCAACATCTGAAATGCTGCTGATTCATTACATTTCAAGGAAGCGCCAGGCTGCTTTGACTGGCGAAAGTCTAAAGATGCTCAGATTACTCATCCTCCGATACTTAAAATTTTGTTATCCTCGATGGTTTAACATTTAGCATGCTCAAATAGAAATCAGGAAATGTGAGTTCGATTTGTGCTCCAAGGCAATGTCATTTTCAAGTTTTCTGATATGATGTTAAGATGTTGCACAGTAAAATAAGCATGTAAAATAATTTACTCAAGTCTTTGCCCAGATATATTTACTTAATTCTAGTTCTGGTTGAAGAATGTTTATTTAATCTTCCTTTCCTCTGAGTTCCTTTCGTTTTTTAGACATTTCCAGCCTCTAGATTTTAGTCAAGGCCTGTTCTCAATGTATAGAAGAATTATCAACAGTTTTGTTTACACCACAGAAGCGTCGACTTAAGGGGTGCCCCCACCGTCCGAAATCGGTGAAGGAACTGACCTGTCTTCTCCAAGCCGAGTGGAAGAAAATACCGCTAGCCGTCGTACAACGCCTGGTTGAGAGTATGCCCCGGAGGGTCGCAGCTGTAATCGCCGCTCGTAGAGGCTGCACCAACTATTGAAGGTGAATAAACTTCGTTTTCCTTTGCTATCACAGGTGTCTATACTCGGGGCAAAGCTATCCTGGCAATGGGGCCAAAGCTACGGTGACCTTTTCACTCCCAGTATTACTCCGCACTAATGGTGTGTAATTAACCTTCACTCGGAAAACTTCTCCCACAAGCCCTTAGGGCTGGCTGTCTGTCACCGTGATCCCTTACCAAACCCCTCTATTTTAACCCCCTCCCCACCGCCGCGCGCTTTGCAGACCGGTAGACAAGCAGTTTATTTCTCCCTCTCTTATCTTTTTTTTTTTTTTTTTTTTGGAGATGTTACAGAACGTGTAACGTTTCTTTCTTTCTTACTTTTAAAATGAAATTATCTTTGCTAAACACGGGAAGCAGTCTTAAGTGGCCTAATTTTGTTTTCACATATTTTTCCATTTTTTTTATATATTTCATATATTTATACTTATTGCTTGAAGATTACCAACTGCGGGATTTAATTAAAAGTAATTTTACCATGTCATCAGTTATGCGTAAAATTTCGTTCTTTCAAAAATTTTGCCTTGATTAGATTTTTTTTTTTTTATAACAGACATCCGTTAAATGTGTATGCATTTTTAACTACCCCGTGTTGCCATAAGTACTGGACAAGAGCCCGTCTCTGTGGTAAATGATATTTTAGGGTTCACTGTAAACTGCCACACATCTTTCAGCAACTTGGAAAATTGCCACACATTGGAAAATTGCCACATGTTTTTCATTGATGGGCCGGGCACAAATTGCTGTTCCTCCGAGGAACACTTTGAATGTGTGGCAGTTTTCCAAATTTCCGAATTATGTGTGGCTGGGGAAGGAACTCTTTCATTTGTCTGAATTTTCATGCCGGTTCATGCGCGTTTAAGGGAACTGCGCACAAAAGTTCAAAAGGAAAAGATGGCCGTTTCTTGGCCTATATTGAGAACTGAATTGGGAACTCCAAACTAATTTCGAGAAAACGTTCTATGTAAGTCAAGCGAGAATTGTATTTTAATTTGAAGAAATAAATTGCCAATGGATCTGAGGTACTTCAGTACTAAATTCAACCTTCATTCTCGCAATGGTGCGACTTGAAACGCCAGTGAGTTCTGCCGTAAGAACTGTTAATTCATTTGATTTATTCGGCGAATGTTTATCCATCAATTTAGTGAAAACATTCATAACGATCACCTTAGCAGAGCTTCGTAGTGATTTCCCACGTTTATGCGGCTGAAATACACTCGAGTGACCGGCAGATGCCATTCGAAAAACCGAAAAGACAGAAGAGTTTTAAAACAACAATCAAGAAGGAGAAACGCGAAATGCCCTCGGAAACACTTTTTTCGCCCTCATCCTTCCACTAATGACCCCCCACCCCCCCACAGCAATAAATATCCCCTGGGTTGACAGCTTAACTCTGACCCAAACAAGAATGCTGTGACAGAGAACCATCAGTGACGTCACCAAAGCACGAATATCTGTATTTTTTAGAAATGCCGCTGAAACTGAGATCTGAATTTTTTAAATGCACACACACACAACGTATTGAACATCTGTGTCATTTCTAAGTGCCAGTTGAAGCTGGAGTACGAGCTTTTAGACCGGAACTATTTTATGCAGTGGAAGTATACACTCTGTAGCCTTCCTTCTAATGACAGGTTAAGTTTGCCCCGAGTATAATTACTTGTTGGTAGATAGTGTATAAGGTCAAACAAGAGATAAGCAAGCAAAATAATAAAATAAAAAAACAAATAAAAAATAATTTAAAAAAAAAAAAACGTGGATTTGAACAAGCAAAAAAGTCCATAATTTCAACCTGGAGAAAAAACAGGGATTGCAGAACATGAGGCAAAATTTTACCCATGGCTTCGTCAGGGGCAATCACGAATAAGATTTCTTGATGATTAGAAGAAAGTAGCCTGGTCTGATTCCTGGTGCATCACGTAGACGGCCAAGGATGGACATGCTGATTACCAACGGAGGTTATGGCACCTGGATGCACTGTTGGGCAGAAACAGGCCGGCGGCTGCTGTGTTATGCTGTGGGCGATGTTTTCCTGGGACACTTTAGACCCCATTATCCCAATAGCACAACCCTGACAGCTATCAGGTATCCGAACATCATTGTGGACCAAGTTCACCCATTCATGGCAACTGTGTTCCCTGCTGGTGATGGCTATTACCAACAGGATAATGTGCCATGCCACACTGCCAGAATCGTCAAGGAGTGGCTTGAGGATCATGCTGGTGACTTTCTGTTAATGCCCTGGCTTCCAAATTCAGCTGACATGAACCCAATCGAACATTTGTGGTTTGACTTGGAAAAGGGGGTTCGTGCTAAATCCCCACCATCCTGAAAAAATGTACAGGAACTTGTGGACCTGCTGTTGACATTATGGTACCAGATACTCCAGGATTCCTATCAGCACCTCATCGAATCGATGCCTCGCCGAGTGGCCGCTGGTTTGCGGACTAAATGACGTCCTACAGCTTATTAGGTAAGTGGTCATAATGTAATGGTTCATCAGCGTACACACACACACATATATATATATATATATATATATATATATATATATATATATATATATATATATATCAATTTTCTTGACAAAATCATGGAGTGTAATGTGAGGTTATGTATTTTTCTCTATGGAATTTCCTGGAATCCACAGCTAATTAATTTAATTATTCAATCACCTAGGATTTTTTTTTTTTTTTTATGATACTGACATTTTTTAAAGATAATACTGAGACTTTATTACTATGATGTTTCACGTGTAACAGCATGCGCAAATAACTACCAGAAGTGCTAAAATGAAAATAAAAAGGCATGACAGAATTTTCTTGATAGCACTTAATTGAGATTATTTATCCATAGCAAAAGATGTAGCACACAAAGTGATGGTTACACAGAATAAAAAAATTATTAATCATTTGTACAGAAAAAAATAGTAAGAGTTATATTTCTTAAAGAATGAACCACACAAGGAAGTTTTATCCATTTCACCTCCTCACAGACTGACTACTATGTTTTGATGCTGAAGGAGAAAAAGAGCACCATATACAGCATAAGTGAGACCATAACTGAAGCAGTGGGTAAAACAGGGATATTATCCTCCAGAGCAACCTACTTTATCAGTTCAGCAGGTGGTTTGTTAAATATGATAGCCATTTTTTCATTAAAAATAATGTTTTTTTTTTTCTTTATGCCTTCATCACCTTTATTTTGTTTCAGGATTTAATTACCACAGTGAGCAACTCTAAGGACTATAAGCAATCGCCAGTTCGTAATTTAGGCCCATTGGCACCAGAAAAGGGAGAGAGTCAGTGCAGTAAAACAAACATATTATCCATGCCTCTTACAAAATGCGAACCTGGGCCCACTTGACCAAGAAACTAGTGCTTAGACCCCTACACCATGGGGTGGCATTTCCAATTTCCAAAGAACCAGCTAGATTTTCTACATAAAACTGAGGCAAACAGAATAAGACACATAAACTTGGTTATGCATCAGACAGAGTCTAATGCATAACCAAGAAATCTGTATTATATAAAAACAGGTTCCACTGGCATGCCATCTTAAATACATTTTAAACATTTACCAAAGTAAAACTGAATAAGCTGTATATGAAATACTATGGACTTATAAGGGGAAAAAATCATTATGTAAAACAAGCCTCAAACAAATCTGAGAATTACAAAACAAACAGCATAAAAAAAAAAAAATATATATATATATATATACATGTGAAGTTTTCTCTTACTGTGCTTTGGTAAAATTTGGTGGCACCCCTCCAAAGTAAATGGGCATATGTTGAAGATCTAAAACAGCTGAACCTTGCTTTGAACCTGACTCTTCTAGCATTTCAGCTTCAACAAGCATCTGAGCTAAAACATACAGAGTAAAAACAGTTGACTTAGAAATCAAGGATTAGCTTTATTGCTATGAAAATAAACACCCAAATTTTATTTTGCCAATGTCACATACATTAACTTACAATAATGACAGAGTAGTAAGGCTTCATATAGCCTTATCATTTTTATCACATCCACATTTAGTCAATAGTATAATTTTGTCGTTGGAGACAGAGAGAAAGAGAGATCTAGTTTATATACAAACTCTACCTGATGGACTGCTTATTCACCTGGGAAGCACATTTCAACTGTCCTGATTATCCTGGCAGTACTAATTTCCTTTTTAATAAAATTTTCACGGACAAAGAAGCAATGAGCAATCAGAATTACAAGATATTAAATAGTAGCACGCTAACCAGTTAGTTTTAATAAATTCCACATTCAAAATCAAATTCTTTTCTAGGAAATTCCAGAATTTTTGGCTAATACATATTTCTGTAAGTAATACTAAAGATGAGATGGATAGAAGAGGTCTTTTTGTACCTCTAGTACAAAAAGACCTCTTCTACCCATCTCAGTAGGTAGGGTATTTTATTTCAATCACTCCTTTATTCTGAATAATTTTAAATTCTTACACTTCTAGATTCCCAGACTTAAGGAAATTGAATACAAATCAATGTAATAAAAACATGGATGATTCAGTGTTTGCCATTCAAGTTGTTGTTGGCATGACTTTAACTACGGACGAGAAAAGATAATTTGAACTTTAACACACAGGCAAATAAAACTTCATATAATGCTTTTTCTGGGTTTAGTAGACTATGATTGTGAGCAGAAACAGATGTTATCCACCAATTAGTTACAATATGTAGTATGAATGTGGGTGGTCTTAGTGAGAAATGGGTTTGTCTCATCAGAATGCTCCATGGGTGACAATGGCACACAGAACAACAACAAGGGCCTCTGTGAATCTTGGAGAGGTACCAGCTAGTTCTGTGTGACATTGGTGAAAAGACTCCAACTCACTGGGTTTTGTTCCAAAATCCTTTGGTTGAATGACAGACTGGAACCGTCAGCCGTGGGCTGATCCTCCACACCGGTGTACTTATCTGATTAAAAAGATGCAAAGAAATAAATTACAGGACTCTAGTGTGGGATATGGTGGACTTACTACACTTGAGAAAGATGGTCCACCACAGAAATTAAAGATACGGCAACAGTAAGTAGATAATCAGTTGAAATTTATCTGGTAGGTTGTATCTTTTTGTGGAGCTAATCTCTGAATCTCAGAGAACAGCTTAGTGATATGTATGTATGTAGTATGGATTCAAGTATCTCACTAGTTTTGAAGACAAAAATGTAAGTTCCAAACATCAAGTGTTGAATATTTAATTAATATACAGCTGAAAGATTTTAATTGACACAAAATAGCACAATAATAATACTGTTGCATAACTCATACCCACTCTCCTGGTCACACTCAAAAAGGATAAGCCCTGAATGGTCAGGGTTTATACCCTGGATCAGAAAGCTATTAAGAAGACAGTGCTACATTGATATTTACCAGAGAGCACTAAATCTGAATAAATGGACATATGAATACAATTTAACGAGAAATGAACACAACATAACTTCACTACACATAAAAATTAGAATATACACAAATGGTCTATGTCAATATAGTAGGCTTTAGCCCAAACTAACTGTGGCTGTTTCCACCATTAAGTGCTAGCTTACTTTTTAAAGCTTTCATGTTCTTATATTTGTTTCTTTTACTTTCCGTCACAGATGTATAATTATTCTGTGCACACATGCAGAATCTATCCGCAGAAGACCACTGTTCTCTGTTGCTGTGTCTGTTGATGCCCCTGGTAAAAAAAAAAAAAAAAATTGAACGAGTTTAAAGCAGTCACAAGACCTCTGTCATGAATAACATGCTGCTCGCCCTTAGCAGCCACGGGCCTCCCTTGATTTAAGCCCTTCCCCCTGCACTAGACATAAAACATACACTAGATTTAATACATAGTTTATTACAGTTATCTGCACAGTTAGTATTGAAGAACATTAGTATTAAAGCCATATCGTTGAAAGATATGGCTTCAATACTAATGTTTCACCAGACGTAATATTGTAGTTTGCTGCCGATATTTGGGTAAATATAAATTCAGTATTCGATATTAAAAAAAAAGAATGAAACAAGACGGAGTTTGAAAAATAAAATTAGGATAATTGAAAATAAGAAATTTGCTCCCTTGCTCTCTCCCTCTTCTTTTCTTTCTTTTCCTTTCTCCTTCGTTCTAAGGATGTGAGCACCGGGACACACACACACCCCCTAAGCGCCAGGCCCTGTGCGACCGCACCTGTTGCACACTCCTGAGGGCGACTCTGGATCAGCTGTTGACCACATGACAGATCCACGCTCCCGACTTCAGCTGAATTAATGTTTTTTTTTAAGGTAAACAAAACAACGATGGGGAAAACTTCATTCGCATGCCCTTCAGACCCCTTTTATGCATGCGTTTAGTGTCACGCAACACACAACAGAAGATTGTCGCCTGTTCTGTAGGTTTATTTTTATGCACGCACCATTTGTTGTGCATCGAAAGAAATTACAGTAGTGTGGGTGGACAAAACGTATCAGACAGACAAAAAAGGTGGAAGCTGATGTCAACAGGCTCGTTTGCATAAATGCATAAATGGAACTACAGTATTAGACGCCATGTACTATTGCAAAACTTTTTCCTGCTGGAGTTCTGTAGGACATGGCAGCATGCAGAGGCAACTTTAGATCTTTCAGGGCCCTAGGCGCTAAAAGATTCAGGAGCCCCTACCCTCCCCCTATTTATCGCCTCAGAAGTTTTCATCCACCAGATCAGCAAAAAAAAAAAAAAAGTAGAGTCGACAAAGTCTTTACGCTATTTAAAATTCTGTTCTATCTTCCTATTATTAGAATGTTTTGTAAGAAACAGTGCTAGTATAATCCCTTTGTCTGCCCATGCACATGGAACTTTTGTTTTTAGAAAAATTTCAAAAAATTATTCTTGTGGCTGGCTAATAGGAAATCTAGGATTATTAAATTCGGCACTTTAAATGCTGCCAAGGGCTGTCCAGTCGAAAATTCAAAAAATTAAAGTTCTGTTGTGAAGAAACTATTCAACTTAAAGGGAAAAATTATTTCTGCACCTCTCAGATTAGGCTTAACTGTTCCTCCTCAAATATTTAAAATTTTCAGTTAGTTCGTTAATTTCCTGTTAAAAGCGCTGAACGCCAAAAAATTTGGTTTTCACAGATTTTATAAAAATTATTTTTGCAAACGATCGGACATAAAAATTCATTAAAATTTTCCCATTTTAAATTTCATTACTAGTTCATAAATTTCCCGCTAGGAGTTCTCAAAGTGGAAATTTCGTAAATTTTAGTCTTGTGCTACGAAGAGACTATTTCAGTTACAGCAAAAATTCTTCTGGAGTTTGATACGTTGGGCAAAACTGATTACTTTAACACCTTATCAGTTGCACGTTTTTTGGCAAATTTAGCGCTAAGGGCGCTGAAAATGAAGTTTCGTACATCGCGCGTAAATTGTCATAAAATTGGAATGCATTTCAGTTATAAAACGTGCTCTTTCCGTTGCTTCAGCTTTGATAAATCATCTTGCTTTTTACATTTTGAGCAAATTAGTAGGAAATGAGCATGATATCAAGCAAAAATAAAATACTTGAAGACCTTGGCAACCGGAAAAGTTCCCTACATTAGAAAATATGGGTAAAATGCATTTTATGCACAGTGCTCCACTTGAAAAGGGTGGATGACTTTTCGTGGAGGAGTTTTGGCATAGACGAATGCCATGGACCGAGAAAGGTGGATAGTAAGGATTTCATCAGTCGCTGCAGGAAAGCGAGAATGTGAAGAATTTCTTGAAAGCATTTTTTATTATTTTCATCGGAAAATTTTGAAGGTCTGCCTTTTTTTGTTTCGGTCTGTGAAAACCAAAACAATACTGACAATCCAATTATACGTTTTCGAGCCCCTCAAACTCAGGGGGGGGTCGAAAAACATCAATAAAAATGTATCATAGCCAGCCTAAAACGTTTATTATATGTTACCAAATAATCGCTAGCCTTTTTTTTACTGATCCACATACTGAAATTTAAAGATATAGATCGAAAAAGGCAGCCACATCATCACTTATGATCTCAGTCGTCTCACTGTGTCTCACCAACATGGCGGCAAAGGCTGTGACGTCAGAATCGTGACGTTTCGCTGTCTTTGTTTTGATCACACGAGAGGGAATGGCGGACCATTACTCCATTTATTCTAAGCTCCTTGGCTCACCCTACGTAATTTCAGAAGGAAGTGCATGGGGGCGTTAACAAACACCAGTTTGGTTACGGAAGCCCCCTGATGTTACAACAATTCAGATTCAGTTTATAACTTAATTTTAACCAATTAACTTCATTAAAATTTCTATTTTCAATTTTCTTCGGTTGCATCATCCCCCCCCCCCCACCGTTGTGGCTGGAGCTGAGCGAGCAGTAGTGAAATTTTTAATGAAAGAAGGTGTAAAGGCCGTGGACATTACGAAAAACTTCGGACAGTGTATGGTGATGCAGCTGACCCGCTCCAGTGTTTATGAATGGGTTACGAAGTTCAAAGGTGGCCACAAGGGCCTTGAAGATGAGGCATGGTTAAGTACATCTAACACGGAGGTGACTGATGAACCGATTAAACGGGCTGATGACTTGATTAAAGGTGACAGGCGCATTCGTGTTCGGGATATTGCCATGGAATTGGATATCACTAAAGATTCTGTTAAACGAATTAATCATGGACATCTCAACTATAGGAAGATCTGTGCCAGATGGGTACCCCAAATACTTACAGCGGTGCATAAACGCCGAAGGCTAGACATTTGCAATGAACTGCTACAGTGCTACGACGAGGAGTGTTTCTTTCAGGACCTTTTGGCCGGGCGGGGGGGGGGGGCAAATGGAACCTTGGAGGTGGCAAGTTTTCCGTTTGCTATATATATATATAATTTTAACTACTATATTTATATATATAGAAGTAATTACTATATATCTAGCACAGGGTGCATTTAGAGGGAGCCTAACACCCCCCCCCCCCCCGAAAATGCTTAATTTTTTTGTTTTTGGTTAAAATGTGACTTACATTAGAAGAAAGGCCTTAATTCAATAAAAATGTATCAACTTACATAAGAAAAAAATGCTTTAATTTTTCTTCAATTTTTCATTAACTTTAATTTTGTTCCAGATGGTGGATTTCGAAAACGTCCTTTTTTTTGCACTCCCGAAGAAAAATTCTATATACATACCTGATATAGTAATTACTTCTTCAAACATTTCAGGAATAACAAACTGTTTTCAGCTAAAGAAGGGAAGGGGGAGGTTCCACAGGCTTGAAATTTTTATCTGTTAAAATGCATTCAACGCACTCTTGTTCCTGAATCACGATTCCCAGACAATTAGGTATGATTAGTCTACTTATTATATTTTGAAGAATACCATGCGTCGTAACACATTTTTTAATAAAATAAACTATAACTAGTAGTACCATTTGAACAAATATTTAAAAAAATAAAATCGAAGAAATATTTGTATCATAAAAAAAAAGAAATGAAACTTCCTTTTTCATCATAGCCTGAATTTATTCAAATTTGGCTCGGTAACCTAAAATGTCTTCGGGGGGGGGGATAGATGGGGGATGGTCGTTTGTGGGAGGGCTTCGTCTCCCTGGATGTATGCCTGAAAGAAACACTGGATTAAACGTCAATTCCTCAGTTCAAACCGGAGACAAAACGGCAGAGTAGGCAATGACATCATCCAAATTCACCCTATCGAAGAAGTTCAAAGTTGGTTCGTCGGAGTCTAAGGTCGTGGCTACTGTCTTCTCAGACAAATCAACTTGTTGATCGGGGGTGGGGGAATGACAAACACGGTATCCTTTTGGTTGAGTACCTGACAAAAAATTGAATAATAAATGCGAAGGCCTATGTGTAGACACTGAGAAAACTTGCGCAGCACATCTGGACCAAACGGTCAACATTGAAAAACAATCAAGTGTTGCTTCAGCATGATAACATTTGCCCACATATTGCTAGATTAGTGCATGCAGAAAAAGCAGAACATAGGTGGACTGTTCTCCGGCACCCTGCTTATAGTCCGGACTTTACACCTCATGTTTTTGGTCCCTTGAAGCACAGTCACCACTATGACAGCACGAATGATGTGCGAGTGGCTGTCCGTCAATGGATTCGCAACACACCTGCTGATTTCTTGGCTGCCGAAATGAATCAACTTGTTGATCAGAAGGGGGATGCATGGTGGTGAATGGATTTCCCAGACTTAAACCCAATTGAGCATCTATGGGACCACCTCGATCGTGTTGTTCGCTGTATAGATCCTCCACCACACACCCTACAGCAGCTGTCAGATGCACTGCAGTCATCATAGCTCCACATACCTTCCAGCACCTTATTGAGTCACTCCCAGTCTGTCTAGCTGCCGTCGGGACTGCACATGGCGGTTGGTCTGGATATAAGCTAATGGTTACAATAATGTGACTCGACCGTGTATTTTAACTGCATTTTAGAATTGTCTATAGACAGCAAAATGTTTTTTTTAATATCCTGCAGTGTGAATAAAGATGTTCTTTATGGTCCATATGTCAAACCTGGTGGTCAAGATAATTCCCCAGATGTTCAATAGGATTGTTGTTGGCAATTATGGTGGCCAGGATAGTAAGCTAAAGTAACTGGAATGTTCCTCAAACCATTCTCGCACACACCTAGCAACATGGCATTATCTTGCTTAAAGTAACCCATGCCATTGTGGTTGGCAAGCATTATGAAAGGGAGCACCTGGTCCGCCACAATAGATAGGTAGCCTGAAGTGTTCATCAAGAGATCAAGGGGGAATGATTTGCTTCTAATGATTCCTAGGAAGCTATGCCCCCACACAAGCACACTGCGACCTCCTGCCTGTTTCTTCTTAAGAATCATGTTGGGATGATTTCTGTCAGTGGTGCTTCACCATAGTCTGCATTGACCATCCACATGATAAAGCAGAAAACGGGATTCGTCTGAAAATGTGACTATCTTTAAATTCTTTAAAAAAGCTTTCTTTCTTGCAAATTCACACCGTAATCGTCGAAGTCTATAGCCGTCAGAATAGGTACCTTGAATGGACAGCAACTCCGGAGACTCTTAGAGAGTACAGTGGACTGTGATGTGTGATATGATTTCTGATATACCTGAATTAAATGCTCTGGGCAGTTGCTCCACTGCTGCCCGTTTGTTGGATCATACTTGTTGAGATAACCATTGCTGTCCACCGTCGTCAATGCTCCGTAGGCGTCCACTATTACCCCAATTATTGCAGGTCTTGACGGTTTACTTCCATCCCTGGAACATTTTAACAACTGCATCACATGAAGAGTCTATGGTATTGGCTGTTTCTGGGATCCTACCATCTTTTAGTCAGTAGCCAACAGTTATTCCTTTTTCAAACTCTGTTAGGTCACAAGTCCTTTCCCCATTTCCACAATATTAGTTGTTTCTGTAATGCTACCACCCTTCAGTTGGTAGCCAATGATTATTCCTTTTTCAAACTCTGTTAGGTCACGTCCTTTTCTTATTTCCACAATATTACTCGTTTCTGTAATGCTACCACTCTTCTGTAATGCTACCACCCTTCAGTAGGTAGCCAACAGTCATTTCCTTTTTCAAACTCTGTGAGGTCACATGTTCTTTTCCCATTTCCACAATATTAGTCGTTTCTGTAACGCTACCACCTTTCAGTCGGCAGCCAATAGTAATTCCTTTTTCAAATTCTGTTAAGTCACGTCCTTTTCCTATTTCCACAATATTAGTCATTTCATTAATGCGACCACCCAGTCGGTAGCCAAGAGTAATTCCTTTTTCAAACTCTGTTAGGTCAATAATAATAATAATATAATTGCTTAACGTGGAAAGAGCAATGGATTTATTTATTCAACTGACGCCACATATTTAGATGATTTTCACCTTGATTTTCGTCTGTTAGGTCACATGTCCTTTTCTCATTTGCACAATATTAGTCGTTTCTGTAATGCTACCACCCTTCAGTCGGTAGCCAACAGTCATTCCTTTTTCAAACTCTGTTAGGTCACATGTCCTTTTCCCATTTCCACAATATTAGTCGTTTCTGTAATGCTACCACCCTTCAGTCAGTAGCCAATGATTACTCCTTTTTCAAACTTTGTTAGGTCACATGCTTTTCCTATTTCCCCAATATTAGTCGTTTCATTAATGCTACCACCCTTCAGTTGGTAGCCAACAGTCATTCCTTTTTCAAACTCTGTTAGGTCACGTCCTTTTCCTATTTCCACAATATTAGTTGTTTCGGTAATGCTACCAACCTTCAGTCGGTAGCCAACAGTCATTCCTTTTTCAAACTCTGTTAGGTCACATGTCCTTTTCCCATTTCCCAATATTAGTCGTTTCTGTAATGCTACCACCCTTCTGTCGGTAGCCAACGGCCATTCCTTTTTCAAGCTCGTTAGGTCACGTGCTTTCTTTATTTTTATGTGCAATTGCATACCATCTGAGAATTCGTGTCCTTTCAAAGGCCTTACATAATTTGCATATGTTGCTAATTGCTATGCATGCCATATGGCTGCTGGTTACGGTTTCTTCTTACAACTGGAGTAGTCATAATTTTTTTACTGGACTGTGTACAATAATGTAGATAAAGCTCTTTGGTCTTACAAAGAACTGTAACAAATATCAACTTGCAAAAGGTTTTCGATTTGGAGGTGTTCTTGTAATAACAACCAAATGTGGTCATAAAACACCAAGAATAAGATGAAAAAGTAACTGACAGCTTAAGCCATGTGAATGTCATCAACCATCAATTAAGCGGACCAGATAACCCATACAGGAAAACCTCACAGAAATACGTACAGCGTGGTTCATAATTATTGTTGGGGTTTCCGTGGCCTGGCATGGTCAAACTGTAACCGACCAAATAAAACTGCCTACAGCATAAACACGTTCACCGCGGAAAGTTTTATGTAGCAACACTGTACCCGCTGAATTGACATCATACTTCAAAATGGCGACAGTTCATGAAAAAGCAATGTGCGTACTCTGGTTGTTCGATACAAAGTCAGTTACCACAGCGCAAGATTGTTACAAAACGCAGTATGGCAGAGCTCCACCTCAAAATGCATCAAGGATGGTACATCAGCATAACTGCAGAATATGGGGCTCTGAAAACCCTCACGCCATTCGAGATGTTGAACGAGATAGTTAAAAGGTGAACGTCTGGTGCGCTTTGTGATGTTCAGAAGTGTTGGGGCCCCTTTTTTGTTGTAGAGAAAACAATGACCTATCTGGACATGCTATAGCTGTACCTGTTGCCTCAGTTGGAAGATCGGTAGCCCAATGTGGTGTTCTAGCACGATGGCGCACCGTCGCATTGGGCTGTTATTGTCAGAGAATTTTTTGACCTGCATTTTCCTGGGTGCTGGGTTGGGTGTGGTGGACCCATTTCGTTGCCTCCGCGCTCACCCGATATTACACCACTGAATTTCTTCCTGTGGGGATACGTGTAAAACATCGTTCACCAGACTTCTGTGACCTTCCTTGATGGCTTGAAGACCAGAATTGGTGCTGCGATAGCAACAATAATGCCACAAATGCTGGCAAACAGTTGGCAGGAATTATGGCTTGCATATCTTACGTGACACGAAAGGCGCGCATGTCGAAGTGGTTTAGCAATCTGACATATCGATTCTACAGGTAGTAAAACTTTTAGTTGTCATCTGTCATATTCTGTTGTGGTTTTAGTTTTTTGTTTCCCGTTTTCCTATTATAGGCCACTGAAACCCTGGCAATAATTATAAATCACTCTGTACTTTGCCCCTCATATTAAATTCTTTCGTAGATAAAACATGAACTGAATTCATGCATTTTCTCCAAAGTTTGGCTTCATCTTGATGTCAATCATATAAGAGATTTCATTGTAAATATAACATTAATAAAGAACTAAAAACCAACCACATTCGCCTACAGTTTCTCAATAATGATTTATAAACAAAAAGTACTGCAGTAAGATTTACCTTGATATTTTTCCCTGGCTGCTTCTACACGTATCCAATCACCAGTGTTGTACTTTTTACTGGTTTTTAAAGTAAGATGATTACGACCTCCAAATTTTAGTTGATATAGTACTTTGCCTTCTTTTAACTCCAATGAAATAAAATCACCCTAAAATCATATAAAAATTAAATAAAAAAATCTTCATGTTCAATATAAGAATAAAAATACACTATTAAATATGAAATTCCAAACTGTACAGAATAAATGAAAATAATTTGTTTCACGAAAAAGAAACACAGATTTCGTTCAGCTGTTTCTGTGATTTTTCGTATTGAACAACAAAAGTGAAACATAAAAAATAAGTATGAGCGAAACATATATACAGAAACTGCAACACTCAATGAAAGTTTTCAGTAGTCAACACTAGAAATATCTGTATTTTTTAACTTCAAAGTTGTTTCATCTGAACACACCAAGATTAATTCTCTGGCTAATATCTTACTTCCTTAAAATATTTCTATATAGTTAAAAAAGAGACTTTTCCCACTTTGCTATACACCACTTAAAAAAAAACACACACACACAATTCTATTGTCTAATTCCTTATCAAACTTTGCAATTTCATCAATAACCACCTTGGGTGCTAGAGGACTGCATGGGCATGACCCGGCCTGTAAAGTCAGGGCTCGGCCATGCTCCCCTTTTTTCTTCATCAGTTATGGGGAAAATTTTTGCACTCGCGCCAGGCCAGTACTGGAAGGTTTCGTATTTTGTTCCTGGATCAAAGAAAAACTTTTCAGCTCACGAAACAAAAATTGACTTGTTGAATAAGCAGATGGCAAAAATCACTGACTGAATTGAAAGACATGGAACTACATCTGCCAATAGACACATTGATTAATTACAGGTGAAATTGACAAGCCAGGCTATAAGGTAAGAGTCTGAAATGGGCTAGTTTAAGCAATTACCCTACATATAACGCCGTTACGTCATGTCTTTGTAAGACTTTTTTGAAATTTATATTTGGAAATGAAACCCTGTTGTGACCATTTCTACCTACAACTGTAGAGTTTTTATATAAAATATGATAATTACTGGGGATTTGACATTAATCAGTGTCCTTGGATGCCATAAAACACCGGACTGTCATTTCTCCGTGATGTTTAAATATGCAGAGTTGGTGACTAAAACACTTGGCTTATCAGAGTTGAAGAAATATTCTTCACATAATACGTGGTAAATACGTCATGATAATTAACACAGCAATCGGACATCGCCGAATTGACTGTAATTGCTGTTTCACACGTGAATTAAGTCGGTGAAATTTTCAAGAAAACTTGAAAATTTCGCCGCTATGGAGCGGGAATCGAACCCGCATCTCCCGATTTACGTTCGATGCTCTTAACACACAGAAACTTGTGAATTCGCCGTCATGGGTAGTGCAACGAATAGCGCGCTCGAACATAAATAGGGAGATGCGGGTTCGATTCCCGCTCCACGGCGGTGAAATTTTCAAGTTTTCTTGAAAATTTCACAGACTTAATTCACGTGTGAAACAGTAATTACAGTCAAGTCCGATTGCTGTGTTTATTATCATGACTTGGCTTTTGTTCCTTTCAGAGAAATGTTTACCAAAACTGACTTTTTTCAGTTAGAAGTATTTTGTTCACATATTTGTGGATTGAGGGTCTCTTGTTCATACTTAAGTGTGGAAAAGGAAATGTGTTTACATTTGTAACAGAAGTAAGTAATGAGGTATGAACCTCATCTGTGGGAGGAATTCCTATGTGAAATGCCACATCTTATCAACAACCAGGGTGGAGATTGCAGGATGAAAGTCTGAAATAAGCTGGGCTTTCCAAATTAACACAGTGCAAGGCTCTGTTGACAGCTATCAGGAAGGTCCCCAGGAGGCGGATAAGGGAACCACTTCCAGATATGGTAACTAGTTGCCTCATGCAGTCATGGGATAACAGCTACAGATGTCTAACCTCATGTTAGAGGCAACCTTCCTTGGAGCTCAGCAGTCACAGAACAACACATACAGGTGTCTGACGTCACGTTAGAGACGGCCTTTCTTGCAGCTGAGCAATCTCAGAACAACAGCTACAAGTGTCTGACCTCATGTTAGAAAAGAAATAAACTTAGTAAGAACTGAGCAGTCACACACACACACACACACACACACACACACACACACACAGAACAACAGCTACAGGTGTCTGACCTCATGTCTGAAAAGAAATAGACATAGTAGGAACTGAGCAGTCATCCACACACACACACACACACACACACACACACACAAACAGAACAACAGCTACAGGTGTCTGACCTCATGTTTGAAAAGAAATAGACATAGTACAAACTGAGCAGTCATCCACACACCCACCCACACACAAACAGAACAACAGCTACAGGTGTCTGACCTCATGTTTGAAAAGAAATAGACTTAGTAGGAACTGAGCAGTCACACACACACACACACACACACACACACACACACACACACACACACACACACACACACACACACACAGAACAACAGCTACAGGTGTCTGACCTCATGCTTGAGATAGCCTTTCTTGCATATGAGCAGTGTCAGAACAACAGATTTTCTACGTAGGAAACACAAACTTGGGGTTGAAGACTTTTTTGCCTCAAAACTGAAGGCTCTTTTTCACCGGGGTATTCGAGAGATGGCATCACAATGGTGTAGGACCACTGAGCATGACGGACTCTCTTTTGAAGATTAAACTTTTTACATTTATGCACGTCTTCATCAACTGTCAGGAAATAGCAATGGATTTTGAATCTCTTGATACTTTATTTAATAAGATCCTTTTTCTTTTCTTTGGAGCTCTGAATTATCTTGTAAATCACAACTTTTCTGCAAGAAATACAGCTCAGGATTTTCTTCTCGGGTGCAAATCTTGAGACATTCTCTGAATTTCATGGCCTGCAGAAAATATGGGATTCAACATTTTTATTTACAAAACATGTTTAACGAATAAAATATATACTACCATACTTACCACATTTGCATTTCCAGCAAAAAATAGTAGTCCATCTTCATTTAATGTCTTAAAGCTTAGGGCAATATATAAATCACTTTTCTTGTAATATGGAATTCGTGACATGATTGCATAACTTTTACCACCTTGAAATTCATAAGCACTAATATCTATTTCTTCTGTAGCCCTATGGGTAATAAAACACAATGAGAAGTTACATAGGAAAGAAAATGGTAATATCAGATACACAGTGGAACCTCAGTTATATGTTTTATGTAATTTTGTATCAGTCCCAATATTTTACTGTACTTTCTATCACTTTCTCAATTGGGTTAAATCTAATTCATTTATATGCTTTTTGCAATTATACATTAAATTTCGAATTTTGGATTATCAAAATTACACGATTCTTAGATTATTTTATGGTAACTCAATATGTCAGAACTTTGAGAGAATCCAGCCAGTGATGTTGTTTTTTTCAGCCATGAAATACATGACGCAACTAAAAATTTACTAAATAACGTTCACAGCTCTCCTTTTTTTCTGAATTAAAAAATTCCAACAAGTAAAAAATAGTGAACATTTTACTCTGTATTAATGCTAAATCAACTAGTGGACAAATTGCTTCGAAAGAGAAAGGATTATAACTAAATAGCTTTCACAGTTCTCTTTTTTCTCTGAATTAAAGAAATTTGAAACAAGCAAAGATTAGTGAATATTTTACTCGTCACTAATGCTAAATCAACTAGATGACAAACTGCTTCGAAAGAGCGATGCTTATAACTAAATAGCTTTCACAGTTCTTTTTTTCTCTGAATTCATGAAATTTGAAACAAGCAAAGGTTAGTGAACATTTTACTCGGCACTAATGCTAAATCAACAAGTGGACAAACTGCTTTGAAAAAGCGATGTTTATAACTAAATAGCTTTCACAGTTCTTTTTTTCTCTGAATTCAAGAAATTTGAAACAAGCAAAGATTAGTGAATATTTGGCTTAGCACTAATGTGAAATCAACTAGTGGACAAACTACTTTGAAAGAGTGATGCTTATAACTAAATAGTGTTCACAGTTCTCTTCTTTCTCTGAATTCAAGAAATTTGAAACAAGCAAAGATTAAGTGAACATTTGGCTCGGCACTAATTCTAAATCAACTAGTGGACAAACTGCTTTGAAAGAGCGATGCTTATAACTAAATAGCTTTCACAGTTCTTTTTTTTTTTCTCTGAATTCAAGAAATTTGAAACAAGAAAAGATTAGTGAATATTTTACTCGGAGCTATTGCTAAATCAACTAGTGGACAAATTGCTTTGAAAGAGCGATGCTTATAACTAAATAGCTTTCACAGTTCTCTTTTTCTCTGAATTCAAGAAATTTGAAATAAGCAAAGATTAGTGAATATTTTACTCGGCACTAATGCTAAATCAACTAGTGGACAAATTGCTTTGAAAGAGAGAGGATTATAACTAAATAGCTTTCACAGTTCTCTTCTTTCTCCGAATTCAAGAAATTTGAAACAAGCAAAGATTAGTGAATGTTTGGCTCAGCACTAATACTAAATCAACTCGTGGACAAACTGCTTTGAAAAGAGCTATGTTTATGAGTAAAGAATGTGTAAATAGGGATACTAAATATAAAGCAAAATCATATCCGGATTTACCAGCTTTATTTCAAAGGTTAGGTTTTTTTTTTTTTTTTCATATATTGAAAACATGAAATCGTACAGAATTGCTTAAACTAGTTTTTATAATGAAATTTAAATAAAAAAAATTAATACAAAAGTCAAAATAGACATAGGTTTAAAATAGCAAACAAAGTTTTAGTGTATATATGTACATATGTATGCTTACATTATAAATTAGCGTAATCTAAAATTGCGAGTCTCCCCCACCCCACCTTTTTTGTTTTTAGATGCATTCAGAATTTTAAAAGGCTATTTAATAAAGTTAAAAATTTATTTTATACATTTTTCGAGGCCATCCCATTGAAAAACATGCAACCAAGGTTCCACTGCAATTGGAATAAGAAATCATTTGAAGACAAGAATTAAATCATTCAAAAACTTATTTCTAAAAGTGACATCAGTTCAGTTTAACTTCTACTCGTTTACTTTCTTTTGCCTGGAAGTTAGATTCTTTAGTTTTACTTTATTAATTCCATTTGATGTACTACAGGAACATATAAGGAGAGCTTACTAAGATGCAACAAACCTTCTCCACCCCACTTCCTCAGGATTATATGAATCTTTGGAAGTAATCATAAATTTATTTTAGTCTTTTAACAGGGAGTGAATATTTGCAATAATGGAAAATATTAAATGTTCCAGGAAAAACAAAAAGTCTTCCAGTTCCACAAACAAATGCACATGCATAGTATATTAATTTACAGTCTTTCAATTCATATCTTTGTATCACATAAAATGTACTTAAAATCTATTTATAGTAATGCAAATCATCATGAATTTAAATAAATTTCTAACAAAAATTATCAAAGTCTTGCCTGTAACCTGCATTCATATAAATTGATATTCAACAAGGAACTCTAAACTTCTGAACTTTCCAAGAATTTTAAGAACTGGTGAATGTTTTTTACTAGAGAAGCATTTAAAAAGCTTATAATGGATGCTTCGAATACACTGTATCTTACCTTCAGTCAAGGCAACTGCTTACATAATGGTGGCAACAGCATAGGATATATATCCGAAAAGTTTGTCATATAAGTTCCGGCAATTATGAATGCACTCAAGTAAAAATATATTGCTCACCATCACAATCACTTTACACAACACATATTGTATTAAGGCATGTATTCTCTATGAATTTCATTCTTTACATCTTCACATTACAAACTATGTTACGTAAATTACTTTATCAATTGTTTTAATGATTTCACTAGATGACTTTGGTGTGCATGTGCTGCTGTTACTGTACCTGGTCCACAAAGTTTAACCATTTCTTTAACTTCTTATTGTGTGCGGTATGCCTGAGGAAGGCATGAGAGTTGTGGGAGATCTGACAGTGTGAATTTGAATTCATGAATGAGTTGGTCAAGATGGATATTGAAGGAGCCAAATGTAAACTGTTAGTATTAAGTTGTTTTAAAAAAGGAGTTTGAATGTGTTTAAGTTTTCCAACATAACATATTTTAAATGTAACATGTGAATATATAGATATGTGCAGTGCTTAATTTCTAGAGAAAAAAGTACCGGAGCTCTACAAATATTACAGGAAATCGTACCGTGAATTAGTGATAGACCGAAATGATAAAAATTATCTCGGTAATTGTAAAAATACGTAGGGGGGGGGGTACTTCTGTTGTTCAGTTTGATATTTTTATGTTCTTTAAACTGTACATTTCATTTAATTACTGCCTATCTAAACACATTTTTGTTGAAATATACACTGACGGAAAAAAAAATCACGACACCACGAAAAATAGTTTGTAGAGGAATGAAATGGCGGCAATACATTTGTATAGGTAATATATTTAATCGATTAAGGTTTCAAGATCACAGCTTATTGTAAGCGCGAGAAGAGCCATTTTAAATGTGAAATGCTGGTACATTAATAACCAGTGTAACCGCCAGAATGTTGAATGCAAGCACGCAAACGTTCATGCATTATGTTGTACAGGTGCTGGATGTCAGTTTGTGGGATGGAGTTTCATGCCTGTTGCACTTGGTCAGTCAATACAGGGATGGCTAATGCTGGTTGGGGTTGATGCTGGAGTTGTCGTCCAATGATGTCCCATACGTGCTCGATTGGTGAAAGATCTGGTGATCCAGCAGGCCATGGCAACATGTCGACACTCTGTAGAGCATGTTGGGTAACAACAGGGGTATGCGGACGAGCGTTATCCTGTTGGAAAACATATCCTGGAATGCTGTTCATGAATGGCAGCACAACAGGTTAAATCACCAGACCGACGTACAACTGTGCTGTCAGGGTGAGTGGGAAAACCACGAGAGTGCTCCTGCTATCATAGGAAATTGCTCCCCAGACCATACCTCCAGGTGTAGGTCCAGTGTGTCTCGGCCGCAGACAGGTTGGTTGCAAGCGCTCACCTGGCCTCCTTCTAACCAACACATGGCCATCACTGGCACCCAGGCAGAACCGGCTTTCATCAGAAAACACAACAGATCTCCACTCCGTCCTCCAATGAGCTCTAGCTTGACACCACTGACGTCGCAAACGGCAGTGGTTTGGAGTAAGTGGAATGCACGCTACAGGGCGTCTGGCTCGGAGCTGTCCTTCAAGTAACAGATTTGTAACAGTTCATTGTGTCACTGTGGTGGCAACTGCAGCTCGAATTGCTGCCGCAGACGCAGTACGATGCGCCACGGCCATACGCCGTACACAGCGGTCTTCCCTCTCAGTAGTGTCACGTGGCCAGCTGGAGCCCGGTCTTTTGAGGCAGTACCTTCCCTTGACCACCGCTGCCAACAATCATGCACAGTGGCTACATTCCTGCCAAGTCGCTCTGCAATATTGCGGAAAGAAAATCCACCTTCTCGTAGCCCTATTACACGACCTCGTTCAAACTCTGTGAGCTGTTGATAATGGCTTCTTCGTCTTCTTAAAGGCATTCTTGACTAACATCAACACACTACGTCGAATCTCAACGATAACTAACGCTCACGAACGTTACAGCGCGTATTTACAGCAAACCTGCTTTGCATATTCCGAGGGGCGCTACTAGCGCCACACGTATGCGACGAGCGCAAAATTTGCATAGACGTCATCTTACAGATGTACTCTCACAGCCTACCAACTGTCATTTATCTAACACAATCCCTTCTTGGTGTTGGGATTTTTTTCCGTCAGTGTATATAATTGATAAATAATAAAGACTGAAATTTTGACATTTCTTATGAATAGCTAATTTTTGGTACCATATTGCTGTCATGCATGCAAATCATGAAATTTCTTTAAATTTATTTAAAGAAATTTGACAATTTCTTTTATCTCTCTCTAAAAATATTGGTATGGTTTACAAAATGCAGGAACTGTTGTTTACAATTGCAAAATGCAAAACTTGCCAGAATAATGGAACTTTTAAAATCGTACCAGAGTAATGGCCATATAACTATAATTCACAAAAAACTCCACAGGACTAACATTTCAGCATTTCTTTCCTTTTTACTGGCCACTCTGCATTTCAAATCATCAGCAGTGTGATGCCCCTTTGCCAGCCAACTTTTCACGTATTCTGTTGAATTGAAATGTTTTAGTGAAGGCCCAACTAATTTTAAGAACATTAGTTCGGACACTGTTCTAGTGTTCAATGAGATTCTCTGTGGTGTTACAATATTGTTCATTGCAGAGAAGCCCCTTCCACATTCTACAGTAGATATGGGGATACAGTTCACAATGGAATTAAAGATTTTCAAGCTGTTTTTTACTCCTCTCCCGGCAGTGGACTTATATATTCTAAAATCTTTAATCACCTCTCTAGCGTTTATTTTAAAATGGTCACAAAGTATTTCCAGCTCCTTTTCTTTGTACCAAATATATCAGGAATCAGGCCTGTAGCTGGTACGTAAAACTTTCACTTGCTTTATAAGTTCCTCATAAGTATAACACGGGAAGTGTGTTGTTCACTTGCTTGAAGATGCTCAAGTTTGACAGATTAAAATATTTTTTTACGGCACACTACAAACTCTTGGTAATTTGCAACCCAGATGTAAATGTGAGACGAGGGTCGTTACAAATTAGAAGGGGAACTCAGCTCCGGCAGGGAAAAAGTACCGGGGCTGTGCTCCGGCACAAGTTAACCCCTGGATATGTGACCTGTGTCTACCATATGCTTAACATAATATATCAATTATAGCGATCCAAGTACAAGTTTAAAATGAAGTATAGGAATTATTAGCATAACATTACTTAAAGGTATACAAAAAAATTAATGAAACATGAAACTAGAAGAACAAAGTTCGGGAGAATTACATGCTCAAATACAATGTATTTTACTTGAAGCAATTGTGATAAGTAATGTATACTGATGCAGCAAATTATTAGGAACACACAATAGCAATCAGACACATATGCCATATCCTCATTTACATGTGCAATTATGACAATAGGATGGTTTTTAAACAGATCACTGCAAAGGATTCAGATGCATATAAAGCATAGATAGCAGAACTATGGAAGAGAATTGTGATTTAAGCAGCTTTTGAAAGAGGTTTAAGAGTGGGCATGAGAACAAGGTCTGTTCTCAAACATTGAGAACAGGCCTTGACTAAAATTCAGAGGCCAGAAGTGTCTGCAAAAAAACAAAGGAACTCAGAAGAAAGGAAGATTAACTAAAGATTTTTCAAGTGGAACTAGAATTAAAAAAAAAGATTATATTATATTTCCACACTGAATTTTAGATTTTTGTGCAATCTGTTCAACATTTGATGAAATTCAAGCACACTAATCACACCTGGATTTTTGGCCTACTCAAGATAATCTTGGTGTGCTTGAATTACATCAAATGTTGAACAAATTACGCAAAAATCTAAAATTCAGTATGGAAATAGAGAATAACCAAACCATAGCTTATTTGGATACACTCATTACTATGAATAATCAAGAAATCAACCACCACAGTATTTAGAAAGCACAATTGGTTCCCTAATATTATTCCAGCAAATTCTTACTCACCTTGGTCTTACAAAGAAGCATTTTTCTGATCTTATGTAAACCGTGCCAATAATATCATAAGCAACTCGAAATTGAAACATCATGAAATTCTAAAATTAAAATTAAAAGAAATTGCTTTAAGCAACAGATACAACCCCAACATTATTGCCAAATTCTTTAAATATTCTCCATCCTGTTCTGCCATTATGGAAAATAAATATGAATATACAGGTTCTACTCAATATATACCAGGTATTTCCAACTGGATTCAAACGAGGCTCAAAAAAGAAAATATCAAAATAGGCATCACACAAGGATCTTCAACTACACAACAACTGAGGAACAATAAAGGCCCATCAAAATCTTTGAACAAAAATGAAGTTTATTTTATACCTTTTTACTCACCAGGTTAATCATCATGACAGTGTAATTGTTCCTTGAAAGTGTAAATGTTCCTACTCTGATGTATGGCAGTGAAACCTGGGCACTACAGAAAAAACATAGGAGTCGTTTGTGTACTGGAGAAATGCGTTACTTACAGTGGTTTTGTGACAAGACAAGTTCTGATTGTGTGAGGAATGAAGATGTACTGCAGTTGTGTAATGTGAAGCAAAATGTTGTTAGCAAGGTGGAGACTAACATTCTTAAGTGGTTTGGCCATGCTGAAAGAATGTGTAATGAGATGCTTACTAAGAAAATATTTTTAGCCCACATGGCAGGAAGGTAAGGTAGAGAAAGGCCAAGGAAGTCATGGGAAGACCAGATTCAGGAGTTTCTGCATGAGAAAAAGATTATAAGTATGAAATATAGAAAGTCTTGTGTGTGTTGAGTGATGGATGTCAGTGAAGCTCGAGCTGTGTGTCAAGATCACTGTAAATGGATAAGTTTGATACGGCAACAGTAAATAAATAATCAATTAATGGTTGTATATGGTAGTTTGTATTTCTTTGTGGAGCTAACCTCTGAATCTCAGAGAACAGCTTAATGATATGTATTTATTCACCAGGTGGTTGCACTAAAAATAAATACATAGGATGGCCAAAAAAGCTTTATCAACATGCCTTAAAGAACATAAATGAAATGTTAAATATTCATAAAAAAAATACAGATCTAATTAAAACAGTTATTGATGAAGGGTTTACACCCATTTGGGGAGAAGCAAAAGTCATTCACACATTACACAGGTCAGAGGCATAACTAGGGCAGGACAAGCAGGGCGGTTGCCCCCAGCGCGGCTCAAGGGAAGGCGTCATTACGTACAATCTGATTAAAATTTCAAATGAAACTTCAGCACCAGTTTCTGGCGATGTTTTCCCGCACCATGTTTTTTCCAGACCCCGTTGGGAGGGTCCAAGGGATTGTACTAACAAAAGATCATAAAGATGGTCCTCGAACATATAAAATAATTCCACAAATAGGCAAATGACAAAATATGGAGCGAAAAAACTACACCAGGAACTGGTGCTAAAGTCTATTTCTTTATGGTTTTCATACAGTCATTTCAAAATAGTACTTTTTATGACATAATTATACACAGTTTGTGCATTGTTTTTCCCCTTACACTTATATAGTTAATCAGATTAGCTGAAGTTATTTCAACTTTATTTGAATATACGTACATTACGTTACACCTTCAACATTTTTTTTTTTCTGATCATTACATTTTTGTGTGCTGACTTCTGGCACGATGAGAGAGAGAAATATTCATTCCTTTCTTCAGAACGTCCGATCCAGTGCTTGTGTAGTATGGTGAATGATGAAAATGCACGCCTATGTAGTAACAGCAGGAAAACTTGAATGTTTTCTCTTTCACGCGGTACAGGTAAGTAACGGCACACCCACTCTTACTCCTTACTCCATGTGCAATAAATTATTGAAAGTGTTTCTATCATTTATAAACATTTTTTATTTTTACCTCAATGCCTGCCTAGTAATGAAGTAACAAATGATGCCATGGTCGAAGTTGTGACTCTAAAACCTTCCTACTTATGGAATTTAGTATGAAATATTTTCACTTCCACTTGGCAAATGACTAAGAAATACTGCTTTTAATATATAAATGGTTACAAAACTTTGTTTCTTACCCTTCTTTACATCCGTCACAGCCATCATTAGACAGGAAATTCCACAAACCAACTGGCTTTCCGTCTAAAGTAACTTCATACAGACAACCAGCAAAAGAAGATGTGCGCATTTCACTTGGTTTCTGAAAGAAGAGAATCAAATACATGTAATTATTCATGTCATGCAAGGGTCCTAGAACGGCTGTTTTACAATTTAATAGAATGTTTTCCGAGGGAAAACAGTCCATAAAAATTAAACATACAAATTCTACAGGCAAACACACCACCTGGATAAGTAATTACGGCTAAAATTCACTAAAGATACAAGTTTAATTTTGATGTCTCTACTCTCTACATATGTACAGTATTTGCTTGAATGTACACAGTCGAGTCACATTATTGTGACCACCTCCTACTTTTGACGTCAATAGCGCGTAGCCAATAAAAGAAGGCACGTGTTGCGAGCTGGCTTGAAGGATATATAAGGTGTGCTGTAGGCAATCTGAAAACATAATACTCATTGCTGTCATGGATAAAAGGAGCGATTTATCAGATTTGCAAAAAGGGATGATTATCTGCTTTCAGGCCAAGGGTGGAAGTATTTCTGAAACAGCACAGTTTGTGAACGGTTCGCGTGCTGCTGTGGTTAAAGTGCACCATGACTGGAGAAATGGCACCACTGCGAATAAGTGATGTGGAAACTGCGGAGCACCACGTGCCACTGATGTGAGAGGTGAACGTCAGCTTTGAAGGTGCATGAGGGCCGATCGACACGCTACAGTGGAGCTACTCACTGGCCGAATGAACCAGGGGGCTACCGGAAGTGTGTCTAAAATGACAGTTCAGCAAACCCTGATGCGTATGGGGCTCCCATGCAGATGAATGGTCACTGCACCTATGCTAACGAAGGTGCATCGACAGAAAAGGCTCACATTTGCACAACAGTATCGGAATTCGACCTCCGCTGATTGGCAAAGGATTGCCTTCTCTGATGAGTCACGTTTTCTGCTTCATCGAACGGATGGACGTTGGCGTATAAGGCAAAAAACATCGGAGAATAAACACTCTTCGACCATTGCCAGAAGAATACAAACTGGTGGGGCCAGCATTATGGTTTGGGAAATGTTTTTATGACATTCTCTGGGTCCACTCATACCTGTGGAAGACACTATGGACTGAAATCATCATGAATCGATCCTTGCAGACCACGTACACCCATACATGCAGATTGTCTTACCTGGGGCGGATGGGATTTTCCAGCACGAAGCTAGAAATGTCTGAGAGTATTTGGAAGAGCATGATGAAGACTTCAAAGTACTTCCCTGGCCCCCATTATTCCATAGACTTAAACCCAGTTGAGCACCTGTGGGACCATCTCGATCGTGCTGCTTGCTCTATGGATCCTCCACCATGCACCCTCCAGCAGGTGTCAGATGCACTGCATTATATCGGAATACTATTCATTGGAAATAGTATTAGAAGAATTGCCCCTTACACAAACTTTAAAGAAACTGCCATCAGCGAAACAGTCGAAATTCTTTCCAGCAAACTGGCATGCAATGACATGGTCTCTATGGAACTACCAATGGTTTGGCATGCGTTGTTAAAAGATAAAAACACATTGCGGCACACCGCATAGTTGCGTGATAAAAACTCACGTAATACTGCTCATGACGTCACCCACGTTATTTTCAAAAATCATCTTTATTTCCTACATGTTCTAACTCCCTGCATTTTATGTCTACATTGCCTTGCAAAAGCTTGGCGAATCTTTAATTACACAAATTTACACCACAAAAATAAACGGATTTACTTCGCGATAAACATTCCTTGCATATTTAAAAAACGTGGCCCACCCTTGGCCCACCCAGACGAAAAAGTCCGGTGCCACCACTGTATGAACACCATCAGGGTTCAAAATAGACTTTAATGAACAAAAATAATACAGCGAGAGATGTGGATTTATTAGGGTATGCAAAAGTTTTTGCCGTTTTAAGGAGAAAGGAGACAAGAACAATCAGGAAAGCAGTGTACATTTATTCAAAGAAATATTGGCAGTTAGCATCAATGACCTTTTTCCATTTTTCAGGCAACAAATGAATGCCCCTGTGATAGAAGGACTCGGGTTCTGAGCTAAATAACGCAGTGACGAAATTTTCCACCTCTGGAACTGTGGTGAACCGCTGTTGGGCTAGGGCATGTTGCATAGAGCAAAACAGATGAAAGTCTGCGAGTGCAATGTCCGGGGAGTAAGCCGGGTGCAGTGTAACTGTTCAAGGGTTTATTTCATGATTGTACCGACATGTCGTCTGGCATTATCATGTAACAGGATGACTGGGCAGTGTCCTTTACCTGTCCATGGGGGTTTTTGCTCAATTGCGGCATTCAGTTTCATCAACTGATATCATTTTGCAGTGATTGTTTCACCTGATTTCAACAGCTCGAAGTACAGCACTCCATGCATATCCCACCACACACACAACATCCTTTTTCCCGTGGATATCCTGTTTTGCAGTGGATGTTGATGGCTGGCTTAGGTCAACCCAGGATCGCTTGCGTACGGGATTGCCGCAATAGACCCATTTTTCATCGCCGGTGACAACCTTCCACAAGAAATTCTTCCCTTGAAACCTCTTCAGCAACAACACACAGATGCCCAATCGTTGACCAATATTACACTCCATTAAAGTATGCGGAACCCACTTACCAATCTTCCGGATCTTTCCCAAGGCCTGTAGACGCTGTACCAGCATCGATTGAGCCACTTTCAAACATTTCGGCGGCTGTATGGTTGGTTGTGTGGCATCCTCTTGCAACAGCGATTCCAGCTCCTTGTCTGTGAGTTCCTGCCGTCTACCTGAACGTGGCTTGTCTTCCAAGCTTAGATCACCTTTCTTAAACCTGGCAAACCATTCTCGACACGTCAGCTTGCCCATAACCGTTTTGCCATATGCCTGACGTATTGAACCGTATGCTTCACACGCACTTTTTCCTACATTAAAGATGAATAACAAACAGTGTTGCAATTGAACTTTATCGATTGCCATGCTTGACTTCATGTACGAACTGACAGGTTGGGTCTCTTGTTGGTCAGAACCCTACAGTACCCACTAGCGGGGGCGGCTGAAACTTTTGCATATGTCTAATAGTACATCTCAAATAGACAGATAAAACCCCATGAACACCGTCAGGAATACAAAAGCAGTCCTTGGAGCTAAGCACTCATGGTTCCCTATTACTAAGCCATCTAAAAAGCATCTCAATAAACTAAATGCACTCTATACTTTCTGGAATCACTGCAAAATATTTGCACGACTCATATTAAGATATTTTGTGATATTTGCTCAACCTCCATCTGTTTTGAGCCAAGTTATATGTTAGCTTTACACTACTTCTCATAAGTGACCTCTGATAGACATATAAAATGAATCACCTATCTTGGCATATCCTTCTGTACCCCACAGGAGAACTGAAAAACTGCTACTGATTATGTCTGATAGACATACACAATTAATCTGCTATATTTTGATATCGCCTTCTGACCTCCACATGAGAACTAGGAAACTACTTCAAAATGTCCACTTTTAAAGCCCAGTGCCTTTACATAAACTCCTGCAAGCACCACTAAGTTGGGTGCCTTACCGTAGTTCCTCTTTCTACTTCACGTAGTACACATGACTACATGAGTTTCTACCATTTTGTTTAACAATTCTACATTAATTTTTTTATTTGTTCCTGACTTATTATGGGAAAAAGTGCAAATTACAATATTATTTCTTCAAAATTATTAAAAATTCATTTTACCACGAAATTTTCGTGAAAGCCACCAATAAAAAACTTTGAGGTAGAATCCAAATCCATTTTAGTGAATCCAACAGGTGAAGCTCCTGTAACTTCTGATGGGTCTGGCTTCTGTCCTTCTGGTGTTCGTTTCACACTGAGTGTAGCTAAATTTCCTATCCTAAAACATTTTATTGTACATTAGAGGAAGCAATGAAATGTAAAAGAACGAGTGGGACAGAGAAATACAAAATTTTAAAACACATGTATCAGATAGAAACAAAACTTATTAATTATCTCATAAAAGTCTTTAACAAATTAGCGGAAGTGTACATCACTTATGCAGAAGACAAACTGACATTTAAAGAGCAAGTTTTCATAACTTGTTGCAAACATAGACTTACTGAAAGATAAGTGACCACAAGACAACTGAGTGCATTTAACAAGTATAATGCACTATTTTCGTGAGGGAAATTGAACACGAGAATAGTTGGTATCACGGGCGCCCACATACGGGGGCAAGAGGGGGCACTTGCACTCCCCCGGAAATCTAACCATTTCCTTTCTATTCTTGGCGGTACAACGATTTTTGTAACAACACTGATTTTGACTGTTAATTTCCCTGTTGACCTTCTGGATGCACATGTACATGATAAAAACAGGAAAAATGTTGGGAATTTCCAGTACAAAAAATACGGTAGAAAGTAATAATGAAATTTTCTATGGCCTTTTAGAGCACAGAGATACACTGAAGTGCCAGAAAAACTGGTACACCAGTCTAATACTTGGTAGGTCCCCCACGGGAGCAGAAAATACGACAGGGCATGGACTCCACTAGCTTCTAGAAATATGCTGTAGGCAATGCACACCATACTTCCTGCAGAGCGTTCCACAATTCAGGTGTATTTCCGAGGTCTCGGATTCCTGTGTTCGATGGCGTGTTGCATGGCATCGCAAATGTGTTCTATCACGTTCGGATCTGGGGTCTTGGGTGGGAATGGCAACACCTCAAACTCAGATGAATGCTCCTCTAACCATAATGTGGCATGCTGACACTTGTGTGGAGGTGCATTGTCCTGTTAGAACAGACCCTACCCATCAGCATGAATGCAGGACATGAATGGGTGTACCTCATCAGAAAGGATGCACACACATAGCATTGGCCGGTCACAGATGTTTGTAGACGTACCAGGGGTCCCAGTGAAGTCCAACTAAACGGGTATTGTTCACTTGATAAAAAGGTCACTTGACCAAAAATCACTTGATGGAAAGGTACATTTCTCCGAAGGGTCATTTGACCGAAAAGTTCATTTCACCGAAAGGTCACTTCACCTAAAAGTTCATTTCACCGAAAGGTCACTTCCCCTAAAAGTTCATTTCATCGAAAGGTCACTTCACCTAAAAGTTCATTTCATCAAAAGGTCACTTCACCTAAAAGTTCATTTCATCGAAAGGACATTTGATCAAAAAGTTCATTTCACCAAAGGACTACTTTACCTAAATGTTCATTACATTGAAAGCTCATTTTACCGAATGGTCAGTTTACCAAAAACTTAGAATTTTGTTGTTAGAGATCTGTTGGAGTGTGGTGCAGGTTTTAAAAAAACTGGCCACCTAAACATTATCAGATTGTATAAAAAATTCACTTTTAATTTCTATGAAACGCCTCCCCACGAGTAGGTTTTTCGAAATACAGCATTAATTGTAAGGCCTAGATCTGTGCCTTTTTGTCAAATTTTAATCCTCCAAGCTCATATTCATAAGGGTTACATAGCAAATCAAGTAAATAATGTTTCACTTTTACTCAACCACAAAACATTAGTTTTTTGACCGCATGCCTAGATACAGGTCATTTAAACCCTACTCATATTCATAAGCATTACAAAAAATGTAATATAATTTTTTATGTAAACCTTATGAATATGAGCACGCACGGTTAACATTTTTGTAAAAATGGCTATGCCGATGCCTAGGGTCCTAAAATTGATTCTTTTTGCCTGAAAAAAAGTGCAACAATATTAACTTGACTTTTTATGTAAACCTTATGAACATGAGTTTGCACGATTAAAATAGAGTAAAAAGGCCTAAGCCAAGGCCTAGAGACCTAAAATTGATTCTTTTTGCCTGAAAAAAATGTGCAACATTATTAATTTTACTTTTGTAAACCTTATGAACATGAGCACAGAACATGACTTTAATGTAAACCTTATGAACATGATTAAAATTTGCTAAAAAGGCCTAGCCGAGGCCTATTGCCTTAAAAAAAAGAATTGTTTTAAAACTAAATCTTTGCGTTCTCTGTGACACGGAGAAATCAAAAGTGCAATTTTGAGTATAATCCCCTAACATTTCAGTGGTTTGTCTACCGAGCTTGCACCATGCTTTAACAGATCCTGTAATGAAATCTAAAGTTTTCGATAAACTGACACTTCGGTGAAATGACCTTTCGATGAAATGAACTTTTAGGTGAAGATACCTTTCGGTGAAATGAACTTTTCGATCAAGTGATCCTTCGGTGAAATGAACTTTTCGATCAAGTGATCTTTCGGGGAAACAATATTTTAGGTGAAATGATTTTCGGTCAAGTGACCCTTTGGTGAAGTAAATGTTGAGCAAATGAACCAGACCCCAGCTAAACACACCCCATACCATTACGGACCCCCACCAGCCGGTACAGTTCCCTGTTGACAGACGGGATCCATGGCTTCATGGGATTTGCACCATGCACGAATCCTTGCATCTGCTCGATACAGTTGGAAATGCGACTCATCAGATCAGGCTACTTGTTTCCAGTCATCAAGTGTCCAGTGGCGGTGTTGCCGTGCCCAAGCGAGGCGCATAGCTCTGTGTCGTGCACCCATCAAAAGACTCGAGTTGGGCGTCAACTCCCAAAGCACATATCATGCAGGATACGTTTCACAGTCCGGACGCTGATGCTTGTTGAGGCTTCAGCATTCAATTCTGATTATACCTGCGAGAGTGTTGCATGCTTATCGCATGAAACGATTCTTGACAGCTGACGATGGTCACGTACACCCTATGTCTTTTTATGGCCACACTGGTATCATAGGTTGGAGGTTTTGCCAGAATTCTTGTAGTCTCTGCGCACCCTTGCAATGGTTGTCCATGAAAATCCGAACTTCGTTTCTACCTCAGAAATACTATGGCCCATCTCACAAGCGCCAACTATGACACCTCGTTGAAAATCGCTTAAATCCTTATTACTTGTCATTCTCATGCCGAAAACAGCTCTGACAGCTGGCAAGGATGTCTATCGCTTTATATACGCACTGGCGAACGCAACCGAGTACACGCATAGGTGACATTACTATGTATTTTGCATAAGCTCGTCTGTACCAGTTTTTCTGGCACTTCAGTGTACATCATCATCATCATCATCATTGTCAACCATTATCAATCCACTGCTGGACGAAGGTCTCCCCAAGTTTCCTCCACAACGGTCTGTCTTGTGCCAGTCTCCTCCATGTCACTCCCGCATATTTACGAATTTCATCCACCCATCTCCCATGTGGTCTTTTTCTGGGTCTTTTCCTGTCCCTTGGAATCCAATCTAAAATTTCGGCTGTCCATCTATGGTCTGTCCTTCTGGCAGTATGTCCAGCCCATTTCCATTTCAGGGATTTAACTCTGATCATGATGTCTTCCACTCTCGTCATTTTTCGGATCCACGAGTTCCTCTTCTTATCTCTCCTGGTTATACCAAGCATGCACCTCTCCATACTTCTTTGAGTTGTCTGCAGCCTTTGTATGTCTCTTTTAGTTAAGGTCCACGTCTCTGCACCATACGTAAGCACTGGAAGGATGCATTGATCAAACACTTTTCTTTTAAGACATAATGGCATATTGCTCTTGAAAATTATGCTGTTTCTTCCAAAAGCTCTCCAGGCAAGTTTTGTACGCTGATTAATTTCTTCATCAATGTGACCCTCACTTGATATCTGCTGTCCAAGATAAACATACGTATCTGTTATCTCCAGTTTTTCTCCATCAATCGATAAATCTTCATTTCTTGTAAAAGCATTGAACATCACTTTCGTCACAGTATGGAAATGAATGTAGGTAGAAGAAATAAAAATTATATCATCCCTGCAGCAGCCAATTCATGGCTGAACAAAGATGACTCAAAATTGTTTCTAGAACCTTGTATTGTGGGTATCTTTTGCTGACTGATTGAGTGGTCGCTGGGATTTCAGGATGTATACAAATGGCCAAAAGACTTCTGGAATGTGTCAAGGAATGATGATTCCCATGTTTTTAATCGTGTTGCTGTACGTATTTCCCCCTAGAAAGTGCATTTTCCCTTCTCCGTAGAAAAGTTATAAACATAGCATCCTCAGGGCCATGAAAATTCAGTTCTCCATTCGTCCAAATCCTAAATTTATGCATTTTTTCAAGTTAGTAGGATCAGCAGTGAATGAAGGATGAACAGGAATTCACTGAGGTCATTAGTAATTGCTCTGCTGCTTGTTTGTGCTACTAAGCAGGATATTCGAACATGAAAAGTGGAGTCTAAAGATATACCAGAGCTCTTAAGCCTGCCCTAGAGAAATGAGGATGCAGGTCGTAGTTGATGACTTACTTTGGAAGAGATGCGTGCAAGACAAGGTTGCTGGCTTGAAGGAAAGCAGTTAAGGAGAGGAAAAGTATTGTCTGCTTGTTGGAATCATACAGAAATGTGCAAGTTAATCATGCTAGCTTGAACATTTCTCCTCAACCCTAATCCACGAAAACATTTGCTTTAAAAGATCTTTCTCCTCGGTATGAAATTTTCTTTTAATCAGAGCATGTTACTGCCTTCCTGCTGGTGGTGGCAGTGTGTCGTGATTATTATACAGGTATGTAACTCTTTAGATTTTACTAATTTTATTAAAAATGTATGGATGGAACATTAGCAAAAAATGACTCCAAACTTTAGATTCTTTTGTATTCCAAAAAATGGAAAAACTTTAAGACAGTTCCAAAAATAATGAGTATGTATCCAGGAGGGAAAGGAGGATATTGTGAATACCTTTGCAGCCTGTATAAAAAGGAAAACAAATTCTTTCTTTCAGTGTACCTTCATCATCGTCAACCATTATCAATCCACTGCTGGACAAAGGTCTCCCCAAGTTTCCTCCACAACGGTCAGTCTTGTGCCAGTCTCCTCCATGTCACTCCCGCATACTTTCGAATTTCATCCACCCATCTTCCATGTGGTCTTCTTCTGGGTCTTTTCCTGTCCCTTGGAATCCAATCTAAAATTTCAGCTGTCCATCGATGGTCTGTTCTTCTGGCAGTATGTCCAGCCCATTGCCATTTCAGGGATTTAACTCTGATCGTGATGTCTTCCACTCTTGTCATTTTTCGGATCCACGAGTTCCTCTTCTTATCTCTCCTGGTTATACCAAGCATGCACCTCTCCATGCTTCTTTGAGTTGTCTGCAGCATCAGTCATTACTGTTTTGTAAGTTCTGCAATCAGGAGATTATTAAATGATGTTAGATACGTATGGGGCACAGTATCAGCAATTAAAATCAACATCATTTAATAATCTCCTGATTGCAGAACTTACATAACGTGTGAAACAGCAATGACTGACCTTTAATGTCAAGTAAGTTACATTATCGTGGCCACGTAAAAATATATTCATCGCAAATTGGTGAAATTTGAACAATGATATATCTTTCTTTCAGTGTTTTGTACATAAAGTTGCTAATAAGCTTGCCCCACCAAAAATAATATACACCCACCCATCGCCCATCCTGATTTCGAAGTCTAGCAATGTCCCTACATTTGAGCTAGCTCTTTATACCCAAGACCAGATGGTTCAGAGGCCGCTGTTCCGAAACTTCATGCGCATTTTCACTGACATTTTAATCATTTGTATGTCCCAACCTGTTGCACATATCTTGCAAATGTCAAGCTAATAGCAGCAGTCTATGATGTTGCAATTTTCACAAACAATTGTGTGTGCTTCCGTAAATGTGCAATTAGACAGGAAGATTAGCAACAGGAACTTTACTGCGTGGAACAATTTGGTTTTAAAGATAATGAAGGAATAGTCATGGAAAAATATGTTAGGCCTATCCTTCTACATTGTCCCCTTGAAGTCCATACTCTTTTCCCAGCAGTATTCCAAACCTCTTGTGCTTCCCAAATAAAATTAGTTGTCAAGGCTCTTAAAATAGGCTTCCACCGCATCAATAACATCTTCTACTGTCCCAAAATGAACACCAGTCAAGTTCTTTTTGAGATTGAGGAAAAGATGGTAGTCTGATTGGGCAAAATCATGTGAATAAGGAGGGTGTAGTAGCAGTTCAATACCATATTCATGAATGGCAGCCATTGAAACTGTTGATTTGTTGCTTGGAGCATTATCCTAGCAAAACAACACCCCTTTGGTCACCTTTCCTAGGAATTTATCCTTCAAATGCTTTCTGATATTTTTTAATGGGTAAGCAAAGAGGTGATCATAATGATCTGGTTGGTGAGTACATAAGAGCTCTCTGATATGATGTCACTGCTATGTAATGCATTCGCTCGTGGAAACAGGGGTGGTCATAATGATCTGGTGCATGAGTGTATAAGAATCCTTTGACATGATGCCACCGCTATATGCTGCGAGATGCATCCACTCGTAGAGACAGGAATAGTCATAATGATCTGGCCCATGAGTATATAAGAACTCTTTGACATGATGTCATTGCTATGAGCTGTAGGATACGTCCACTCGTGGAGACAGGGGTGGTCATAATGATCTGGTGCAAGTATATAAGAACACTTCAACATGACATCATTGCTATGTGCTGTGGGATGCGTCCACTCGTGGAGACAGGGTGGTCTTAAATAATGATATGGCCTATGAGTATGTATAAGAACCTTTTAACATAACGTCACTGCTATGGGATGCATCCACTCGTGAGATGGGGTGGTCATAATGATCTGGTGCACGAGTGTATAAGAATCCTTTGACATGATGCCACCACTATGTGCTGTGGGATGCATCCACTCGTGCAAACAGAGGTGGTCATAATGATCTGGTGCATGAGTGTACAAAAAACCTTTGACATGATGTCATTGCTGTGTGCAGTGCAATGCATCCACTCGTGGAGACAGGATGATCATAATGATCTGCCCCATGAATAAATAAGAACCCTTTGACATGACACCATTGCTATGAGCTGTGGGATGAATCCACTCGTGAAGACAGGGATGGTCAAGATGATCCGGCCCATGAGTGCATAAGAACACTTCAACATGAGATCATTGATATGTGCTGTGGGATACATTCACTCGTGGAGACAGGGTGGTCTTAAATATTGATCTGGCCTATGAGTGTACAAGAACCCTTTAACATGACGTCACTGCTATGGGGTACATCCACTCGTGAGACAGGATACGGCTCATGAGTATGTAAGAACTTTTTGACATGACGTCATTGCTATGTGCTGTGGGACGCTACTACTCATTGAGATAGGGGTGGTCATAATGATCAGGCGCATGAGTGTATAAAAAACCTTTGACATGACATTACTGCTGTTGGATATGTCCACTCATGGCAACAGAGGAGCATCATAATGGAATGGCCTATGTCCACTCATAAAAACAGGGATGATCATAATGGCCCATGAGTGTAGTCTTGCCATAATAAAGAACCAATAAAAGATCAGTCAGACTAAATAGTGAAAACTTAATAAAATCCATAAATCATGGGAAAAAGAACAGTGATAGAGAAGTAAAAATAGGTGACATTTTGCAACTTCCATTTAAAACATTACCTGTTGACTTCAATTTTGAACCACTGTGAATTTTTCAACAGTTGTTCATTGTTGGTTTCAATTCTTCTGTCATGTTCAATAACCTGAGTACCGCCACCAGCATTCCACAAAAATCGTATTTTTCTATTGACCATCTCAATAGCCATAAAATCCTCCTATGAATGATTTTAAAAAGTCCTTTTCAAAAGCATGCTAATAAAATTATGAATGCAACAAATTCACATATGACTATAATTGTCTGACATGAACTTAATAAACAGCTATGGGGTTTTTTTGACAATGTAAAAAGCTGTAATATTTTAAAACTATTTCAAACTATATGTTTGATACACACTTTAAAAAGAAAGCATTTGGACTGGATACAGACAAACTTGGTATTACAACTACAAGAACAAAGTTCATTGAGAAATAATCACATAAAATCTTCTTGAAAGTGTAAATATCATGTCTCTATCAGTATGTACAATGAAAAAAATGTGCAGGATACATACAGATACATACATACATATCACTAAATCTTCTCCGAGATTCAGAGGTTAGCTCCACAAAGAAATGCAAACTACCAGATAATTTTTACTTCCTGTTGCCATATCAAACTTCTCCATTTACAGCGATCTTAACACACAACTCAGGCTTCACTGACATCCATCACACGTCATACACAAGTTCTTTTATACTTCATACTCATAATCTTTTTCTCATGCAGACACTCCTGAATCTCATCCTCCCATGACTTCCTTTTAAATAATGTCATACCGTCCATGAAGTGGTGTATATAAGGATTTTAACTTAAAGCTTTTTAAATTTTTTATGAACCTGACCTAACTTGAAGATTTCCTCGGCAATTCTACGAGAGTGCCGCATTGACGAGATAGCCCTAATGGCCAAGTACGACGTGGAACTTCAAGTGGTGTGTAAATAGTAACTCTTAACTCAAGAATCTTTAATTATTATCTGGAAACCTTTACCCATTCAATATGATGTTGACACAGCCAGAACGGAGTTAACCCTAACATCTGGACATAATCGAAGTAGGGTACAACTTATGACGAAATGGCTCTCGAGCTAACCCTAACAACTGACCGTATTGAAGCAAGATACAACTTTGGACAAAGAAACTCAATAACTACTGACGTTGGACTGAACACGCACTTCCGTGAGTAACATCTTTAGGACTTTTAACCGATTTATATTTTAATTGAATAAGTTAATGCACCACCACAGACTGTATCCACTTTACAGAACGTGTAAAACAGAATTTACAGACGTTAAAGCGTCTTCCTGAAGTGCCTTGTGGTCACGTAATTGTATGTGAGCTTTATGATAGAATCACATGAGATATATTGAACAGGCATGTTCAAAATACAGGACATAAATTGCTTTGAGACACTGTTCTGACACACCAACAGCATTTTTTCAAAAGAAAAATGGCAGAGGACTCGAAATAGAAGAGGTACAATAAATGATTTGAAAAGTTGGAATTTACGTCATGAATTGCAACATCTACTATAGCTTTAGTCCTAGAAGAGGGTAAGGGTTCTACCCGAAAACATGCCATACAAATATCTTTTTATTCCTCAGTAAAAACTCATCATTTTGAGATAGTTATAGCACCTTTACAAGCATTTGCCTCCATCCAAAATTTTCCTTTATTATTGCATGTCTGCAAAAAAAAAAAAAATGTTCTTATTTCCATTCAAAAGAAAACAAAACTGGCAGAAGGACTGGGAATAGAGAGAAGTATGACATTAAATGTTTTTGAATGGTTGGAATTTAGCTCATGAGTGGCAACACCTACTATAGCTGTAGTCCTGAGGAAGGGTTGAGGTACTAACCATCGAGCTTATATGAGGCGTGATGAAATGAAACCCTTTCGTGCCGAGCAACTTGGACCGGCGCATGGGGAGCATGATGACCTCACAGCTCACACGATAAGCGGAGACCAATGAACAAGCAAGCACATGTTCGTTCTCCTTACATGTGTAGTTTGTGCTGCAGATCATTGATAACATGGCCAGTGTGATTCCGAATCCACCCAAGGTGGATCAGCGAGCGGTGATTCAGTTCCTAACAGCGGAAGGATGTCGACCAGTCGACATTCATCGCAGAATGCAATGCAGGTGGTGTATAGTGACAAATGTGTGTCGAAGACAACAGTAACGAACTGGGAGCGAATGTTTCAGGAAGGAAGTGAGGAAATGAAAGATCTTCCGTGGCCGGGCCAGGCGCATGTTGTTGTGACAGATGAAACCATCGCCAAGATGGATGCAACAATATATGAGTGGACCATCATCGGAGCTTACACTCGCTAGCAGAGGAATTTGCTGTGTCATTTGGGACAGTTTAAACGGTGGTTACGAAGACACAGCTGTATTGGAAGGTGTGTTCACGTTTACAATCGATCCCATGGATGATGACCGAACACCATAAGGAAGAATGCATGAGTTGGAGTTTGAACCACTTGCTGCATTACGAAGCAGAAGGTGATGCATTTTTGTCGCGCATAGTGGCAGGCGATGAATCATGGTGCCACCATTTTCCACTTTGAGCTGTCCAGCAAGCCAGCGAGCATGCAATGGAAACATCCTGGGTCACCAAAACACAAAAAATTCAAGTCACAGGCTTCCACCGGTAAGGTTATGCTGACCGCATTTTTTGACCATGAAGGGCTTTTGTTGATGTTCTTTAAACATCCTCACATGAATATCAATGCCAACCACTAGAAGGACACACTGAATAAGCTACATAAAGTCATCAAGAATAAGTGACCCGGCATGCTTTCATGTGGCGCGATTCTGTTGCAGGACAACACTCGTCTGCATGTTGTGAATATTGTGCAGGATGCATTAGATCAGAAACAGTGGGAGGTACTGGTTCTGCACCACCCAACCTATAGCCCCTATCTGTCACCATGTGACTTTCATTTGTTCGGACCCTTAAAAAAACCTCTAAAGGGACAATAATTCAACTCCAATGCAGATGTCATGGTCATGGTAACTGAATAGTTCAAGAAGCAACCAATGTCTTTCTTCGCGGACAGTATCCGGCCGTCTCCCCAAGCAGTAGGAAGCGGATCTGAATACCTATGACAACTTCTTCCAGTGGACACTGGTGCATTCTTGCATCCTTACATATTGCTTTGTTTAGAGCCACACCTGCGAATGTACCTTTTTGTTCATCTTAATAAAGCCACTCGAACGGGTTTCATTTGATCATGTCTAATATGAAATGGAGACACCACTGGCTCTGTTGCCATAGGCCACAGCTAATCATTGGTGTGACGTCACATGCAGACAAAAACGAACTGAATTATATGTACAGCTGATAAAACAGTAAGCTTGTATAATGTATAACTGGTAAAGATTATTAAATCCCTCGTGTAATCTGTCTATACCCCCATAGCTTTTGTTGCATTGGTTTCAGTAATTTCAAAGCAGCTTCTTGCCTGGATGTGACGCCATCTGCATCCTTTTACTTCTTAGTAAAAACCCATAATTTTGAGATATTTATAGCACCTTAAGAGTATTTGCCAGCATCCAATCATACACACACATACACACACACACACACCTAAAATACTTAGAGCGCAAGTAAATGGCCTGACAAATTTCAGTGTATGCCTCAAACACTGAGCTACTCCTGAGAGCTTGGATTACTAAAATGCTACAACAATTCAAAATTTCATACAGAAAACCCGTGCTATTAACATATGGCATTTGGAAACTAGATTACACACAGTTCAATCACATTATTGTGACCACCTACTACTTTTGACGTTAACAGCGCGTAGCCAATGAAAGGAGGCACGTGTCGTGAGCTGCCTTGGAGGGTATATAAGGTGTGCTGTAGACATTCTGAAAACATATCACGCGTTGCTGTCATGGATAAAAGGGGGCGATTTATCAGATTTGCAAAAAGGGATGATTATCGGATTTCGGGACCAGGGTGGCAGTATTTCTGAAACAGCGCAGTTTGTGAACGGTTCGTGTGCCGCTGTGGTTAAAGTGTATCGTGATTGGAGAAATGGCCCCATTGCAAATAAGCGTAGTGGAAACTGCGGAGCACCACGTACCATTGATGTGAGACGTGAACGTCGGCTACGAAGGTGCGTGAGGGCCGATCGACACACTACAGTGGAGCAACTCACTGGCCAAATGAACCAGGGGGCTACCGGAAATGTGTCTAAAATGATAGTTCAGTGAACCCTGCTGCGTATGGGGCTCCGATGCAGATGGATTGTCATTGCACCTATGCAAACGAAGGTGCATCGGCAGAAAAGGCTTACATTTGCACGGCAGTATCAGAATATCAGAATTGCAAAAGATTGCCTTCTCTGATGAGTCACGTTTTCTGCTTCATCGAAAGGATGGACGTTGGCGAATAAGGCGAGAAACATCAGAGAACAAACACTCTTCAACCATTGCTGGAAGAACACAAGCTGGTGGGGGAAGCTTTATGGTCTGGGGAATGTTTTCGTGGCATTCTCTGGGTCCACTCATACCTGTGGAAGGCACTATGAACCGAATTCGTTATGAATCCATCCTTGCAGACTATGTACACCCATACATGCTGATTGTCTTTCCCTGGGGCGGATGAGACCTTCCAGCACGACAGTGCGACGTGTCACACAGCTAGAAATGTCCGAGAGTGGTTGGAAGAGCATGATGAAGAGTTCAAAGTACTTCCCTAGCCCCCAAATTCCCCAAACTTAAACCATATTGAGCATCTATAGGACCACCTCGATCGTGTTGTTCGCTCTATGGTTCCTCCACCACACACCCTCCAGCAGCTGTCAGATGCACTGCAGTCAGCATGGCTCCACATACCTGTGAACACCTTATAACACCTTATTGAGTCACTCCCAGCCAGACTAGCTGCTGTCCATGCTGCACACGGCGGTTACTCTGGATATTAGCTGGTGGTCACAATAATGTGACTCGACCATGTAATAATATAATTATTACTGATTTTACTACATGAAATGAAGAATCGGTAAGAATGCTTTAAGAGATATGAGAAAATAAGTATGAGTTAATATTCAAAAATTAATTCCTGTATTTAAAAGACAAGTGATAATTCAAATGATTTGGATTTTCATTGTTAATAACATACAGCTTTACATTATTTAAGATTTAAACCATAGGTTTTCACTTATCATATATAACATGCATCGTATATCATACATATGAGTTTGTATGAATGACATAAGTTCATATGTAGGATATATGTTATATACGATAGGTAAGTTAAAACTTACGTTGTGTGTGTGTGCTCAGATCAGCATTAAAGAAAGCAAATAAATATGGCTTTTTTTTTAAAGAAAAATTTCTGTAAATAAATTTAAATATAGCAATTTTAACAAATGAATTTAAACATAAAAATACCAACAGGTAAATTTTAAATAATTTAAATTAAAATTTTTTTAATTTAAAATGTATTTAATTTTTAATTTCTAGAAAAAATTTAAATTTATAAGATATACTATTTAATACCTCTGTTGGACTTCCCAGGAAGAATAACATACTGTTGGACTTATCACTCTTAATTGCATAATTAAGAACAATGTTATTTGTTGTTGATGGCTCAATCAGTGGCTTGAAAGACCTCACACATTTCTCTTCTTCATCCACTGTGACAGCAACATGTATCTGTTAAGAAAAGAAAACAAAACAGTGCATTTAAAATGGAAACAATAATTGGCTGATAGCACGCAGACAGAGGTTAATAAAACTGAATGTAGCAAATGTTATGAAATTCTGGTTACACTACAAAGTAATACAGGGTGTCTGAAAAATAACTGCGCACTGAAAGTAATACTTACCATGTCAAACTGGTTCCAACAGGAGGTGTTAGAAATATGCCCTGACATATCTGTATATGCTTCTGCATGTTGGTGAAGACCTTTCTCAGGGTAAGTGGTGTGATTTGTTGGATGTGGGTCGTTATTGCAGCCTGTAGCTCTTGAAGTGTATGAAGTTATTCCTACAGGAGGTGTTGGAAATGGGCCCCACTGACATCCAGACATGTCTGCACACGCTTCTGCATGTTGGTGAAGACCTTTCTCAGGGTAAGTGGTGTGATTTGTTGGGTGTGGGTCGTTATTGCAGCCTGTAGCTCTTGAAGTGTATGTGGATTACCTGCGCACATCTTCCCTTTCAGTGATCCCCACAGAAAAAATGTCAGTCGGTGTCAGATCTGGTGACAGGGCAGACCACAGTCACTGGGAGATGATGCAATTTCCAAGGAATTCCTCCAGAAGCTGTACTGATGTGAAAATCCTCCAAATATGTGGCGTCAGTGAATAAACAAAGACATCGCTCTTCCACGTTTTATCAACACATAGCAACTGAAATATTGTTATCCGGTCAGCGCTGGGGATCCGAATCCCAGATCTCTCGATATCTAACAGAGCATGTTAGCTATACACCACAGTGGCCAACAATCAACGGCGCTATGTGTGTTTTTCTGTCAGCATCTGACATCATATCTCTCGATATGATGTCAGATTTCCAGCATCTGATGGATATCGAGAGATCTGTGATTTGGATCCCCAGCGGTGACCGGATAACAATTTTTCTGTTGCTATGTGTTGATAAAACGTGAAAGCATGATGCCTTTGTTTATCCAGCTGCACTGATGCATCAGTGGTGTGAGCAGTTGCACTATCTTGCTGGAACCATTTTTTTTTATTTCACATTCCTTGAATTTGGATATGAATGGTTGGATAATCTGAGCACGTTAACCTTACAAAAAGATGGCCAACAATCCACGGCGCTATGTGTGTTTTTCTGTAAGCTTCTGACATCCTAAATCCGTAAGATGTGGTCAGCAACTGAGACGTCAACATCTGATGGGCATTAATGGCACTGGCTATATATTAATTATAGCAGAAGGGCGAGATCCCAATTGAAAATCCTCCAAATGCAGTGAATAAACAAAGACATCGCTCTTTGCTCATTTTTGCAACACACAGCAACCGAAAAATTGTTATCTGGTCACCGCTGGGGAATTGAACCCCAGATACCAGAAGGAGACGTCTCAGTTGCTGAGCCCATCTTACGGATTTATGATGTCAGAAACTGACAGAAAAACACACATAGCACCGTGGATTGTTGGCCACTGTGGTGTAAGGCTAATGTGCTCGGCTGGATATCAAGAGATCTGGGATTCGATTCCCCAGCGGTGACTGAGTAACAATTTTTCGGTTGCTGTGTGTTGCCAAAATGTGGAAAGAGCGATGTCTTTGTTTATTCACTGGCGCCATGTATTTGGAGTATTTTCACAATGGATCTTGCCCTTTGGATTTAATTGCTATAATTAATATATAGCCAGTGCCATTAATGCCCACCAGATGGAGATGCCTCAGTAGCTGAGGCCATCTTACGGCTGTTGATGTACATCTTACGAATTTATGATGTCAGAAGCTAACAGAAAAACATATATATTGCCGTGGATTGTTGGCCACCGTGGTGTAAGGCAAACACGCTCGGCTAGATATTTAGATATCTGGGATTCGATTCCCCAGCGGTGACCGGATAACAATTTTTCGGTTGCTGTGTGTTGCTAAAACGTGGAAAGAGCTATGTCTTTGTTAATTCACTGGCGTCATGTATCTGGAGGATTTTCACTATGGATCTTGCCCTTTGGATTTAGCTGCTATAATTAATATATAGCCAGTGCCGTTAATGCCACCAGATGGAGACGTCTCAGTAGCTGAGGCCATCTTACGGCTGTTGATGTACATCTTATGAATTTATGATGTCAGAAGCTAACAGAAAAATACATTTATTAGGAGAATTAAATTCATGCAGAAATAGTACAACAAAATCGAGGTAGTTGCCTTCAATGCACGGTCTTAATAACAAGAGTCACTCACAATACAAATTTAAATTTGTTCGCTGAATTTGAAGATTTTATTGTATATACAATTATAAGAACTTTCGGGTTTCCCTAGAACCCATCATCAGATACAGAAGAAGGAATAAGTTTAAATAGAGTGTTACGTGACATAATATGGATATCAGATATTAATATGACATAATGTCACGTGGCATCAAATTGTCAAACAACGTCGTATGTACCATGAAATAAAGAAAATAAAAATAAAGAAAATGGAATGCAGGTATACATAAAATACTGCATTGTAAAAATAAAGGAAGGTTAGTAGGTAACTAAATTAATTGTGTTGTTCTCATTTGGAGATACAAACAAGGAGCACTATAGCAGAAATCGAGAATAAATTCGAATTTAAATTTGTATTGTGAGTGACTCTTGTTATTAAGATCGTGCATTGAAGGCAACTACCTCGATTACTTTGGAACACATATATTGCTGTGGATTGTTGGCCACCGTGGTGTAAGGCAAACACGCTCGGCTAGATATTGAGAGATCTGGGATTCGATTCCCCAGCGGTAACCAACTAACAATTTTTCGGTTGCTGTGTGTTGCTAAAATGTGGAAAGAGCGATGTCTTTGTTTTTTTATTGGCCCAGTATCGTTCTCAGTTAACGGTTTCACTGAAGAAAATGGGCCCAATAATATGTGTTCGAGTCATGGCACACCCAGCACTGACCTTCTGGTTGTGGACAGGCACTACCTTGAATTTGTGGGGATTAATAATATGTGTACAAGTCATGGCACACTCAGCACTGGCCTTCTGGTTCTAGACAGGCACTACCTTGAATTCGTGGGGATTAATAACATGTGTACGAGTCATGGCACACCCAGCACTGACCTTCTGGTTGTGGACAGGCACTACCTTGAATTCGTGGGGATTACCCAGCAAAAACACAAGTGCTGGGAAACTGCTGGCAGTGATGGGTCACTGCTGGCTGAAATCTGCCGCAGTGAGTGCCACTAGTGGCTTAAGTGCCACTAGTGGCCTGTTGCGGGCAACCAATGCAACCCCAACAGCAGGTGGAAGCAATGGGACTGCGCATGCGCAGAAGCAACATTTGCTGGGTCTCTCATGGTACCAGTTAGTTGAAGACGATGCTATCACGATCGTGTTATTTTAGTGGATGTTAAGAAAAAAAAATCCACATGTAGAGAGGCGAATTAATTTCCTAATGAAATTTCACGTTGACGAAGATATTAGATTAAGCCGTGAAATACTAGATTACAGCTATGAAATACACCCACTCCATTCCCATGAATAATAATTCATGGAATGGAGTGGATGAATAACAAGAAAAAATTTGAAACCGCTTGAAACAAATGTCCTGGAAAACCATTAAAACAATGTTTGATGGGGGAAAAAAAAAAAAAGAATTAGATGCGTACAAAATTTATTAATTAATTGGAAGAAAAAAAAGGCAACGGTATGTGGTGTGCTCATCCATGGGTTGAATACACAAGACTGGGAGAACTTTGCTTCTAAAAATAACGAGAAGTAAAATAAAATATCTTTACTCTTTAAAACAAATGTAGCTTCGGACAATGGAAAGGAAAGACACAATGTTAAAAATGTAACAGAATATGACATGAACCCGGGTAAATATATATTTATTCAACAATCTCTTTTCAAGACGACAAGGACAGTACAAAACTTTGGAAAGCGACTCTAAGTATGTACACTCCTTGAAGATGAGTGAAGTTCCCCTAAGGTAAAAAAAGAAATATCGTTACATTCAAAAAATTAATTTATGAATTATATGAAACTGACTTTCATGAAAAATACCTCGCAATATTGTAAAATTAAAGAGGGAAGCATTCGATTACACATTGCATACAAAAAAAGATAGCTTTAAGCATGCACTCGAGCGTGGCAAATTAGTCCGGTCGGTACAGAGCTCAGCTACCACGCCAACGGCCCTGGTTCAAATCCACTCAGATGCAAGCGGACGTTTTCCCGGTCTGTTGAGAAAATTTTCTCAGCGCAGTGCGTTATTTCACAAGTTTCCGTAAGGGTAGAAAAAAATATTGTAACTTTGGGAAACTGTGGTTATCCTTGATTTTTTATTATTATTATTATTATTATTATTATGGCTACTACTGGGAAATTGGCGGACAAGATTCGGCAAGCCACCAGTTACGTCACGTGGTTGCCGGCTGCCACTACCGGCACACTAGCGGACCACATTAGGCTAGCCATCATTTCTGGCACATGCTTGCAGGGCCACTGAAGGGCCACTTGTGGCAGCTACTGCCTGTGATGGACAGCTGATGGCCCTGTTGTGGCATATGACAACTGATGGGGTGCCAACTGTTGGCCGCCCGGACATTTTATTGACGGTTCGGCAGCGGCAACATAATGCTGGGCAATTGCTGGCAGTGCTGGCTGCCAGCAATGGTCCAGTGCTGGCCCAGCAAGACTGTTTTCACTGGGCAATAATATATGTATGAGTCATGTCACACCCAGCACCGACCTTCTGGTTGTGGACAGGCACTACCTTGAATTTGAGGGAATTTCAGTACCCCGTAGATAAGTGTTTTGGCTGTTAATGTAACCCGACAGGTGGAACTGTACCACATCTGTAAAAAAAGTCACATCCAGAATGCACCCACCTTCTTCAAGCAGGAACTCTTGGAACCACCTGCAGTACCAAACATTGGTCTCATGGTCCGTTTCCTTCAGCTGCTGCATGACAGACACTTTGTGTGAGTGGAGATGCAACTTCCTTTTCTGAATATAATGCGCTGTACTCTTTGGCACATTTAGCTTGTTGTAACAGCTGCCTCACGGATCTGTGTGGACTCCTCTGTATCCTGTCCTGGATATCCTCTATGGTCTCTGCTGTGGATGGCCAACCAGGGCAGCAAGGTTTGTACTCTTCCAAGGAAAATAAATTCAAGCACTTTTCAAAGACTTTTTAAACCCAAATTATCATATGTGTGTACTGTGGGTCGGTCATAGGTAGGTATTTTAGTTAAGTTCAGACTATTAATTTTAGCTGGGGCAAGCACACTTTCAATGACCTGCCTGTTATCCCCTGACCCAAGTTGGTTTATTGTATTTACTCTCAATTGCCCCTACTGTTTTGGTATTTTTTGAAATCATTTTATTTTGTTCAATATGTTGAAAGGGTACATTATTTTCATATTCATCTGCTGGCATGACACTTAGTTTGCTTTAACTTTTTACTTTTGATGCAGGACTGGTTCATTTTTTGATGCAGCCAGGAGACAAAGGGTCCACGCATGAAGCAATTCCTGGAAGTTCCTTCCTACGGCATGAACGCGTCCCTAACCCCAGCAAACAGAAGCCCATCACAATTTACGAATACATCATTCCACCTATTTTACCCACATGGCTGGCACTTTACTCTGCAGTGATATCATAGCCAAGATACCAGCTGTCTATGTGTCCCTAACCCCAGCAAACAGAAGCCCATCACAATTTGCGAATACGTCATTCCACTTATTTTACTCACATGGCTGGCACTTTACTCTGCAGTGATACCATAGCCAAGATACCAGCTGTCTATGTGTCCCTAACCCCAGCAAACAGAAGCCCATCACAATTCGCGAATACATCATTCCACTTATTTTACTCACATGGATGACGCTTTACTCTGCAGTGATATCATAGCCAAGATACCAGCTGCCTATGTGTCCCTAACCCCAGCAAACAGAAGCCCATCACAATTTGTGAATACATCATTCCACTTATTTTACTCACATGGATGACGCTTTACTCTGCAGTGATATCATAGCCAAGATACCAGCTGCCTATGTGTCCCTAACCCCAGCAAACAGAAGCCCATCACAATTTGCGAATACATCATTCCACTTATTTTACTCACATGGCTGACGCTTTACTCTGCAGTGATATCATAGCCAAGATACCAGCTGTCTATGTGTCCCTAACCCCAGCAAACAAGCCCATCACAATTTGCGAATACGTCATTCCACTTATTTTACTCACATGGCTGACGCTTTACTCTGCAGTGATATCATAGCCAAGATACCAGCTGTCTATGTGTCCCTAACCCCAGCAAACAGAAGCCCATCACAATTTGTGAATACATCATTCCACTTATTTTACTCACATGGCTGACGCTTTACTCTGCAGTGATATCATAGCCAAGATACCAGCTGTCCACACATTCCCCTGTGTTGAACGCAAGTTCTGCGCCATTTGATCAGCTTGGTGTTTTGATCAGAACTACACAGAAATCTCCATATACATCTTTTTTGCACAAGCAATTTTTTAACACATGCTCTTTCATATCATTACTTAAAAAATAAGAACAAAAAAATCAAGTACTATTTACAGAGCCTTAAACTTTTTCAGGTACTTTCAAGGACTTGAAAATGAACTTTTAAAATTGAAAGACTTTACAAGGTTTTCAAGGAGCGTACGAACCATGGGCAGGGGGCATCCAGAATACTATCAGTTTCCCACAACTTCACTTTGAGCTGACGAACCGCATTACAGTGGGGGGACGTTTGCACCACGAAATTTCCAAGCGAACTGTTTTTGCTCTTTATCCATGTACTTGTCGTCATGGTGAAAAACATGTTCCCCCAAAAGGACATTCTGTTCGACAGTCAACTCCACTGGCCTTGTGCCAAGATGAGTGACCAATCTATACGTCTGTCTCCGTCGACCAAGCGCTCGGGAATGATGACCTTTGCTCAGAATACCAGACACAATGCACTTCCACGTGGTGCATCATTTCTACTGTTATTCCATTCAAAATTTCTTTATTATTACATTACTGCAATTCGTACATTCAGTGCACAGTTATTATTTGGACACCCTGTATAAGCAAATACAGCAAAATCTAAACATTATACAAGGTGTATATAAGAGAATGACACAAAGGGAAAGATTAATAACTCATAAAGTGTTGCACATAACTGTATTTTATTGTAGGCTATATACAGATTACAGACGTGAAGTCTTTTTTTTTCTCCTTCATTAGATTTCTATGTTAGTTTCTTTAGTTGCATGAATGACATCCACAGGTAACACAACATCAAAAATACAGCATTCAAACTCAGACAAAACATTACTATTTATCAATTATTATTAAAATAATTTAAAAGTTTGTAACAAACTAAAAACTTTGCTTCTCATACTTCTCACTTATTGCCCCCCCCATTTGTCGGCAAACATTCACGCTCACTAAAGAACTTTTGCTCCCTCCTGGAGCATCTTCAAAAGCACAATGTCCACTAACTGATACCAGGCTAACAAAGGAAGCTTTCTCATTATCTGTCATGCTGGGGAACACTTTTTTTAAACCAATAGCGCATTGGTCTTCATAGATATTTAGCATTACTGCTATACACATTAAAAATACTTATTATCAGTGGGATAAGATTAGGCTTTTCTCATTGAAGTTATAATAAACAGGGATCCCACTCAAAAGTAATAAAAAAATTCCCTGACTTTTCCAGGTTCTCCAGGTGGTTTTTAAGTGGCATGTTGCAAAGAATTGTTACATTTCATTCCATTCCATTCATTTTTCTCACCAATGCACACACTTGTAAATTCTTTACGTAATTTGTCTTTATAAAATTACCTGCTTTTCATTAATAACAACTAACTGTGCACATTATTTTCTGCACCAAAGTTTCATGAACTTTTGTGAATACTACCCACATAGAATTTGTAAATACATTCCCATAGAAACAGGTCATATGTAAGAAAAAATCTGTCAGTTGAATAGTTTCAGTTTTTCTATAACACAATGCAGCTAAGCTTAATGATGGAATGGCTCTGTTCAAAGAAACATGTTTCAAGAGAACCAACAAAGGACTTTGATCCATTATTTGCTTGGTTCTCTTGTGAAGTGTTTCTTCAGGCAGGAGCCATTGTGCCTAATTGTTCCATGTTATAACAACTGCCTGCAGAAATTGAACAAAAGCTTAATAATACAGACATTTAACGTGAACCAGGAACATCAAATAAAGGTCTTTGCTCTTTCCACGTTTATAAGTCACGGAAAAATTCTCATTGGCCACCACCGGGAATCGAACCACAGGTCTTCCAGTTATGCGCCGGATATGCTTCCACTACATCACAAGACCCGTGGTTCGATTCCCGGTGGCGGCCAATGAGAATTTTTCCGTGACTCACTTATAAACGTGGAAAGAGCAAAGACCTTTATTTGATGACTTTAAATGTCTGTATTAATTATTCATTCGCCTTCTAATTATTTCAGGGAATTATTATAACTTCAATTGGCAGTTAGCGTGTGTGAGTCCGGAGGAATTCAAGGCCACTATGGTGTAGTGGAAGCATATCCGGCACGTAACTGGAAGACCCGTGGTTTGATTCCCGGTGGCGGCCAATGAGAATTTTTCCTGTGACTCACTTATAAAAGCTTAATAACTGGCAATTTTAAAAATTCAATTTTGAATCTTTTTTTAGAGAATAAAGGAAATATTTAATATAACTGAAAGTAAGATCTACCTCTAGGCTGGCAGTAATTGCAAGCAAAAGTTTGAAATCTTGAAAAAATAAGTTTTTTGGCAAAATAAAGTATCCATTGATTTTTACAAAAAAAAAAGGGGGGGTAATTTTCCTTGAGTTTTTCCTGACTTTTACAAAAAAGGGTCATTTCCCCTGAGCTTTTCCTGATTTTTGGAACCTTTTTCAAATTCCCTGAGAATTCCAGGTTTTCCCTGTTTTCCAGGTTGAGTGGGAACCCTGATAAAACATTATACATTACACATGACAATAGCTGAAATATTTTTGTCTTTTTTTTTTTTTTTTTTTTAATTTTTCCTCTTGTGAATTCGATATACACACTGTTACAGTTGAAACATTCTACCTGATGTCCAAAACAAGAAAAAAATACTATAGATCCAAGCAGTTATTTTACTTACACTTGATGCTTTTTGTCTGGCTAAAAATATTTTATCTTTCAGCTTTTTCAGATTTAGTGCCACAATGGAATTTTGATTAGCAGCACGTCGAGCAGATGCATCTGCCCTTTCTGCGAGCATTGATGCATTTTTCACATCATCTCTTGCTTTCTGAACTACAGGAGAAAAGAAAATAACAACAATCCAGATATATGTGGCATTTTGCTAAAAACACATGACAAGAAACAGTTACCCCTTATTCTATTAATAAATTGAACATTACAGCTGCATATGCAAAGCCCTAATAGCAAAAATAAATAAATTAAATAATTAATTCCATGTGTACTTACTTATTAACAATTCGTATAGGTTACTGATATTTGATCTAAAAACTGAAGGGCTACCTAAATATACAGGGTGTTTCGTAATTCATGGAACAAACTTTCAGGGGTGGTAGAACACACCAAAACAAACATTTTTCGTCATACAATGTGTTGTCGAAACGGAAGTGTGGAGGCGCAAACACAGATGACGAGTAAAGAAGCTTTATTCAGGACTAATTAGAACTGCTCAAACGAGCGACTGCCAACCATAATACAGGCTTCACAGCATTGACGTAGGGATTGGCGTAGATTCTCGTACACACCAGGCATCTTGCGGCCGGCTGCACTAGAAACGGACAGTCGGGCAATGACGGCCTCATAGCAGATTGAAGAGGTGTCTCGTAAATGAGGCTCTTAAGATGTCCTCAGAGAAAGAAATCCAGACTAGACAGATTGGGTGATCGTGGGGGACCAGGCGATGGGACTCCCTCGGCCAATCAATCCAGCAGCCCCAAAATGTGGCATTCAGATAATTCCGCACTTCAATGCTGAAATGAGCTGGCGCTCCATCGTGCTGGAGCCACATACATCCTCAGATGGGTGCCAGAGCTGAGTTCGGGCTCAATTTTCGGAGCCCGAACCCATGGTATTTCAGCCCGAGCCCACCCGAGCCTGAATTTTATATTGCAAGATAGAGCCCGGGCCCGAACGAGCCCGAGTACTGGCTAGCCTGTTCAACTATTAATAAAAACATCTCCTTTTCCACACTTCCACTCTCTCCTCCTCCTGCGATTAACCAATATATTTCTCAAAGTGAGGAGTGGGGAAGGGACCTCTATCTATTTTTACAGTGTAACTGTACGATTTTCTTTGACCGTCCGTTTCCACCTGAAGCGCTTTGGGCGGCCGGACATCCAAAATGATCGGGCAGCGCTGCAATTGTTTGTTGCTCGAATAATCCTAACATTATTTCGCCATAATGTGCTGCAATATGTACGTTGCTAAATATAATTAACAGGAAGCTACTGCGTGGTAATAGCGAGGTAAATTATCGTCGGCATGCTATCAACCATCCGATATTTATAGTTCTTGAAAAAGCTTTTTCTTCTCTGCAGAAACACACTAATGCATAGCCTATGGCATTTTCTACCCAAGCCCACAATTAGTATAACCATCTCGAATGCCCGCTCCCCAACCAGAACCAGTTGCCGAAGAATTCCCTTTACCAACCATAAAGTGTCTCATTTGCTAAATCATATAAAATCACATTTAAATATAAAAAAAAAAATTCTCGCTCTCCCTCTCCCTAAGAGCCCGAGCCCGAACCGCAGTAAATATTCTACAGCCCGAGCCCGATTCGGGCCCGGGCTCTGCTTTGGGCTTTCGGGCTTGGGCCCAGCCCATCTCAGCTCTAATGGGTGCAGGAACGACCTCCAGCAATTCCGGCAAGACCTCTTGTAGAAAAATATGCTACGTTCTCCCATCGAGACAGTCCGGTAGAAGATATGGCCCAATTAAGAAGTCGTGGATGATCCCCGCCCACACATTGATGGAGAGCCGCTGCTGGTTGGAATGTGGCCGAGTTGCGTGTGGGCGCACAGTCACCCACACATGCGCATTGTGGATATTAAATACGCCATCATGTGTGAAGGCACTTCGTCAGTGAAGAGCACATGTGCTGGAAAATCCGCCTGCCCCGCACTCTGCTGCAGGTACCAGTGGGCGAATTCGAGGCGACGAGGATAAATCCACAGCTGTCAAGGTGTGCACTCTCTGCAAATGGTAGGGGTGGAGGTCTTCCCCCACTAATACTCGCCTAACCGTGGTATGAGGCACACCTACGCTACGGCCTATAGCTCTTGTGCTTGTGTCCGGCTGGTCGTCAACCTTCCGTAGAATGTTCTCTGTCATCTCTGGCATTTAGGCACTCCTTGCACGACCTGCATCATGCCTGCCAGCGAAGAAGGCTCCCGTCTCACACAGCTGGTGGTGCATGTGGCCTGTGTCAGTAGGTTACATAACTGTAATAATTGTCTGTGTCAGTAGATTACATAACTGTAATAATTGTCTGTGTCAGTAGGTTACATAACTGTAATAATTGTCTGTGTCAGTAGGTTACATAACTGTAATAATGGGCTACACGTTTGGCAACACTCATACATGGGACTGACGAAGCAAAAAAATTATGAACTTTTTAACTGGGTAAAAAATCAGAACGTGCAGTGAAACAATGTAAATAAAACACAGCACAAGCAAGAGAGAATTGCTCAAGTTAATTTATATCAATATTAAACTAGAGAACATCACTGCGTTCAAAATATAATAATACTGGCATTTAATGACACAGGATAGAGGAAATATCGTGCGGGAGGAGAAAACGATAATGGGCAAAATCTTCGCTCCGTCTGACTTTCGCTTTTGGAAATTTTCCTTCTATTTTAAAAAGCTGAAATACGGATATTTATACAATAAAATGATATTTAACAACAACACTGAGCAGAAGGATAGCGCGAGAAAAAAAAATTGAATACAGGAGGAATCTTCACTCCATCTAACTTCCAATTTCGATTTCGAAAGACGGAAGTCCATGCTCAGACAGAAAATGACCCCCTCCAACCTCCCTAATCCCCCCCCAATTTCTGTTCAATTATGCATCGATCTCAAGACTAATCCAAATGATAACAGAAAGTATTTGGAATTCCGCAGCAAAACATTAGAGGGAAATTTCCGCACTGTTTGACTTCCGATTTTGGAAATTGTTGCTTGCAATTTCTAGCTGAAATACAGACATTTATACAATAAAATGATATTTAACAACAATACAGGTCAGAGACAGCATACCGAGGAAAAATTATTACAGTAAATATGTCCACTACATTTCATTTCAGTTTTCAAAAATTTCTCTATTTCTGTGTTGGAAAACGACACCCCCCCAAATTATCTTCAGTTTTGCATCGATTTCGGGAATGGCCCAAATGATGACAAAAAGAGTGGGATTCCATAAAAGAACATCATGAGTGAATCGATCAAAATTGTAACAATATGTGACATTTAGGTATTTTAACAGAAATTTCTGATTATATATTACACTCGTAAGTAACAGATAATAGAATTTCAATGACTTATAGTTTACAAAATCAATTATGGGTCTCACTCATTCGTGCAAGATCAATGCTATCAACAGTTCCAGCTTGTAGTTTCTCCAATTTCGGTTTCAAATCATTTTCTATTTCTTCATTAATGTGATCCACCACATTGTTTGCAGCATCTGCCTTTCCACTTGCTACTCTCAATTTTCCCTCAACTTCCCTGAGAGAATCACGAATACCTTAAACAACAAAGAATGATAATGTATTAAAAATATTCACACACACACATACGTAGACAAAAAGATGAAAAGATAAGAAACTTGAGAGCACACACTGCAAACAATACAGGGCATTCAGTACACAATGTTAACTTTGGACAAAATAATTATAATTTATAAATTTTATTTATGTAGCATGATGTATCTTAATCCCTTAGTTGAAATTTAATGCTAAACAACATTTGCATATCAAATGTACACTGATGAGCCATTATATTATGACCACCCCCAGCCTAGAGAAATGAGCACGCCTGGAGAATGAACGGTGGAGCAGGTGAAGTTCACAGAGCAGTGTATATACAACTCGAAGACCGGCTTTTGGCGAGTGTTTGGAGTCAGAATAGGAAAAGCTGCCGATTTATTGGAGCTTGATAAAGGACAAACTGTGATGGCATGGCGCCTCGGAGTTACAATCTTGGAAACGGCGTGGCTTGTGGGTTGATCGCATGCCACTGTAGTGAGTATGTATCAAAAGTGGTGCACAGATGGAAAAACGATGAACCGTCTTCCGCAGCTCATTGATGCCTGAGAGGAACGGAGAGTGCCGCCCGTTGTTCACAGCAACTGCAGGGCCACAGTGCGACAAATCACGCGCAGCTATGACTGTGGTGATCGGGGCAATGTGTCACAGCACACAGTTCATCGCAGTCTTCTGCGCATGGGCCTGCGTAGCCGAAGACCCAGCCGGGTCCGCATGCTCACTGTACGTCATCGCCAACAACGCATGAAATGTGCCCAAAATCATCGAGGTTGGACCGCGGATGATTGGAAGAAAGTGGCCTGGTCTGACGAATCCTGATTCCTGGTGCATCACGTAGACGGCCGAGCGCAGATACGCCGATTAGCAACTGAGGCTGTGGCGCCTGGATGCACTGTTGAGCAAAAACAGGCGGTGTTATGCTGTGAGCGAGGTTTCCTTTGGACACTTTAGGCCCAATTATCGCAATAGCACATACCCTGACAGCTATCAGGTATCTGAACATCGTTGCGGATGAAGTTCGCCCATTCATGACAACTGTGTTCCCTGCTGGTGATAGCCATTACGAACAGAATAATTTGCCACTACCAGAATCGTAAAGGAGTGGTTCGAGGAACATGCTGGTGACTTTCGGTTAATGCCCTGGCCACCAGATTCACCTGACACGAACCCAATGGAACATTTGTAGTTCAACTGGGAAAAGCAGGTTCGTGCTAAGTCACCACCACCCCAAAATGTACGGGAACTGGAGGACCTGCAGTTGTTTGTGCAAACTTAAAAGTCCTGGACGACCGTGTGTATCGGAAGAAGTCGTCGATAGTGTTTGCACCGCCATTCAAGGAAGCCCCGGGAAAATCAACGCGGAGGGTGAGTCGTGAAGTGCAGATTTCACAGCCCACTGTCTGGAGAATTTTGGGAAAGAAGCTGAAAATGATTCCATACAAAGTGCAGATGTTGCAAAATCTCACTGACCTTGACAAGACAAAGCGCTTTGAATTTTGTGCTGAAATGCAGCACCATTTTTAAAATGACGATTTTGCCGATCACTTAGTTTTCACTGATGAAGCTACATTTCATGTGACTTTTTCCTGTGGGGGTACGTAAAGGACAAGGTATTCGCCCTTCCACTTCCTATTGATCTAGCGGAGCTGAAACAGCGTATCACAGCCACTATCACTGCACTTGATTCAGATATCTTACCTCGTGTTTGGGCGGAAATGAATTACCGGCTGGATGTGTGTCATGTGACAAAGGGTGCACACATAGAACATCTGTAACTGTCTCTAAAAAGACATGAAACATTCCCCTACAATTCTGTTACAGGTAACATAAAATATCTTACATTGTTCTTGTTTTATACTGCATTGAAACTGTATACTTCTTTATGAATCACCCTGCGTTATATTATACATAAATCATATTATACAGATAATGTTATATAAATTGCATAAAAATAAAAAATAAAAATTATGGGGGAGGTCATGTCCACAAAAAGACTAAAGGAACAAAAAACCAGGTGAGAGAGATTAATTGCTGAAACGAAATTCTTCTGAGCTGACCTCTCAGTTTTGGAAAAAAGTAGAAGATCCTTACTCATACACAACTCTGAAATAATGAGCACTGGGGTTGGGGCTTAATTTTTCAGGCCTGAAGGGGTCAGTCAAAATGCTAATTAAGATCAGGTGTGATGATAATCTCGTTCTCCATCTGGTGTTTAAGAAGAAATAAGTAAGTCGTCTCCAGCCTATCCTATGCAGTGAAAATATGAAAAGAATCTTTATGGGGCATGTTTTTAAAGTAAGGGGATTTTTCTGTGGAAAATGACTAACTTAAAGTCTTAAAGTGTTGTGCAAAGATTAAAGGAAACATTTCTTTAACATTGCAGTGAATGCTATGGAAAATTTTATTTGCAGGGGTATCAAGACACGTGTTAGTCTGGGGGAGGCTTCTTCCCTTACATTGAGAGGGGGGACTGTGAGGCAGATGCTACACCACTGTTCTCAAGATTAGTCAAATAAACCCCACTGGCCGATAGTTAAAATTGAAAGGGAGGTGGAAAATGTTGCTTTCTTAACATTAATGGAACACATTTCTGATATCGTGAAAGGAAACCCTACCACCTCCATTTCAATTTTAACTATCAGAGATATGTCTGTTATTGCTAACTGGCAAAGCAAAACACATATTGCTATTTTCAGTAATTAAACAACCCTTAGGTACCGAAAAAGCGTTGAAATTTATCTTGCCCCTAACACTTACAATACAGACCTCATCAAATCTCTAGCCTATCATTTGTCAATTTCACTGTACATATATACCACTGTACATTTTTTTTAGTTTGTTGATACTGTGTACCTCTATTGTATTTGTATTACTCTGTATTCCCATCATTTAATAAAATAGCTTCGATGTAGAAAAAAATACAGGTAGGCTCAGTTTTGATTGAGCCGTCAGTTTGGAACGTAGGACTACGACTTGCAGATCGGAGAGTTGAGATGAGCTAGTCGAGTATGGTTTCAAAGCGTTCATTTTATTTGTTACAGCCAACACACATCTATGATGTGAAAAAGGTCAGGTGATGCGCAACATCACAGACTCTCCTTGACAAATGTCAACACTGCCTTTTCGTGGTGCATCCTGCTCCCATTAAAGGGGCTCTGACGACCGCCAATAGCAGTATAACTATACCATCGGGATCAGAGAAAATGCTATCCCACAGTCACCAACCTGCTTGACCAGCATGGGGAGTTATGGCCAAACACCTCCAAAATGACTCCACAACTTAAATCTTGGCTCTCAGTCTCCAACAGCTGGAATGTACCTGGCCAAGGCAGCAGCCGGTGCGACATGAAGACAGAGAGTGCTAAGAATCACTGGAGGACCGGACTAGGCTGCCATCTGATGCTGACCTTGGCTACGTATAATTGACGCTCCCTATCTTCTGATTCAAGGCTTCTTGAATTCGAAGAAGAACCACAAAGGATCACGTGGGACATCGTCGGGCTAAGTAAGGAGAAAAGAAGATCTCATTGAACTGAAAAGTGGACATCTCTTCTACTATCGTGGGACAGATACTGGCAGAACTAGTGGTGTTGGATTTATAATAAACGAGAAACTGAAGGATAAAGTTGTAGAAGTTGAAAGTTCCTCTGACAGAGCTGCACGATTCGTTATCCAACTCTCCAGAAGATACCAGGCTCAGATTATTCAAACTTATGCACCCACCACAAGTCATCCTGAAGAAGAAATTGAAGAATTTTATGAGGAAATTCATCATCTTAAATAATAAAGGCAAGCAGCACTTGAATATAATTATGGGAGATTTCAATGCAAAAATAGGACAACAGCAACAGAATGAAACTTCAGTAGGTAAATTCGGTCACAGCAACAGAAACCAGCGTGGAAATACTCTCGTTTAGTTTGCAGAAGCAGAAGGGTTTTTCATCATGAACTCCTTTTTCAAGAAAAAGTCGCAAAGGAATGGACATGGAGGCATCCCAATTGATGGACAAGTGAAATTGATTTTATTATGTGTAACAAGAAATTTGTCATGGAAGACTGCAGTGTGCTGAACAAGTTCAACACAGCTAGTGACAATACAATGGTAAGATGTAAGATGCATCTGAATGCTAAACTTGAGCGTGGCAAGCTCATAAAACAAACAAAGTGTATTGACGTGACCAACCTTAAAAAGCATCATAATACCTTCAAATTAGAACTGAGGAACAGATTCTCTATTCTAGAAGGTTTAACATAAGAAGAAGTGGACATCTCTGAAGTTAACAGAAAAGTAACCAAAGCTCTTATGGAAACAGCAACAAAATTATCTGGGTCTAAGAACAAGTTGCATGTGAACAAATGATCAGAAAAAACTAAAATTCTGATGCAAAAAAGAAGAGAGATGAGGACAACTAAAGAAGATGTGACTTCCAAAGTGGAATATATAGAGCTATGCAAAACAGTACGAAAAAGTATCACTGAAAACGTAAGGAAATTCAACTGTGAACTAGTGAGGAAAGCAATTGAAAACAACCAAAGCCTAAAAATAGCAAAGGGACATCTCAGTAAGGGAAGAAAACAGATTATGGCTTTGAGAAAAGAAGATGATTCTGTAACAAGAAATAGAGGCGAAATTTTGACAAGAGTGAAAGATTTCTACTCCAAATTATATGAAAGGGATGATGATACATGTACTCCAGAAATCATGAAAAATACCAGTACCAGAGTTCTTCCAGTCCTCCCAGCAGAAGTTGCACATGCAATCAAGAACATGAAGCAGGGATAAGCTCCAGGAGAAGATGGAATTACTGTAGACATCATACAAGAAGCAAGTGGAGAAATTAAAACAGTACTCGCCCAAGTTTTCACTCGATGTCTTAATGAAGGGAAGATTCTTGAAGATTGGAACAGCGCTACAAGGATCCTGCTACATAAAAAAGGTGACATTAAGAATCTCAGGAACTACAGACCTATCAGCCTCCTATCAGTGGTTTATAAAATCTTCACTAAAGTTCTTTCACACCATTTGAAGGTAACACTGGACATGGCTCAACCGAGAGAACAAGCTGGATTCAGGAGTGGCTACAGCACAATAGATCATATCCACGTACTGAGAGAACTAATTGATAAAAACGAGGGAATATGAACTTCCATTGTGCATGGCTTTTATCGATTATGAAAAGGCCTTTGATTCAGTGAAACCATCAGCAGTTACAATAGCTCTGAAAACCTGCGGTATTGAAGATGCATACATTAATATTATTATTAACATCTATGAAAATGCAAGTGCAAAGATTCGACTGTTTGAGAATACACACATAAAAATTGGAAAGGAAGTGAGACAAGGTGACACCATATCTCCCAAGCTCTTTAATGCCACATTGGAAAATGTCTTTGAGTCACTGAACTGGTAAAACAAAGGGATAAAGGTTAATGGAGATTATCTAACTCACCTTCGTTTTGCTGATGACGTAGTCATTTTTGCAACTACCCCATCAGAGCTGCAGAGTATGATCCAGGAACTTGCTGACAAGAATAAAGAAGTGGGATTAAAAAGGAACTTTTCAGAAGACAAAAGTGATGTACAATGCTTTTACAAGAAATGAAGATTTATCGATTGATGGAGAAATTCTGGAGATAACAGATTCATACGTTTATCATGGACAACAGATATCAAGTGAGGGCCACATTGATGAAGAAATTAATCGGCGTATAAAACTTGCCTGGAGAGCTTTTGGAAGAAACAGCATAATTTTCAAGAGCAATATGCCATTATGTCTTAAAAGAAAAGTGTTTGATCAATGCATCCTTCCAGTGCTTGCGTATGATGCAGAGACGTGGACCTTAACTAAAAGAGACATACAAATGCTGCAGACAACTCAAAGCAGCATGGAGAGATGCATGCTTGGTGTAACTAGGAGAGATACGAAAAGGAACTTGTGGATCAGAAAAATGACAAGAGTGGTAGACATCATGATCAGAGTAAAATCCCTGAAATGGCAATGGGCTAGATATACTGCCAGAAGAACAGACCATCGATGGACAGTCGAAATTTTAGATTGGATTCCAAGGGACAGGAAAAGACCCAGAAGAAGACCACATGGGAGATGAGTGGATAAAATTCAAAAGTATGCGGGAGTAACATGGAGGAGACTGGCACAAGACAGGCCATTGTGGAAGAGGCGTGGAGAGACCTTCATCCAGTAGTGGATTGATAATGGTTGACTATGATGATGATGATGATAACATTGCAAACACAAAGCAGATTGATACACGAATTACTCAACGCGGTGCTCTGTCTTCTTGGGCTTCTCATTCCTCATCACTTGCTCTTGCCTCTCGTTTTGATTTTCTCCACTTTTGCTTGCGTTCATTCGGCAAATTTCGCGGCACTGTCGAAAATGTTAAACTGTTCACACGAAAAATTTTTTTTTAATTTTAGTTTAAACCACTGCAATATGTTTTTTATATATTTGAACAGATCTTGTCAAGAGCTTTAAAACAATACCAAGCATTGCCATTCTGCACTCACGGTTGTCCAGATAAACTGCGATATTTTCAAAAGTGTTCACTGGTTCACAAGAAAACAATTTTTAAAATGTTCAGTTAAAACGACTGTGAAATCTTCTTTGTATATTTGAATAGATCTCATCGAGAGCTTTAAAACGATACCACGCGCAGTCGGTCTGCACTCACGGTTGTCCAGATAAACCGAGATATTGTCAAAAGTGTTCACTGGTTCACAAGAAAACAATTTTTTAAATGTTCAGTTCAAACCACTACATTATGTTCTTTATATATTTGAACAGATATCGTCGAGAGCTTTAAAACGATACCACGCACAGGCGTTTTGCACTCACGGTTGTCCAGATAAACCGTGATATTGTCAAAAGTGTTCACTGGTTCACAAGAAAACAATTTTTAAAATGTTCAGTACAAACCACTGTGAAATGTTCTTCATATATTTTAATAGATCTCGTCGAGAGCTTTAAAACGATACCACGCACAGTCGAGTGGTGTTCACGGTTGCCGAGACAGACTGAGTCAAACGCGGCGGCACACCGATAAATATTGCATCATCTCCCTCACACACAGGGAGCGAGGGGAGCGTTGCGCGCACCGGTGTTGTGCAGTACGTGAATTGGACTCCATACTGTTTACGAATATGCTAACACGATTAGTGTGCTGCACATATTTTTAACGCTATAATGCTTTTAATTGGGATCCATTTTTGGCACAGGTGGTAGTCCGTAAGTCACCCCATACTATTAGCAGTGTTAGATGTAGTCCTACCTCAAAAAACTGCTGCACATTATTCTAACAACTGCTCATTTTGTAACTATAGTAACCACAGGTCATCAAATCATTATGCATCTATTCTAAAGAAAGTAAAATGATGAAGAAGTGGGAATGGTCTTTTTTTTACCTTTAGGCATTGCATCTAATTTCCTATTTATAATGTCATTACTTCTTCTCCCAACAGCAATATCTTCACCCAACTTAGCTAGATCATATTTTCTAGCATTCAGTTCTTCTTCAAGCTCTGTGAGAGAAAGAACAAAACTATAGTTGCATAAACTGAAACAAAATAATACACACATAAAATGCCAATGGAAACACAATAGTAAATTATGAAATAAAACTGAAGTTTTGTATTACATGTGACTCACGAAATAAAAAAAAAGCTAAACTTTTTAAGATGGTGAAAAATCAAAACATCCAACGAGAAAGTGGGAATATAACAGTGCATCAGGAAGATGAAATTGTTCACCATAATTTATTTATGTAAATATTAAACTAGAAGCACACGATTGTATTCACAATATAAAATGAATTCAAAAACAAAATAAAATGAAATATAAATTTTGAAATTGTGAATCCGTTTATTGATGTAAATTTGGCATGAATGGTAAGTCAGATAATATCCGAAAACTCGAAAATTTAATCGCCCAGGAGGGAAATTGAATCCGCCTCTCCTGGCTGGTGCCGTGTCGTCTCATATGCGACTGAAGTTGAAATGGTAGCAAATGCAACCTACAGGGGCAAAGAGGAGTGGGGAAGAAAGGAGGGAGGCAGGGTGGTGAGATTAGGTATTGACCACCTGGGGCTTCTTTGAATAGTAAATGCGACCACAGTTGAAATGGTAGTAAATGCGATGGGCTTAACGCAGAGGAGTGGGGAAAGAAAGAAGAAAGGTCAGATGGGAGGTGGGTTCAGCGCGGAGCAGATCACGTTTGTAGTTTGTTATACGAAATCCAGAGATTTGCTGTGAAACATGGAGAAGTTAGAAATAAGCTTATTTTGTAAATACAAACAATACAATAATTATTAGACTTTTGCTAAAAAAGACTATTAAACAGGAAATAGTGATGTTGGCATACCCCTAATTTTAGGTTTGGGGCACTTGGATATTTTTTTCAAACAGTGAGCCGCAAAAAACATCTGCTTCCAGGGCTGTTTATGGATCTCCTGTCCGATACTGAGCGTTCATATAAAGATATGAAATTTACAACAGCTATTTCTGCAAAAATTTTAGGAACAATAATTCTGGATACGTGTAAAATAATCTATGAGGAATTAAAAGAGTAATGAATGAAGGTAGGAAATGTTTTCTGGGGAATGGTACTTTCTACATTTTATAACCAATTGTTATCATGTGGTTGTAATAAAGTCAGAGCATAAATAAGCTATTCTTAAAAATGACAAATGAATCAAAGCCATATTATTTTTTAAACATTTTCTGGAGATTTAAAATTCATGTGGGAGAAATCGCCCTGTGAGTCCCCAAACACGTATTCAAAACACTGATGTTGTGTTCAAACTGAAGTTGTGTTGTGTTCAAACTGAAGTTGTGTCGCGTTCAAACTGAAGTTGTGTTGTGTTCAAACTGAAGTTGTGTCGTGTTCAAACTGAAGTTGTGTCGTGTTCAAACTGAAGTACGTACTTTGGCACAAAGCAACTTCTTTTACTTTATAGAGAAAACGCATTTCCGTAGTTCATGTGGTGGTCGAAAATATTACCTGTTTTGTCACACCGCATCGTCAGCAGCTCTCTCCCTCCTCTCTCCTCCCCTATCTCATCTCTCTTCTTTCTTTCCCCATTCCTCTGCATTAAGCTGGTCGCATTTACTACTACACTGACGTGCAAAAATTAAGGACGAGACAGTTTTTCGAATGTAACGTCGTACAGAAGTGCTCCACATCAACTTGAATCATACCATAAGATCCCCAAGATGTAAGAATATGGGACAAGTGAGCAAAACCGTGCAAACAAGGAATCCAAAGGATACAAAGGCACTTTATTGAAAAGGTAGCTTCGAGCACAACTGCACAGAAGACAGAAACGTCCATGTGACAGGCGGCTTCCAAGAAAAATCCAGCCTTTAGTAGGGGATGTGATCACCCCTGGCTGCGTTGCAGGATTTACGTCTGTCCATGCTGAGGACAAGGTTGTCAAGGAGCTGTTGAGGCATCGCGGCTCATTCCTTTTGTAGCGCTAATCGCAGCTGCGGAATCGTTGCTGGCGGCTGGTGATGTGCTGCCAAGCGTCTCCCGAGTAGGTCCCACACATGTTCGATTGGATTTAGGTCCGGGGACCTTGCGGGCCAATCCATGCGTTGAATATCTTCACTCTCCAACAGCTCTGCGACAGCCACTGTACGATGAGGTGTAGCGTTGTCGTCCATGAAGAGGAACTCAGGACCCACAGCACCTCTAAACAGACGCACGTGAGGCAGGAGAACCTCAGTACAACAGCAGACACCAGTGACTGAACCTCCTTGGAAGATGTGGAAGTCAGTACGGCTACCAAGCATGATACCGCCCCAAACGAGAACTCCGCCACCTCCAAACCGGTCCCTTTCGATGATGTTGGAAGTGTGATTGCGTGTTCCCTGCTCTCTCCAGATGTGTGCCGAAGAATAAATGAATATTTTAAAGACAAATTGAGCATTAAATCTCAAAAATTCACAGCAAATTCTAATTGTTATAAAAACTTTTATGAAAATTTGTGCATTTATCACAATAGTTTTGCAAAGATAAATACATTAATTATTTACAATTTTGTCCATTTGAAAGGAATGTCTGTTTTAGGGGGTCACCCTAATTCCTCCTGATTCTGTTACTGTTTGTGATTTAATTTTTAGTTTAGGATAATTTCATTCACTGTTACACTGCTAAAAGTGCAGTATTGTGCTTCTTTTTGCATCTTTCACGCACCGGATTTTTTTGGGGTCAAAAAACAGGCTAGTCTGACATCCAGGATTATTTGGTTTTCATGTTTGGACTAAGGCGAATATATATATATATATATATATATATATATATATATATATATATATATTATGGGATGTAAGGTCAGGTGATGCGTAACATCACAGCCTCTCCTTGACAAATGTCAACCCCGCCTTCTCGTGGTACATCCTGTTCCCACTAAAGGGGCTCTGACGACCGCCAATAGCGGTATAACTATACCATCGGGATTAGAGGAAATGCTATCCCACACTCACCAACCCGCTTGGCCAGCGTGGTGAGTTATGGCCAAACCCCTCCAAAATGACTCCACAACTTAAATCTTGGCCCTCAGTCTCCGGCAGCTGGAATGTACCTGGCCAAGGCAGCGGCCAGTGCGACATGAAGGCAGAGGGTGCTAAGAATCCCCGGAGGACCGGACTAGGCTGCCATCTGATGCTGACCTTGGCAACGTACAATGGACGCTCCCTTATCTTCTGATTCAAGGCTTCTTGAATTGGAAGAGGAACTACAAAGGATCAAGTGGGACATCGTGGGGCTAAGTGAGGTAAGGAGAAAAGGAGAAGATCTCATCGAACTGAAAAGTGGACATCTCTTCTACTATCGTGGGACAGATACTGGCAGAACTAGTGGTGTTGGATTTATAATAAACAAGAAACTGAAGGATAAAGTGGTAGAAGTTGAAAGTTCCTCTGACAGAGCTGCACGACCTCGTTATCCAACTATCGAGAAGATACCAGGCTCAGATTATTCAAACTTATGCACCCACCACAAGTCATCCTGAAGAAGAAATTGAAGAATTTTATGAGGAAATTTGTCATCTAAATAATAAAGGTAAGCAGCACTTGAAAATGATTATGGGAGATTTCAATGCAAAAATAGGGCAACGGCAACAGAGAATGAAACTTCAGTAGGTAAATTCGGTCACGGCAACAGAAACCAGCGTGGAAATGCTCTCGTAGAGTTTGCAGAGGCAGAAGGGTTTTTCATCTTGAACTCCTTCTTCAAGAAAAAGCCACACAGGAAATGGACATGGAGACATCCAAATGGGACGACAAGTGAAATTGATTTTATTATGTGTAACAAAAAATTTGTCATAGAAGACTGCAGTGTGCTAAACAAGTTCAACACAGGTAGTGACCATAGATTGGTGAGATGTAAGATGCACCTCAACACTAAACTTGAACGTGGCAAGCTCATAAGACAAACAAAATCTATTGACATAACCAACCTTAAAAAACACCATAATACCTTCAAGTTGGAACTGAAGAACAGGTTCTCTGCTTTAGAAGGCCTAACATCGGAAGAAGTGGACATCTCTGAAGTTAACAGAAAAGTAACCAAAGCTCTTATGGAAACAGCAACAAAATTAGCTGGGTCTAAGAACAAGTTGCATGTAAATAAATTATCAGGAAAAACGAAAATGTTGATGCAAAAAAGAAGAGAGATGAGGACAACTAAAGAAGATGTGACTTCCAAAGTGGAATATATAGAGCTATGCAAGACAGTACGAAAAAGTATCACTGAAGACGTAAGAAAATTCAACTGTGAACTAGTGAGGAAAGCAATTGAAAACAACCAAAGCCTAAAGATAGCAAAGGGACATCTCAGTAAGGGAAGAAAACAGATTATGGCACTGAGAAAAGAAGATGGTTCTGTAACAAGAAATAGAGGCGAAATTTTGACAAGAGTGAAAGATTTCTACTCCAAATTATATGAAAGGGATGATACATGCACTCCAGACATCATGAAAGATACCAGTACCAGAGTTCCTCCAGTCCTTCCAGCAGAAGTTGCACATGCAATCAAGAACATGAAGCGGGGAAAAGCTCCAGGAGAAGATGGAATTACTGTAGACATCATACAAGAAGCAAGTGGAGAAATCGAAACAGTACTCGCCCAAATTTTCACTCGATGCCTTAATGAAGGAAAATTTGAGGATTGGAACAACGCTACAATGATCTTGCTACATAAGAAAGGTGACATTGAGGATCTCGGAAACTACAGACCTATCAGCCTCCTATCAGTAGTTTATAAAATCTTCACTAAAGTTCTTTCACACCGCTTGAAGGTAACACTGGACATGGTTCAACCGAGAGAACAAGCTGGATTCAGGAGTGGCTACAGCACAATAGATCATATCCATGTGCTGAGAGAACTAATTGAAAGAGCGAGGAATATGAACTTCCATTGTGCATGGCTTTTATCGATTATGAAAAAGCCTTTGACTCGGTGAAACCATCAGCAGTTACAATGGCTCTGAAAACCTGCAGTACTGAAGATGCATACATTAATATTATTAATAACATCTATGAAAATGCAAGTGCAAAGATTAGGCTGTTTGAAAATACAACACACATAAAAATTGGAAAGGGAGTGAGACAAGGTGACACCATATCTCCGAAGCTCTTTAATGCCACATTGGAGGGTGTTTTTCAGTCACTGAGCTGGGAAAACAAGGGGATAAAGATTAATGGAGATTATCTAACCCACCTTCGTTTTGCTGATGACGTAGTCATTTTTGCAACTAGCCCATCAGAGCTGCAGAGTATGATCCAGGAACTTGCTGACAAGAGTAAAGAAGTGGGATTAAAAATGAACTTTCAGAAGACAAAAGTGATGTTCAATGCTTTTGCAAGAAATGAAGATTTATCGATTGATGGAGAAAAGCTGGAGATAACAGACACATACGTTTATCTTGGACAGCAGATATCAAGTGAGGGTCACATTGATGAAGAAATTAATCGGCGTACAAAACTTGCCTGGAGAACTTTTGGAAGAAACAGCATAATTTTCAAGAGCAATATGCCATTATGTCTTAAAAGAAAAGTGTTTGATCAATGCATCCTTCCAGTGCTTACGTATGGTGCAGAGACGTGGACCTTAACTAAAAGAGACATACAAAGGCTGCAGACAACTCAAAGTAGCATGGAGAGGTGCATACTTGGTGTAACCAGGAGAGATAAGAAGAGGAACTCGTGGATCCGAAAAATGACAAGAGTGGAAGACATCATGATCAGAGTTAAATCCCTGAAATGGCAATGGGCTGGACATACTGCCAGAAGGACAGACCATCGATGGACAGCCGAAATTTTAGATTGGATTCCAAGGGACAGGAAAAGACCCAGAAGAAGACCACATGGGAGATGGGTGGATGAAATTCGAAAGTATGCAGGGGTGACATGGAGGAGACTGGCACAAGACAGACCGTTGTGGAGGAAACTTGGGGAGACCTTCATCCAGCAGTGGATTGATAATGGTTGACAATGATGATGATGATGATATATATATATATACTGTATTTCCATAAACTCCAAGAGAATATCTCTAGTAAGACAAATGAATGTTGCAGGAATCACTTCATGTAATGAAGTATATGGAAGTTCCTTTCAAAAGAAACGGGACTTGTGCATTGCCGAAGAATAAATGAATATTTTAAAGACGAATCACCAGTCATATTCCTCAGAAATGATTTGGTGGTTCAAGCTGGAAATTTTTCTATTAAATTAAGCTATCCGAATAGAAGGACTCAAATTTATTTGGAATGATTTCACCCAAACTTGATATTTAAAAAGCATGGAACTCATTTCTTCACAAAGCAAGGAACTGAATCCCAGGAACATAGTGCTGATTTTTTAGTTGTTTTCCCCACTTAGTGGTTTAAAAATTTAGCACGATTTCTTTTCATAGAACAAGTTTTTAAAAAGTCGTGTGATGTCAGGGATAGGCTCTACCAGTTTGTGTGTGTATGTGTGTGATTTTTCCCAAAAGTCTTTATCAATTTTATTTCTTGACCAGAGTAACCTGCCCCCCCCCCTTCCAGGTATGCTAGAGCCCTGCCCGGGCCAGGCCTACAATTTCGTTGGCGGGCTTGGACAGGCCTGTACTTGCATGTGTACCATGGAGTCAGGTTGTTGATAAATTTAGGTCATTCTGTGTTTGAAGTCTCTGTCTTTCCCTTCCTGTAATCATATTTCTTGTTTCTCGCAATCATTCTTCTCTCCCGCCTTGTGCTATTTTTTATTTATTTATTTATTTTTTTATTTTTTACTTTTTTTTTTTTGTGCGCGTCTTTTTGTCTTTGATCTTTGGCAATCGAACTCTCCTTTGAATCCATATTCCATTTATTTTGGAAGTTTACACCAGAAAAACACTTGCTCCGTGCGATGATTTGCATTTGTAAGAATTAGGAATCAATTAAAGCTTCAATATGCACTAGTAAACTATTCTTAGGCTCTGTCTTTATAATTTTGATTTGCTACTTGCTTTATTTTAAATATGGATGAATATTGGGTTGGGTGAATTAGAAGTTCGAGGAGCAAAACAATCGGAAAATTGTGTTACATTTGGATTTTGGGAGTTATATCCTAAACCTGAAGAATTAAAATCAAAGACGTTGGACCAACAGAACGGAATCATATTCTGTGTACGAGAGTTTGTTGTATTAACTATTAACCATTAAGCATGTTACTGTGTGTGCGTATTTGTAACTGAGCATCAATTTATATTATGTTCTGGGCAAAAGTGTCAAAGAAGACAGTACTTGACTATATGAACAGTGATCTGACCCTACGAAGGGTTTGATTATGAAATGACGATAATTTACTTAAGTTTACTCAATACTATTTATTGCATTTGCTGTATTTCTGGTTACTGGTAGGTTAGTTAACTTACTTATGCCCTCTTTTTACACGAGTTTCGAGTTAGTCCAAAAAGTTAAAGTACAAATACCGTCTGTGTTAAAGCAAGTGACAGTTACGCAAATGAAACCTATGACGGACCCGAATGGCTGGGCTGGGCTGGGCCCTGAAAAAAAAACACCGGACCGAGCCGGGTCGGGCCTGACATTAATTGGGTGGGAACGGGCCGGGCCGGGTCGAGCCTGGCATGAACTTGGTGGGCCCGGGCCTAAAAACATTGCCTCTGCAGGGCTCTAAGGTATGCTTCAGGATCTGCCCCTGATCACAAACATATATTTATATGCATGTACAGGGGGGGGACTAACATCCACATACACTTAATTGAAGAATGCTTCAAAACATTTATATTCACTTACAGTAATGATGATATGCAGACATTTAATTGAAGATGCCACATACATTTAATTGAAGAATGCTTCAAAACATTTATATTCACTTACAGTAATGATGATATGCAGACATTTAATTGAAGATGCCACATACATTTAATTGAAGAATGCTTCAAAACATTTATATTCACTTACAGCAATGATGATATGCAGAACCATAATACGATTTACACTGTTGTTAGGAATACATACCTGGAACTTTGTTTTCACTTAACATCTCTGCTTCCATCAAAAGCTGTATACTTCTTTCTTTAGCCTTTGCAGCCTGATCAACCAGAGCATCATCAGTTTCTGGATAAGCCTAACAAAAACAAAAGAAAAAAAACAATATGAAGAAAAAGGTTGAAATACAGCTAAACAAAAAAGAATATTAAATTCTCTATGGGTAATGAGCAAGTCTGAAACCTACAACTAAATTCCAATGTTTCTTATTTGTTTTTTTTAACTTTACAATCAGCACAGTTCTATAAGAAATTTATTTTTTATCACCCAGCATGAAAATTTTACATTAAAAAACAAGGAAAATACAGGGTGTGTCTAAAGTCTTTCCCTGATTATGATAAATCATATAAAAAGAACTGAGCTAGTTAAATGTAAGCAGTTTGTTGCATTGATTGGGCCACATTCTCTAAAGTTTTTTGTTCATTGTATTTTTGGAACAATAGATGGTGCTGCACGACTGCATTGTAGTTTGTTGTTGAAAGCATCAGTCGGCAAAGTGACGTTTATGCAGGAGAAGGCTAATTGTGTTCTCTGGTTTCATGAAACCAAATCTGCAATTTCAGTGCAGAAGAAGTTTAGGCGTGAGTATGATAGAGCTCCGCCTGATGTGAAGAGCATTAGGAACTGGTATCAAAAGTTTAAACAGACAGACAGTGTCAGTGACAGTGCAAGAAGTGGAAGACCTTCCATTAAGTGAGGAAACTATTGACGCCGTGCGTGATGCATTCATACGAAGATCAAGGAAATCAATTCATCATGCCTTTAGTGAACTGGGAATACCTAGGAAGACAGTGTACCAGATTTTAAGAAAGCTGCTTTGTTTTTTGGCATACAAATTGCAAATTGTTCAAACAGCTTGGAACCTAAAGATAGGCCCAGACATGTGACATTCGCTATGGATATTTTTGAACGAATAGATGAAGATAATGATTACCTGCAGCGGATTTGTTTTTCAGACGAATCAACTTTTCATACCTCAGGTAAAGTGAAAATGCATAATGCCCATATCCAGGGTTCAGAGAGCCCATATGAGGTTTTGGAGAAACAGAGGGATAGCCCTGAAATCAATGTTTGTTGTGGACTAATGCACATTACAGTGTTCATACCCTTTTCTGTTGAAAAAAAACAAAACAAATGACTTTCTAAAGGCCTACACTCTAATTGGCATTTTACGTCATTGGAATATCACCAGGTGTGTGTGTGTGTACATATACATATGTAGGGGATTAAACAGTGCTAGTGGCCATTTACTAGACATTTTGCCAAATATAAACTACTTTGCCTGCAAAGAACAAAATGAAACACACACCAAAAAAAAGGGGGGCACAAGCAGGAGACACAGTGACAATGAAGCAAGGTGAGTTGAGTAGAGCAGTAGACACTAGATAGATCAGACCACATGAGACAACTCCCACCATATATTGTGAGAAAGTCAAACAGAGCCCCCTTCCCCCACAAATGACCATTGCTTTGACCCTCTGACCCCTGAAAAGACACATAACATGTTCCAGCAGGACAGTGCAAAAATGTTGGTCCCACTGGTAAGGTCACCCAAGGTACGTCATAAGTCATGCAGGCTACAATGGGAAAAGTGTGTGTTTGTGGAGGGGGGGAGATCTTTCTAAGAACATTCCAAGGGATTATCTCCCTTCAATGAGCTAGAAGAAAGCTTCCCTGGTGAACGGGTTAACATATTTACAGACACACAAACAAAAACGGAAGGGGGGTATAAGCACTTGTTTTAAAAAATAAGGACTTTTAAGGGCCTTAGAAATGAAAATCAAAAATAAGGAGTTCTCAAGGACTTTTAAGGACCTTATGAACCTTGAACAAAGTAACTGGACCGTTCTTTTTTATTGAGCCCACCATTACATCAGGTATTTAACCTTGACATGATGCAGCTGTATGTTGCATCTCAATTGGAAGAGCTGCAACCATGGGTAATGTTCCAGCAGGACAGTGCAAGATGAGTGCAGGACAGAGTAGATGACAAATTTCCTAACAGATGGATAGGCAGAGATGATCACATACCCTGGCCACCAAGATCCCCAGACATTATGCCCCTTGACTTCTTTTTATGGGCTACATTAAGGATCAAGTTTATGCAACACCAGTTGCAGATATTTACCTCTTGTTACCCAGAGATTGAATTAACTTTAGAATTTGAACAAAATGAAAAAATTTCCTTCTTAGATATAGAAATAATAAAAAAAGGCTTAAATTTTGAATACAGAGTTTTTAGAAAACCAACCTATGTACATATAATGATCCCATATCAATCTGAACACCCAAAAACTCATAAAGTAAATGGTATTAGCAATTGGGTAAAAAGAGCCTTCACACATTCCTCAAATAGAAAATACAGAGAAGAAGAAGTCCAATGGATTATTAACACAACCAAACAATTTGGATATGACACAAAAACTGTTAAAAAGTTGATTTTTGAGTACAAGAAGAAATTAAAAGTCTAGACAAAACATCCCCAAAAAGAAATACAAATTTTCAGGTTCTTTCCCTTTTATTAGAGGACTAAGTGGAAAAAATTTAAGATTAATGAAGAAACACAACATTATTTTTGGACATTCAGTTCAGAATATTGGTGACTTAATTATAAAGAAAAAAAGTAACAATAATATACTACAATCAGCAGCTGTATATTAAATTCCTATTGTTTCACAGAATTCTGAAGACTACATTTCATACATTGGCAGCACAAAAAATAGATTAATAAAAAGATTACATCAACATATAAAAAGCTGGAACAAAAAGAAGAAAAAGTTGCACTTATCCAACACTATGTTAAACATAAACAATACCCTGATTTTGAAAATATTAAATTATTAACCACCCACATAAACGAAAAAGAATTAAGGATTTCTGAAAGCATTATAATTGAACAAAAAAAAAAGATAAAATATGCAACTTACAAGACCCTACCACACTAGACACAGCCTGGAAATCACTTATAAAAAAAGAAAAAAATCATAAAAAAAGACAAAAAAAAAAAAAAGAACATTACATAATTACATAAAATCACACCAATAAATAAAGAATAAAAAAATACACCTGTTTCTACGAACAAATAATAATAGCCCAAAAATATCTACACAAAAGAATTATACTTAGGACTGATACCTACCAACTCATCCAATAGATGGCGACACATTAGAAACAAATCTCCTAACACACACAGACACACAATAGAATTATACTTACGACTGATACTTACCAACTCATCCAATAGATGGCGACACATTGGAAACAAAATCATCTAACACATACAAGCATCAAAACTTCTCATCGATTCCCAACATGCAACTTCAAAAACCACATACACACGAGGAACCCTCATGTAAAAACAGTGGCCAGAAGATGGCGGTTGTACACCGCTGAAAGCGCTCACCGTAACAACGAACCCCTTGTGAGACGTCTCCTGACCCGATGAATATAACTCTTTCTACTAAAATCTTTTAATTAATAGTAAATTTCAAACGTTTGATTGTGCGAATGAATGAATGTGGAACTGAAAATATATAACCTAACTGTTTTATTTCTGCAAAAAACTTTTATAACTAACCAAAGGTCCGTAACGTAAGGGACCTCTTGGGCCAGGAGCACATGCCTCACAGAGCAAACAACGTGTGAAATACTTTGACAATATCAGGTAAAATACCTTAGATATTACGTATATTTTAATCAAAAGCACGTTTATAACATAAGACAACCCATAAGGTTGCCTCATGAATTGCATTTTTCATAATACTTTGAAGGGAGGAATAACTGAAGTGTTTGCGACCATCACATGTTAACCATCACATGTTGCAGCAGACATGGAAAGAGATACAGTATCGACTGGATGTCCTCCGTGTAACAAAAGGAGCCCACGTTGAGGTATACTGATGACCCGAAAAAAACTCTGGATTTCAAGTAAGCTATATTGGAAAACCGTATGTGTCTAATGAGCGTGGTTCATTTTATATGATTTATCCTAATCAGGGAAAGATTTTAGACACACCCTGTACATCCAAAATTTTGGACATTACAGCATTAAAATGCAAAAAGAATTCATACATTGTGAATGGTTTTTATATTTGTTCCTATTTCCTATTCATTGTGTTTTGTATAGCATTAATATACACTATATTGACAAAAGTCACCGGATACCTAGAAGAGAAACGCAACATAGCATTTATTGACATACGTTACTATGCTGTCTGTCCATCTTTCACTTTAATGCATGCACTGACCCTTCGAGACATGCTTTTGACAAGGTTTCGGAACACAGCAATAGGTATGCACTTCCATTCAGAACATAATGCTGCTGCAAACTGTTGCTTAGTAGTAGGCCTTGGTTCCAAACTTCTTAAGCGGCAATCTATGGGATTAAGATCAGGGCTCTGTGCTGGCCAGTCCACACATGATACGGAATTATCATCAAACCATGCCGTAACAGTCCTTGCTTTGTGCCACGGTGCATATATCCTGCTGATACCAACAAGGCTCGGTTCCATAGTATTGCCACAGAGTTGGTAGGGCATAATTGTCAAGAATATCGAGGTAGACGCACTGGTTAACAGGTTTGTCTACGATAACCAAAACAAACACAGCGATAGGTATGCGCTTCCATTCAGTACATAATGCTGCCGCTAGCTGTTGCTTAGTAGTAGGTCTTGGATCCAAACCTTCTTATGCGGCGCTCTAATTTATCCCATAGGTGCTGTATGGGATTAAGATCAGGAGCTGTGTGCTGGCCAGTCCACACACGGTAAGGAATTATCGTCAAACCACACTGTAACTGTCCTTGCTCTATGGATCATTGCATTATCCTACTGGTACCAACAAAGCTCGGTTCCATAGTATTGCCACAGAGTTGGTAAAGCATAATTGTCCAGAATATCAAGGTAGACGTGCTGGTTAACAGGTTTATCCACGACAACCAATGGGCCGAGACCATACCACGAAAAACACCTCCACACGAGTACACTGCCAGCTCCAAACTTGACTGTAGGAACAGTACACTGTGGTAAATAGCGTTCCCCCGGCTGCTGCCATACCCACACACAGCTATCAGACTGATGGATCGTGTATCTGGATTCATCAGTCCATAGGACCCGTTTCCATTGATTTACGGTCCACGATAAATGTTCTATACATCATGCTAAGCGACGAGTAGAGATGAAAAACTTATGAGCAGCCGCATGACCACAGTAACCCATGGAATGAAGTTCTCCGCAAATGGTACGTGTACATACTAAGGTTCTAGCATTTTTACTTACCTGTACACTGAAGTCTTATGCAGTACTCTGTCGATTAGCTTTAATGACTCTCCTGAGGCTTTGGCGTCCTCTATCACTGATTTTCTTTGGTCTGCCGGTATGTTTTGCTGCTTCAGGCATGCCACGTGTCTTCCACTTATTTAGTACATACAAAACAGTTTACTTGGGTATATTTAAACACCTCTCGGTTTCTCTTATGGACAACCCACTAATATAACACCCAACAATCTTTCATTTCTCAAAGTCAGTTCTCTCCCGCCACAATATTTTCACTCGACCTCAGAGTGCTATATGATCAGTCAGCTGCAGGCTTGTTTTTATACTGTTTGCAGCTATACCATGCATCTTAACAACGCAGCGGGTCCATTCATTTGCTTTTGAAGGGGTGTCTGGTGACTTTTGCCAATATAGTGTATATAGAGGCACAAAAGATGGTAAAGTAACCACAGTCCTATCCAGAAAAGTCAAGTTCAAGTCCACTTCTCCTATGTGAGATGGATGATATAAAGAAATTAGTTTCCTACTCCATTCCTAAATCTACTGCCATTCAAGAAATCTTGGAGATTGTTACCAACAGTAAAGTATGAAATGATGGCATCTCTTTAGAGTTGCCACGAATTTCAAACCGATCGAAACTGATTTTGAATTCGTTAACTAACCGGTGGGAAAGTTAACAAACATAACATTCACATATGGGGGGGGGCTGAAAATTCTAGAGAAACAGTGGAGCATGTGCAGTTCCGTAAGGTTAATGTGTTCTGTGCTATATTCCATTAAACAGTGTCTGGCTCATTCTTTACCCAAGAAAACACTGTAATGGGAAGTTCTTATCACAATATGCTAATTATTTGGTTGATTCCTCAGCTGCACAAAAACAGTGACAACTTCATTCTCCAACAGGATGGTGCACCACCCTACCGACATCGGGAAGTTAGAAATTACTCTGATGAAAATCTTTCAGAGCACTGCATTGGCAGAGCAAGTCCCTTACATGTTGGCCACCACGAAGTCCGAATCTAACACCCTGTGACTTTTTTTTTTAATGTGACTATGTCAAAGACAAGGTCTCCTCCCTGCTAATCTAGTTGATCTGTGAAACGTGAGTGTCAATATCTCAAATAGTTTTGGTTATATAAAATGTTGAAACTGTCCCTTTCATTTGCAATAACCCTGTATAATAATATCAGAAGGGTTCAACAAAATAATAATTTATCTGGTTCATGTAGACACGAGGATTTTTTCTATCATTAGTTCTTAATCCAGGAGTAAAAACACCAATTTGGGGGAAAGAGAAATGCTACGCAGTTCCAAGCAGAAAATGCCACACCACAAAGGAATGAAAGGAATACACATGTACACAAGTAGATGGGAAGGAAGTGATTTAATTTCTGAGGGATCACATGATTCTGATGGGCAAGGAGGCAGTGTAATGTGGCCTGCATCTGTAGGACATGTGATTACCGCGCTGGGCTACGGGAGATCCTAACAAAAGTTCGGCACACTGTCCATTTTTGAAAAAAGTGTGAAGTAACGGGGAAAACTTACCTTATTGCAGTTCAATGTACTCCCCTCAGCTGCTAATGACAGCTTGCTAGCAGTGAGGTAGGTCCTGGATGCCCCGTAGTACACCATCTTTGTTCAGCTGTTGTATTACTCCGGCCACGTCCAATGACAGTTTCTCCAGCAATTCGTAGCCATGGTGCCGTTTTTTAACTTTGGGAAAAAATCAAAGTCATATGGACTGAGATCAGGGCTGCATGGTGGGTGGGATAAAGTTTCCCATCCATATTTCGATAAAAGTTCCAGTACCCATGCTGCACCATGACACGGTGCATTGTCATGCAGCAAGATCGCTCCTGCTTCAAACGAGTTGAGGGATTTTGACAAATTTTCGGCCTCAGCTTTGTCCTCGGAAAGAAATTGTGCTTCGATCAAGAGTTCCTTCCTTTCCCACAAACTTCTTGCAAGGCAGTGTTGATCTGTGTCCAATTTTTCTCCACAGAGTTTCTATTTTTATGTACAAGTGCTGGTCTAATATTAGCTTTGACTTAACCTGAGGAGCAGCCCACTTCCATTTCCAAACCCTCCCATACGGGAGGACAGGACCAGGAATGTCTGCATGAAAAAACAAGCTAGTAGAATCAGGCAATGAATAGATTATGATACGCTTTCCAACATACCAGAAATCATTACTCAAGTTATTACTCAACTTATGAACTGTGGAATAAATTTTGCTTCTGTGCCCTGACCTTAACCCCCATTTCGATTATATTCAACAGAACAGGTCCAGTATACCTGCAGAACAACATACTAAGTTTTGTCTCAATAGAAGCATTTTTAGTCAAGTTATGAGGATAATGGCTGTGGAATAAATCTCGCTCCTGTGCTCTGACCTTTGACCCCATTTCGATGATATTTAACAGAACTCGTTCAGTACATCTCCGGAACAACAGGATGACATTTTGTCACAATTGAAGCATTTTTACGTAAGTTATGATGCATAAGGGACGATGGAATGGATCCCTCTTCTATGTCCTGACCTTTGATGCCATTTCATCTATTTTCAATAGGGTTCCTTTTGAGGTTGTCCCCTACCACATACTAAAATTTCATCGAAATCGAACCATTTTTACGCGAGTTATCGTGCGGACGGACAAAGTTGGAGAATATACGCTTCTTCAACCTATGGTTGGAAAGCGTAAAAAAAAAAAAAAGTTACTGAGTATGAAACACAAAAGGTCTTGTGTGAGATGTACGATGGATGAAAAAACCATTAGGAAGAACCATTCACTCACCATAAAGATCATGGTAACCTCCAATGACCACACACTTCCAACACGTCATTCATCGTGATGTAACTGGGCTTCCACAGGTTTACAGACTTCTTGCTTACGCTTCTTATTTTCGGGTGTGAAACATCGTTTTTTTTTTTTCTCTTTTGCCTTATAAGATGTTACTATAATGCTTGTCAATTCGATAAAAATCACACATACAACTCATTCATACCAAGTAAAAACTATGTACATAACCTTACATTCACAGGTGATTAAACCTTGGTCAACTCTAATTATCAAACTCCTCCTTCTGTTTCACAACCTCTGCTACTCCCACTGCAAGTGTCACACCCATTCAGCCCCACACATCCAATCCTCTAGTACTTTCGACAGGTCCCTGTCATCTTCAGGAGGCAGGTGTGTCTCACCCGCCCACCACAGCTCAAGTGAGCAGAGCCATCGAGGCCCAGGCTCTAGTCGCTATCTCTGAATCGTTGTGTCTCTGGCGCCATCTATTGTCCCTGCTGCTCTTTTTTCCCTCTTTCTTTTTATGCTGCTGTTCAATTTTTATTAGGGCTTTCCATTGTTCGTTTAGGTTACTTGGCTCATTAATGTTGCATAATCTTGATCTGTTTTTTCAATTAACACTGATTCTGCAATTCTTAACTGCTTTTCGTTTTTACAGCTCTTAATAATTTTAATATCTTCAAACCTTGGGCATTTTTGATTTTCCATACAGTATTGGGTCAATGCTGTCTTAGCTTCTTTTTATTCCAATTATTAATATGCTGGTTCAATCTATACTTTAATTTATTCTTGGTGCTGCCTATATATGACACAGGTGGTTGCTGGTTTATTGGGATTTCATAAATTCCTGCTCTATCTAATTGGCTAATTTTTTCATTTTTAATCACTAAATTTTTTACAGTAAGTACCTGATTTCCTACCTGTATGCCATTCAGGTAGGAAATCAGGTACTTACTGTAAAAAATGGCATACAGGTAGGAAATCAGGTACTTACTGTAAAAAATTTAGTGATTAAAAATGAAAAAATTAGCCAATTAGATAGAGCAGGAATTTATGAAATCCCAATAAACCAGCAACCACCTGTGTCATATATAGGCAGCACCAAGAATAAATTAAAGTATAGATTGAACCAGCATATTAATAATTGGAATAAAAAAGAAGCTAAGACAGCATTGACCCAATACTGTATGGAAAATCAAAAATGCCCAAGGTTTGAAGATATTAAAATTATTAAGAGCTGTAAAAACGAAAAGCAGTTAAGAATTGCAGAATCAGTGTTAATTGAAAAAAACAGATCAAGATTATGCAACATTAATGAGCCAAGTAACCTAAACGAACAATGGAAAGCCCTAATAAAAATTGAACAGCAGCATAAAAAGAAAGAGGGAAAAAAAGAGCAGCAGGGACAATAGATGGCGCCAGAGACACAACGATTCAGAGATAGCGACTGGAGCCCGGGCCTCGATGGCTCTGCTCACTTGAGCTGTGGTGGGCTGGTGAGACACACCTGCCTCCTGAAGATGACAGGGACCTGTCGAAAGTACTAGAGGATTGGATGTGTGGGGCTGAATGGGTGTGACACTTGCAGTGGGAGTAGCAGAGGTTGTGAAACAGAAGGAGGAGTTTGATAATTAGAGTTGACCAAGGTTTAATCACCTGTGAATGTAAGGTTATGTACATAGTTTTTACTTGGTATGAATGAGTTGTATGTGTGATTTTTATCGAATTGACAAGCATTATAGTAACATCTTATAAGGCAAAAGAGGGAAAAAAAAAAACGATGTTTCACACCCGAAAATAAGAAGCGTAAGCAAGAAGTCTGTAAACCTGTGGAAGCCCAGTTACATCCCGATGAATGATGTGCTGGAAGTGTGTGGTCATTGGAGGTTACCATGATCTTTATGGTGAGTGAATGGTTCTTCCTAATGGTTTTTCATTTATGAATTGCACGTAAACTATGCGCACTTTGCAAGAGGTTAATACCTTAAAAGTGCAAATATAATAAATGTACGATGGATGTTGGTGAAGCTGCAATTGTATTCCAAGATTACTGTAGATGAAGACATCTGATACATGAACAGTACATAAAATCTAGTTTCATCTGTTTTAAACTTTAATCTGTCAGGTGAGCCTTCTTTGAGAAGCTAACCTCCGAATATCAGATAACAGCTTAGTGATATGTATGCACGTATGTGAAAAAAGTATGGAGTTGAATTTATTCTTAAATGCTTGACAACACTGAACAAAAAAGAATGAGAACCCCCCCCCCTCTTTTTTTCAGTAATTCCTCATTTAAATCATCATATAATGCACTTCAAAAGAGCAACAAATGGAATATTTTTAATGTCTTACCTGGCGATAAGCATTAACTGCTGCTTTCTCTGCTTCTCCTGCAGCCACCTCAGCATCATTAATTGCATCTATAATGTTCTGATAAGCTTTAGCAGCTTCAAGCGGAAATTCTGATAACTTTCGTGTAGCAGAAAACTGACTGAAAAATCCAAATCATGCTTAGAAATACGGAATTTGCTTCACTATGTATCATGAAGATGTTTGACTTCAAAGAACTAAAATAATCAAATCAGTCACACATCTAAACTGATGAAATAATTTACTACAAACTTAAAATTTCTAATATGATGAACAGCTTATTATGCTGTGGATTTCGAACTGCATTAATGACATCGCAGATTTAAAGTCATATTACCCTTTAAATTTTTGTAATAATGTCGATGTAAATTTCTTACCAGGCACTTCCCATATAGTAAGAACCACCTTCAGAAAAAAACATAAAGCTTCACATTTAGTACTTTATTCTCAAAAAATGCTTGATAAATATCTCGTAATTTTACAAGATTTCTTTTCATGCATTTGATTGTTAACAGGTGGTTTTTTTTTTTGTTTTTTGGTTTTTTTGTATTTTTAATGATATGAGCCTGACCACAGAACAAAATCTGGCATCCTTCCGTTTGGTAAATATGTTCTGAACTGCTTCTCATCAGTGGTCTAAAGCAGAATGATATTCATTGTATAATAGTCTAAAATGGAATGATACTCTTCATGTAGCAGTCTAAAGTGGAATGATACTCATCATATAGTGGTCTAAAATGGAATGATACTCTTCATGTAGCAGTCTAAAGTGGAATGTTACTCATCATATAGCAGTCTAAAGTGGAGATACTCATCATATAGTGGTCTAAAGTGGAATGATACTGATCCTATAGTGGAATGATACTCATCATATAGCAGTCAAAAGTGGAATAATACTCATCCTATAGCAGTCTAAAGTGGAATGATACACATCATATAGTGGTCTAAAGTGGAATGATACTCATCCTATAGCTGTCTAAAGTGGAATGATACTCATCATATAGCGGTCTCAAGTGGAATGATACACATCATATAGCGGAATAAAGTGGAATGATACACATCATATAGCGGTCTAAAGTGGAATGATACTCATCATATAGCGGTCTAAAGTGGAATGATACTCATCATATAGCGGTCTAAAGTGGAATGATACACATCATATAGCGGTCTAAAGTGGAATGATACACATCATATAGCTGTCTAAAGTGGAATGATACTCATCGTATAGCGGTCTAAAGTGGAATGATACTCATCTTATAACAGCCTCAAGTGAAGTGATACTCATCAGTCTTTAACCGTCTGTCTGCCATTTCTTCAATTCCTTGGCAATACCAGTTCTTGTCCTTCGAGGAGAAGAACTCCTTCACCCCAGCTACAACCTCTTCCTGGTTCTTGAAGTTCCGCCCTCAAAGGAAGTGGGCCATGGACTGGAACAGGTAATAATCTGACGAGGTAAGGTCTGGACTACATGCTGGGTGTGGCATCAGTTCGATGCCCTCAAGTTCCTGGAGTTTTGCCTGGGACGTTCCCATGGTATGAGGCCAAGCGTTGTCCTACTGTAGGAGAGAGAGTACACTCTCTGTTCACTAGTTCCTAGTACTTCTCCAAAACGGCATACATCCACTCCAGCTGTTCAGAGTAGAGTTTGGGTTGATGGTCCGACGTTCTGGAACAAATTCGTAATGGATTATCCCCTCGAAATTCCATCAGATGCAGAGCATTACCTTGTGCTCGAAGCGCCCATGTTTGGCAACAGGTTCAGGAAGCTGGCCCGGGCTCAACCACTGCTTCTCTACCCACCTTTCATCGCACGTAACTATTCTCTTGATGAAACGTACATCGCGCAGGTTTTCTAGGAGTTCTGCGAACACTTCCACTCGGTGGTTTGCTTCAGCTGGCAGGGACAATGCTGCAGCTCCTGTAGACCTTGCTGAGGTCCTGAAGGTGACAAACCATCGTGGTCTGTAAAATGCCCAGCTCGCCTGATAATCTCCGTGTGCTGATTGTCTGATTTGCCTGAACGGCATCTTAATCCACGGTTCGTGGCCTGCCTGACCTTGGCTGATTGTTGAGGTTTCTGTCACCAGAGCGAAATTTCTTGAACTATCTGGTTGTGGTGCTGTGGTTCACGGAACCTTCCCCTTTCGCATGACAGATGTTTAGTGTTGCTTGAGCAGCGTTATGGCTGTGCTCACACTCGTAAAGCAAAAGTTCCCTAATTAGCCAGTTGTGGCTGCTCATCTTTTAGGTGTCCCCACAGACAGAACAACAACATGCAATGCTGTTCACAGATACGACTACAACTTTATATCCCTTTTCGACTGACTGCAGTGCGCAACTTGAACTAGTTTAATCACATGACATACCCGTCACAGCACATACATTTATGCAAATATTGCAAATTTTCGACTTACCCTCTGTAACATGAAGAACACCATAAAACCCCAGCAGGCAGGGTGGTGCGTTTTGAAGGCTCGGATGCAAGGAACTCCCGGTGCCTTAAAGGAATTGAGGCACTCCTCATCTATAATAACAGTGTGGAGTCCTCATAAAATATATTTAAAAAGACTTTCCGGCGGTTTCTTAGGTTTTTCAGAAAGCCCTGAAGGATGAGACGCTGGTGAAAACTTGGACACAACATTGCAAACAGCTGTTGAGTGAGCAAGGGGCTGAAAAGTAGTCTGCTTTCTCTTCAAAACAGGCATGTCCTTGGAGATCCCTTGCAAAGAGGAGGGTACAGCTGGTGTAGATTCCACAGAAGACTGCACAGCCAAAGCAGTTGAAAATATCTTATGACCAAGAGAAGAAATTTCCACGAAAGAAATAAGGATGTCCCTGACAGCATTAGGTGACAGAGCCTCCTTTAGCATGATGTGAATGGCATTTGCAGCCAGCCCCTCAAAATTTTCAGACTTGAAAAAGAGACTGAACTTCAGCTTCTTTCTGGAAGGAGGCAGCATCACCCTTTTTGGCAGGGATGGGCGGTCTTAGTGAGAAATGGGTTTACCTCCTCAAGGTGGGACATGGGCATTAATGGCACACAGAACAGCAACAACAGCCTCTGTGAATCTTGGAGAAGTGCCAGCTAGTTCTGTGTGACACTGGCAAAAAGACCCCAACTAACTAGGTTTTGTTCCAGAATTCTTAGATTGAATGGCCAACTGGAACATGCCAGCTGTGGGCTAATTAATATCCTACACTGATGTGCTTACCTGATTAAAAAGACAAAAAGAAATGCAAAAACTGACTCAAATGTGGAATATGATGGACCTACCACACTTGAGAAAGACGATCCGCCATAGAATTGACCTGGAAATGAAAAAGGCGAATCAGAAAGAGATCTCGACTGAGTGAGTGTAAAATTGGTGCATGAAGTACTAGAGGTATAAATGGCAAGATGAGTGAGGTGATTGAAAAAAAAGAATAACTATAGATTGGATGTGCTGTGTGTAAGTGAAACCAAAAAGAAGGAAATTGGGGTAGAAGAAGTGAATGGCATGGTGAGTGTGTGGTCTGGAATATTGGATAATGTGAGAGGATAAGCTGGTGTAGATGTGATTTTAAGTGAAAAGATGAAGAACAAATTGATTCACTATAACTGCATAAGTGAAAGAATTCTCTGGATTCTTCTTTTTTTTTTTATCTTTTTTATTTTATTTCTAACTATAGTTGATGACACTTTTTGTGATTTCTTAATAACTACGGCAAAGACTTAATTGCTCCACTGCGATAGCATGAGAGCATGGTGTTCCTCTCCCAAGGAACCACTGTTACCCATGTTTTTTTTGTTTTTTGTTTGTTTGTTTGAATTCTTTTGAAAGTGAGACTTCAGAGAATAGTAATTGTAGTGTATGCTCCTTTGTGACTTAAACCTTCTGATAGGAAAGAAGATATCTGGAATGAGCTGAAAGCTGTTTTGAGCAAGGTGCTAAAGAGAAAGTTATAATAGTAGGGGATTTCAATGCTAGAGTAGATGTGCAGAATGCAATTTCTGACAATGCTCTGGGCAAGTTTATTGATCCTTGTGTGAATGGTAATGGTCAAAGATTAATTTAATTCTGCATTGAGAATGATTTATGTGTATCAATACATCTATCAATCACAGGTATATCCACACATATATTTCAGAAAACAATACTCTTGGTCAAAAGAGTGTTATAGATTTTGTTGTTTATGATCAGCGTCTGAAACACTTAGTTGTTGACACTTGTGTGATGAGAGGTGCGAATGTTGGCCTTTGATCATTACTTGGTAGTGTCACGAGTGAAACTGAATGTTGGTTGGAGGAAAAGGAATAGGAAGAGGCCTAGCATGGAAAGAATAAAAGTTAAAAGACTCTGAAAATCATCAGCATTACTCTAACTTACTCAGAGAACAACTGAAGGAGCTGAAGTCACATGAGATAGATGTACAAAAGAAATGGGAATGTTTTAAGAACTGTGTTGTCACTGCGGCTAAAGAGGTCTGTGGCACCACAGTAGTGGGTAACAATGGAGGTGATGCTTGGTGGAATAGTGAGATCAAAGAGGCAGTAAAGAGAAAGAAGGAAGCCTATTTGGGGATGTTGCAAGATAGAGTTCCTGTGGATGAATATCTCTGTAAGAAGCGCGAAACAGCTTAGCTGGTTCGCCAGAGTAAGGCAAAAGATAAGAAAAAGAAGAAGGTGGAAAGGCATGAATTGGCTTTTTCGAAAGATAGAAATTTTTTCTGGAAGTACTGAAACTCAAAAAGTAGGGTAAACAAAGTTGTAAGTTGTGTGAAGAATAGGATCGGGGTAAATGATATGGGAGCCCAATGAGTTAAGTGAAAGATGGGGTGAATACTCTGAGAGTAATAGATCAAGAAAGCAAAGGTGATTCTGAGGCAGAAACAAATGATGTCACAGTGAAGAATGGGAGCACTCGAGGGATCTCAAGAGAAGAGGTGTGTAAAGCTATAAAATCTCTCCAAAATGGTACAACTGCTGAGATGTTGAAATATGGTGGTGACTTAGTAATTGACTGGTTAACTGAAATCTGCCAGCTGCACTGGGAGTTAGGAATGGTACCTTGGAATTGGAAGGATGCTATGATTATTCCCTTGTATAAGGGAAAAGATGATCAGACTGACTGAAAGAACTACCGTGGTATTGGCCTACTGAGTGTTGCAGGGAAAGTGTTTGGTAAGGTTGTTATTGAAAAAGTATGTGTTCTTACATCAGAGAAAGTGTAGGATGTTCAGAGTGGTTTATGCCTGGTAAAGGCTGCACTAACCAAATTTTTGTTTTGTGCATGATGATTGAAAAGTATTTGGCTGTTGGTAAGAAAGTTTTTGCTGCCTTCATAGATTTAGAGAAAGCTTACGACCGAGTAAATAGGACACTTTTGTGGAAGGTATTGAATGAATATGGTGTTACTGGGAATCTACTGAAAAGTTTAAAAGTTATGTATGCTGGCAGTAGAGCTTGTGTATGAGTGAATGGTGTTTTATCAAAATGGTTTTGTATTGGTGCAGAAGTCAGGCAAGGTTGCGTAATGCCACCATGGCTGTTTAATATATTTATGGATGCATGCATGCGTGATGCCAAAATGGATAATACTGGTTTATGTCTTGGTGATATCCGTGTGTGCAGATTGCTGTATGCTGATGACACTGTCCTGTTGGCAGAGAGCAAAAGTGAGTTGCAGAATATGTTGTCTGGGTGTACGAAGTTTGCGTGAAATTCAAACCTGAGTATAAATAAGGAAAAAAACCAAAGATATGGTTTTTGAGTGAGGAACCGTTATCACTGAAAGTAATATAAGTCTAAATGGCACAGTGATTGAACAGGTGAATGAGTTTGTGTATTTAGGAAGCATGGCTGACAGAGAGAACAAACTGGATGGTGAAATTAGTAGGCAAGTGAATTCTTCATTGAAAGTCATAGCTGCTTTGGGAGGTTTTCACAGGGATGATGGGTTCTCAAGAGAGTCCTGCATGGCTGTGTATGAAAGTGCAATTGCTCCTACTTGATGTATGGCAGTGAAATCTGGATGCTACAGAAGAAACATAGGAGTCCTTTGTGTACTGGTGGAATGCGTTACCTACGGGGGGGAAGGAGGGGAAGACACGTTCTAATCGTGGGAGGAATGAAGATGTGTTGCACTTGTGTATGTGAAGCAAAATGTTGTTAGCATGTGGAGACTAATATGCTTCGGTGGTTTCCGCCATGTTGAAAGAATGAGTGGTGAGATGTCTACTAAGTACATTTTTTCAGCCCAAGTGGCAGAAAAGAAAGGCAGAGGAAGGGCAAGGAAGTCATGGGAGTACCAGATTCACGAGTGTCTGCATGAGAAAAAGGTTATGATTATGAAGTATAGAAGGTCTTGTGTACGTAGCATGATGTATGTCAGTGAAGCCTGCATTGTGTGTCAAGATCGCTGTAAATTGAGAAGTTTGATATGGCAACCCCAATAATCAGTTAAAAATTCATCAGGTAGTTTATATTTCTTTGTGGAGCTAACGTCTGAATCTCAGATAACAGCTTAGTGATATGTATGTATGGATGGATGAATGGATAGTGGCCTGGACTTGAGATAGTCACACATCCAGAAGAGAAGGCACCCTTACATTGTTGATGAGCATCACGCCTATGCTGATTGGCTAGCGAGTCTTAAGGAACCCATGTTATACGGTAACTTGGTAGTAAAGAAGCTCAATTTTTATGTCTGGTCATATTGCTGCTTCAATGGCAACATCAACTGAAGCCATGTTTTCTTAAGCAGAAATTGGCTAGTGGACAACAGGCTGAGAACCGAAGCCTGGGGGAACATTCTGGCCTGTAAGGACAGTGGCTCATAAGGACAATATCTCACATTCTGGCTCATAAGGACAATATCTCACATTCTGGCTCATAAGGACAATGTGAACATTTAGGACAGTGGCTCATAAGGACAGTAGCTCACATTCTGGCTCATAAAGACAGTGTGAACATTTTAGAACCTTTTGATGTAGTGAAGCCAATGTTAAGTTGGCTAAGTTGCAGCAATAAATTCTGTCGGTGTAGCTTCATTGGGAAATATCTGGCTCCAGAGCAGTAGGATGCGTGTTTAATTTCCATCACCGGCAAATTTAGTATTTGTCATTTTCTTGTAGGACTTCCGTCCTCAGTGAGTAGAGTTTAGGTCCCAGCCACCTACAGTGAGATCGCCTTTTGGGCAGGACAGTAGATGGTGCCACCGTACAAGTACGATGTTGCACACATAGGGGTGAGAGAATTGGGGGGGGCATAGGAAAGGATACCCATTTAACCAGTGGGTCCACCCTGGGGGCCGTCACTTGACGCACGGCAGATATTCAGCAATTGTTAGTAAATCACACCATCTCTGAAAGATCAGCTCAGGCTTGAACTTGAGGACCTTGCAATGATAGTCTGACTCGCTAACCACTAAGCCATCCGCGGCTCAACGGCAAATTTATATTTTCAGAATCCCTTTATTGCAGTTTTTAATACAAAAGATACTGTAAATATTTTAGGGAATTTTTAACAATTTTTATGCATTGCAACTATAAGCATGTGATATTTAACAAGAAATGATAATGCCAGAGTTGTGCAGTGACAGCAACCAACCCATAACAGAAGTGATGAACGGGGCAGCAGATAGAGAAGAGAACTTAAACGAGACAAATAAGGTTAGTAAATCTCAAGACTCTTTGAACAGAAATAAATATTTAATAATAAGCATTGGCAACAATAAAGGCATTCCATGAGCAAAATCCATTAATTAAATAAAAAGCGCTAAGCATTGAAGATCAATGTTCATTGTGGGTTGTCGCATGGCTGTGTTATTGATCTGTTCTTTTCAGAAATCACAGTCATACATGAGGCTGATGAAAGAATTAAAGTTGAACTTTTCAGTCGGGTGAAAAAACACAATGTACAACAAGTGCAAATATAACCAGTGGCATATATTCGAGGCTAGCCAGGTTAGGTGCAAAACGCAGAGAATGCACAAATAAAAAACAATTTAAAGCTTAATTCGTGTATTAGTCAATATAAACAACACTTGCCGTTTTTACACGATATTATAAAAGTCGATGATGCTGACTATAAAACTTTAATCAAAAAGGTTGTAATACATTAGTACTTTCGGGTCTACTATAGACCCATCTTCAGATTTGAATTAATCGAAAAACCGAGATTACATATGGTTATATCAAGAACAATGCCACATTACAACTTAAAACTTGAGAAGTAAAACACATGTGACGTAGTCAATCAAAAAAGCCTGTGCACGAGAGTCAACGTCTTGTGGGAGGGGGCACTGTTTGTTCAAAATAAGGTTCTTCCAAACTCCCGGAATGTAATTAGGTAAATCATTGTTGCAACAAGAGTCAAAGTTCTTAAGTATGAATAAACTTTCTGTAAATAACAAATTTGATTTACATAACGGAGATGCCAGAATTGACAAATTGTCCCAATCTGGAAAAAACTTACCACTGTTAACTGCTCTTGCCAAGGCAGTTGTTTGTGATCCGTTCCGAACATTGTATTTATGTTCGACAAGTCTAGTATGAACCTTCCTAGAAGTTGATCCGATATATAGAGAATCGTTAGTTCCTGGTTCATTTGATCTCAACGGAATACTGTAAACACCCCATTTGTCGAGGCTTGGCACAAGATCACGGTCGCTACGGATCGATGGTAAGATGTTCATGGTTTTGACTCCAAAGTCGACTTGATATCTATGGCAGGTATTCTTTAGGGCATGAACAATGAGTGGAATAAATTGTACTGACCCCACAAATCTTGGCTTCTGATTCTCCTTAGACAAGGAAGTTAGTGTCTTATTTGCAACTTTCCCAATTATACGTTGAACTGTTTTTTCGGGGTACCCATAAATTCATGCTAAGTCTGTAATTTTCTTGAAATCCTGATTACGAGTAATTGAAGAAGAAGAATGTGAGAAGGCGCGATTGACCAAAAAGTAAAACGTTGACAATTTTTGATCATCAGGATGGACAGATGCAAAAGAAATTAAAGAGGAATATGCTGAAGGTTTTCTGTAAACAGGAAAACTCACAGAATGTGAAACAGGATCACGTACAAGGAAGATGTCCAAAAAAGGTAACGAATGGTTATTCTCCATTTCAACCGAATACCTGATGGTTGGATGAAAGGAAGAAAGAAAGTCAACAAATTTAGGAAGGTCGCTGTTGGTCGACGGCCATAGTAAACCCGAAAGTACTAATGTATTACAACCTTTTGATTAAAGTTTTGTAGTCAGCATCATCGACTTTTATAATATCGTGTAAAAACGGCAAGTGTTGTTTATATTAAAAAACAATTATCAACGCGTATTAAGATATGTCAATGCTTTCATTACGAAAAAAAAAACCTGTGCAGATTCGCCACAAATAAAAGTCAATTAGATACACAGCTTAAAGTCTTAAAGTCAAACCTGTTCTTTGGACATGTAGTTAATTTAATTATTTTAGTAAGTATAGCAAAATTTAAAATAGAGTACAAATTCCTAAGATTAAAACGGTATTAAGATATGTCTGATATGTCGATGTTTTTACTACGAAAAAAAACAAAAACACGTGTGGATTCGCTTTTTTGACTAACAGAATCAGTCTGGCGAGCGAAGACCAATGGTGCTCCTAGTGGAGGGGTCATTGAGATTTGAAGACTTTCAATACGATAGCTGGCTGACGTTTCCATGACAACATGAAGGAACGAGGTGAAGGGTAAATGGGCAATGGCTTTGGGCAAGGGCTCGCTCAGAAAAAAGGAGACAGCACATGTTTTGCAAGAGTAGTTTCAGTTGTGTGAAGCGTCAGTGAATTAAAATCAGTGATATTATATCTTAAATTCGTGGCTTTGTTGGAGTCAAACTATTTTGATAAATTTTGTGAAAGCTTTCCTGAACATCTACTGTCAGAACTTAAAGAACCTTACGCTCCAAATTTTGACACAGTTCAACTCAAAAATGAACTGAAGGTGTTTTATTTCCTTGGTGAATACAAAAAAAAAAAAAATCAGTAGAGACATTACTTGTTACATTAAATCGAAGAAATTGGACATTGTGTTTAGTGAGGTGTAAAAATTAGCAGACCTAATGTTAAAGTTCCCATCAACAACTGCAACTGCCGAAAGAAGTTTTTCTGCACTGAAAAGAATGAAAACATATCAGACCTGCCAACCTCTCAGAACCAAAAAACGTAACACTCAGATAGAAAAATCATAACACAACACATGCTGATCATTTTTGAAGCCTATTTCAGCTATATAAATTCTTGATGATGAGAATGTAGGGATTTTTTCCCTACATCAAATTTTATTGAGAAACTACTTAAATCTAATCAGCAAACACTTTTTTGTTGTTAATTATTTATAAAAAAGTTATGATTACGGAGAAATCTTCACTCCATGCAACTTCTGTTTTCGGAAATTTTGAGAGGCGGAAAACTTGCATCTTAGGGAGTCTGCAAGATGGTTTTAATCGGGTTCTGGGGATATCATTTTTGTCTGCAGGACCAAAATAAATCTGCGCATGTGCATCGGCTGGCACCGCGACTCTTCTACGGGGGTGGGTACAAAATAAATCTGTTATGTACGTCGGCCATAGCCGCGATTCTTCTACAGGGATGAGTACAAAATAAATCTGTGACTTATGATAAAGTATTCAAAAGGTAAAGTGTTAAAATCCTAATCCTCATAATTATTTGATATTATGTTAGCAATAAATAGAATGTACATAAAATTTAGGGAAAAAAAGTTACTTCTATTTCATAACAACTGAAAAATAAACTTTGCCATTTAAAGAAAAAAAAAACTACTGGTGGTGGGAGTGAGATAGCCCAGATCTTGGAAAGATATGCCACTAAATATAACATAGCATGAGCAAGACGGAATTGTACACTAATTTATTTATGTAAATATTAAACAGGAAGGAGTACATCACTTTATAAAAATACTGAATTCAAAATGAAATAAAATGCTTTTAAAGGACATTATTTCAAACACAGTTCTTTCTTTGTTTTGTTTTACATGCTAGAACATTAGCTCAAGTTTCCTATGTAAGCAAGACTTGTTTTATTCTGCAAGTTCCACAGCCATATTTGTTTCTCATTGAAACTGCAGCTGCAGAACATCCATTGCTTGACTTTTCTTTCTGCTGATATCTTTCCTTTCCAATTTCTTCATTGTTGCTTTTCTTTTTAATATCCTCGTATAAAATTTTTTATCCATCATGCCTCAAGTAGAAGAATGCATGATAAAACATTTAGCCTCAAGTAGAAGAATGCATGATATGAAAGCTTCCACTATTTTTGATAAATGATGTAACTTTGAGAAAATTAATACTTTAAAACATAGGCAAAGCATTGGGACGGGGGGGGGCATGGACAGGCGTGTGCCCTCTAACTTCAGATAATTTGAATGCGAGGACAAGCCCACGATGGGGCAACAAATATGAATGGAAGGTTAGTCTTTACGAAGTTCAAAGACGAAGAACCAAGAACTTCGTACACACACAGTTATGCTCACTTTTTAGATTTGGTTGGGATTTATTTTTGTGAGGCAGTAAAACCATGGAAAAATGCTATCAACAGGGCTTGAAAATGTTCAGTCTGCTTCACCAGTCAGGCAAATATCTCACTCGTCAGTTGAAAATCGACAGCCCCACAGGGCATGTTTCAGCAATGTTAGTCCCAAAACATGTACAGAAATGTACTGTCGATAGTAGAAGGAACAGAATGCCCAGTGAATCATCAGGAACCGTGTTGCTATAGTCAGTGGCGGCGGAACTGCCCGGGCCCGGGCAACGATTTCAATAATTTTAGCCAAGATTTTTATTTTATTTTTTTTATTTGGCATATGTGTGATTTTTTGTTCTGATGTGCTTTAGAAAGTTCTTCTAGGTAAATGGTCAGGTGGTCCTAATCCCTAACAAAGCACCTTAGCCATTGTTTTTTTTTTCTGTTTGTTCCGGGAAGCGGGAAGGGATAGGGGTGCACCACGATTCCAAATTTCGGGCGCAGTCAACGAACTTCACTTTCCGCTGCCCCTGGCTATAGTGAATACTTTTTAACTCTGGTCATCGCCTTATTATAATGCACAGCAAATGTTGAAATATTATCCTGCAAAGGAATACAGTGAATTCGGTATGAATGTAAGTACTCATGTTTGTACCTATGTATTATTATCTGGTAATGGTAATGTTTAAAGAAGGAATGCCTTACGAAGTACTTCATTTTGGATTGACTGTGTATGCACTGCAGGCATCATGCACCTCTCTCCCCCACCTTCAGACAACTATTGGGCATTCTGGATACAGTGAGCTTAGAACCGTTGAACATTTTAGTTTTACTTTTTAACATTTTAACTTTGCAGTGTATGTTAAGCCACAAAGCTGATTTTTATGTATGGGATCAGATTAAAGAAATTCAGTACCATAGTTCTATTGTGCTGCCATTGATGTTTGCATATGTTGTAAAGTGGGTAACAGTACATCAACACACCTCGCTTGTGTAGTCTAATGAAAGTTTACATACCAAGTAATACTGACACCCTGGATTCATGGTAGATAGTTATTATATCTAATTTAAACCATTAACCAATGTATAATAAAAGAAAACTCAGTTTTCCCCCTTCGGAGTAGATGATGCAAGAATCCTTCAATGTTTTAAAACTTTCCTAATTGCTCGGCGGAAACATGTATTCCCATGATATATTATTAAAACAACTAATCACTTCTTCAAAAGATCATGGTCACTTTATTCCTTTAACACTTCTAGCACGTCCATCATCATCATCATGCAAATCAGCTGGTCTTCAAAGGTTGAAAATCCTTGCCGATGACATTCATTCTTTCGGGGATGAAACATCGTATTTTCCTTTTTTTCTTTTTTTGTTATTTACAGGACAAAAAAACGCAGGTTTCGCTCTGCCATATGATATGTAACCATAGCTCGTCATCTCCACAAAACCTCACAAAACATACACACCAATCCATACGACTCATTCATACATTCAGTTAAAAACACTATGTACATAATTACACTATTTACACTTCCAGGCAGTTAAACCTTTGTCAACAGTGACTAAAAAATTGCTCCATCCGTTTCAAAACTCAGTGCTAACTGAATGTATGAATGAGTTGTATGGTGTGTATCTTTTGTGAGGTCTTATGGAGATGATGAGCTATGGTTACGTATCATATGGCAGAGCGAAACCTGCGTTTTTTTGTCCTGTAAATAACAAAAAAAGAAAAAAAGTTAAATACGATGTTTCATCCCCGAAAGAATGAATGCCATCGGCAAGGATTTTCAACCTTTGAAGGTTAGCGGATTTGCATGATGATGATGGACGTGCTAGAAGTGTTAAAGGAATAAAGTGACCATGATCTTTTGAGTAAGTGATTAGTTGTTTTAATAATATATCATTAATGAATTGCACGTAAATACGCGCACGTTGTTGATGTTTTAATACCTTGAAAATGTGCAAATATTACGATGTATTCCCATGTTTGTCCTTTGACCTACGACAGCAATCAGCTAAGAGGTAGCTCGTGAGGCGCATGTGACTCTTGCACTGCCTATCTTTTCACATAGCATTTGGAAAAAACATTCTACCAGGTGACATATCATTAAATAGCCAATCACTTACCCAAAAGTTCTTGGTCACTTTTTTCCTTTACATTTCAAGCACGTCAATTATCATCATGTAATGTAGTTGGCCTTCAAAGGTTGAAAGTCTCCTTGCTTATGACATTCGTTCTTCCGGGCATGAAGCATCGTATTTTCCTTTTTCTCTTATTTTTCATTTTATTCACTGGACAAAACACGCAGGTTTCCTTTTACCGTATGAGAAGTAAACATAGCCCGTCATCTCCATAAAAAACACAAAAAAATTTACTCGCCATACAACTCATTCATACATTCAGTTAAAAACACTATGTACATAATTACACTATTTACATTCCCAGGCAGTTAAACCCTTGTCAACTGTGTCTAAAAAAGTGCTCCATCCGCTTCAAACCCCGAACTAACCCTACTGCAAGTGCCAACCTCATTCAGCCCGTCATACACAATCCTCTAGCGCTTTCAACAGGGCTACTGTCATCATCAGGAGGCCAATGTGTCTCTCTGCCCACTACAGCTCAAGTGAGCAAAGTTATTGAGGTTCCGGCTTCAGTCTCAATCTCTGCATCTTTGTGTCTCTGGCGTTATCTATTGTCAGTGCTTCTCTTTTCTTTTTTTCCCTCTTAGCTGTTGTTCAATTTTTACTAAGGCCTTCCATTGTTCGTTTAAGTTGCTTGGCTCATTAATGTTACACAATCTTGATCTGTTTTGAAAGCGCTAGAGGATTGTGTATGACGGGGTGAATGAGGTTGGCACTTGCAGTAGGGTTAGTTCGAGGTTTGAAGCGGATGGAGCACTTTTTAGTAACAGTTGACAAGGGTTTAACAGCCTAGGAATGTAAATAGTGTAATTATGTACATAGTGTTTTTAACTGAATGTATGAATGAGTTGTATGGTGAGTATATTTGTGTGGTTTTTATGGAGATGACGAGCTATGTTTACCTCTCATACGGCAGAAGGAAACCTGCGTTATTACGTCCAGTGAATAAAATAAAAAATAAGAGAAAAAAGGAAAATACGATGTTTCATGCCCGGAAGAACGAATGTCATAAGCAAGGAGACTTTCAACCTTTGAAGGCCAACAACATTACATGATGACGATTGACGTGCTTGAAGTGTTACAGGAAAAAAGTGACCATGATCTTTCGGGTAAGTGATTGCATATTTAATTATATGTCATTAATGAATTGCACGTAAATATGCGCACTTTGCTGGTGTTTAATACCTTAAGGGTGCAAATATTATGATTCTACCAGGTGTACGGCTTCTTGACTCATGTTCCTTGTTAAGTGCACCATGCCCAGATGTTTTGACTCACAGCATTTGCTGTCCAATTTCTTTCACGGAGAAACTGGTTTCCCAGGCTGGTGCGCAATACACTGCATCACTTCTGTGAATTAAAATAAGCTTTATTAAGAAACTGTTAATTTTACACATCCAAAAAGTAGGCATAGTAACGTATAAATAATTGCTGATTAAATTTAAACTGCTCTACTGAATTTTTTACTCATCACTAAAACTTTTCACTTGTCACACACTAGCAGATGACTGCATTTTTCAAGTTCTGGCTATTAACATAGAAAATTCATTAAATAACGTTGTTCACTTATCAGCAAAATGTTTTGTAATACGGGGTGATCATTTTATCACGTAACTTGACATTCAATGGCGCAGAACAGGGCATGTGGTTGTTGTAAACGGAGAAAGTGTGTGACATGCCGTTAGATGGCAGTACAATGCTCCCAAGATAGGAAGCACAGGTGCGCGGTTAGTTGCGTTCCAGACTAGTGAGACGAACGCTGTGTTTGCGCAAGTTGATGACGGACATTACAATATGCCATTTTCAATGGCACAATGGGTATTTATTGTGGAAGAAGAGTATTTTCAACAGCAATTATATGCACACGTACAGAAGCAATTTCATCGAAAATATCCCGACCTGCCTGTGCCCAACAAATCAACAATCATGCGAGTCAGCCGTTTTCAAAAGACTGGGAGTGTTGGTGACAAGAAGAAGGCGAGGAGGTCCCATGTGTTAACGGACGCCAAACTCGAGGAGGTACGGGCAGCATTACGCCATTCTCCAACGAAGAGTTTGCGTAAACTGGTGACACAACAACAGATGTCGTATGGGAGTCCACACAAGGCCACAAAGAAATTATGTCTCTGTGCGTACCGTATCCACTGTGTACAAGAACTCATAGAACCGGACACGCACCAACGAATTGCGTACTGTAGGTGCCTAACGACATTGGTGAGATGAGGCGTATTTTCCCCTTAATGGATAAGCCAACAGTCAGAACAACAGATATTGGTGAACAGAAAACCTTCATGTTTTGCACGAAATGCTGTTACATGCATTGAAAGTTGGGGTGTGGTGCGCAATTTCATGCCGACGAATGGGGTGGCTCATATTTTTTTACACGCCTCTCAACAGCTAGTCGTATTAGGACATCATTATGTAATTTGTTGCACTTCTGGAAGCAGATGTACGTTATTGTTACTGGCAACAGGACGGGCCAACGTGTCATATGTCTCAGGACACCCTACAGTTTCTTGATGACATGTTTAATGACCGCCTGATTTCAAAAGGTTTGTGGCCTCCCAGATCACCTGATTTATCTCCGCCAGATTTTTTCTTCAGGGGATATCTCAAAGGTTGTGTATACGGACAGAATCTACGTACTGTAGACGAACTGAAGCGGCACATTAAAAGCGAGATTATGTCTTTCAACTGTACCCTCCTACGCAAGGTGGCATCCAACATGGTTAACAGGGCTCGCACCTGCCTTGCAGCAGCAGGTGGACATTTCAAACACTTCCTGTAAACAAGTACATATGTCATTTGGTGTTGGCATCTAGTTTTCCTATGGAACCCATGATATGTCCGTATTTCTCTGGTATTCTACATATTGAACACATTCTGAATGCCGGGTTGCGTGATAAAATTGTCACCCTGTATTTAACAAAGCGTTTTAAAACAGAGGACTTAAGTTCCAGAAAATTTAACATCTTGTAAAATATATTCTGGAATTTTCGTCATCATTCACTATCAGAAGTGATTGAAGATTATGAAAAACGTTTTTTTCTTTGCACTAAAAAAGACCTAAATTTTGTAACATTTAGAGAGAAACTGTTTTCAAGAATGGCATCCTCCAGAAGTAAAACATCAATTTACACATTTGTTGTGTCCTCCAATGTAGGAAAGCATGCATTTACAGTTATTCATGTACCCCCCCCCCCCCTTCATTTTTGCACCGTGCTACACCCTATGCTTTTGAACACAACGCATTAATTCTTACAAAGTTTCCAGGTTTGTCACTTCCGTTTTGGGAAATTTTTCCCTCGCTACTACCCTGTATGTGCAGATACATTGATGGATATGATCAGCACACAATACAAAATAACACACAATATACCAATCAAAAACTCTACACATCACTGAATAACACAGAAATCAAACATGAATCCAAAATTTAAGACTAACTTGTTTAAGTATTGACTTTGCTTCTCCAATTCATCAGCATGCCTCTGGGCAGGAATTACAAATTCATCTTTATACTGTGAATTCAGTCGACCCAAAATACTTCTGTGCATGTCTAATTTATCTGTAGCATTTTCTAGATCCCTCAGATGACCTGGGAGAGACTGTAAAACACATTAAAAAAATCAAGACATATACTCAAGTGTGGAACAGAAACTTGAAAGGGCTCAGTCATGCAGAAGAAAAGTTTTTAAGAGTGCTACGAAGATCACTTCAACTACACTGATAACAAAAGAGAAGTTGAGCCAATAAATAAAAGGATACCAATTTGTTATGGTCACCCTAATATATCATCATCATCATCATCATTGTCAACCATTATCAATCCACTGCTGGACGAAGGTCTCCCCAAGTTTCCTCCACAACGGTCTGTCTCGTGCCAGTCTCCTCCATGTCACCCCTGCATACTTTCGAATTTCATCCACCCATCTCCCATGTGGTCTTCTTCTGGGTCTTTTCCTGTCCCTTGGAATCCAATCTAAAATTTCGGATGTCCATCGATGGTCTGTCCTTCTGGCAGTATGTCCAGCCCATTGCCATTTCAGGGATTTAACTCTGATCATGATGTCTTCCACTCTTGTCATTTTTCGGATCCACGAGTTCCTCTTCTTATCTCTCCTGGTTACACCAAGCATGCACCTCTCCATGCTGCTTTGAGTTGTCTGCAGCCTTTGTATGTCTCTTTTAGTTAAGGTCCACGTCTCTGCACCATACGTAAGCACTGGAAGGATGCATTGATCAAACACTTTTCTTTTAAGACATAATGGCATATTGCTCTTGAAAATTATGCTGTTTCTTCCAAAAGCTCTCCAGGCAAGTTTTGTACGCCGATTAATTTCTTCATCAATGTGACCCTCACTTGATATCTGCTGTCCAAGATAAACGTACGTGGCTGTTATCTCCAGCTTTTCTCCATCAATCGATAAATCTTCATTTCTTGTAAAAGCATTGTACATCACTTTTGTCTTCTGAAAGTTCATTTTTAATCCCACTTCTTTACTCTTGTCAGCAAGTTCCTGGATCATACTCTGCAGCTCTGGTGGGCTAGTTGCAAAAATGACTACGTCATCAGCAAAACGAAGGTGGGTTAGATAATCTCCATTAATCTTTATCCCCTTGTTTTCCCAGCTCAGTGACTGAAAAACACCCTCCAATGTGGCATTAAAGAGCTTCGGAGATATGGTGTCACCTTGTCTCACTCCCTTTCCAATTTTTATGTGTGTTGTATTTTCAAACAGCCTAATCTTTGCACTTGCATTTCCATAGATGTTATTAATAATATTAATGTATGCATCTTCAATACCGCAGGTTTTCAGAGCCATTGTAACTGCTGATGGTTTCACCGAATCAAAGGCTTTTTCATAATCGATAAAAGCCATGCACAATGGAAGTTCATATTCCCTTGCTCTTTCAATTAGTTCTCTCAGCACATGGATATGATCTATTGTGCTGTAGCCACTCCTGAATCCAGCTTGTTCTCTCGGTTGAGCCATGTCCAGTGTTACCTTCAAGCGGTGTGAAAGAACTTTAGTGAAGATTTTATAAACTACTGATAGGAGGCTGATAGGTCTGTAGTTTCCGAGATCCTCAATGTCACCTTTCTTATGTAGCAGGATCATTGTAGCGGTGTTCCAATCCTCAGGAATCTTTCCTTCATTAAGGCATCGAGTGAAAATTTGGGCGAGTACTGTTTCGATTTCTCCACTTGCTTCTTGTATGATGTCTACAGTAATTCCATCTTCTCCTGGGGCTTTTCCCCGCTTCATGTTCTTGATTGCATGTGCAACTTCTGCTGGAAGGACTGGAGGAACTCTGGTACTGGTATCTTTCATGATGTCTGGAGTGCATGTATCATCCCTTTCATATAATTTGGAGTAGAAATCTTTCACTCTTGTCAAAATTTCGCCTCTATTTCTTGTTACAGAACCATCTTCTTTTCTCAGTGCCATAATCTGTTTTCTTCCCTTACTGAGATGTCCCTTTGCTATCTTTAGGCTTTGGTTGTTTTCAATTGCTTTCCTCACTAGTTCACAGTTGAATTTCCTTACGTCTTCAGTGATACTTTTTTGTACTGTCTTGCATAGCTCTATATATTCCACTTTGGAAGTCACATCTTCTTTAGTTGTCCTCATCTCTCTTCTTTTTTGCATCAACATTTTCGTTTTTCCTGATAATTTATTTACATGCAACTTGTTCTTAGACCCAGCTAATTTTGTTGCTGTTTCCATAAGAGCTTTGGTTACTTTCCTGTTAACTTCAGAGATGTCCACTTCTTCCGATGTTAGGCCTTCTAAAGCAGAGAACCTGTTCTTCAGTTCCAACTTGAAGGTATTATGGTGTTTTTTAAGGTTGGTAATGTCAATAGATTTTGTTTGTCTTATGAGCTTGCCACGTTCAAGTTTAGTGTTGAGGTGCATCTTACATCTCACCAATCTACGGTCACTACCTGTGTTGAACTTGTTTAGCACACTGCAGTCTTCTATGACGAATTTTTTGTTACACATAATAAAATCAATTTCACTTGTCGTCCCATTTGGATGTCTCCATGTCCATTTCCTGTGTGGCTTTTTCTTGAAGAAGGAGTTCAAGATGAAAAACCCTTCTGCCTCTGCAAACTCAACGAGAGTATTTCCACGCTGGTTTCTGTTGCCGTGACCGAATTTACCTACTGAAGTTTCATTCTGTTGCCGTTGCCCTATTTTTGCATTGAAATCTCCCATAATTATTTTCAAGTGCTGCTTACCTTTATTATTTAGATGACAAATTTCCTCATAAAATTCTTCAATTTCTTCTTCAGGATGACTTGTGGTGGGTGCATAAGTTTGAATAATCTGAGCCTGGTATCTTTTCGAGAGTTGGATAACAAGTCGTGCAGCTCTGTCAGAGGAACTTTCAACTTCTACCACTTTATCCTTCAGTTTCTTGTTTATTATAAATCCAACACCACTAGTTCTGCCAGTATCTGTCCCACGATAGTAGAAGAGATGTCCACTTTTCAGTTCAATGAGATCTTCTCCTTTTCTCCTTACCTCACTTAGCCCCACGATGTCCCACTTGATCCTTTGTAGTTCCTCTTCCAATTCAAGAAGCCTTGAATCAGAAGATAGGGAGCGTCCATTGTACGTTGCCAAGGTCAGCATCAGATGGCAGCCTAGTCCGGTCCTCCGGGGATTCTTAGCACCCTCTGCCTTCATGTCGCACTGGCCGCTGCCTTGGCCAGGTACATTCCAGCTGCCGGAGACTGAGGGCCAAGATATATATACATATATATATACAGTGGTTGTGGTAAGTTTTTGGACATGGAGTAAAAATAAATACTTTTAACATGATTTTTAAGAAGTATTTTGTGATTTCTAGAAATACCCCCCCCCCCCCCCATTTGCAAACAACTACCATAAAGATTCCCAACTTTTTCTATTTTATTAAAATTATATGCATTATAATAAAAAAAACTGTTCTTAGTTAATTTAATTATTTTAGTAAGTATAGCAAAATTTAAAATAGAGTACAAATTCCTAAGATTAAAAACATAAATCCTTACATCTGCAGCAAAGATGAAAATTCTGTGATATATGTATCTACAATTATTCCTACAGATGCAAAGTTGTAATTGAGAATGATCTCAGTCTCTCATATTTTCAATAAAAAATACTGTCTGCTTTGTCGCAAGTTCAGTTCTGTTCATTTGCTAGAAGTCATTTATAAGTACACTGAGAATTAAAACAGAGTGCCATCAGTAGGTTTTACTTTAAGCCCCCCCCCCCCTCGTTTTTTTTTTTTTTTTAGAAGCAGAAAGGCTATTTCTTTTTTGACAGCGCTGTCCATAAACCTTCGGAACTCTCGAAAAAAAAAATGCTACCTGTCCCCCATTTTGTCTGGGCTTGCATACACACACACCCTGCAGTTCTGTCATTAGCCGGGCGCGACAGCAGAGCTCAAGGTCACTGGAATTTATCCTCCCAAGTTGTGACATGAGTAACGCATGTTTTCCACATACATATGCTTTGGGCCGTTCGGGTCGTGTTTTCCTGCAGCCCGAGATATGCGCAACTCAGAAGAGAGACAGAGCCGAGTTGGGGAACGAAGGAGGAATTACATTCTTGATGGTGCAACAGCTGTGTTGAACAGTCCATGACAGAAAAAACTAGTAATTATAATAACTAAAAAAACAGGCTAGTTTTTAAATTAATATGAATAATTTTTTGAAGCAGTAAAAATATGTCCTGATTTTCTTTTTGGAAGTAAGTTTTGTTTTTGATGCGTGAAATAAACCTGTTCAGGCGTTAATGCGATCTCTGTATCTATACATAGTATAAAATGAAATCCCTGGTAGGCGTCTGTCTGTTTGTTCAGGCTAATCTCGAGAATCACTGGATGGATTTTGATGCGGTTTTCACCATTCCATAGAGCATTTCTCGAGGAAGGTTTAGGTGTATGAAACATTAATCTATGACAAAAGGGAGCCTAGCAGTAACGATTTTAGTGACAAGTCAAAGAAAAAAACGCCATTCGCATTCTTTTGTTAGCTTCTACTGCCTAATCAACGATGCGTGGCTACCGGTTAACGAAACTTTTTGGCTCATTGGAAAAAAGACGCGAGGTGGCTGGTCTGACAGCATGTAAGGCCACACTCTAAATGCGTAGTTACACCGGATGCTGAAAGAGAATTGGTTTATTGGCGCTTGCACAGACTAAATGCGTAGATGTTTTCGTTAACACCTATGCATCTCTTTGAGTAGCTCTTTAATCAAAATTTAAATATTGTATTAAATTATTCCGAGACGAAAACCGAATATAGGTCGTAGTACATCAGACGCTAAAAGAATTTGTTTATCCCGTCAAAATGAAACTTTCCAAGAAACAGAATCTCGATTGGCAAATGACAGACAAAGAATTACTTTACAAAGAGAAAGACAGTCACCTGTTGAACGCAATAATCGTCTCTCTTTAGATTCGCTGTAAATTCTAAATTGCTACCATGCGAAGCCGAGCTGGCTCGCTAGTATATATATGTACAGTCGAACCCCTATTTAACCGACTGTGATTTAACGAATTCCGCGATTTTACGTACATTTTTTATGGTCCCGACAGAATCATATTGAAATTAATGCTTGTCGTTTCCCGATTTAATGAACACATTTCCTCAATTTAGTGAACATTTTTTTATTTTTTAAACCACAAAACTATGTTAACCAGCATTTTCACGTTAAAAGTTAGCCCAAATGCAATCCATTGATGATGTTTTCGATGAACAGATTGGACTAAATGCATCAGATTCTGATGAAGAAGATGAAGCAGAACTGTAAGTTAGCTGCTTCAGTGATGCTGGTAACAGTATAGAATGCGCTAAAAAGTACTTGATGCCTTTCGATATTAATGATGATGTTTTTCATGCACTTCATAAAATCGAAGCTGCAATTTATAAAGCTAAACGTTCAGAAAAAAACATAAGCAATCTTTTCTGAAGAATTTCTTTTCTACAGTGTAAAAAGGTATCAACACATATTCTGTTTTAACAAGTTAATTAATGCTAACTGATGTTCTGTTTCATGCCATTTAGATACTGAAATCATCATTTAAGAAGCTAAAATCAACTAACTTATTTTTCTCGCAATTTTAAAGTACGCTAAAATTATGATGCTCCATGTTGAAGTCTAATATCTGCCAATTATGTATTTAATATGTAAAGTAAATGTGTACATATTGCAACATTTTAAATAATAAATTCGTAATTAAAAGTACTATACATAATTTAAATGTCACTGAAAGAAAGAGAACATAGCTGTTTACGTATTCTATTATGAACACTAGCTTAATTTGAATGTTTCATTCGAAAGGCTTCCTCGATTTAGCGAATTTCTCGATTTTACGTACAAGACTGTTGGTCCCTTGAAGTTCGTTAAATCGAGGTTTGACTGTATTTTAAGGTTAAGGAATGGCGTATATACTGTTTGACTGTATTTTAATGTTAAGGAATGGCGTATATATATAACGTTTTTCTCAGTGAGAACATAGTCACTGAAAGAAAGAGAACATAGCTGCTTAAGTATTCTATTATGAACACTAGCTCAATTTGAATGTTTCATTCGAAAGGCTTCCTCGATTTAGCGAATTCCGCCATTTTACATACAAGACTGTTGGTCCCTTGAAGTTAGTTAAATCGAGGTTTGACTGTATATACCTAATATATATTTTTTACTTAACTTTCCAAAGCTCTAGCTACAGCCATCAATTTTAACTTTTTCTTTCTTTTCAATCAGTCACTGTTGACATACTATGGCTTTCACGAGGAATGTTATAAAAACACACCTTACTCATAGATTAATGAGGTCTCTTTAAAGAGTATATTTGCAGCTGTAACACTAAAGAGAAAATCAGTTAGCAAACAAGCCCTGTGTAAACCTTAAGAAACTGTAGGTAAAATTTCTTGTGCAAATGGGTGACAAATTGGTAGTAAAGCACTGCATTGTGAGAGTGCAGTAGGTATGTTGCCACAAAACATAGCGAACCCTGCTAGAATAACAATACCACAATAAGGGAAGTCTTTTGGGGTTTTTTTTTGCCAGACGCAAAATGTGACAGGAGCATTTTTGGCAAAATGTTTCTGTCACATTTGCATCCGGAGAAACAAAACAACTTCCCACATGCACATTAGTAGCTTCAAGGTTGATATACTTTCTCATCTGTCTTGCTCATAACTTCATTGTTTCTCAAGAAACAGTATAGTACACATTTTTGCTTCTAGCAAGCCCTCTCCCCTTCTGCAATTTTGACTTGGAACCAGCACACAAAACCCAGACAATAATAACAATCTATCTGTCGAATTTTGAAGGGTTTATCATGATTTCTTATGGCTGACACATGCGTTCATATTCTCTGTTATTATTACATATATGACTATTATTACCCTCATGGACAATGAAATTTGTGCACCAATAAGGAAGCATCAGATTGAACTGAAATTTTATGGACGTAATGAAACAGATGAATGATACACATGATGGCAAAAGCAGAGTTGTAGGACAATTACAGAGGGATCTGTGGCATGCTGTCTGGTCATCTTCAACAGCGCGTCACACTGCCTCATGCGGCGATACATGCTGTGATATGGTCCTGCATGGAGGCGAACAGACGCCTGATGTTGCCCTGCGGCAGACTGGCCCACACGTGTTGGACAGTGTGCTCCAAATCCTGGATAGTGCGGCAGAGTGGTAGCCGGCATTTCAACTGGTCCCACACATGCTGGAAAGGGGACATGTCCGGGGAGCAGGCAGGACATGATGTAGACAGCCCTGGGGAACCCGAGCCGTGTGCGGGCGGGCATTATCTTGCTGGTATAGCACACCTGGAATCCCGGCCAGGAATGGGAGCACATGGGGCCGTAGGATCTCATCCACATACCGCTGGCCCGTCAATGATCCACGTACCACTACTACAGCTGATCGGCTATTGCAGGCAATGGCTCCCCAGACCATAATGCCTGCACTGGGGGAGGTGTGGCACTTGATAGTGAAGTTGGGATTGTGCAGTTGACCTGGGGACCTTCTCATCCAGACACGATGATCATCTGTCCCCAAAACAAAGCGGCACTCATCGCTAAACACCACACGTTGCCAGTCTATGGCGCTCCACGTCGCTCTGGCCTGGCATCACTGCACACGGAGCCGGTGATATTCCGGTGTTAATGGCAGCACATGTAAGGGGCACTGGGATCGCAGATTCGCTTCCGCGAGGCGTCGGGAAATGGTTTGTGGGCACACAGGAGCCGTTACATCTGCCTGTAGAGTGGACCGGGTCTTTGTGGGATCTGTTCGCGGCCCCATCCGTCGATTCTCTCTATAGTCCTCCTGGTCCGTCTGAAGCCGCTCCGCCGTGTGGCAGGGGCGTCACGTGTCCACTACTCTCAACACAGGCGGACAGTAAAGTCAGAACGATCCATGTGAAGGGCTATACAGTGCGCCGACCACCCTGTGGTTTTCAGCCCGATGTTCAGGCCTCTCTCAAAGTCCGTAAGTTGCGTAAATCGACGTCTCTTGCATCTACTCAGCATTCTTGTCCCTCTGTACTCTTGCTTGCGTCGGCCGGTGATTTTCGCTTCATGGGGCATCGACTACACGCCGGTTTATTAGGCTGTCGGTTCGTGCTTGCAGTGCCACCACAGGGTGTGCAGTCATGCGCAATTTCACCAAACGTGGATCATTTGCCTACCATTACGCGCTCTAGCTATTTGCAAAGTTTCGCGGTTGTAGCATGCTTTCTTCTAGGTGCGCAAATTTCATTGTCCGTGGGTTTATATAGGTTTTATAATTACTGCTACTGGAGCTGAACAATCTTTCCATATCAAATTTTTTCATAAGAGTAAGAGTAATAATATTATGAAGTTCAACTGACACAACATGACATGAGACAGTTCACTGGAAACATACCAGACATAAATGGCAGTATTCTGCTGAAAATCCACCAAAGATAATAATTAGCAGCGTATGAAACTCCTCGCAAGCCATTTGATCAAATAATAATCCATAAAAAAAAGCTGCAAGTCCATTTTCTAAAGTCAAACCATTTTAAGCTTAAATATATAAACCCTGATAACAGATGTAAAACCCATTCAAAATAATTTTATGTAAAATATTGCAAAAGACATTTACGCTGTGCTGATCACCTGGTGCCCAAAATAAATTCAAATGCTCACATTTCAATTAGAATATCAAGCATAATTTTGTAAAAATCCACATCATTTAATCTCATAGTTTTACTGACTCGATGTATTTTGCACTGGACCTAACACATTCAAAGGAATTAAATTTATTTCCATGTGACTAAAGACTGAAAAAAAAAACTTTTTAAGTGGGTGAAAAATGTATGTATTACATTTAACAACAATACAGGACAGCAAGAACATCATGAGAAAAGAAATTTTCAATTGTGGATGAAATTCCCACTTCGTTTAACGACTTCAGAAATTTTTTAGATGTATTTTCATTCAGAAAACACAAATCTTTCACCATGAAAATACATACATGCACTCGCTAGAAAACAAAAAATACTGTGATTAAAAAAGGCCAAATACTCTCCAATATCATCCAAAGAAATTTCACCATTTACATTACATGCCAAATATTAAAAGAGCAAGATATTCACAGAGGCGGTGCAGAGGGAGGTATGTTCCTGTAGAACAACCCCCCCCCCACCCCTACTCAATCCTAAACAAGCTCTTTTCAGTTTGGCATCAAGCTCATATGATGAGAAAAAAATGTGTACTTCCACGAACCCACTGAAAAACATCATGACTGAGGCATGAATGGTAACCAGATCCCACAAAGCATCTGTACTTCAAAAATGTAAAAGCATAATGAACTTTTTTGTCTACTAATTATGTTAACCCTTTTCTTTTTTTTTTTTCTTACTCAGTTTAAGATTTAAGTGTAAAAGGAAAAGCAACATGAATGTTTTAAAAAATAGAACATACACTTTTGATATCAGCCAGTCTTTAATGATGAAAAAAATATTTAGTAAAAGAAAAAAAAATACCTGAAATTTCACTGCAGCATCGATGATATCACTTCTAGCTTTACTCAAGAGATCAGCTGCCTCCTTCAGGGTTGCATCGCAGTTATCCAAAATACCTGATATTCCATCAACAACTCGCTAAAAGCAAGAAATAATTTGTGAGCGATTCTTTTTTTTTTTCCTGTCTCAAGCAGTAGACAGTGCAAGTACACAGATAAATTGCCATGAAAATTCTGGCAGTTTTAACAAAATAAATAAATAAAAAAATAGAAGCAAAGTGAAAGTACCTATGAAAACAATTTGAAAAAAAATAAAACAAACTCACTGTTTCTCACTTGTTTGTAAAAGTGTAAATTTAAAAAAAGCATTTTTCATGATACAATCCATGGATTATTATCTATTAAAAAAGATATAAATTTAGGTTCTGCAGATAATATGTAGCTTTAAAAAAGTACCATTTTTGCAGCACTTTGATTTTTAAAAGTCCATGTCATAATTGTAAGGAGAGGTCATATATTTGGAAAATTACCAGAAATGAGTTAACAGCAGGAAAACATACTGAAATACAAAGATGAAGGTCTGTATACAGTTGGAAAGTCTTATTTTTTAAACAGTACGTATGAGGTTTTTGACAGAAAATATGCTGTTCTGACAGAAAATACAAAGGTGACTAATATCAACTAATATTGCTCTTGCAGACAATCACATAGTGTGGAAAGCTCAGTGGCACCCATGTCCCTGGGTGAGGCAAGCCTAACTGTGGCAGTACTGAAAAATATCATAGTTTCAGCACATTTTCATTTAAAAGAAACAGAAAAGCATTTAAAAATCAGTTTTTTTAATAAGGTCCATAGAATGTGCAGCAAGAAAGTATGAATATAACATAGCATGAGCAAGATGGAATTGTTTACTCTAATTTATTTATGTAAATATTAAACTGGTATACATCACTGTATTTCACAATATAAAATTACTAAATTCAAATAAAAATAAAAGTGTTTTAAAGGACATTGCTTTAAATGCAGCTTTCTTTTTTTTTCACTTGCTAGAACATCACCTCAATTTGTGTGCTGCTTTCTTCTCCACATGGCAATATTTGTCTTTTGTTGACTCTTGAAACTGCACAGCAATCTTTGCTTAGTTTTTCTTTCTGTTGATATTATTTCCCTCCTATTTCTTCATTGTGACTTTCTTTTTCTCCTTTTATTCCCCAGATGACATTAATTTATATATCATGCTGAAAGAACTTTCATTGTGAGGACCATGAATGAATGATATCAAACCTTTCTAAATTTTTGATAAATGGTGTAACTTTCAGAATATGAATACTTTTGAACACCATGCATCAATTCTAACAAATTTTCACAATTCGTCACTTCCGTTTTTGGAAAATGTCCTCACCTTTATCAAATTTAAGTTCAGACATTTATGTGGGAAAGTAACATTTAACAACAATACAGGATAGTGAGCACATCGCGGGAAGAAAAAAGTTTGATTACGAGAGAAATATTCGCTTCGACTGACTTCCGTTTTAGGCAACTTTTCCCTCCATTTCCAAGTTGAAATGCGGCATCTGTGCAATAAATGGATATTTAAGAGCACTACTGGACAGAAAAAACACCTCAAGAGAAAAAAATTGACATTATGGGAGAAATCTTCACTGGGTCTAACTTCCGTTTTCGAAAGTGTCGAGGGACGGAACTCCGTCCTCAAACGGAAAACGAATCCCCCCTCCCCCCCCAGTATTACCCCAAAATTTCTGTTGAGTTGTGCATTTTGATATTGCTAATGCCCAAAACGATAACGAAAATGGCGGAATTCTTCGAATCCACGGAAGAATCTCATGCCTAAGGCTACCCAAGATGACACACACTTAACTTCCATTTTCGGAAATCAGTGCCCACAGTTTGATGCTGAAATACAGACATTTAGGCAATAAAATCATATTTAACTACAATACTGGACACAAGCAACGTCACGAGAAAAAAGAAATTACCATGACGGGAAAAATCTTCACTCCGTTTAACTTCCGTTTTCGAAATTTTGAAAAACGAAATACCGTCCTCAGACGGAAAACGACCCCTCCCTACTCCCTAAAAATTTTTTCTTTAGTTCTGTATCGATCACGAGAATGACCCAAACGATTGCACACACACGAAATTCTGTGAATACGTGGAAGAATCTCATATGTGAGTTCTTTCCATCTATTTTCTCGGACTACTGAGTCATCCTTTTCTGCCCAAACTTACTGTTTGGGGTTGACTTGGCTAGTATGGAGTAATGGGTGATTATTTTCCCTGATGGTCTGGACACTTTGATCATATAGTGTATGTATGTACAATGACTTGGCTTTGCATTATGACCCCCCCCCCACCCCCACCCCCACCCCCCGTTTTACATATTCAGGCGTGACCAACAAGGCTACCCAAGATGACACTCGGTCATCACAAATAGCTCTGCGCATGGGCCATAAGCCCCTCAACAGATGGAAGGAGATCATCTGGAGTGATGAATCCTATTTCCTGCTGAACAATGCTGATGGCCAAGTCCACATATGGTGTAAACAGCATGAAGCCCTATCCCATGGTTGCACAGTTGGGATTCAACAGGGTGGTGGAACTTCTGGTGTGGGGGTCTTTTTGTTGGCAAGCCCTAGGTCCGTTGGTTATCATCGCAGAAACACTGAATGGTGGATGGTACAGGGACCTGTTAGCCAACAACCTGCATCCGTAGCTACAGGAGGTTATCCGGACCACAGTGCCATCTTACAACCAGTGCTGTAGTCGTAAAATCAGCAGAGGGTATACTATGTGCAAATCCTAAAAAATCAGAGGTTATACCACACGGATAAAAAAAAAAAAAAAAAGGCACAGTGCCCCACAACGGTACCGTGCCTTTTTAACAATTATGACTACGAGCTCACTTACCGATATGAATAAAGTATCTTTTCCTCTCTTGTCAATTATGACATGTTGGAGAGCATGCACAAGATTATTTTAATTTTTATTGAAGTATATCCCATGAAGCCTGAGCTGCCCCGGTGGCGCAGTGGTCTAAGTGATGGCCTCTGATCATTCGTCTGAAAAGGGTCTGGGTTCAAATCCCAGTGAGGCATGGATGTTGTGCTGACAGTTGCTTTATGGCACTGGCTCTCTCCCTTCCCTGGAACCAGCGACCCTAAATTAGGGACAGGCGACTGCTTATTGCCCATTGAGTTGCTCACTGTGGTCGTTAAACCTCCAATCAAAAAAAAAAAAAGCCTGACCAGATAAGTCTTTACAGCACTGTTCTTCTCTATACTCGGGGCAAACTTAACATCGCAATGGAAGGAAGGCTACAGAGTGTATACTTCCACTGCATAAAATAGTTCTGGTCTAAAAGCTTACATGTACTCCAGTTTCAACTGGCATGTAAAAAGCACACAGATGTTCAATACGTTGGGTGTATGTACATTTAAAAAATTCAGATCTCAGTTTCAGCGGCATTTCTGAAAAATACAGATGTTCACATTTGGTAACGTCACTGATCGTCCTCGGTCACAGCATTCTTCTTTGGGTAGAGTTAAGCCGTCAACCCAGGGGATATTTATTGCTGTGGGGGGTTGGGGGTCATTAGCGGAAGGGTGATGGCGAGATAAGTGTTCAGAGCAGGGCTGTCAGGGCACGGTGACAGACAGCCCTGAGGGCTTGTGGGAGAAGCTCTCTCGCAAAATTTCCGCGTGAAGATTAATTACACATCATTAGTGCAGAATAATACTGGAAACTGGGAGTGAAAAGGAACAGTAGCATTTGCTTCATTGCCAGGATAGCTTTGCCTCGAGTATAAAAGAAACTCTTGATCTACTATCAGTTGCTGAACGATGATTCATCAACCAAGATTTTACATATTTTTCTTGGATTAAATCCTTCAATGGGCGGTCCATTTGAATTTACGAACAACAGATTAGATACATTGGAGATTAACAAACATGCTCTGAGATTGGTAACAATGTTGTTCATTAAACTGAACCGTCGTTCGCATTCAGCTGTCAAACAAGGCAGAGTTGAAATCGTTCTTAAGAGGGGTTTTAAGTTTTCTAGTACAACTTGGACGTTTTCAGTATATTCTCTCAGTCTCTGAATAACTTGCATTTCTTCAACATTAAAATGTCTACAGATTCGCCTAGTTTCTAGTTCTTCATAGCGCATGTCGTCTGTTTTAATATTTATTTGCTCTAATGAAAAAATATCTTTAAGAAGTTGTTCATTTTCACTGTTTCAATCTGAACACAGTCTTGATTTCATCCTGTCAACCGTGCTTTGAATAAACTGGTTTGGTTAATAGGTACAATTTTGTTGTTAGGAATCAATGGGATATTTTTAAATAATAATTCCTCGTTCGCTGCTAATGCTAAATGAGTTTTTCCCCCAGGATTTTCTCCGAAGTTCTCTATAATTCTTATGGTTCTTTTTATTAGATGTTCAGTTCTTGGCAGCGATGTTGTTCGAGATTGAAGTTCTGTTGATAATATGGACATTGAAGGTATACCCTATTCTGTCAAAAAGCAGAGGGTATATGGCGTATACCGCCGTATACGCTACACTACAACACACTGCATCATCAGGCTCTTATAACTACTAAGTGGTTGGAGGAACATGACAATGAATTTGCCACATTGCCTCAGCCCCCAAACTCTACTGGCCTTACCCAATTGGATATGTTAGAATGGGGTGTAAGAACTGCTGATCCTCCTCCATGGAATGATTTTAAACTGATGGAGATGCTGTAGAGGACATGGGCTAAGTTATGCATGGAGGTTGTTAGACACCTTGTGGAATCTGTTCCTAGGCATCTATGAGCTGTCACTGCACACGGAAAGATGGACCAATGTATTATTAAACCGATGTCCCTAATGCAAAGCTAACTCAGGGTATATAAGTTAATAATGGAATTGACAATAAAAAAGCAATTTAAAAATACAGGGGGAAAAATTCCTCCTTTAAAATTATCCCTGATCACCATATCAGTAAGTGAGTTTCCATGCACAGAAAACAAACAAATAAAAAGCACTTCATTTCTCACCTGTATTATAGAATATACGATATGCAGCCCCTGTAGCACAGTGATCATTCCTCTAAAATGGGTATGGGTTTGAATCCCGGTGAGGCATGGATGTTGTGTTGGTCTTACGCCACTGGCTCTCTCCCTTCCCTGGAACCAGTGGTACTAAATTAGGGACTGGGAACTGCTTATAGCCCACTGAGTTGCTCATGGTAGTCGTTAAACCTCCAGTAAAAAAAAAATAAAAAAAATATGGCAGGGATATTTTTATGGCTTCGTCATCACATTTTGGGAATCTTTTCTCCTGGGCATTTTTATTCGGCTACTGATACCGAAATCCTGTGGATGAGCTACTAATACTAGGGCCCTGAAATACTGTCCAGCCCCCAGGCCTCTTGTCTTCTTAAATGGGCTCTGAGGTATACTAAAACTGGTACCACGCTAGGATAAATGTCTCGAGAGTATCTGTTCTTATCGTGCAAAATAGCTAAGAATTGTACTTTCTCTGTGTATATGTTTTGTCTTGCCTATCTATTAAACTGTTGCCAAAAAAACAATAGCATGTGTTACTTTTCGAACGATTGTAAAAGAAAAAATCAAAATGTTAAATTGTTACCTTGAGTTCATTGTTCCTTAATCTGTTTGTCTGAATGATTCCCGAACCACGTTCCACTGGTTTCAGCACATCATTATTAATTTTTTTAATAATGTCATCAAGCAAATTATTTAGCACATCTATTCTCTGTTTTAAGTCATCTAGGTGCCCATGGTCTACTGTGAACTTCTTAATTTTGCCCAATAGATCTCGAGCTTTACTAGAAAAGAAAAAAAAAAAGAATATTTACATAATTGATTACGACAAATAGTTTCATATATTTTAATGACAAACATAATTTACAGTGGCATAATAGATTAAGTTTGGGCCCCCCTCCCCACAAACCAACCACCTTAACAAATGTTATAGAAAAATAATTAATAATCGTAAATAATTACTAATTTAGTAATCACACCTTATAATGACCATTTTAGCCATGTGTTTGCTAATAGTAACTAAAAAACTATCCCAGCACTTTCACCAGACTTTGTCCTCGTTGTCTTAAATGATAGTGTCGTGATGATACAGACAAGCCCTGGTGAAAGTACTTGGCTAGCTTTTTAGTTATTAATAACAAGGAACTATACACAAAATACACTTAAAATAGTATAACAATACTAGTAATCCGAATTTCTTGGCGTAAAATATAAATCAAAGTTTCCAAGCTTTCGCACATCAACCAGATGGCTTTTTCAAGGAAAGTAGACAGCTACAGTAGTGGCCAAAATTGTTGAAACCTTTTGGAAATAGTGTATTTTTGAGGTCTGATAGCTCATAACACCACTTTTTTTTGGAGTAATACCAGAAAATTATACATCAATGGAAAGATAATTACATCAAGAATGTAATGCAATAACTTTTATGAAGGATTCTGTATTAGAACAGCAGTTATAAAGAAGAAAGTGATACACATAGAAAAAAATGAGATATACAAAAATTCTCACCATGTCAGTTAATACTTAGTTGGGTAACCTTTAGTGTTATAATTACGGCCTTACAACACCTTCCCATAGAGTGAACCAAGTGTTTTAGTTCTGCAGCTGTTATAATGTGAAACCAAGATTGAATTATTGCTTCTATTAATTTGGTTTTATTGCTGGGTTGCTTCTGACTAACAAGTTTCTTCAGTCGGCACCATAGATTTTCGATGGGGTTAAAGTCTGGACAATTCCCAGGCCATTCCAGCAGTGGAATATGATTATCTTGAAACCACTTTTTGCACACAGCAGAAACATGACATGGAGCTGAATCCTGTTGAAATATAAATGCCTCATTATCTTGGAAAAGATCAAGTGCGTCAGTTTGGGCTCAAGTATTTCATTAATGTATTTTTGGCCATTTTTATTCCCATTAATCACGCAAATTCTGCATACACCTTTTGATGTCATACAACCCCAGATCATAACACTAACTGGGAGTTTCACGGTACATGAAATGCAATCAGGATGAAAATCTTCTCCAATTCTTCTCCTTAAGTATTTTATGCCATCACTAGCAAACAGGGAAATTTTGGTCTCATCACTCCAAATAACACTGTCCCATTGTTCCGCTGTCCAGTTAACATGAGTTTTAGTCCAGTTTAATCTTTTCAACCTTTGTTTGAGAGATAAAAATGGCTTTTTTCGTGGAATTCTAGCTTTTACATCAAATTCCTGCATTCTGCGCTGAACAGTCTTTGCACTCAACTTCACATTGCATTGTGCCATTTCTTCTTGTATACACCCAGATGATTTTTTCTGTCACCTAGGCACAGACTCTTAATTCTTCTATCATCACTTGCTGTTGTGCACCTTTTCCTGCCTTTACCAGTTTGGTTTTGTAGTGACTGAGTCTCCTTATACCTTTTCAAAAATTTAGAAATGCCACCTTTGGTTAAGTTATCACCAATTTTTCTTCTAATTTCTTCATAACTGAAGCCTTGTTCACTTAATAGTACTATTTTACATCGCTTTCTGGGTGACCAGTCAACTCTTTGCGCCATTTCTTTAATTTTATTACGTTTCCACATAACACACTGACAAATGTCTTCCTCTCAGCTCCAATACACGACATCAATAGCTGAATCCTACTGTGACATGATTCAAAACAAGATGACATCTGATTGGCTCTTTAAACACTCATGCTCATTGGCTACATTCAAATGAAGGAAAGCTACTTCATATCAACCTTAGCAAGTTGTGCTTCCTTTTTCTGGTTATTTGGCTATAACTTTTCATAGAATACAGATAATTGAACAAACTTTGTTACGTTAAATTCTTGATAAAATTATTTTTCCATTGATATATAATTTTATGGTATTACTCCAAAAAAGGGGTGTTATGAGCCATCAAACCTCAAATATACATTTTTCCAAAAGGTTTCCACAATTTTGGCCACTACTGTAACTGCAAGCTGAATAATGGAACACTTCAACAATTTGAACACAGTGACTGGACTAGACAATAAATGAATAGGTGCAAATGTGATCAGACATTCGAAGAAACGAGGTGACGTTGCTTGGGCACGCAGTACCGTGGTAGAAAACACAGCATTATTTGAAGTACTGATTCTAAATGCATGACAACTTGAGAGAGACGCCATCATTCCAAGCCTCACTGCTGGTTAAGATTACTAAAGTTTCACGAATGGCAGTAGATTTGGGTGTGGACTATGAAGCTAATTTCTTGATATCCTTCTACATAGGGTCAGCCGACTTGAACTCTCTTGATAGGACAGTGGTTATTTTATCGTCTTTTGTATCCTTTTTATGTTCGTTGATTCTAATTCCAAACAAACGTTTGGTCATTCCGATGTAGTATCGCTTGAAGCCGTCCAGATATAGCAGTGGGATGATATAAATATCTGCCTCATTGAGAAGAGGGGGCTTGTCAATATTTCTCGTAAGCATCATATATAATGATGTCAGAGACCTTATGCAGACACCAAAGTTCTTTCTCCTGAGCACATTTTTGAGTTGATAGGAAACTTTTACTATGCAGGGAATAAAGCCCAGGTAGCGAAGTTGGGACATAGGAAGATTGACATGGCTGATCTGGTTCGACGTATATTCTGCCTCAGCGGCCAATTCAACGATGATTTTTAGTATGGATTCTCTAGAACAAACATCGGAGGAGACTGCAAAGGCTCTTTTAATTCGAGAACGCAAGAAGGCCATCTTGTTAAATAGGAACGGCAGGTCACTTATGTCTTCCGTTCTTGAATTAGAAGACCCTTTGCTATCTTCTCCAATGTTCGTCCTAGAGATTCCGAACAAAAAAACATCGTCGAATCAGCCACTTAGGCAGGATATGTAGAACCAGATGCATTATCAAGCTTAAATGCAAACATTTGTTGGAGAAAGTAACATTAAACAACAAGGAGAAAGTAACATTAAACAACAACACAGGATAGCGAGAACATTGCGGGAAGAAAAATATGATTACGGGAGAAATCTTCGCTCTGTTAAACTTCCGTTTTCAAAAGTTTTGAAGGAAGAAATTTGCCCTCATACGGAAAACGAACCCCCCCCTCCTTAATTTCTGTTCAGCTGTGCATTGATCTCAAAAATGCCCAAAATGATAACAGAAATTGCAGACTTTTTGGAATCCACAGAAGAATCTCATACTTGAAGACCACAAAGTTATTTTCGCGCCATCTGAACTTCTGTTTTCGGAAATCGTTGCCCACAGTTTCATGCTCAAACACAAACATTTATACGATAAAATTATATTTAACGAAAATACTGGACGCAGGCAACATCGTGAGAGAAAAGAAATTACGATTACGGCAAAAATCTTCGCTCCGTTTAACTTCCGTTTTCGAAAGTTTTGAAAGACAAAATACTGTCTGCAGACGGAAAATGACCTATCCCTACCCTGAAAAATTTCTCTTCAATTATGCATCGATCTCGAGAATGACCCAAATGATGAAAAAAAAAAAAAAGTGGAATTTCACAAATCCGTGGAAGAATTTGGCCTCAATTGGTGTGTGATCGTTTTTCATGGTGGCACATGATTGACAGCATTGAGGCATGCTGTCCAAAAGAGAATTCTGATGGCAGTAGTGCTGCTGTACATGAGCACTTGCAGCTTCTTAGAGGGGGGTCTCAGAGCATTCTTCCATTTCCCAAAAGCATTTCACAGGCATTCTACAGAATTAAAGTCTGGAGACCTTGCTGGATGCTCCATGACAACAGCACCTTCACTTTCAAGGTATTCCAGCACCAGTTAGCTGTATGGATTTGAGCATTGTCCTGCATTAAAACAAATTCTGGGCAGACAGCAGCTGCAAACAAGTGAACATAAGGCGCTACGATCTCTTCTTGATAGTGGGTAACATTGATGGAAACCCTGGAAAACAGATGCAGGTTGTTTTGTTCTTTACGCATTATGCCTGCCCATACCGCACAACCACCAGTTCCATATGTATCCCTTTCTCAGGTGTTTGATGGATGGTAAAACATGCCACATTCACTCCAGATGAATACACATTAGGAATCCGTTCGCAATGAAAATGCGACTCATATGTCAAGAAAACCTTAACCCACTGTTCACATGTCTATGACGAAATAAATTTCTCCATCATTTTTATGCCAGGGACGGGATTCGAACCCACAACTCTCTGCCCTGAATCTGAATGCTATCCACTATACTACACTGGAGTGTGCTCTCGCTGCTATCTGCCTTTATCTCATGTGCATCCTGTGGAGCAGGCACGTCACATCCCCCCCCCCCCCAAAAGAAAAGAGGGTCGGAGACATGGCTTATGGGTCAGCCGGGAGCCCGGGACCATGTATCATTGTAGGCAGTCATCCGATGAAGAACATGCATTTCAGAAATCCCAGACAATTTGGTGTGTGGAATATAACATCACACTGATTTATTTTTTCGAAGCATTGAAGAAGGGATTCTCATTTTCCCTATCTAGCGGTGTGGAAAGATCGCACCATTGTGAGCAACTTAACAGTCGGGTCATCCTGGAAGTTTGGTCGCCAATGTGACGAAGTAAATTTCTTCATCATTTTTATGCCAGGGGCGGGATTCAAACCCACAACTCTCAGCTGTGAATGCTATCCACTATACTATACTGGCATGTGCCCTATCTACCTTTATCTCATGTGCATCCTGCGGGGCAGGCATGTCACATGTCCAGTTCAGATGTTCCCGAGCCCAACATAATCCTCCTCTCCTCTGGAAAGAAATTAGAAGCATGCACACCACAGGTCTTCTGACAAAAAGGCCACTTTCCTATGAGCCTTATTATCACTGTCTAGGAGGATACTGATGGTCCAGTTGCTACTGTCAGCTCTGAAGTCAGGTGACACAAAACGCCACGTGTCTCTGTTGCATCTTGAAGTTAAGGCAAGAAAGCACCTCGAGGTGGAAGTTGACCATGGATGACCTGCTTCAGCTTATATACGAACCCTTCCTGTATTTTGAAACTGTCTCCAGAACCTGTTGACAACCATTCGAGACACACGAAGCCAACTTGTCACCTCCATTTGGGGTTGTTCGGCCTCTAGTCTTTCAATCGCCTACCATCGCATATGATCGCTTAAACTGTGTCTGTGTGACATTTTTAAGAAATGTCCATTACTTGCAGTTTGAAAACAGTGATATTCTGTTCCCTTGTCCCTGTCAGTCCTTCATGACCATTGACTCCTTGAGTTTATGTGCAATGCCCACTGGAACGTCATACATGTGTCATCATGCCATCATGCATTACTTTACACACCCATCACACTCTGTTGTACTCCCCATAAAAGCCTTAGACCATATATCTTGTTCGTTTTCTTACTACGACAAAAAAACTTTGGTAACTTAACTTTTGCACAGGAGTATAATTTCAGGCACTCGTTTTTTAGCAAACAAAAAACATTTTGTGAGAATATCTTTAACATAGTATGCATATGGAAGAAATAATTTTAAATTGAATATAAAATTTATATTCGTGTAGGAAGAAAAATCAACGTGCACACACACACACACACACACACACACATGTAAATAAGAAAAATGCAATATATCCAAACCTTAATTCACCATCTGCATCAGCTTTATCAGGCCCAAAATTTCTCCTTTTGATTTCCCGAAGCATCTCTTCAGCTTTCTGCAATAATATTTCAGCTGATATGCCAGGCTTAGTTGGGTCAGTTGTGCAAAGTTTTTGAAGCTCTGATACTAAGTCTGAAACAAGAAAACCCACATCATATATATAAAAAAAAAAAAAAAAAAAAAGAAAGAAAACAGCACAGGATCCTTTATATAAAGTACAATACATCAATACATAACATGGTTTACAATACCCTGAATGTATAATAGCCTGACAACGAAATTTTCGTCGGATATTATTTTCGGATATTATCTGACTCACCGTCCTTGTCACATTTGCACCAAAGAGCAATTGTCATCTTCAAACTTTGTATTGTATATGGTGTGATCCCGTATTTCATTCATAATTTATCTGCTCCTCTGGGCAATAACAGGATAGGATTCTCAACCTTCAGATTCACTAAACATGAATGTATGTTGCTTCGAATAGCGAATCCTGTGATGGTTATATTCAAATTAAGCGGAAACTTGAGACTTGGTCATTCTGGGTGGTGTAGTGGTTAGCATGCCCAGGACGCTGGTTCGATTCCCGCTCTAGGACGACGAAATGTTCAAGTTTTCGGATATTATCTGACCCACCATCATTGTCACAATTACAACAAAAAATGGATTGTCATCTTCAAAATTTGTATAATAACCTGTTATACAGAGAAAAATGCTTAGAAAGAGAGAGAGAGAGAGAGAGAGAAACAGCAGAATTACTTCATCACCAACTCATGACAAATGTATAACAATATAGCATATGCTATGGGTTAAATTACAATCACACAACATAATTCTCAGCAATCAGATTGTGCAACTGAATTGCTTATAGTTTACTGCTCACAGGGTAGCTACCAGGAGGGCAGGGAGGGCACTTGCCATTCCAGAATGGTCATTCCAAGGGCATAAATTCATGCTCTGGAGGATGGATGCTTGGTGTGAAGAAGCCATTAATAGGCACTGAAAGGCAGATCAGATGATCACATACAGTTGGCAATGGTGAAAGGAGAATGGAGCATCAGCAAGAGGACTAGGCAGTACAAATAAACATGGCCAATGTCGGCATAATGAAAACAAATGGAGCAAAGAGGGGAAGAGTTCTGACAAGAGCTGTATACTTATGATTCAATAAAAGAATGATTCAAGTTTGACCAACAAGTACCTTAGGGCCAGAACTTTTTAAGTGCTACAAGTGAGATCCAATGAAAGATATATTTAGAATGGACCATGGTGACGAGTTGAATCTAATGACGTCAAGCCTGTGAATGCGACGAAATGAATGTTGAAACTTGTAGATCAAGAGTATATCTGGTAAACCTAATCTCATGTTTACATTGACTGAATGAAATTATGAATCAATAATATTACAAAATAACTACTCCTTTATCTGGTCATTTATCTAATATACAGGGTGTTTCAAAATAATTTGAATGATAACAACACATTCCATCTGAAATGCAATATTACCAGCGATCAAATATACGGTGAAATACATTGGAACACTCCCTAAGTTTGTTTCTGAAGAGGCCCACTAGTTCATAATTCTACTGCCAGGTGGCAGGCGGACTAGTTGTGAAAATGGCTGCCAGTGGTGAAGAGAAAGCATTCTGTTTCTTACAAATGCATGCGAGTAAATCAATGTTGAGTGTGCAACGTCAGTTTCGTACACAATTTCATAAAGAACCACCAGAAAAGATCTTGATAAAAAAGTGGTATGATCATTTCCAGGGAACAGGCTGTCTTTGTAAAGGTAAATCGTCTGGCAGACCTTCGAGTTTTGAGGCTGATGTGGACAGAATTAGGGAATGTTTTCAGCATAGCCCTCGAGAGAGCGACCCAGGAGCTTGGAGAGTTGTCTTGGTTGCAAGCTCCTGGCTCGCTCTCGCCGACAAGACGACTCTGTGGCACGTATTGCGTAAGCATCTACAAATGCACCCTTTATCGAGTACACAGCACCTAACACCGGCAGACTAAACCACCAACTTCCAGTTTTGTGAGTCATTTCAAGAGTTGAGCAGTGACGATGTTTTTTTTTAGAGAAGTTACGGTTCAGTGATGAGGCTACATTTTTTTTTTAGTGGGAAGGTGAACAAGCAAAATGTTTGCATTTGGGGGACGGAAAATCCTCACCAAGTTGTTGAACGTACCTGGATGGAGTTAGATTATCACATTGACATTTGCAGAGTAATGAAGGGAGCATACATTGAGCTTCGGTGACAGCCAGCTTCATGTTACCCGACAATTAAACTTGGAGAGTTCTATTACATATGTATGAAATCATATCTTGTTTTGACAATTTATGAAATATATATAATAATGTGATATCGTTCAAATCATTTTGAAACACCCTGTATAAAGTTGAATGTTTGTCTGTTTGTTTGTCCGCTATGCAAATTTACAGTTTTAAATTTAGAACCACCAAATTTGGTATACTATCTCATGGTACTTTAACTTAGACCATAGATGTTTTTTGAAAGGGGTTGTAGCCCAGGGTCAAGCGACCCCCATACAAAATTTTCATAAAAAGTTCCATTATTTACTATTTTATTTTGAATTGGTACACTAATCTCCTGGTACTCTAACTTAGACCGTAGGCAGCTTTTGGAAGGAGCTGGAGCCTGAGGTCAAGGGGCCCCCATATAAAATTTTTGTAAAAATTTCCATCTTTTTTTTTTCGAATTCCAATTAAATACTTTCTGTTGTTCTACAGTTTTCAATTTAGGACCACCAAATTTGGTATACTATCCCAGCAAAAACACAAGTGCTGGGAAACTGCTGGCCACCAGCTGGCAGTGATGGGTCACTGCTGGCTGAAATCTGCAGCTCACGGCCCGGTATTGGTCCGTTGGTGGCAGCGCTATCAGTTGGCGAGCCATTGATGGCCCTGCAGCATCGCCGTGAATTGTGGGCCTCCAAGCAAGTGCCACTAGTGGCCCGTTGCTGGCAACCAATGCAACCCCCAACAGCAGGTGGAAGCATCGGGACTGCGCATGCGCAGAAGCAACACATGCTGTGTCTCTCATGGTACCAGTTAGTCGAAGACGACGCTATCGCCATCGTGTTATTTTAGTGGATGTTAAGAAAAAAATCCATATGTGGAGAGGCGAATTAATTTCCTAATGAAATTTTACGTCGACGAAGATATCAGATTAAGCCGTGAAATACTAGATTACAGCCATGAAATACACCCACTCCATTCCCATGAATAACAATTCATGGAATGGAGTGGATGAATAACAAGAAAAAATTTGAAACCGCTTGAAACACATATCCTGGAAAACCATTAAAATAGCGTTTGTTGGGAAAAAAAAGAATTATACGCGTACAAAATTTATTAATTATTTGAAAGAAAAAAAAGCTACGCTATGTGGTGTACTCATCCATGGGTTGCATACACAAGACTGGGAGGAATTCGCTTCTAAAAATAACAAGTAAAATAAAATATCTTTTACTCTTTAAAACAAATGTGGCTTCGGACAACGGAAAGGAAAGACATAACGTTAAAAATGTAACAGAATGTGACATGAACCCGGGTAAATATATATTTATTCAACAATCTCTTGTCAAGACGGCAAGGACAGTACAAAACTTTGGAAAGCGACTCTAAGTATGCACACGCCTTGAAAATGAGTGAAGTTCCCTTAAGGTAAAAAAACTATTGTTACGTTGAAAAAATTAATTTATCAATTATATGAAACCGACTTTTATGAAAAATACCTTGCAATATTGTAAAATGAAAGAGGGAAGCATTCGATTACAAATTGCATACCAAACAGATAGCTTCCAGCACATATCCGAGCAAAGTGAATTAGTCCGCTCGGTAGCGAGCGTGGCTTCCACGTAAACGGCCCAGGATCGAATCTAGTCAGATGCAAAAGGGGTTTTTCCGGTCTGTCGAGAAAATTTCCCCAGCGCAGTGCATTAATTCACAAGCTTCGTAAGGGCAGAAAAAAAATTGTAGCTTTAGCAAACTGCGGTTATCCTTGCTTTTTTTTATTATTGCTACTACTGGGAAATTGGCAGACAAGATTCGGCAAGCCACCAGTTACGTCACGTGGTTGCTGGCTGCCACTAACGGCCCAACTAGCGGACCACATTAGGCTAGCCATAATTTCTGGCAAGTACTTGCAGGGCCACTGAAGGGCCACTTGTGGCAGCTACTGCCTGTGATGGACCACTGATGCCCCTGTTGTGGCATATGACAACTGATGGGGTGCCAACTGTTGGCCAGCTGTTGGCCTGAACTGCTGGCCCTTCTGTTGGCCGCCCAGACATTTTATTGACTGTTCGGCAGCGGCAACATAGTGCTGGACCAGTGCTGGCTGCCAGTAATGGCCCACTGCTGGCCCAGCAATACTGTTTTTGCTGGGATATCATGGTACTCTAACTTAGAGACTGTAGACAGTTTTTTGGAAAGGGTCGGAACTCGGGGTCAAAGAGCCCCATACAAAATTTTCATAAGAAGTTCCATTTTTTATTTTGAATTCGAATTTAATACTTTTTTTATTGTTGTGATAAGTGCAAGAATTGATTTTTTTTTTTTTTTTTTTTTTTTTGTGACAAGTGCTTTCCAGTGAAGAACTGCAGCACAATTCATCATAAGAACCGAAGGTAAGTAAACAACAAAAATCCAACGGAAAAACTAAGAGTACTGTGTCTCTAAAGGCTATACAGAGAATAAAATTCAAATTCAATAAAGAAATGAAATACAGTACTAGGTATGGTTCATGCTGTAAAAAAATAATCGTTTTCATTTGATTTGTACAAAATTTAGATAGTGAATTAACAACAAATTTTCCCAAGCTATGCTGGGCAATTCAGCTAGTTGCATATAAAAATCAAATATACATTACAAACAGAATAATCAAAGTGTTTAAATACTTCAAACTGCAAAAATTTCCATTCTAATAATAAATGAAAAGTTGGAATTCTATTTTTTATTTCTTTTTATTGGAGATTTAATGACCACCGTGAGCAACTCAGTGGTCTATAAGCAGTCGCCCATCCATAATTTTGGGCCACTGGCTCCAGGGAAGGGAGAGGGCCAGAGCCGTAAGACAAACACAACATCTATGCCTCACCGGGATTCGGACCTGGACCCATCTTGAATGAATGATCAGTAGCAATCGCTTATACCACTGTGCCACCGGGCTGCAAGTTGGAATTCCAAATTTTTTATTGTTCAGTTCCTGCTGTAAATGATTCAGGAAACAATTTGTTATTTGTTTTAATACAGTGAACTACGGCTAAAATTAATAATATTACTGATAATGATTATAAATTGCACTTGGTTAAACACCACATTTCAGAACTGCATGTTTGTAAAATCAAGTTTAGCACTGCAGCATTATAATAGGAATATATGATACTTTAAAAGGACTAATCAGGAAAATATTAATACCTCTTATCTGGTGAAAAATGTTCCCAATTTCCTCTAAGAACTTCTGAGCTTCATCAAGAGTTTTCTTTGCATCAGAAGAAACCTCAGTGCTTTTGACTATATTTTCTTTGGCCTAAAAGAAATAAATTTAATAAAAAAAACTACGAAGTTTCAAACAGAAATCAACACAAATCTAAAAGCACACATGCACACACTAAAAAGAACATGTATTCCTGCAAAATTTCACTCACATCTAATCTACACATCTTAAATGTGATAATTTACACTAATGTGCCATTACATTATGACCACCTACCTAATAAGCTGTAGGACCCCCTTTAGCCCGCAAAACAGTGGCTACTTGACGTTGCATCGATTCGATGAGGTGGCGATAGGTTTCCTGGGGTATCTGCTACCATAATGTCAACAGCGGGTCCACCAGTTCCCGTACATTTCCGGGTGGTGGTGATTTAGAGCGAACCCGCTTTCCCAAGTTGAACCACAAATGTTGGATTGGGTTCATGTCAGGTGAATTTGGAGCCCTGGGCATTAACAGAAAGTCATCAGAATGTTCCTTGAACCACTCCTTGACGATTCTAACAGTGAGGTATGGCGCATTATTCTATTGGTAGTGGCCATCACCAGCAGAGAACACAGTTGCCATGAATGGGTGAACTCGGTACACAACGATCTGCAGATACCTGACAGCTGTCGGGGATTGTGCTATTGGGATAATGGGGCCTAAAATGTCCAAAGAAAACATCGCCCACAGCATAACACCGAAGCTTCCGGCCTGTTTCCACCCAACAGTGCATCCAGGGGTATGCATAGCCTTCATTGGTAAACGGCGTATCTGCATTCGACCGTCTACGTGATGCACCAGGAATCTTCATTCGTCAGACTAAGCCACTTTCTTCCAATCATCCACGGTCCAATCTCTCAATTATCTTGGGTCCATTCCATACGTTGTTGGCGATCACGGGCAGTGAGCATGGGGACCAGGCTGGGTCTTCGGCTATGCAGGCCCATGCGCAGAAGGCTGCGATGAACTGTGTGCGTTGACTGTTGTAGCTGCAGGTGACTTGTCACTGCGGTTGCTGTGAACAATGCGCGACAGTCTCCACTCCCCTCTGGCATCAATGAGCTGTGGATGACACACGACTGTTCGTCCTTTCGCCATCTGTACACCACTTTTGATACATACTCACTACAGCGGCACGTGAACAACCCACAAGCTGTGCCGTTTCCGAGATCGTAGTTCCGAGGCGCCATGCCATCAGAATTGGTCCATTATCAAACTCCAATAAATCGGCGGCTTTTCCCATTCTTACTCCAAACATTCTACTAACCGAAAGCCAGTCATCAGGTTGTATATATGATGCTCTGTGAACTTCACCCCCTCCACCATTTGGTCTCCAGACGCGCTCGTTTCCCTAGGCTGGGGGTGGTCATAATAGAATGGCTCATCAGTATGTACTAGATTTTATAGTAAAGTTACATCACTAGAGGAGGTTATTATACAGAATGGAAAAGATTTAAGTGAATGACATTGTAAGATTCTATATCAACAAAACAGGTCTTTCTTTTTTCAGGTTATGATATGAAGATAATAAGTCATATCACAGTTAATAGACTGAAGTGAGATGGTAGTTTTAGAGGCATATTTCTGAAGATTACCGCAAAATTACAATACCACCCAAAGAAAGCCTTAAGCCTTTAGCCAGCATAATGCAGGTAAGTGATTGAATGCATTTTATTTATGCCACTCCTTTGTGATACTTTTTGACATATTTACCCATCTACACTAGGAAATAATGTGGAAATTTTACAAAATATCCCATATTCAACTTGAACTGTAAAAAAAAATTAGATTGACATAAAAGGAAACAACACAAAACTTCAACTTATAAGGAACTTTTAGATACTGCAATGTGACACTAAGAAATTCCTTAGTAACATTTATATGCAACCTGAAATACGCAATTCAAACCACAGCCTTCCACATCAGTACAATAGCAAAATTCTACATGTGAATGAACTGTGCAGAAATTTAAGTTAAGTACAGACCCACCAATGTAGAGAGTTGACATCGATGACGAACCTCGCCATTGTTCCCCGTTTGCATTTTACGGTCTATCGTACTTCAACTAGCTTCATGACAGGTTCTTTTATTGTGTTTTTAAACTGTTTTAGGATATTTCAATAGCCAACCTACACAAGTTGAAAGCATAAGTACACTATAAGCCTACTTCATGTGATTTTATTGATTTTAACGTACTTCGATAAATTCTACCGTCGGGCTTATCCCACTTTGTGCTTTTTAGAATGTTTTAAAAAAACTTCCTTTGTTCATTCAAAATTTAATTTCTTTGTCACTATCTTCCATTTACTTCATGTTTGACTTCAAAATGACCTTATTTGACTTCACGTTGGGCAATACTATCAACTCTGTGGCAATACTATGGAACTGAGCCTTGTTGGTACCAGCAGGATAATGCACCGAGCCATAAAGCAAGGACTGTCACGGCGTGATTTGACGCTAATTCCATATCATCTGTGGACAGGCCAGCACAGAGCCCTGATCATAATCCCATAGAGCACCTATGGGATGAGTTGAAAGCGCCACATAAGAAGTTTGGAACCAAAGCCTACTACTAAGCAACAATTAGTGGCAGCATTATGTACTGAATGGAAGTGCATACCTATCGCTGTGTTCCAAAACCTTCTCGAAAGCATGTCTCGAAGGGTCAGTGCATGCATTAAGGCCAAAGGTGGACCGACACTGTACTAATGTATGTCAATAAATACTATGCTGTGTTACTCTTCTAGGTGTCCGGTGACTTTTGTCAATATAATGTATATGTAAGTATGTAACTTTTGTTTCTTTACCTTGACATACAGCATGTCAGCTCTGGCTGCTAAGTCAAACTCGAAAGTTAAGTTGTTCCCCAAGGAAGCTATTCTCTGGTACTCTGACACAAGAGGCTAAAACAAAATAAAAACAACATATTATATACAGACATTTGTAATAAAAATTTTATGCAAAATAACGCGCACACACACACACACAAACATTTGTAACAAAAATTTTATGCTCACACATAGAATTGTAATCAAATGGCAACTAACTGAAAATGGAACAAACTTACACATGAGTGCCATTAGGATTTTAGGAGGGCAAAGGATAAAAAATGTACATACGTACTGTATATACAGGATGTCCAAATAATGACTGTGCACTGAACGTACTAATTGCAGTAATGTAATAATAAAGAAATTTTGAATGGAATTACAGTAGAAGTGACCCGACACGTGGAAGTACCCTGTGTCTAGTAACCTTCATATCTCCCCACCCTGAGGTGCACACAGCTATCATCCAAGCGAAGGTCATTCCCAAGAGCTTGGCGATGCAGGCAGACATGTCAATTGATCACTCATCTTGGCACAAGACAATGGTGTTGACAGTTGAACAAAGAGTATTTTTGGTGGAACGTGTCTTTCATCATGACGACAAAACATGTCTTTCATCTAACACCACATGACTATTTTCTGTGGAGGGCACTGAAGGGGAAAGTGTACACAGGTAATCCGCATACACTTTAAGAGCTACAGGCTGCAATAATGACCCACATTCAACAAATCACACCACATACCCTGAGAAAAGTCTTCACCAACATGCAGAAGCACGTGCAGACATGTCGGGACGTCCGTGGGGCCTATTTCCAACACCTCCAGTAGGAACCAGTTCGACATGGTGTTACTTTCAGTACACAGTTATATTTCGGACACCATGTGTATATTTAACTTTGAACAACAGCACTTACTTGTATCTTGACAGTTTTAGTAATGATAACAGGAAGACACCACTTTACATATTAAAAAAAATTAAAAAGTAGACAAAAATAAATGAAATTCGCTTATTTTCAAAAAATGTTTTGTGAACATAAAAATTCCAATGGTCCTTCCTTTTTTCCAGATTTATTGGTGACCTTTCAATAAACTTATCTTTCATATTATATCCCTCCATCCTATGCACATTTTTCATGCAAAGTAGGACTATTTTTTGACATTGTAAAGGGTAATCTTTTCTCCCCCTTAAAGTGCTAAAAGATCTTTCAGTACCTACTTGGAGGAGATAAAAGAAATACATATACACATATCACTAAACTGTTCTCTGAGATTCAGAGGTTAGCTCCACAAAGAAATAGAAACTACCAGATAATTTTTACTTACTGTTGCCATATCAAACTTCTCCATTTACAGCGATCTTGACATATAACTCTGGCTTCACTGACATCCATCACACGTCGTACATAAGATCTTCTATACTTCATACTCATAATCTTTTACTCATGAAGACACTTCTGAATCTGATCCTTCCATGACATCCTTGGCCTTCCTCTGCCTATCTTTCCTGCCACATGGGCCAAAAAAAATTTTCTTAGTAAGCATCTCATCACTCATTCTTTCAAAATGGCCAAACCACTGAAGCATATTAGTCTCCACCTTGCTAACAACGTTTTGCTTCACATTACACAACCGCAACACATCTTCATTCCTGACATAATCAGACCGTATCTTGTCACAAACCCCCAGTAAGTAATGCATTTTTCCAGCACACAAACGACTTCTATGTTTCTTTTGTAGTACCCAGGTTTCACTACCATACATCAGAAGGGAACAATTACACTTTCATACACAGCCATGTGGGACTCTCTAGAGAACCCACCATTCCTGTGAAAACCTCCCAGAGCAGCTATGATTTTCAATGAAGAATTCACTCGTCTACTAATTTCACCATCTAATTTGTTTTCTCTGTCAAACATGCTTCCTAAATACACAAACTCACTCACCTAGTCAATCACAGTGCCATTTAGACTTACATTACATTCACTGCTACCAGTTCCTCTCTCAAAAACTATAACTTTGGTTTTTCCCTTATTTATACTCAGTTTGAATTTCATGCAAACTTCGTACATCCGAGACAACATATTCTGCAAATCACTTTTGCTCTCTGCCAACAGGACAGTGTCATCAGCATACAGCAATCAGCACACACGGATATCACCAAGACATAAACCATTATCTATTTTGGCATCATGCATGCACACGTGCATAAATACATTAAACAGCCATGGTGACATTACACAACCTTGTCTAACTCCTGCACCAATAGAAAACCATTTTGATAAAACACCATTCACTCGTACACAAGCTCTACTACCAGCATACATGGCTTTTACACTATTAAGTAGATTCCCAGTAACATCATATTCATTCAATACCTTCCACAAAAGTGTCCTATTTATTCGGTCGTAAGCTTTCTCTAAATCTATAAAGGCAGCAAAAACTTTCTTACCAACAGCCAGATACTTTTCAATCATCACATGTAATGCAAAAATTTGGTTAGTGCAGCCTTTACCAGGCATAAAACCACTCTGAACATCCCACACTTTCTCTGATGTAACACCCCGTACTTTTTCAATAATGACCTTACCAAACACTTTTCTTGGCACACTCAGTAAGCTAATACCACAATAGTTCTTGCATTCAGTCTGATCACCTTTTCCCTTATACAAGGAAACAATGATAGCATCCTTCCAGTCCCGAAGGACAATTCCTAACTCCCAGCACAATTAGCAAATTTCAGTTAAACAGTCAATTATAGGGTCACCACCATATATCAACATCTCAGCAGTTATGCCATCAACTCCATGAGCCTTACCATTTTGAAGAGATTTTAGAGCTTTACACACTTCTTCTCTTGAGATTCCTCCTGTGCTTTCATCCTTCACTGTGACATCATCTGCTTCTGCCGCAACCACCTTTGCTTTCTTGATCTAATAACTCACAGAAGTATTCACCCCATCTTTCACTTAACTCGTTGGGCTCCCATATCATTCCCCCCCCCCCGATCCTATTCTGTGGGACCACAATGTTTTGGGTAAGTTTAAAGAAAAGGGATACATTGTTGCATAATCAGTGCCTCTAGAATTAAAAGGAAAAAATTGGAATGACAAAATCAGATTGACACTCAATCATACATGAGAATGACAAAAGAAAAAAGAAAGCTGAACCTTTTAACTGGGTGAAAAATCCATACATGCTGTAAGAATGCTGACTACTTTGTGTTTGTCTTTTGTTGGCTCTGCAGTTGCACACCATCCGCTGCTTAATGTTTCTTTCTGTTGATATCTTTCTCTCATTTTTTCAGTCGCTTTTCTGTATTTTATGCCTGTTATCTGAACAGTGGCGTATCTTGGGTCTGAGACCTGGGCTATCTCACCCATCCCCCTCCCCAGTAGTGTTTTATTTTAAGTCGCAAAGATTATTTTCCCATTGTTAAATAATAGAAGGAACTTTTTTCTAATTTTTTCTAAATTTTAAGTACATGCTATTGCTAACATGACACTAAATAATTACGAGGATTAGGATTTGAACACTTATTTTTACATAAACTCCGTTCTTCTTTTGAATACTTTATTTGTACATGAACTCCATTCTTCTTTCCTTTTGTGTGAACTTGAGTGCTACGTTTTCATAAAATGTTTCTTCTGAGTACTTTTTCATATTTAAAAAGAATGTTTTTCTCTATTGACAAAACAGCTAAGTTTCTTGAATGTACATGTCCTTGTGTAGATCTAAGATATAACTTGATTCTTTTTAATACATAAATACTTCTTTTGGCAGTTTCAGTTGTTGATGGAAACTTTAATATTAGGTCTGCTAATCTGTACACCTCCCTAAAACCCAATGTCCAATTTTTTCAACTTTATGTAACAAGTAATGTATCTTGCTGATTTCTTTTTGTATTTATCAAAGGAATAAAACACCTTCAGTTCATTTTTTAGTAGAGCAGCATTAAAATATGAAGTTCAGGAAAGCTTTCACAAAATTTAACAAAACAGTTCGAATCCAACAAAGCCACTGATTTTAATTCATTGACACTTCACACAAACTGAAACAGCTCTCGCAAAACACGTGCTGTTATGAGAGGAAGCATGCGAGTGACTAAGGTAGTCCGAAGTCTTCTCTTTTCTGAGCAAACCACTGCACAAAGCAATGGCTTATTCGCTTTTCACTCGTGCATTCATGTTGTCATGGAAATGCTAGCAGGTGATCGTATCATGAAGGTCTTCGAATCAGAACAGCGAAGACTCAGGTAAAGCTGTTTGCGTTAAGACTGTTGGTGATTCTTGCTCACCACATTGGTTCTCTTAGTCAAAAGAAGAGAATTTGCACTTGTTTTTTTTTCGAAGCAGAAGCATTGACATATCTTAATACCATTGATAATTGACTTTTATTTGTGTATATTTAATTGACTTTCATTTGTGTATATTTAATTGACTTTCATTTGTGTATATTTAATTGACTTTCACTTGTGTATATTTAATTGACTTTTATTTGTGCATTCCTGGGCTTCGCAGCTAGCCTAGATAGCCTCGAATATATGTCTTACCACTTGAGAATGAATGTACTTAAAAAAAAAAAAAAAAAAAATACTAAAAAGAACAAAACTTACCTTTTGGGTTAAAGATAGCTTTCACTTTAACAAAGACAAACTATTTGATGATACTCACTAAACTGTAGCAGGAGGGATATACAAGTAAAGAAATATATATGTATATATGATAGGATCGTCTTATCCTATAAAATAATAGAAGTTTCATAAGTAAGATTAATCCTGAGCTGTAGGCACATCTATAACATCAAGGAAGCGAATGAATTCATTTTATTGAAAGTTCACTGGATGAAAGGCCACATTTCATAAAACAGTTGTTTGTTATTCACTATATTGTTCCCTCTTGGAGAGAAAAGGAGAAAACTAATTACATAACGCCAGTAAACCAAACTCCGTCGTTCTTTGAACAGTGACAAGAAAAAACAAACTCCAAACATGATGCACATTCACTCATGTTGCTGGGCAGCCACTTCTACACCTATCAGCTTCTCATAAGAAGATACATTGCAACTTCTATCAAAGTGCGAGAATGTTGCACTGGAGCGCCCTCTCTTGACTTACAGAGTAAAAATAGTATTTATATTTAATTGAATAAAGCTCATGTTGAGAAATGGCTTCCTAGTTTAATTGAATTAATAAGGTCGCAGACTAGAAACTCGTATAGCTGAGCATAAAGCAGCTATAAAAAATTGCTCCAACAAGACTGGATTAGATAGGCATGTTAGAGAAACTGGGCACAGCATGGATTGGAATTCCCTTAAAGTAATCAGTTTCCAAAGCAATTTCCAAAAAAGAAAACTGAAAGAAGGAATAGAGATTGAGAAAAATCAAAATTCCATCATCAATGACTGCAAAGGATTTTCCCTGCCTAACATCTGGCAGGATTTGTTGAAAAATAACCTAAACCGTCAAGGTTAACCGTAACCGTCAAGGTAAACCGTAACCGTGATAGTGACAAGGAAAAAGTGACAACAACAAGACAGCCTGAAGAAGGAGAAGAGTTTTCTCCGAAAATTTGCTATTAATGAAAAAATTTCCTAGTAAAATTCCCATAAAAGTTGCTTTAGATTTTTATATTTAAGTTTTTCTTTTTCTTTTTGGACATCTATCAGAGCATAAATAGTGGTTTTATGTTAACACTGCCCTCTGATGACAATAAGTTCATCCTAACAGAACTTTCAGCCTGAGGACTACAAGTGCATGACATCAAAGCTTTAACTATTTTAGATAAATGGTGTAATTTTGAGAATTTGAATACTTTTGAACACCATGCATCAATTCTTACAAATTTTTTGTCGTCACTGCTATTTTCAGAAAATTTTTCCTCTCCAATCAAACTTAAATGCAAACATTTATGGGGGAATAACATTTAACAATAACACAGGAGGTGGAAACAATGCATAAAAAAAATCCGATTACAGGAGAAATCTTTGTTTCCCCATTTTTAAGCTGCAATGCAAATATTAGTGGAATTAATTGATGTTTAACAACCCCATTGGGCATAAGGAACATTGCGAGAGAAAAAAATTACCATTACGAAAAAAAATCTTCACTCCGCCAACCTTCCGTTTTCTAAAGTTTCGTAAAGGTTGATTTTTGTCCTATGATGACCCCCAATCCTGTTCAGTTGTGCATCGATCTCGAGAATTTACTCAAATTATAACGGAAAAGGTGGAATTTCTCGAAATCAACTTTTTCATGCCTGAAGATTACTTGCAATCTTCGCGCAGTCAAACTTCCATTTTCGGAAATATTTGCCTAAAGGTTCAAACTAAAGTACAAACATTTCCGCAGTAAAATTATATTTAACCAATAAAACTTTATGATACGGGAATCTTTTACTCTGTTTGACTTCCGTTTTCAAAAGTTTTGAAACACGGAATACCGTCCCCAGATGGAAAAGACCCCTCTTTCCCCCAAAAAATTATCTTCCGTTTTGCGCCGACCACCCCCTACCCCAAATTATCTTCCATTTTGCATCAACCAATCCCCCCCCCCCTCCAATTCTTCCGTTTTGCCTCGATCAACCTCCCAAAAAAATTATCCTCCATTTTGCATCGACCAACCCCTCCCAAAAAAAATTATCTTCTGTTTTGCCTCGATCAACACCCCCCAAAAATTATCTTCTGTTTTGCGTCGATCAACCCCCCAAAGAAATTATCTTCCGTTTTGCATCGATCGAACCCCCCAAAAACTTATCTTCCGTTTTGCATCGATTGAACCACCCCAAAAAATTATCTTCCGTTTTGCATTGATTGAACCCCCCGAAAAATTCTTTTTCGTTTTGCAACAATCTCTCTCCCCAAAAAAATTTTCTTCTGTTTTGCATCTATCTGAGAAAGAATCTCAAGTATGTTTTTATTGTGGCATGTAACCCTTACACCACTCAAGATGACGAAATTCAAACCAACTGAAGCTAAGCAGTTATAGCTTAGAAATCTAAATCCAGTCCCACTTGTGCTATCCAAAGCAATCGACTGCCTCCTCGTAGAATCAACAACCTATTTCTCATCCAAATATGGATCTCAAACACCAGAGCATCAGAGATCATCTAGATATCAATGAAAAAAAAATTATCCAAAAAGCAAAATTTTTTCACAATTATATGGAAGGCACAAACAAATATCATTATTGGTCCTTGCTATTTATATATAAAGTACTAAATTCTGTTTATAAAAGAATTAAGATTGGAAAAAGTGTAATGTTTTATTTAATAGATAACCCAAATGAGCAGATAGATAGATGTTTCCGACCAACTAACAACAAAATATAAATGTATTAGGTGTACAAATAAGTTTTAAAGCGTTTTAAGACAACACAACATGTAATTTGTGAGAAAACGAAAATACCTTTACGAATCAAAATATGCGCTGTCATTATCTATATGTCCCCTTCTGCGATTGGTCGGGCAGCTGATGAATTCCAGCCAGGTGCGCTGACTTCTCCAAATTATTGGGGGAGGCAGGTATGAAGAGATCAGACGTGAGGGGGCATGTCTTCCATTTTCAGAAAGAAAATAAAAAAGGGGGGCAAAAAGATAAACTATGATATTTGATGTATATTTTTAAACGCAGTTGTAATTGCTCATTAGCAAATGAACAAGGAAACAGAAATATTCTTTTGATGAATGTTAATATTTTTAAAAATAAAATTCATCCTGGGATTTTATAAAAACATCCAGAAAGTTTTTATTTTCAAATTTTAGCAAAAAATTAGAAAATATGCTGGGTTACTCAGAGAACAAGATCAAAAAATGAATTGATAAATAAAGGTGCTAGAGATTAAAAATTCCTGTATTTTACTTATTTTATTTTTGTTAATTGTTTTAAGCATTTACCACATATCGCGAGATCATGTCAAACTCTATTATTACGGAGCTGGCAATCCAGTTTCTTATCAAACGAACAATGCTGAGATTGGAAAAAAAAAATTATTCATTTTGTTATTCATTAATATTTTGGAAATAAATCGCTTTGGCTGCATAAGGTGGAGCTTGGTCCACCTCAGGACCAAAAATATTTGGTGGGCACTTCCCCCGAGTAAAATTACGGGAGGGGCAAGATCCCCCCCCTAGTTGGTGCTTATGATTCCAGCCATGAAGAATACTTCATCCTGTGCCGCAATCAAGTCATCAACCCAATTTTGCACTTCACCACATGTCCAAAATTGTATAGCACACAAACCATGTTGCATCGATCGGAACAAATGATAGTCTGAAGGGGCTATGCCGGAACTATACACCGGGTGCTCCTAAAACTTCCCAGCCAAGCGTCAACGTTTCCTTCACCGATTTCGCGCCATGAAGCCTAGCGTTGCCACGCAGTAATTTCAGGGGATGCAATCCTTTGCCTGTGAATGGACATTACTGACAGATTTCCTGGTTCAATCGCAGCAATTGTTGCTTGTAGCGATCAGCAGTAACAGCTTGACCCTGTTCCAATAGTTCATAATAGAGCACACCCTTCATATCCCACCAGATGCACAGCAGAACTTTCTTGGAGTGAATATTGCGTTTCGGTGTCGAAGTCATTCCTGCACTGGTGTCTACCCAGTGTTTTTAACATTTGGAATTGTCGTACCATATCCACTTTTCATCACCCGTAACAATTTTCTACAGGAAATACTTTCTGTGGTGTTTATTCAACAGATTCAAACACTTCATGACAAGCTCATTCTTGTTCCTCTGGCTCAGGTCATGTGACACCCATTTTCCTTCCTTCTGAATCTTCCCCATTGTGAGTAAATGATTGGAAATGGTTTGTTGAGTTACCCCCAGTTGTTCAGCTAGTTCGTTTTGCGCTTGAGACGAATCTTCATCCAGCAATGCTTGCAGTTCCTCACGTGCAACCTTCCGCTACGTTCTCGATCGCTAACATCAAAATCACCTGCTTTAAACCGTCTAAACCAAAACTCACACGTGCTTTTCGATACAATATTTTCCTCCAGAACAGAACAGATCGATGAACATGCTTTCGCAGTTTTTTCTTGATGAAATTCGTAATGGATGCAGTGTCGAGTAAATGCAGTATCGCTTGCCATCTTTCACCTGCCGACGCGCACGTGCGTTTGACTGTTGGGCAAACTTCTGAGTCACATTTTATACTCTGGACCAGTTACTGTCACGTGACAACAACGCGGAGAATGTCGGATATGTAAATTAGCAGTATACGTCACACAAAAAACGCTTCAAAACTTATTTGTACACCTAATACATTTAACTTAGACAAAAAATAAAATAAAATACAAACATACTCTTAATTCTTGTTCTTCCTTATACAGTCTGTTAAGGTAACCCCAAGGCAGTCTAGGGATAGCAGTAAAATTTGTTTTGTCTAACTGTAGCTGCATTTGATACAACTCATTAAGGAGAATTCCTGTGCATTCATCTTCACATGCTATATATAAAAAAGGGAAGAAACAAATTAAAACATTTCAGATGGTTGAAACTAAAATAGAAAACTCTAGTAAAACCCATAATAAAAATGTTTGCAACTATTAATGTTTAAAGCACCAGAGCACCCATGGAATCATTTATTAGTGGGTCTAGTCTAAGGTATTTTTTTACTATGTAAGATGCTGAAGTTTTCAAATTAACATATTTACTGTACAATATCCACATGAACTGAATGAATTCTAGTATTTGTGCAATAAAGCATATGTAAGTCACTGACATAACACAACTTTCAGATGTGGTTAGGATAAATTATTCTATTTCATTGAGTAAACATCAGATATGGAGAGCACATGCAGAGCAGGATTTAGACATTCTGACGTGAGGCCCTAAGAGCAATTTGAAATAGAGGCCCCTTCTATTAGTGATATCAAATTGGATGGAATGCGTGTCGGAGTGCGATAAAATAAACATCTTAGTAGTATGGGCACAATTTTAAACTACTTAATTTCGTGCTTTCATTTTGAACAAAGGATCGATTATGTTATCATAATTGGGAAAACTTTTTTAATCTGATTCTATGAACATAATAGATAGATGAGGCAACTTTTCTGGCCCTAATGAATTCCTTAAGTAACTTTTTACCCTATTAAAAAGGACATTTCGCCATTAGTATTCGTTTTCAGCATTGTCAAAACATTTTTCAATATTTTTTCCACGTTTAGAAATGTTGACCGCAGTCCATTGCTAAGGCATTGATACATATCAAGCCCATCTTTATACCCCACCAGGCCTGCCACAAGGATTTGTGACGTCACAATCGTGGTGCTACTGATTTGCTTTGCTCTCCATGGTAACAGAAAAGTTAGCGTTCATTTCGTATTTTCAATGGATATGTTATGGATCTCGGGTACTTCAGGGAACTATTTTGGAATGCAATTTTTTCAGCAATGTAAGTATTACTCTTAATACTTTTGTGTGTATATTATTTGTTCAAGTATCACCTGAAAAATTCAAATTAAATTTGCATCGCGATTGGGAGACAGCATGTAGGTGAAATGGGTTGCTAACTTGTCTTCATTCATGTTTCGGAAAATAGATATCGCAATCAAACTGAAATATTACTGTATTTATTACCATGCGTGCATACTGAAAGTATTAATTTTACAGAAAACGAAAAGTGTGTTGTTTAATTATACCTGATCGAGATGTACGTGGTTAATACAGCAGAAATAGAGACTAACTTGACCATCGCTTGTGTTCCTAATTTTTTTAAGGATATGCAAGCCGTGGAGATTCTTCAGCACATTTTGCACCAGCTTCACTCAATTCATGAATGTGTAGCAATCATGTTTTTGTGTGGGTATGTGTTGTAAAAACTTGTGAATACACTCATTCCACAGCCATGCTGTGGGTATCACTAAAAGTAAAAATAGGATCCATGATGAGCAACTTTTTCAGGTAAAAGCACTCTATTTTCATAAAACTAAAAAATGTCCAATGCATCCTGGTATCCTAGTTTCCAGTCATTGCAATGTTTGGTATTCTAAAATTACATGCTCTCTTATTTACAAAGCAGTAAGCATTTCAAGGTCATTAGTTATTCTGATATATCGCAAATAAGCAATGAACCTAATACACTTCATTTCTGGAATCGTGTTTTCTTTGTCTGATTTAGTTGCTTCTTGCTTTTCCATAATGTATGTATATATTGTAAGATTAAACATTTTACCATGCATTTGACTGTCTTCTGAATAAGCTGAAGCAATGACTCCTCATACTGTTTATGACGGTATTGATGAGATCTTGAGGGATTAATGCCCACTCCTCAACAAGAGCTGTTCTGAGTTCTTGAAATACGGAGTATGATCACCCCTGACAGTCATGCACCTGAAGCAATGACTCCTCATACTGTTTATGAAGGTATTGAAGAGGTCTTGAGGGATTAATGACCACTCCTCAACAAGAGCTGTTCTGAGTTCTTGAAATACGGAGTATGAATTGTCCTAGCAGTCATGCAGCTGAAGCAAGGACTCCTCATACCATTTATGAGGGTATTGATGACGTCTTGAGGGATTAATGACCACTCCTCGACAAGAGCTGTTCTGAGTTCTTGAAATATGGAATATGATCACTCCTGACAGTCATGCAGCTGAAGCAATGACTCCTCATACTGTTTATGAGGGTATTGATGAGGTCTTGAGGGATTAATGCCCACTCCTCAACAAGAGCCGTTCTGAGTTCTTGAAATATGGAATATGATCACTCCTAACAGTCATGCAGCTGAAGCAATGACTCCTCATACTGTTTATGAGAGTCAACTGGTAGGATTCGTATTAGCCATCTTTGCAAGATTGGAATACACACAGATAAATAGTCTCAGTTATTAGAAGATTTAATATTAAAAACTGTATGTTAAAAAACTTATATACATATCAGTGATACCTATGAGATATTTCAAGTCTACTATAGACTCTTCAGATTAAAAGCAAACAGAATGATGACTCAAGTAGCAAGTGTTATATTAAAGTAATAACAAGTTTATGACATAATTGAACAGGCATGTTTATCACTTAATAGGGGAAGGGTACGTAATGTGTGAGTAAAAACTTGAGAACACAAATTCACAGTTAAGAACCAGAGTGATTAACCGAATTGTCCCATTTTTTTTCTTTTTGTTTTTTTTACGGGAATCAATGTTTTCCATGGTTGAGGCACATAACAAGGTATGTCATCATTACAATAATAATAATGTTGCAGATAGTGTATAAACAGACTTTTCACAAGTAAGATCGAAGAACGTGAGTTAGTAGGGGCCAACACATGTGCCTCTTCCCAAATAGGGTGGTGAGTGCCCCAGTCGTTAAACGTGAAAGGGCCATTGACGATTCATTCATACATACATTATATTGGTGTTCACTCAATCTAGTCTTAAATGAATGGAGCGTCGATCCGATGTACATGAGGTCGAGTCCTGGGGTATCATGGGCTCTCATGGGAACCCCGTATACTCCACATCGGTCGTTCATGTCTACTGGATCACAGTCTTTTTTTACCAGCGTTTGAACATTGATGGCCTTTATACCAAATGCCACATGATGTCTAAGAGATACATTGTTTTAAATGCTAGTAACTGGGTGTAAAAAATTCACAAAACCCACAAATTTGGGTTTTTTAACATACATTTTTTAATATTAAATCTTTTAATAACTAAGACCTTATTTATCTGTGTGCATTCCAATCGTGCAAAGACGACTAATACGAATCCCACCCCTTGAATATTTATTTGGCACGAAGCTCGTATCTTCTACTATTTATAAGGGTATTGATGAGGCCTTGAGGGATTAATCATCACTCTTCAACAAGAGCAGTTCTTGAAATATGGAGTATGAACACCCCTGACAGCTATGCAGCTGAAACAATGACTCCTCATTCTGTTTATGAGAGCATTGATGAGGTCTTGGTGATGACCACTCCTCAACAAGAGCTGTTTTGAGTTCTTAAAGTGTACTAGCTGGGGGTTGTAGAGCTCCATTGCATCTTCCTAGAGCATTTCATACATGCTCAGTGAGATTGAGGTCAGGGGATCTGGTTGGTCACTCCATTCAGAGAATATCTTCTTTTTTTTTTTTTTTTGGAAATTCATGGATCAACTGAGTTTTATGTGATTGGGCATTACCATCCTATTGAAACTGTTTCCACAGGACATTTTGTGGAACATTCAATGCTCTGGAAACTTCCGTCTAGGACTAACATGCTTCCATCCTACCAATCACTATCCATTACTGGAAATCATTCATATGAATGATATGATGTCCTTGTGGCATCATCACCTCAACATGCCACTGAACCAAAGGCAAGAGTTGCCTAAAACAGCTGCAAGATATGAATGAACTCACATGTCTTTTTAATGCAATCCTAACTTGCATATTTCAGTTTACCAGTGACAAAGAAAATGTGGTATAATCTTTTGCATAGCAAACTTTACATTGCCGATTTTTAATAGTATTTTTAATATTTTCCATACATCAGCAGCTATATACATTTTTGTAAAGTATGCTTTAACTTTGGGTACCAGTGTAATGAATTGTATGATTATGTGGTACTTACATTTGCATCCATACTCTGTGAGGATGAAACCATGGCTACAAATCGTGCAGTCACGACCACTTATGCCTTCATGACATCTACACTGGCCTGTATATTGATCACAATCTCTTCCCTGAGATCCATAAGTGTTGCAGTCACAAGGAACACAACGGCCCCCTTCTCTAAGCGGATCTCCGTAAAAACCACTTGCACATCTAAAAACAAAAAGATCAAATGAAATGAGTAAGCACACAATTTGTAGTACATTTTGAGACTTAAAGGTGTAAAAGAACTTGCAAGCCATAAATATATTTTGTTTATTTGTTGTGTTTGTGTGTGAATAGGTGACGCTTGCATAGTTTGTGTTTAGCAGTAGGTGACACTTGCGTAGTTTTTCAACACAAATCCTTTTCTTCAAAAGCGTGTGGTGTGACTCAACGAGCGCAAAGAATACCATCACATTACTCCCAAACGACGGGCCTGATTTGAATGTAACTGCTCGAAGGATGATGCAAGCCTAATTAATACGCTTGCTTACCTGACTGTCAAAGGGATCAGAGTTGGGCAGTAGTTAACTACTTTTGAAGTAAACTACATCTTCAACTGATAACTACAAGTTAAGTAATTGCAACTAACAATTACAAAATATCGTTTTTTTTTTTGTTTTTTGTTTAACGACCACCTTGAGCAACTCAAGGGGCTGACTTTAAGAAAGGAAAGATTGTTGGGTGTTATACCGTATTAGTGGGTTGTCCGTAAGAAAAACCAAGAGGCATTTAAACATACCCAAGTCAATTGTTTTGGATGTACTGAATAAGTGCAAGACACATGGTGTGCCCGAAGCAGCAAAATGTACCGGGAGACCAAAGAAACCCATTATTAGATAGGTGGTTATATTACACTATCTACCAACAAGTAATTGGACACCCCTGCAATCGACGATATCTGCGGTCCTGATACACGTCATGGCCGCCGCCGTTAAATATCATGTGGGAAACAACAACGCAACCAGTCGCATGCAAGATGCCATGCAGTTCGGAGCTCTCTGATTTTGAGAAAGGTGTAATATTCGGGTATCACAGAAATGGCGGATCCATATGTGACATATCCAGCGAGTTGAAGTACCCAAAATCGACAGTGGCCTACGTGATTGGCAAGTGGAAGATGAGAGGTGACTGTCGAAATGTGCCCCGACCCGGCAGACCCACAAAACTGGGAGTTAGAGACCGACGGGTGCTGGCCAGAGAAATTCGGAAGAACTGCACCAAATCGATGGGCCACATCCGCGAGGAGTTTCAACAGGCATCTGGGAGTGTTCTTTCGATGAATACCATCCGTAAGGAATCCCATCTGCTCGGTTATCATGGACGTGCTGCCGCCCACAAGTCTTTGATCATAAAGTCCAATAGCGTTGCTCGGCTAACGTGGTGTAAAGAACGTCGACAGTGGACCGTTGAACAGTGGAAATAGGTTCTCTGGAGCGATGAATCATGGTTCACCCTCTACCGTTCGGATGGCAGGGTCTGAGTTTGGTGTCTGCCTGGAGAACGCCTCCTGCCGGAATGTATTGTGCCAGCTGTGAAGTTTGGCTGCGGTGGAATTATGCTATCGGGTGTTTCTCCTGGTATGGCACGGGACCCTTGGTCGCAATTCCTGGTAGACTCAACGCCGAGGCCTACTGATGACCATGCACTTCTTACGTTGTAGCACCTGTCATGTTGCGAGGTCCAGCATGGCTTGGTATGGTGACAATGGGGTTAATCGAATGGACTGGCCTGCTCAGATCCTGGACCTTAACCCTATCGAGCACCTCTGAGACGAGTTGGAGTGTCGACTTAAGGGGTGCCCCCACCGTCCGAAATCGGTGAAGGAACTGACCTGTCTTCCCCAAGCCGAGTAGAAGAAAATGCCACTAGCCGTCGTACAACGCCTGGTTGAGAGTATGCCCCGGAGGGTCGCAGCTGTAATCGCCGCTCGTGGAGGCTCCACCAACTATTGAAGGTGAATAAACTTCGTTTTCCTTTGCTATCACGGATGTCCAATGGCTTCCTCAACCAAGTACTAACCGGGCACGGAGTGTCGCCGGAGTACTTACGCAGATTTGCGGTTAGGGAGCGAGTGTGCATGTGTGGTGCCCAGACTGCAGATGTCGCACACATGATTCTAGAATGTGCTTCTCTGGCAGGGAAGAGAGCAACATTAGTGCCAGAATTGGCAAAGACGAGGGACCTCTCGAT